>OW203742.1:16805492-17405492 GCA_934045075.1 Yponomeuta sedellus | reverse complement strand
AAAGCCTTACATGACACCACGAAGGCTCACTTCAACGTTGTTATGGGGGACTTTAACGGCAAGGTGGGAACCCAGAGTGGCAACGAGTCCCGAATAGGGCCGCATGGCTTTGGAGTGAGGAATCACAGGGGGCAAATGCTCGTCAACTTCCTTGAGAAAGAGGAGTTATTCTTGATGAACTCTTTCTTCAAGAAACAGCCTCAAAGGAAGTGGACATGGCAAAGCCCCGACACTGTGACTAAAAATGAGATCGACTTCATTATGACGGATAGCAAGCACATATTCAGAGATGTCTCTGTGATCAACAGGTTTAATACCGGATCCGATCACCGACTTCTCCGAGGCTCTCTGAATATCAACTTGAAGCTTGAAAGAACCTGTCTGATGAAGTCCACGCTCCGACCTAACCCAATCCAAATCATGGCGGGCACCGAGAAGTTCCAGCAGCTACTCGGGGACAGACTTGTTGCCTTTGAGCCCACCGACGACGCTGACGAGACCCTACAGAATCTGGTCGAAACTCTGAGGGACGAGGGCATCAAGTTCTGCAAAACGCAGTGGACTGTTAAGAAGTCCAAACTCTCGGCTGAGACTCTCGGGTTGCTGACAAAAAGACGGGAAACCACCCAAGCGACTTCGTCTGAGCGGTCAAACCTGAACAGGCAAATTGCGAAGATGGTACGGCGCGACCTTCGGAGCTCCAACACACGCCTCATTTAAGAGGCGATAGAGCAAAACCGAGGGTCCAAAGTATTCACTCAGCAGCTTGGCAGGAGCCACCTGACGAAGCTAAGAACGCACGACGGGAGGACCGTATTGTCGAAGCCGGAGATCTCCGCCGAGATAGAGGACTTCTATGGCCGATTATACGCTGCACATGCCCCTCGTTCCCAACGAGACGAACTCGATTCCACCCTGTCGGTGTAGTGGCGTGCCACCCTGACACGCCACTACACCGACGAACTGCCTGACGTCAGTCAAGACGAGATCGTGTTAGCTCTGAGACAGCTTAAAAATGGAAAAGCCCCCGATGAGGACGGAATAACATCAGAGCTTTTGAAAGCTGGAGGAGCCCCTGTTATTCAGGAACTACAAAAGCTCTTCAACGCCGTCCTTCACAGTGGGAGAACTCCAAAGGCGTGGAACAGGAGTTTGGTGGTGCTCTTTTTTAAGAAGGGTGACAAAACTCTTCTTAAGAATTATAGACCCATCTCGCTCCTGAGCCATGTCTATAAGCTGTTTTCACGAGTGATCACGAATCGTCTCGCCAGGAGACTCGACGAGTTCCAGCCGCCGGAACAGGCCGGGTTTCGCGGAGGATATGGCACCATAGACCACATTCACACAGTGAGGCAAATTATACAGAAGTGCGAAGAGTATAATCAGCCCCTGTGTCTGGCCTTTGTGGACTATGAGAAGGCCTTTGATTCTGTCGAAACCTGGGCTGTTCTGGAATCCTTACAGCGATGCCAAGTAGACTATCGTTATATCGAGGTGTTGAGATGTCTGTACGAAGCCGCCACCATGAGTGTTCAAGTACAGGGCCAGCAGTCTAAACCTATCCAACTGCGCAGAGGAGTAAGACAGGGGGATGTTATATCCCCGAAACTGTTCACAAGCGCGTTGGAAGATATGTTTAAGACGCTGGACTGGAAAGGAAAGGGCATTAACATAAACGGCGACTACATCTCACACCTGCGATTCGCAGATGACATAGTCTTAATGGCGGAGTCGCTAGAGGAGCTGAACCGGATGCTGACCGACCTAGCTTCAGCCTCGCGACGTATCGGTCTTGGCATGAATTTGGATAAAACCAAGATCATGATCAACGGCCACATTGATCCGAGACCGGTCGTCGTACATGGTCACCTTCTCGAAATCGTTTCCGAATACATTTACCTCGGGCAGATTTTGCAGTTAGGTAAAAACAATTTCGAGAGGGAGGCCAAGAGGAGGATCCAGCTGGGTTGGGCAGCATTCGGTAAACTACGCCGAGTCTTCTCGTCATCCATACCGCAATGCTTGAAAACGAAAGTTTTTAATCAGTGCGTCCTACCTGTCATGACCTACGGAGCCGAGACATGGACACTCACGAAAGGGCTGGTTCACCAGTTTAAAGTCGCTCAGCGAGCTATGGAGAGAGCTATGCTCGGAGTTTCTCTGAAGGATAGGATTCGTAACGAATGCATCCGACAGAGAACCAAAGTTATCGACATTGCTCAGAGAATCAGCAAGCTGAAGTGGCAGTGGGCTGGCCATATCTCGCGAAGAACCGACAACCGTTGGAGCAAACGTGTCCTTGAGTGGAGACCGCGACTCGGCAAACGTAGTGTGGGACGCCCTCCGACTAGGTGGGATGACGATCTGCGAAAAACTGCAGGCGGATGCTGGATGCGGCAAGTTGAAGACAGGGCGCTATGGCGCTCATTAGGGGAGGGCTATGTCCAGCAGTGGACTAGTATAGCCTGACGATGATGATGATGATGATGTGCCTTGGGGAAGTCTACATCCAGCAGCGGACAATTACGCTGATAGATTCATTGTGACACAAGGATTGGGCAATGGCGTGCTTTAAGGAAGGTCATGTCCAGCAGCCGAAAAGTACGCTGATTGAAATGAAATGAAATGAAATGAAATGAAATGAAATGAAAAGGTTTTATTCAAATTAGCACAGAAACTGCGGCTTAATGAACGTTACAATTCAAACTAGGTGTCCATTTCAAAATCTAGATCATTTAGGAGAAAAAATGGACAAAAAAACTCCTAACTTAGTCTTTTCAAAAGTCCTTAATTAACATAGTTTACATAATTATTTTGAACACAGAACTCATACATTGTACTGGCTTTCATTCCAGACCTCATTGTCATCTAAATAATCCTTTATGTTATAGTAGCCCTTTTGGCACAAAGTGTGCTTAACATATTTTTTGAACCGCGATTCAGGCAAGCTTAATATATCTTCAGGGATTTTATTATAGAAGCGTATACAATGCCCCATGAAGGATGTATTAACCTTTGCCAGCCTAAATAGTGGGAACAAAAGTTTATGTTTATTTCTAGTATTTACATTGTGTTGGCTACCTAAAGTTTTAAAGTTACTGATATTTTTCCTAACGTACATAATGTTTTCATATATATACTGACTGGCAACTGTCAGGATGTTAGTTTCTTTAAAGAAATCTCTTAACGAATCTCTACTACCCAGCCTATAAATGAATCTGATCGCTCTCTTCTGCAAGACGAAGATGGTCTCAATGTCTGCTGCCCGTCCCCACAGTAGTATGCCATAGGACATAAGACTATGGAAGTAACTAAAATAAACAAGCCTAGCAGTTGCGACGTCAGTTAGTTCCCTAATTCTTTTGACTGCATATGCTGCTGAACTAAGCCTATTTGCTAATTTTTCTACATGAGGACCCCATTGAAGCTTTGCATCAATTG
The DNA here is from genome assembly GCA_934045075.1 of Yponomeuta sedellus. Taxonomy (NCBI): domain Eukaryota; kingdom Metazoa; phylum Arthropoda; class Insecta; order Lepidoptera; family Yponomeutidae; genus Yponomeuta; species Yponomeuta sedellus. The sequence continues at coordinate 17,402,051 of OW203742.1, read as the reverse complement.
TGATACCTAGGAATACAGTTTCATTCACAAGGTCTAATTTGTCATTCCCCAGTAAAACATTGCTGTCTACCGTTTTGACATTTGGAAGAGTGAACTTTATACATTTCGTCTTTTTTGAATTTAACAATAAGTTATTAGAAGTAAACCAATTTAGTACCCGAGAGAGAGCATTATTTGTATTGTCAAGGTCATTTTCTTGTCTCTTAATTTTAAAAATAAGAGACGTGTCATCTGCAAATAATACTATCTCTGACATATTTTGAACCATGAACGGCAAATCATTTACATATACGAGGAAGAGGAACGGCCCCAAAATCGATCCCTGTGGCACTCCTATCCTGACCTCTGACCCTGAAGATTTAGTTCTATTTATATCAGCTCTTTGAACTCTCCCTTCTAAATATGATGTTATAAGTTTTAGGCTATTCCCGTTTATACCATAGTGCTTTAATTTTAAAAGAAGTGTTTTATGGTCAACGCAATCAAATGCTTTCGACAAGTCACAGAATACGCCTATAGCATCCTTGCGCTCTTCCCATGCACTAAATATATGTTTAACTAACATGACGCCGGCGTCCGTTGTAGAGCGCCCTTGCGTAAAGCCGAATTGCTGACCATGGAGAAGTTGATAGTCATTGAAATGTGTAAGCAGCTGACCTAGAACTATCTTCTCGAATATTTTACTCAAAACGGGTAGAACTGAGACTGGTCTGAAATTTGTGGGATCTTGCTTATCACCGCTTTTAAATAAAGGAACGAGCCTACTATATTTCATTAGATCAGGGAATATACCCTCATCTAAACATTTGTTAAAGATTTTGGCTAAATGGGGTGCTAGGGTATCGATTACTGAGCTAACTACTATTACTGACATACCCCATAAGTCCTCAGTTTTTTTAAGCTTTAGCTTTTTAAACGATTTAATCACGGTATGGGCTTCAATATAGTCGAACGAAAAATCGTGATGGCATGGGGGGACATTGTCTTTCAAAATACTTTCAGCAAGAGCTGGAGAAGAGTCTAAAGGAGCTGTCGTTACAATTGGAACATTTGTAAAGAACTGTTCAAAAGCCGTAGCAATGTCTTCATTTGAGGTTATTAATTTATCATCTATTTTAAGTGAAAGTTCGCGATCTCCTGATTTGGATTTACCGGTTTCCTTATTTATAATAGCCCAAATTGTTCTGGATTTATTAGACGATTGAAGGATTTTTGATTTTATATGCTCACATTTTGCTTTGTGGCAGACGGCCTTAAATAATTTTGAATATAGTTTAACATACTGTATAAAACTGGGGTCATATGTGTATGTTTTTTTCTCATATAGCGCATATAGTGTGTCCCTGCTTTTTCGGATGCCGGCAGTAGCCCATTCACTAAATGCTACTTTATTTCTTTTTGATGATAACTTTTTTAATTTAAAAACTTTTTCAAAACTACCTGAAACAACTTTGAATAAATCTCCATAATGAGCATTTGCATTAAGGGTCTTATTATTTTGTGTAGGTAAGCTACTTTGTATGTAATTTCTAAATAATTCCATCTTTTTTGCTGTAATGGGCCGATAAATTATAGCTTGCTCCTTTTTTTTAAAATCTGCTTCAAAGTGGACAATTTGACCATTGTGGTCTGACTTTAAGCAAGTTACTGTAGAACAATGCGAAAATTCACAGTCGCAGAATACATTGTCAAGACAGGTGGCTGTGTTTTCGGTAATCCTAGAAGGCTCTAAGAAAATATTAACTAAATTAAAAGACTTGAAAATAAGTTTTAATTTGTTATTTAAAACGGAGTCTACCAGCAAGTCTATATTAAAATCTCCACATACTATAACTTTCTTGCTACTACTTGAAGCTACCTTTAAAACATCCTCTAGTACGGATTCAAATAAACTGTAGTCACTGGCGGGGGGCCTGTATACGCTTACTACAATATGCTTAGCCAGTTCAACACATGATAGTTCTACAACTTTTTCAACAGAAAGTCTGCTAATATCTTTTCGTTCTTTATACTTCAAACTACTATTTACTATTATTAAAGATCCACCATGCAATGCAGACTTTCTATTAAAGCAACTGGCTATTTCATAATTATTTACAGAAAAATTCATTTGGGACTCTAGTAGCCAGTGCTCAGTGACACAGAGTACATCTACTCTATGTTGTTTTAGAAATAACTCTAATTCTAGTAATTTACCAGAAAAACCGCCCTGTAAATTTTGATTAGCTAAGATAAGTTTTTTTAAGGGGGGCTTTTCTGTTGTCTGCGCTGATAGTTTAAATCAGCAGTCAAGCTTAACCTACTTATACTAGGTTTTTTCAAAACCTCAGAATACAGAGGTTTGAGTGTAGAACTTCTACAGTTAGCAACTTTAGTTGGTCCCCGTTTTATTGTCTCAACAATAATGGGGTCATAAATATTGAATGCCAATAATTTGGCAATCTGTCGTTTCGAAGAAAGAGGCACATGCATTGTGTCCCTAGTCAATATAAAGTTTCGAATAAAATTATTCGTATCAAAATATAATACTTTGTCTCGATGGCCAAAGGTCATATTAAACAATAGCCGATTTAACTTATCTAACCGGGCATTTTGTGTCTCTGACAGAGTTTTTGAGTAAGGGAAAGCGCAAATTACAATTTTTCTTGCTTGAAGAGCAACTATAGAATCAAAATAATTTGTCAAATCTTGTTGCTGTATTCCTGTGCTGTCCCCTATTAATAACACAACAGTAGTATTATTATCATACTCCTTACTAAGCATGCAGTTAACTATTTGCATGTAAGATGCATAGGGCATACATATATTTTCAACATGTTGTTTTAAGTTATTTTGTAGTCTACTGCCTAAACCTAAACCTAATTTATCTGAATAGATAATGGTTTTGTACTGGGTGTCATTGTCAGGAACTCGGTAGCTGGTGGGTCTAGACTGCGGCTGTGCATCCAGTATGGCATCAGGGGTCGGTGTTGCACTGCGCTGCTCGTTGACTGGAACTGAAGAGCTGGTCGGTCTATTAGGTGATACTCTAAGTCTGGCATCACAGGTGATTGGTCCACAGGTCTCAGCTGTCACATTCGGTGTTGCAGGCTGTCCACTTAGCTCGCCCCCATGCTGCTGTGTCATATCCAGCTGTAAAGTGGCTGGTATATTGGGCATGCTGCACGGTGGACATAAGCCTGGCTTCTTACTGCCCTTTTCACTATTCCGTGGTTGCATGGAGTTCTGCTGTAGAGGGGCTGTGTCTCCAATCACGGCTAATGGTGGATTTAAGGGTAGCAAGCTTGATTTGCCTTCTGTGTCTTCCAAGTCCTGGATAAAGTTGGACTCAATGCATTCCAGGTTGTTTTTGCTCAGTGCAATCAACTCGTTCATTGATGAAATGCAGTCACAGTACTGAGTTTGCATAGCTGAGTACTTGCAGGTGATGTCCAGCAACTGAAACTGCAGATCTTCAACTTGTAGTTGTAGTTCGGCCATCGCTAGTTCGTGGTCGACATTGTTGGTGAATAATTCCTTCTGACATTCGGCCATTTCTATTTCTAACCGCAGTTTTTGACGGTGAATGGGTATACTTTCTATACTCTTCCGGCTTCGTTTAACGAGTTTCTGAACCTTTTCTATGTACTTTTTTGTTTTAATGTACTTCTTAATTTTCCTTACACTGTTCATTTTTATACTGCTGCTACTACTGGCTGTAGTTAGGTCGACAGTTGGTATCCCTGTATCACTCATGACTTCACTATACAAAGCCATGGTTTTAGCACTCTCTTTTTGTTGTTCCTGCTCACTTATCTGCTGAAGCTCGTGGTGTGCCTCAGCAAGCTGGTGTTCAAGTGAGCGTATACGTTGTAATGCTACATCGTGGACATCATGGCATTTGATAAATGTGTTGACTTGATGTTGCAGCTCATCGCGCTGGGCACTTAGGTCTTGGCATTGGATATCCAACTCATTGAGCTCTTCTTTGAGCGCCGAGTTGGTTTTGTTTTGTTGACGGATCTCCTCTTCGCTGTCCTCTCGTTCTTGAAGAAGAGTGTTGCACAGCTCTTTACTCTTTTGGAGCTCTAGAAGGGTCGCCTTAAGCCTCAGTTCCATATCACGTACAGTCATCTTGCTTCGGGTCAACATGGTACTGGAAATCCTGAAAAGAAACCGGGAATCGGTGTCAGTGTCTGACCATGTAAGATTATATTGACTGATAACGAGTGGATGTCACGTTTATAGAGGTAAGGTGTGAGTTTTGTGATGGCTGAGGCTATTATGTTTAGTCTCAACTTTGCTTCCACTTGACGTCAAGTAAAGAGAGCCAAAACTGAGCCGGAGTGATTGTATGGGACGTATCTCACGTACGTGAGGTTATGTATAGTTGGTGTAAGGAGTAAAAAGTGTGTTGTATGGCGTAAAACATAGTTATAAAACAATACTTCCCCGGATTAGTCGTTGCAATTTGAACCGTTTGACAGTTCAGCCGCCCGGTACAATTAGAGTACGTTTGTACTGTATTTGTTTGATTTTCACTAGTAACTTTTATTTACACTTCACTGCTATGTATTGTTTAATGAATTTACGTTTAATTGGACTCTAAATACACATAAAATTACTAATTATTCTAAATTGGTTCTTGGATTGGTTCATTGCGACACAAGGATTGGGCAATGGCGTGCTTTAAGAAAGGTCTATGTCCAGCAGCCGAAAAGTACGCTGATTGATTCATTGCGACACAAGGATTGGGCAATGGTGTGCTTTAAGAAAGGTTTATGTCCAGCAGCCGAAAAGTACGCTGATTGGTTCATTGCGACACAAGGATTGGCCAATGGCGGGCCTTGGGAAGGTCTATGTCCAGCAGCCGAAAAGTACGCTGATTGATTCATTGCGACACAAGGATTGGGCAATGGCGTGCTTTAAGAAAAGTCTATGTCCAGCAGCCGAAAAGTACGCTGATGGGTTCATTGCGACACAAGGATTGGCCAATGGCGTGCCTTGAAAAAAGTTCTACGTACAGCAGCGGACAAGTACGCTGATTGATTAATTGCGACACAATGATTGACCAATGGCGTGCCTTGGGAACGTCTTCGGCCAGCAGCGGACAAGAACGCTGATTGATTCATTGCGACACAAGTATTGGGCAACGGCGTGCCCTGGGGAAGTTCTACGTACAGCAGCGGACAAGTACGCTGATTGATTCATTGCGACACAAGGATTGGGTAATAGCGTGCCTTGGGTAGGTCTACGTACAGCAGAGGACAATTACGCTGATTTATGCATTGCGACACAAGGATTGGGCAATAACGTGCCTTGGGAAGGTCTACGTACAGCAGCGGACAAGTACGCTGATTGATTCATTGCGACACAAGGATTGGCCAAGGGCGTGCCTTGGGTAGGTCTACTTCCAGCAGCGGACCAGTACGCTGATTGATTCATTGCGACACAAGGATTGGGCAACGTCGTGCCCTGGGGAAATTCTACGACCAGCAGCGGACAAGTACGCTGATTGATTCATTGCGACACAAGGATTGGCCAAGGGCGTGCCTTGGGTAGGTCTACTTCCAGCAGCGGACCAGTACGCTGATTGATTCAAACCTTCCCTAAGGCTAATGGCGTGCCTTAGGGAAGGTTTTCGGCCAGCAGCGGAACAGCATTGCGACACAAGGATTGGGTAATAGCGTGCCTTGGGAAGGTCTACGTACAGCAGCGGACAATTACGCTGATTGATTCATTGCGACACAAGGATTGGGCAATAACGTGCCTTGGGAAGGTCTACGTACAGCAGCGGACTAGTACGCTGATTGATTCATTGCGACACAAGGATTGGCCAAGGGCGTGCCTTGGGTAGGTCTACTTCCAGCAGCGGACCAGTACGCTGATTGATTCATTGCGACACAAGGATTGGGCAACGGCGTGCCCTGGGGAAGTTCTTCGTCCAGCAGCGGACAAGTACGGTGATTGATTCGTTGCGACACAAGGATTGGGCAATGGCGTGCCTAGGGAAGGTCTACGTACGGCAGAGGACAATCACGCTGATTTATTCATTGCGACACAAGAATTGGCTAATGGCGTGCCTTAGGGAAGGTTTTCGGCCAGTAGCGGAAGAGTATGCTGATTGATTCATTGCGACACAAGGATTGGGCAATAACGTGCCTTGAAAAAAGTTCTACGTACAGCAGCGGACAAGTACGCTGATTGATTCATTGCGACACAAGGATTGGGCAATGGCGTGCCTTGGGTAGGTCTACTTCCAGCAGCGGACCAGTACGCTGATTGATTCATTGCGACACAAGAATTGGGCAACGGCGTGCCCTGGGGAAGTTCTACGTCCAGCAGCGGACCAGTACGCTCATTGATTCATTGTAACACAAGGATTGACCAACGGCTTGCCTTGGGGAAGGTTTATATCCAGCAGCAGACAAGTACGCTGATTGATTCATTGCGACACAAGAATTATATGTCATCTTTATTCAATGCTCTCAAGTATACTTAGATTTAACGTCACATTTCATTCTCATCAACCTACGAACAGTATTTCTGCCAGAACCTATTTTAGTTACAGTATCTAGTCACGTAAAAGGGAGACTTTTCTGGTGATCTATCCTTTCGACAAAATGTTACAAGGGGGGAGCTCAACAGTCTATGATGTCATCTCTAAGTTGTTTAGATATTATTTAATTACTGTTTGTAAACGTGTTGGGGATTAAACGCCCGTTCTGTTTGAGCTAATGGATATGTGTTAGGCTAATATTAATGGGAATATAAGTATTATGTCACTGCCAGTAAGCGGTAGAAGGTAGGCCTAACAATCGGGAGGTCGTTAGTTTGATTCCCGGCTTGTATCAATGACTTGGTTTTTTAAGCTATGTACTTTTTTGAAGTTGTAGTAGCAATACCACTCGCTAACTGTGAAGGAAAACGTCGTGAAGAAACCTGAGTGTCTGAGGTGTTGTGGGCGGATTAAGTCCATTCTTGCTTTAATTAGGTATGCCTATAATCTCTCCCTAAGAGAAGGCCTATATAAGCTATTTATCACCAATTTATGAAATCAATTCTCGTGACATCTTTATAAGCTAGATGTATCTTAAGTGATAATTGAAGCTATGTCATCGTAAAATTTGGTGAAATATTTTTGACAAAATTAAATTTTAACAGTAAAACCGTTGACATGTACAAAAAAATTACTATAACTGTTGTTACAGAATTAATAGGTCGAACGAGAAACCGGAGATTAGTTTGTTATTATTATTATACTTTATTGCACACGAAAAACACAAAATGGAAATACAATGCAAGAAAATACATGTACAAAGGCGAGCTTATCTCTGCAAGAGATTTCTTTCATCAAACCTTGGGGAGTCGGAGTGGGGATGTGAAACGGTTGTTATTGTTATTATTATTAATATATTTATTGCATTTAAACAAGTGTACAATACTGCCGACTTAAGGCCTTAAGCATCTTCTACCAGTCAATCGCAGAAGGCGGAAGAAAAAGTTGGTAGGCATGCAAAAACAACGAGAAAAACAAGCAATTTAAAATGAACTATATGTAAGTTATAATGAATTGATACATAATAAAATTTATTTTATCTTTTTTTGTGGAACAGCGACTGTCAAATCAATTAATAAGTTCCGAGTCCATTCGAAGATAAAATTGAACGGAGTGTCAGATCAATACAGTAACATGGCTCAAACTGTCTGAAGCCTGCCCGACCCTGGGGAACGCCGCAGATGGATGTAAAAGTCGCGCAGTACACAACTTGCATACACACGCACACACATACGCATACACATGCTCACACAGAGACATACACTTTGCGGAGATCCTTGTTTATCCTTTTTTGAAGTCGTTTCTCTATCTTTTTTACGGAGCATCGACTTTCAAATAAATGTAAAGAATATGTTCCTCTTTAGGTTGAGCACAGCGCACTCCACAAACGCGCTCTTTGTTTAGGTTAGTGTCTTCGCAAACGCGTTCTGTCATCTTAGATGAAACGTCGTGAAGATTGAATTGAAATGTGAAATATTAAACAGAAAGGGGAAAATAAACATTTAATGTCGTTTTATAAGACTATTTCTTTATAATTTCTTTGTTTACAGAGAAACTCAACTTGTTTATTCTTCAAATAAATTATAAAGAAATAGTCTTATATAAATACTAGCATCCCTCATAGTTCCAAGTCCCTTCGAAAATAAAATTAAAACGAGTATCAGATCGATACAGTAACACGGACAGCTCAGAAGATGTCTGAAAACTGCTCGACCCTGGCGAACGCAGGAGGTGGGTGTAAAAGTCGCGCAGTACACAACTTGCATACACACGCACAGACATACTCACACACCCGCATACACATGCTCACACAGCACATACACGAAGCTGAGTTTGTTGTTTATAATAATATTGGCCTTTTTGCATCTACTTAATGAGATGATTTATACAGCGTCCAGTGGTATCTTCACTCACATTAGATGGGTGAAGGGACCACTCCGACGCTGTAGTGTTGTTGTTTATCCTTTTTTTAAGTCCTTACGTTTTTATTTTTAGGGAGCAAAGAGTTTCAAATCAAGAGTAGCACCTCTCATATTTTTACGTCCATTCGAAGACAAAATTGAAAGGAGTGTCAGATCAATACATTGTTAGTTTAAAGACTGGAGGACCCTCGGGGACGCCGGAGGTGGGTGTAAAAGTCGCACAGTACACAACTTGCATAGACACACACACTCACATATACACTCACACACACACGCATTCACATGCTTACACAGACACATTCACTTAGCTGAGTTCATTATTTATCTTTTTTTTAAGTCCTTACCCTCAAATGCTGGACTAAAGCCACCCTGGCATTGCTACCCGGGCCCCAGAATTACTTTGAAACTCCATTAAAAATTACTTTGATAAAGTTGTTAGTTTTGTGAAGCAGGTTAAGAAACCATTTTCCAATACTTGACCGGGTTTTACAAACAAGACCGTCACAAATACTTTCTTCTTTTTCTTTGGTCGCGTTACTCCTCCGTGGAATCCGGGGCTGACACAAGGGCTTTCCACTTATCTTTGTTCATGGCTAGTGATAATCGCTTTAGCCAAGTTACTCCTTTCTCCTTTGCCTCGGAGAGAACGGATCTCTTCCACGTCTGGTACGGTTTTCCGGGTCGTCGTGAGTCTCCGGCGGGTTTCCTGCCGAGAGCCACCTTCGGGATGAGGTGATGGGGTCTTCGAAGGGTCTCAGCCAACGCCATTGACGTTCGTTGATAATGTTTTGTGATCTCAGTTCGGCATTTGAGATGGTGTTGGGCCAGTGTCTTCGTAAAACACACAACAAACACTTTAGCTACAGTTCGATCAAACCTTGTATGTCCCCACTGCTGGGGCACGGGTCTCTTCCTGCATCGCAGGAAGATTAGGCCACACTCCACCACTGGAGCCAAGTCCGGGTTAGTGGGGGATTGTAAGACAGTGGCGGGCCTTACTGTCAGAAGTTATCAACCCGCCCATAAGGCCTCTGACATGGCGTAACGACTGCCATTACATGACAGCCGGCACCGACGGCTTAACATGCCTTGCGCAGCACGGAAGCGCTTGGAAAAATGTCACTATGGGTAGTCAATGGACGGTTATCCATCTTGCACGTGACCGCGCCTGTTGTTGCTCAACACAAGTGATTGATTTCAATCCGGTCACGAGCGCTTAGTAACAGGTCTCTCACCTTTGTGTATTTGAAATAACAGCGTCGGACCTCTTACAGCTGAAAGAGGTTACACTCCAACACTTTTATGGCTCGTGTGTTTCCCTCGCTGCTTTGCTGTAGGTCGTACGTTCCATTACTTAGGTGCCTACGTATGTTTGTTCACAGGCGTATTTATTTTTCCGCACTTCAGCGTAACTTCACTGGTGTAAACGAAATTGCTTCGTCGCTATGAGGGCTTCTAAGTCTCTGACAGGATTCTGAGTATAACCTTACGTTAAAGAACTTTTCCAATAGTGACTAGATCTATTAAGTACCCAAAATACAGGACTAGCATTGTTTCGACATGGTTTAAAAAATGTTTAAGAACACGCTATGCAAAAAAACTTACAAAAACATCAGGTATTATTTAGAAGACAAACATGTATGATTTTAATCAGTAGAATAATTGTGAAATACGGGATGTATTAGCATCCCGTAGGAAGATAAAAAGTACCCGGAACCGGCGTGAGTGGATGCAACGACTTGTGAACGTTGATGAAGCGAATGTGATCTGTCAGGATCTCAGATCATAGGAGGTCAGGGTCGTGGCAAGTGGCAGTCCCTGGTCTCTGCCTACCCCTTTGGGATACAGGCGTGAGGTTATGTATGTATGTTATCATATTAAAAGGTATTTAGACGATGATTGTGTCGAGTGTTTAACACATGCATGAGTAATAATTTTTAAGTTGATAACTATGTTTATTAAGTAAAAATTTTTTTCTTAAAGAATAATTGTAGAGTATTTTCTAATGTTAACACGAGCAATAGACATAATTAAAACTGTTTATATACGGATTTCACTCGTTTTATTATATTTTTTTACAATTTTCCGACGTTTCGGCACTTTTACAGGTGCCGTGGTCTCTGGATGACTGACGTGACAGGCGTCTTTTTGAAAGCATTAACTGTTAGTTTACTACCCTCGGCAAAAATTACAAAAGGTAATTATGAAGTTGCGTTCCAAAATAGGTAAACCAATTATTTTATATAAAGTCAACAATATTGACTTCAATTAATTTTAACTTCAATTACTAATAATCAATATTGTTGACTTTATATAAAATAATTGGTTTACCTATTTAATAATTTGTACACGACTCTATGGGTTATACGGCTTGAAATCTACATAAAAAGTCGAGCGAAGCCAAATCTGTTTTCTGAACGCCGTGCTACATTGATTCGAATGAGAAAATAAATGTCTAACGACTCTGTCGAGTTATCTTATTTTTATCTTATGTTACTCTGTTTCGGTTGTTTTTTGATGAGGCAATAAAATTATTTTTATATTTTAACTTTATTGTATAGAATCAGGCGTTACTTTGCGGAAATCCCTAATAGCATTAATAAGTTAAAATTACTTTGCTAAAGTCACACATCTTCTGGACACTACACTACACTGCTGGACATGCCGTCCCTTAGAGCGCCATATCGCCCTGTCTTCAGCTTGCGGTTACACATCTAAATAAATAAAGGACGTCAGTAGGGCGAGGGCGCGAAAAAGACTCGACACCTTGTAACAGGTCACAGACCGCAGAGCAGACGGTGGTCAAGTCCTTTCTGTGTAGCCCCACATAAAGGTATGTCGTATCCGGTACAAAATGGCGGTTGATCGGAACGCCAAGCGTGTCACTTGTTTGTCAAGCGCGTGACGTGAAGCGGCGTGACGCGCTTCGAAAGAGTCTCGGTGCCTATCGGCGACCCAACAGTCAGTCTTCGTTTGAGCTTCGCTGATTGAACACCTTGGAACTGTCTCTCGTTCCTTACAAATGATGAGTGCTATCAATTGGGTAATTAATTATTTACAGTGATTGAATAAAGTGTGAACTGATATTGGTGTTCTTTGCTTGGTTTAAACTCAAGGCCCACAATATGTTTAAAGGTCAATCAACTGAACCCACGACAGTAGAAAAGACCAACGGGGACCTAGCTATTAAGTTATTTTATTCGACTTGGTTTGAGAATATCCAATCCATTTCCAAGGCCTAACCTTCCTGCGGTGCAGAAAGAGACCCGTGCCCCGGCATTGGGGACATACAACGGTTGAAATCGTATCGTAATCCATTTGTAACGTATAAATAGCGATTATAAATTTACGAAGGCGACCGAAGAGAAATAACATTGGTTTTTGAAATTTTGGAAATATCTTCAACTCCGAAACGGTTACAAAATTTTGCACTAGACGCTGAATCTAATTTACAATATTTCAAGCATTATTCAGCTACCTACATACGGAATCTTATCAGCAAACATCTGTTTGTGTGATCTCACACAGTGGTGCTAAGCCCGGCTTGAACTTTTTCCTATCACTTTATTCCTGTCCAATACAAGTAGGTGTCAACTCCGACTAGACCTTTGCTTTCACACATGACCTGTCTCTTCCAATAGTGACACTCATTACCTACATATTAGATTACTTACACTAAGTAAATGTCACTTAAGACGCTTCGCGGTGCTAACTAGCGCCACAAATAGAATAAATATCATAAGATGTTTTATAATACATCATCATCAGGCTATATTAGTCCACTGCTGCATATAGCCCTTCCTTAATGAGCGCCATAGCGCCCCGTCAGCTTGCCGCATCCAGCATCTGCCTGCGGATTTTTGCAGATTGCCGTCCCACCTGCTCGGAGAGCGTCATACATTACGTTTTTTCAAAAAGCAAACATGGTAAATACAACTGTGATTACTATTTTTAGTACCTGCAGTCTAGAACCTAGAATCAACAAACTATGATTTTAATCGATGTCCGATGAAAACGGCCGTTTTCTTCCTTCGCTTTCGTCTTAGATTCTTGAACCTAGGTTCTTAAAAGAGTACAGTACTGTTGTGATTGTTGGGTGTAATTTTTTTAGCAATATGAATAGCATGAAAAATTACATTAATAGCATAATATGAATATCACAAAAAATGTGACTGTCAAGTGTGGAGACAAGGTAAAAATGTATCAAATATATCCACAGACATCAACATTGTGTTTTTCCTACAATATTCCATTGCGTTCCGTTGCGTTGCATTGCATCGCCTTGCGTTCGAACGTTCCGTTACGTTCGCATACGCTGTATTACGTTCCATGGAGTCTGCAACCAGTGCCAGTTATAACTTACAGAGCTGAAAAATGAACGCTAACGGCAGTTAGTTCACCGATTCAAAGACGTTCAGCGTGCTGTGGAATGGACGCTCGATTTTTTTTATGGATCACATCAGAAATAAAGTGCTTCACAAGGTACGTTAAGCAGTTGGTGCCAGCTACCGTCGAAAGATGGCAGTCATTAAGCCTTAGGGTGGCATGAAAACTTCTGACAGTCAGACCAGCCACTAGTCTTGCAAGCCTCCACCATTCCGGACTTGGCCCCCGTGGTGGATTATGGCCTATTCCTTTCTCAGGGAAGGAACCAGTGCCCATTATGTCTCGATGGGGACATAAAAGGGTTGATGATGATAATCAGAAGTGAAACAAACTGAAAGAACAAACCTATAGGATCAGCAACCTGAAATAGCAGTGAAAGGTCTGATTATGCCGAAGAACCAATGGTCGATGGGGGATTTGATTGTTCCAAGGTTTTCGAGTCGAGATCACGAACTGGCAAACTGGTTGTTTTGCATTCCCTTGATTTATGGTGCGTCGAAGTTTTATCCAGCGGTGATTTGAAGAAGATACCTCGAGTGTGGGCACCATGATTAAGAAATAGACTCTGGCTCTAGGTTTCATTATTTTTATTGTCTGGCTATTGAACAGTTTAGGCTCATTTGTCACGTTTTGTTTCAGACCGCTACATCGTTTAGCGTTTTGTTGCTTACGATTTACGGTTTACGCGTTACGATTGCGTTTTGATGCTTTGCGATCTATTGTGTTACGTTACGATGTTGTTTTCTACAGGAGGGACTTGAAGAATAAACCCCGAGTGTGGGCACCTTGATTAAGAAATAAACAGTGGCCTCGGTGCGCACTTACTCTTAATATTTCAGCGGGGGATACCAAGGTTTCATTATTTTTATTGTCTGGCCATTGGACAGCGTAGGCTCTTTTGTTACGTTATGTTGCATTACGATTGCGTTTCGATGCTTAGCGATCCATTGTGTTACGTTTCGACGTTGTTTTCTGCAGGAGTGATTTAAAGAGCAAACCCCGAGTGTGGGCACCATGATAAAGAAATAAACACTGGCTCCGGCGCGCGGTTACTCTAATATTCCAGCGGGGGATACCACGGTTTCATTATTTTTATTGTCTGGCTATTGGACAGCATAGGCTCTTTTGTTACGTTTTGCTGCGTAACGATTGCGTTTCGATGCTTTGCGATCCATTGTGTTACGTTACGATGTTTTCTGCAGGAGTGATTTGAAGAATAAACCCCGAGCGTGGGCACCATGATTAAGAAATAAACAATGGCTCCGGTGCGCGCTTACTCTTAATATTCCAGCGGGGGATACCAAGGTTTCATTTTTTTTATTGTCTGGCCATTGGACAGCGTAGGCTCTTTTGTTACGTTATGTTGCATTACCATTGCGTTTCGATGCTTAGCGATCCATTGTGTTACGTTTCGACGTTGTTTTCTGCAGGAGTGATTTGAAGAGCAAACCCCGAGTGTGGGCACCATGATAAAGAAATAAACACTGGCTCCGGCGCGCGGTTATTCTAATATACCAGCGGGGGATATCACGGTTTCATTATTTTTATTGTCTGGCTATTGGACAGCGTAGGCTCTTATGTTACGTTTTGTTGCGTTACGATTGCGATCCGATGCTTTGCGATCCATTGTGTTACGTTACGATGTTTTCTGCAGGAGTGATTTGCAGAATAAACCCCGAGTGTGGGCACCATGATTAAGAAATAAACAATGGCTCCGGCGCGTGGTTACTCTAATATTCCAGCGGGGGATACCACAGTTTCATTATTTTTATTGTCTGGCTATTGGACAGCGTAGGCTCTTTTGTTACGTTTTGCTGCGTTACGATTGCATTTCGATGCTTTGCGATGCATTGTGTTACGTCTCGATGTTGTTTTCTGAAGGAGTGATTTGAAGAATAAACCCCGAGTGTGGGCATCTTGATTAAGAAATAAACACTGGCGTCGGCGCGCGGTTACTCTATTATTCCAGCGGGGGATACCACGGTTTCACTATTTTTATTGCTTGGCTGTTGGACAGCGTAAGCTCTTTTGTCACGTTTTGTTGCGTTACGATTGCGTTTCGATGCTTAGCGATCCATTGTGTTACGTTTCGACGTTGTTTTCTGCAGGAGTGATTTGAAGAATAAACCCCGAGCGTGGGCACCATGATTGAGACATCAACACTCCCCTGGCTCACTTGCCGCTACTCGAAGATTGCTGCGGGGGACGCTCCGAATTGATTATCTGCCATTTGATTGGATTGTCTGGCTAGAAGGCTAGAGGCTTAACGAATGAAGAGTAGTAAATAGAATAGGTTATTGGGATTAGTCTTGTTGAGGAGCTACAGTTACTGGAATAATAATGGCTTGTCACCGCTTTGAACATTTGACATGTTCAAACTGCTAAAAGCTGATGTTGCAACTGGCTTGATTCACCCTTACACGTTTCTATCATTTTTAATAACTGATTTTGTGACACTTATATAGCTTATGTAGTCACAGTGACGTAAGAAATCAACAAATGTTTTCTATATTTTTTATGTAGAGTATTAACGTCCCACTGCGCGACACAGGCCTTCTCCCAGAGAGATAGTATGGGCTTAATTACCGCGCGTGCCCACGGCTGATTTCAAGCGCTTAGGTATGTGGACTTATCAGACACTTTTAGTTTCCTACGATTAGATATACATAACCTCACGCCTGTCTCCCACTTGCCACGATCCTGACAGATCACCTTCGCTTCATCAACGTTCATAAGTCGTTGCATGCACGCACGCCGGTTCCGGGTACTTTTTATCTTCCCCTTGCTAGTACATCCCCTATTTGGTCGATGTATGTCCGCCTGGGACGTCCCTTACCAGCCCTTCTACTCACATTCGCAATACATATTTGTTCCGTCAATCTTTCTTCCTTCATCCTATCCACATGTCCAAACCAACGCAACATTCCTTTTTCAATTCGTACGTACCTAAGCGCTCGTGGCCTAGGCGAACCGAGTGATTGGAATCAATCACTTGGTTAAGCAACAACAGGCGCGGTCAGGGTAAGCGTCCCGTGACTACCGCTAGTGGCATCTTTCCGAGCGCTTCCGTGCCTCGCAAGGCACGTTAATCCGTTGGTGCCGGTTGTCATTTAATGGCAGTCGTTAAGCCATGTCGGAGGCCTTATGGACGGCTTGATAACATCTGACAGTAAGGCCCGCCACTGTCTTACAATCCTCCACCAACCCGGACTTGGCCCCCGTAGTGGAGTATGGCCTAACCTTCCTGCGATGCAGGAAGAGACCCGTGCCCCAGCAGTGGGGACATGCAAGGGTTGATAACGTACCTAAGTACAGTAGCCTTAAATACAGATGTTTTCATCCCAATGGTGATTTAGGGTCAATTTTGTGTGTGGATGCACGTGCACGTTTTACCTATTTACCGTTCATAAGTTCAGGGGCCTGTAGATAGGTCAATATCACCCGAAGCCCGACCCAATATTTCTGTATTTGACGACCTCTGTGGCGCAGCGGTAGCGCATTTGCCTACCATGCGAGAGGTCTCGGGTTCGAACTGTTATAACCACCTTCCCTTAGTGACTGTTCGTTATCAACCCTTGTATGTCCCCACTGCTGGGGCACGGGTCTCTTTCTTCATCGCAGGAAGGTTAGGCCATACTGCACCACGGGGGCAAAGTCCGGGTTGGTGGAGGATTGTAAGACAGTGGCGGGCCTTACTGTCAGAAGTTATCAAGCCGTCCATAAGGCTTCCGACATGGCTTAACGACTGCCATTATATGACAGCCGGCACCAACGGATTAACGTGCCTTGCGAGGCACGGAAGCGCTCGGAAAGATGCCACTAGCGGTAGTCACGGGACGCTTACCCTGACCGCGCCTGTTGTTGCTTAACCAAGTGATTGATTCCAATCACTCGGTTCACCTAGGCCACGAGCGCTTCG
Organism: Yponomeuta sedellus; assembly: GCA_934045075.1. Taxonomy (NCBI): domain Eukaryota; kingdom Metazoa; phylum Arthropoda; class Insecta; order Lepidoptera; family Yponomeutidae; genus Yponomeuta; species Yponomeuta sedellus. The sequence continues at coordinate 17,385,286 of OW203742.1, read as the reverse complement.
TGGCTGTATGCAGGGGAGAACGCTGACGCGTCAGTAGGTGCATTCGACACGTGTAGCCGTTTCCTACAGCATGACACAAGCGCGGCCACTCATTTTTTTTAGTTCAATATCCGGACTCGTGAAAGACGGTCGTCTCTATCTTCTGTTGTTCAAGTTCAAAATAAAAGTGTTTGAGGAAATAATATTTTTTTAAAAAGACTCTCCTGACCTGCCCCGTAACAGAACCCTGGCTGGCGACAAAAAGAAACCCTAGGTTGTTGTTTACATAGTTGTGATTTCGCTGTTTCTGGTTCCCACGACACAGGATACCCTAGTACGGGGCCAGTAGCCTGAGAAAATATATGTGCCTGTATGTAAGTGTTCCCTTGTTATGTTATGTATGCGTAAACACATGACACCAACAATTCTTCTGCAATTAGGGAGTCATGCACAGGATATTTACCATACATTTATAAGCTGTGTTTCATTTGCGGGCTAATTATCCGGCTGTGCTATTGCATTATTATGACAACCTATTCAACAAATTTCACATGTAACAAAACATTCCCGATACACAATTAATTACTGCAGCCTGGCAAGATCTTAAAAATAGCAGGTTATTCATGTATTCTATGGAATTAGGCGTTACCTTGCGGAAATCCATAGTAGCATTAAAATGTGATAATTACTTTGCTAAAATCTGCCAAAATTCCCACAAACACCATGCGATTAGTTAATGCACCGCCCTCCCTCCCACTTTTTCCAGCAGAAGCAAGACACGTCACGCGTCACATGTCAAGAGACATAATGAGGCATCCTCAGGAGCCTGAGGATGCTTCGTGTCTTTGTGAGGATGTTCACCACCACCACGGATACACCACGTGTTGTGTGGTGTGTTCCACACAACACCAACACTTGATTGTTGATTTTTGGACAATCCAAAAATTGTGCAATATTTTGGACAGTTCACACAACATCTTTATTAATTTTAGCCTATGTGTTATTCTGATGTTTAAGGTATATTATTGTAAAGTTTTATTAAAATAGTAACAAACATCCATCCATCCATACTTACAAACTTTGGAGTTTATAATTTTAGTAGGACTTGCCTAGTGTATTGGACGTATTAGTCAAGACAAAAAGAATATTCTTTATTATACAATATGGTATACACCAAGAAAAAACCTATTGTCGTTTCTGTGTTTAGCCGCATACAGACGGACAGACATAGCAAAACTGTAAAGGTTACCAGTTGACTACGGTAGCCTTAAAAAGGCATACAAATTGCGCCTAATCTTTGATCCAACTTCACGATTAGTTGAAGAACAAAATTGCACATAACACCAGAACAGCGTCGTAAACTTGTTCAATTTGCGATGACCATAGTCTACCTAACCCGACGGTCTCCAAGTGAAAATAAAAGAACCATGCCCCAAAAACATAAAAAGTATGTTACTGTACCGAAACGAGACAAACCAATCTCATACACACGCCGCAGGCTGAACTCACCTTTATTGTCTATAACTTACGGTCTTTCTAGAGGAGGAACAAAGTAGGTTAGGAGCCTATCCACAATTTTATACGTTTTCTCTAGCTATGAGCGATAACGATCTTGCCTAAAAGATTTTATTTCTATTTGGTATCCCCTACCTCTCTTCCGCCTAAACGGTTGATTGCAGAAACGTGAAAATATTCAGGGTAGGCACATATTATAATGATCGATCGATATCAACCCTTTGAATGTCCCACTGCTGGGACACAGGTCTCTTACTGCATCGCAGGAAGATTAGGCCGTACTTCACCACGGGGGCCAAGTTCGGGTTGGTAGAGAATTAAAAGACAGTAGCGGGCCTTACTGTCAGAAGTTATAAAGCCGCCCATAAGGCTCCTGACATCTCTTAACGACTGCCATTACATGACAGCCGGCACCAATGGCTTTAACGTGCCCTGCGAAGCACGGAAGCGCTCCGAAAAAATGCCACTAGCGGTAGTCACGGGATGGTCACCCATTCCGTGTCTACCGCTAGTAGCACTGACCGCGCCTGCTGCTGTTTAACTCGAGCGATTGATTCTAATCACCAAGACCACCAATCCAGGAATGACTTTTTTTCTAAGTTATGTGCATCTGTGAAAATATAGTAGTAATACCACTCGACAGCCCCAGGTTCGATCCCGAGTGCGGGCATGTACCAATGACTTTGTTTAATTTCAAAGTTACGTACATTTGCGAATTTGTAGTCGCAACACCACACGCTAACTGTGAAGGAAAACATCGTGAGGAAACCCGCGGCTTGGTTGGCTCCAAACGTATTGACTAGTCTTTCCTGTGGGCTAGGCCGACTAAGCAGTTAGGGTGGTATAGGTGCTGGGCAAGCCTACACCATCTATAAAACCATGTCCCAGGCACTACAGCGTCGGAGTGGTCCCTTCACCCATCTAGTGTGAGTGAAGATACCACTGGACGCTGTATAAATAATCTCATTAATTAGATGCAAAAAGGCCAATATTATATTACCACTCGCTAACCCTGAAAGAAAACATCGTGAGGAAACCTAAGTGTATTGAAATTGACAATCCGTGGTGGGCACGCGTAGTAACCCATACTGTCCCACTGAGAGAAGGCCCTGTGCCCTGCAGTAAGACGTATACAGACTACATACAAAATAGGGACGATAATTTATGTTAAATTTCCCTGACTTTCTAGCCTACCTAGACTAAATCCAAATTTTCTTGAAGTCTGTTTTTCTACTAGATGTCGTTTAATAAATGTTTTATCAATCTATCAATACGAGGAAGGCGTTACTCGATTATAGTTTTATTCGTAGCTGTTACTAAGGGTCAGTGATCGTCAACCCCGTAGGGGCAGGGCCGTAAAGCGAATCAAGCTAATCCTGTTACGCCACGTTCGTATGTACCTACGTAGGTGTTTGTGACGGGGAAAATACACAGTGTGAAAAGTAGGTAGCTGTGAATACTATAGAAATAAACATAAACTTTCGTTCCCAAGATTTTGGGCTGCAAAGTTTAATACACCCTTCATGAATAAGAATAAAAAGAATTTTATTGCCTCATCAAAAACAACTTAAACAAAGTAAAAATTAAAACTAGATATTATAAAATAAGGCAAAAGGTAGTGGCTCAGCTGGTGCTGACCCGGGTCAGCCCCGGACAGCGCTGGTTTTCAGCCACTGCCTTCTCCCTGAGATGTTGTACGGGAGTAATGTAAAGAGGGCTGTATCAATTAGGTAACTAACCACTAATAGAAGATCGATTAAAAACGAAACAAAACATCTGTTAAAAATGAGATAAAAAAAAACAATTTTTCTTCTTAAATAAAAGGAAGTTACTAAACATAGTACATGTACGTAATACAGAGAATATTGTAAAGAGGTTCGAAATTTCACTGATGCCGGTGAGTCGCCCATTGGCTCAATTGGTAGAGCGCTGGCACGGATAGTCAGAGGTTTCGGGTTCGAATCCCGGCATGGGTGAAATTTTTAGCCTCTAAATAGGTTTTTAAGTTACTAAACATTTTTTTATTAAAAATAATTTATATAAAAGAAAAGAATGTACGTGAATGGCACTCTTATGAGAATCAGCAATGTAGTGTGTATTTATGTGTTTGTGTGTGTGTGTGTGAGTGTGTATGTATGTATGTGTGCGTGTGTATATTGTCATGGACTATGTAAACGGCTAGGGTTTATTTTTTAAGATTTAAAATATTTTTTAAGGGACAAATCTTTAGACCAAGCATGCCTCAAATTTTCGGTAGCAAGCTGTCTTTGGAGCAGTGCTGATTTATATTTATTTTTCAAGACTTGGACATGAGACATGGTATAATAAAATACCAGAAGATTTGTATATTAAGCTTACCTGAAACGCGGTTCAAGAAATGTGTAAAGTACATTATATGCCAAAAGAGCTACTATAACATAAAGGATTATCTAGATGACAATAAAGTCTGGAATTAAAGCCAGTACAATGCATGAGTTATATGTTTTATAATAATTATGTAAACTCAGTTAATTAAGAAGTTTGAAAAGACTAAGTTTTCAGTATTATTGTGCACTTTTTCTGCAAAATGATCTAGATTTTGACATGGACACCTAGTTTGACTTGTAAAGTTTCTGCGCTACTTTGAATAAAACCTTTTCATTTCATTTCAAAACACAGTTTTTATACTTCCTCCTCAGTCCTACCTCACCTTGACAATAAAATGGATTTCTGTTGTTATTTTCGACGTTACAAGTGACTAGGTTTTTTTTACGTAGCCCACCCACCTGATCTAGGGTGTCCTACACTACGCTTGCCGATCCGTGGTCTCCACTCAAGAAGCAGCCTTCTTCTTCTTCAGGCTATATTAGTCCACTGCTGGACGTAGCCCTCCCCTAAAGAGCGCCATAGCGCAAGGTTGTGCCATCATTGGGGGAGTAATGCCTATAATCCTCACGCTGGGCTTGCGGGTTGGGGATCGCAGTTTGGTGGAATTGTACTGCAGGGGGCGCTGCTGCCCACCCCCCGGTTTATGTCCCTTAGTCGCCTTTTACGACACCCGCGAACCAGTCCACCCAACGGTTATTGGTCCTGCGGCAGAAAACAAATATAAGTATTTAATTCAAAATAACACAAATAACCTGTTACTTAATGAACGTTAAGCATTAAATGTACACCATTTCAAAATTCAGACCAGCTTCAAAAACTGGTTATAACCGGATAATCCTCAGCTAACACAGTTAGCTGGCTGAACTAAACTTTAAATGAGGTTACGGTAAAAAACTGGTAAAGTTCACTGCCGGCAACAATCCAATTAGGACGCTTAAAGGCTTTCGGGAAGAGCAGAGATAATCTCGTTATCCGGAAGGACCTTGGTACCTGCCTTCCCTTTAAAGCAGTGGTTCCCAACCATACTCAGGAGTGTTCCGCGAGAAGATTCTTATTGCGTCGTCGTTGCGTCGCTGCGCTACGCAACGACGACGAAAGGAGTTTTATCAAAACATTCGATAAAACACTATTTACCGTAAAAATTGCTACGTTCTGAGGCAGAAAGCTGGCAGTGATTGTGGGGGCTCCCCCCCCAGAGGAGGAGAATACCTTCCCTTCTTTGACTTTCCGGAGGGCGGGAATCAGGATGGCCGAGGTCAGAAATAGGTAGTGTGCCTTCACGAGGTCTTTTCCTGCATCACAGGAAGGTTAGGCCATACTCCACCACGGGGGCCAAATCGGGGTTGATGGAGGTTTTAAGACGGTGGCGAGCCTTACTGTCAGAAGTTATCAAGCCGCCTAAAGGCCTCTGGCATGTCTTTAAGACTGCCATTACACGACAGCCGGCACCAACGGCATAACGTGCCTTGCGAAGCACTCAAGCGCTTGGGAAAAATGCCACTAGCGGTAGTCACGGGACAGTCACCCATCCTGTTGTTGCTTAAGTGATTAATTCCAATCACTCGGTTCGACTAGGCCACGAGCGGTTCAATTGTAAAACGATGACATTTATATGTCATTTATATATTGTCAAAAAATAGGCTACGAGGGATATACAGCGAAAAGAGATCATAGGTGAAAATTGAGATAATATTATAAATGAATAATATTATTAATAAATAGTATTTGAATATACTTTTACAACTTTTGATAAGATAAAGATAACATAAAGATAATTTATTTAAGAAACATTTTACAATGACATTATCTCTAAGGCAGTCGTACCCTGCTCCCAAAAAGAGGCTAAAACATGTGGTTTAGGATAAGCACTTTGAGATTTTGTACACTTTTGTTGCGCTTAGCAATTTGATTATTATCGATACAGACGGTTGATATGTACGAAACTTGTCAACTAATCAATCAAAGTGTCTTGGTCAACAAAAGGTTTGGAGCCGCTGGTTCAAAGGGTTCGGGTTTACGTCTTTTTGTGTTCGGACGTTGCTTTGTCACGCAATGAGTGAGAATCCATTATTGTACTATTGTCGATAGGTTTCTTACGTGCCACTGCGGTCCCACTACCTTCTCTCAGAGAAAGAGAGTGTGGGCTTAATTACCACCCGTGCCGAGTTACACAACAGGTTTTTTTTTTTTTTCGTTATCAACCCTTGTATGTCCCCACTGCTGGGGCACGGGTCTCTTCCTGCATCGCAGGAAGGTTAGGCCATACCACCACGGGGGCCAAGTCCGGGTTGGTGGAGGATTGTAAGACAGTGGCGGGTCTTACTGTCAGAAGTTATCAAGCCGCCCATAAGGCCTCTGATACGGCTTAACGACTGCCATTGTATGACAGCCGGCACCAACGGCTTAACATGCCTTGCGAAGCACGGAAGCGCTCGGAAAAATGCCACTAGCGGTAATCACGGGACGCTCACCCATCCCGTACCTGACCGCGCCTGTTGTTGCTTAACCAAGTGATTGATTCCAATCACTCGGTTCGCCTAGGCCACGAGCGCTTCTCAACAATAGGTAATTAAAATGAAATAATTTATTGTCAATATCAAAACGGTGAAACGCAACTGGCTAACTGTGAAGGAAAACATCGTGATCATAATTTCTTTTCAATGCGCTAACCCGTGCTAAGGACAATTTTAAAAACCTATTTAGAGGCTAAAAATTTCACCCATGCCGGGACTCGAACCCGCGACCTCAGGCTAACCGTGCCAGCGATTTCGTCGGCTATCGAGACGCCCCGCGGTCTTGAGGAGGCCATTGGAAGGTACACTGCGGCGATTCACGGTGCGTGCGAGGATTCGATCCCTCTTCTGACTCCACCAAAGGCACCCAAACGGGTGATTTGGTGGAGCCCTGAGTTGCAGGCTAAAAAGCGCAACCTCATAACGATGAGGGGTCGAATCCGGCACGCGAATCGCCGCAGAAGGGATAGGATAGTTGAGGAATATCTGGTGGCCAAGGAGGACTACAAGGCCGCCATAGAGGCGGCCATGTAGTCCTCCTGCTGGGTGGAATTCTGCACAAAGGAGCATGAGAGCGTGTGGGACGGCATCTATAGGGTGCTAAGATGCGCCGCTCGTCGGAAGGAGGATACCCTCCTCAGCGGCGCGGATGGACGCACCCTGGATGCCGAGGGTTCCACAGCTCTCATCGCTGATACGTTCTACCCAGCTGACGATCTTCAGTCCGAGTCACATACTCATGCCCGCGTCAGGCAGGCAGTTGCCCGCATGGAGGATGAAGCCAGTGTCAAGCCGCGGGAGTTTGTTCCCTTCTCCCAGCACGAGCTCTCGGGCGTCTTGAAGGGCATCCACCCTAAAAAGGCGCCCGGGGGGGACGGCCTCACGCCGACATCTGCAGTGCGGCCATCAGGGCAAGGAATGATGTATTTGTTGCCCTGATGAACGCCTGCCTCTCTCTAGCATACTTCCCCAAGGATTGGAAGGCCGCTGTAGTCAAAATCCTGCCTAAGCCCAGCAGAGATGACTACACGCGGCCTAAGTCATACAGGCCAATTGGGCTCCTGTCCGTCCTGGGTAAGATCCTGGAGAAGATGATGGCCGGGAGGCTGCTCTGGCAGCTCGGGTTGGGCGGAAGACTGAGCCCGCGCCAATATGGCTTTATGCCGCAGCGCAGCACGGAGGACGCCTTGTATGATGCTGTTCAGCTCATCAGAGATCACGTCGGGCAGAAACGCAATGTCGGAGTAGTCTCCCTCGATATCGAGGGGGCATTCGACAATGCGTGGTGGCCCGGAATAAAACACCAGATCCTGGCCACTGGATGCGACCAGTCTGTCTACCAACTTCTGTGCAGCTACCTGAGCGAAAGACAGGTCACAGTCAGGTACGCTGGAGCACAAGTAGACAGACCTACTTCGAAAGGTTGCATCCAAGGCTCGACGTGCGGTCCCCTGCTGTGGAACCTGTTACTCGACCCTTTGCTCCGGCGCGGCGAGGACCTGAGAGCTCACCTGCAGGCGTTCGCGGACGATATTCTAATTATCGCCGCGGCGCACACTACGGCTGAGCTTGAGGGGATCCTAAACGCCGAAACTGGATCCGAAACTGGAAGCCGTGTCAGAGTGGGGAGAGGCGGCTAAGATGAGGTTCGCCGCTCGAAAGACCCAAGCTATGGTGGTCACCAGGAAGCGCGATGTAATGCCACCCAAACTGAGTCTTGGGGGGGAGGACATCGCGTTCTCGGACGAGATCACCGTACTGGGTCTGACGATCGACAAGAACCTCAATTTTCTTAGCCACCTCAACAGGGTCTGCGGCAAAGCTATGGCTAGGTTCCAGATGGTGTCTAGAGCGGCCAGGGTGACTTGGGGCTTAAATGCCGATATCGTCCGGCTGCTCTACACTACCGTCATCGAGCCTACCATCCTCAATGCGGCCAACGTCTGGGCGCCTGTCGCGCAACGTGCGGGCCCCAGGGCCGTGCTTGACAGGGTGACCAGGGCCTTCGCGATCCGCATCGCTAAGGCCCATCGCACCACCTCCCTCACATCTGCCGTCCTCCTGGCGAGGATCCTCCGCCTCGACCTAAGGGCCGAGGAGGCCCTACAACTTTATGAGCTGAAGAGGGGGAAGCCCTTCGCCCCGCTCCCGGGCTGGGAAGTCGAGCACCGATGCAGCCCGTTCACGCTTGCACACCCCGCTCTAAGGACTCCGGTGGAGTTCGAGGAGGTGGCCAGCGTGGAGGAGCTCGGTAAGGTGCCCGACGACTGGCCCAGGGCCTACACGGACGGCAGCAAGATCGAGGGCAAGGTGGGGGGAGCGGTCACACTGTGGAGGGGCGGCGCTGAGGTCCGCACCAGGGGGTTCAGGCTGGAGGGATTCGCCTCCGTCTTCTAAGCGGAGATGGTGGCGATCTCTAAGGCTCTCGACCTCGTTGCCGGGAGTCCCGCTCCCATCAGGGCGAGTGTTCTGAGCGACTCCAGATCCGCTCTGGAGTTGCTCAGGAGTACCTCGCCCACACACCCGCTGGCCGTGAAAATCCACGGCCAGCTGGCGGACATACATAAAAACGGGGGCCTGATCCGCGGCAGCCTATGACCTGTATCCCGTCTCACACGCAAAACTGCAGGTGAGACGGGAGACAGTGGCAAAGTGGCAGACCCGCTACAGCGAGTCTGCCACAGGCCGCGTCACCTCGCTGTTCTTCCCGGACGTCACATCGGCCCACAAAGTCCGTGGCAAATTCACTATGTGCAATGCCAAGGCGCAGCTCCTCACGGGGCACGGCGGCTTTCGAGCGTACCTCCACAAGTTCAAGCTCGCGGGGAGTCCGTCCTGCATCTGTGATGACGAGACTCCCGAAACGCTAAAGCACCTGCTGGAGGAGTGTCCCCGTTTTGGAGCTGCTAGGGCCGATTGCGAGATACGCCTGGGTAGAGCGGTGAGGTGCGAGTCGTTCGCCGCCTTTATGGCCGACTCCAAGAGTCGAGAGGCCTTCCTTATATATATATATATATATATATGTTTGGTCGGTCCGAGCGAGAGGTGGTATAAGTACTGTTATCTTGATTTTAATCTTAATTATTTTTATTTCGAACCCCGGCGCCTTGTCGACTATAAGTCGGAGTAGACAGAGATAAGGCGCCGGGGGGAATTTTAAAGTATTGATATATTGAAATTTTATTTTATACTTTACTCTTAGAAATTTAATTTTACTTGGTTTTAACTCAATTTTGTTTAATTTTAATTAAACTTATAATTTTATGTAAATGGGTAAAAAAAAAAAAACAAACAAGCAAACAAACAAACAAACAAACAAACAAACAAACAAACAAACAAACAAACAAACAAACAAACAAACAAACAAACAAACAAACAAACAAACAAACAAACAAACAAACAAACAAACAAACAAACAAACAAACAAACAAACAAACAAACAACAAACAAACAAACAAACAAACAAACAAACAAACAAACAAACAAACAAACAAACAAACAAACAAACAAACAAACAAACAAACAAACAAACAAACAAACAAACAAACAAACAAACAAACAAACAAACAAACAAACAAACAAACAAACAAACAAACAAACAAACAAACAAACAAACAAACAAACAAACAAACAAACAAACAAACAAACAAACAAACAAACAAACAAACAAACAAACAAACAAACAAACAAACAAACAAACAAACAAACAAACAAACAAACAAACAAACAAACAAACAAACAAACAAACAAACAAACAAACAAACAAACAAACAAACAAACAAACAAACAAACAAACAAACAAACAAACAAACAAACAAACAAACAAACAAACAAACAAACAAACAAACAAACAAACAAACAAACAAACAAACAAACAAACAAACAAACAAACAAACAAACAAACAAACAAACAAACAAACAAACAAACAAACAAACAAACAAACAAACAAACAAACAAACAAACAAACAAACAAACAAACAAACAAACAAACAAACAAACAAACAAACAAACAAACAAACAAACAAACAAAACAAAAAAATTCAAACATGAAAGACAAATATTTTAACCCCTTAGGCTAAGCAAACATTAAGACATTTTATAATACAATCTCACGAATATGACTACTGACTAATATTAAATTTTTATCATTCCAAAATATTATTAAATTTTATCATTTTAATTGTAAATAAAACAGAATGACTTAAAGGTTGCCACGAGATAAATGGTGGCAGGACCTCGCTCAAAATAAAAAAAAAAAAAAACCGTGCCAGCGTTATCCCAACTGAGCTAATGGGCGACTCACCGCCGTCAGTGAAATTTCGAACCTCTTTACAATGCTCTCTGTGTTACGTACAGGCAGCAACAGAGGTCACGGATTTGAGTCCCGGCATGGGTGGAATTTTTAGCCTCTTAATAGGTTCTTCAAACATTGTGAGGCACCCTGAGTGCCTAAAGTGTTAAACTACCTCAGCACTTGAAATCTGCTGGCCAAGGGTGGTAACTGCCTTAATATCTCTCTCTCTCTGCAGTGCGACGTATATAGGCTACAAACAGTAGTGAAAAGTATTAGTCGTAGCCAAATAAAATAAACATGGTTATTTATTTTGGCCTCTACTAAAATATTAAACTTTTTAACTATCTATAATATAAAAATGAATCGCTGAATGTGTTGGTATGCTTAAATCTCAACAGCAGCTGAACCGATTATGCTGATTTTTTTTTTTAGAATATTGCTTGAAGTACGAGGATGGTTCTTACGGAGAGAAATGCTTTTTTTAAGAATCGACTGTTAAGCGGTGCGAAGTTCGCTGGGTCAGTCTTCTATAATATAAAAATTAATCGCTGAATGTGTTGGTAAGCGCAAATCTGGAGAGCAGCTGAACCGATTTCGCTAATTCTTTTTTTTAGAATATTCCTTGATCTACGGTGATGGTTCATACGGAGAGAAAAAAAAAATCGCTTGTTAGGCGGTACGAAGTTCGCTGGGTCAGCTAGTTTATAATATAAAAATGAAACGCTGTATGTGTTGGTAATTGTGCAAATCTCGAGAGCCACTGAACCGATTTTACTAATTATTTTTTTAGAATATTCCTTGAAGTACGAGGATGGTTCTTACGGAGAGAAAAATAATAAAAAATTTAAGAATCGACTAGCTGACCCAGCGAACTTCTTACCGCTGCGTCAGCTAGTTAAATTATATATTAAACTAAAAAATACTAAGGCCTCTTCACGAAGATAAACTATTTCTTAGCGCAACTTATCTTATATGGTTGCCTGGAAGAAATTGCTTTTAGTAATAAGGCCACCATTTGTACTTTAATTTTATATAATTTCTGTTACTGTAAATTTCTGCGTACAATAAAAAATATTCTATCTATTTATCTATCTTATCTATTGTTAAACAATCTGTACTTCTGTACCTCATTGTGAACCGTGTTTTTCTGCGAATTTATTTTTGTACTTTTATATGGGTAAGCGGTCAGTAGCCCGGTGAGAAGAACAATGTACTCAAAAGCATGAGACCCAGGTTCATTTCCCTGTGCGGGCATGCACCAATGACTCTGTTTTCTTAAACTCTATTTAGAGGCTAAAAATTCCATCCATGCCGGGATGGAATTCATCATCCACCCGCGACCTCTGGCTATCCGTGCCAGCGCTTTTCCAACTCAGCTAATGGGCGACTCACCGGCGGCATCAGTGAAATTTCGAACTTCTTTACAATACTCTCTGTATTACGTACCGGCATGGGTGGAATTTTTAGCCTCTAAATAGGTTTTTAAAATTGTCCTTAGCACGGGTTAGTGCATTAAAAAGAATATAATTTGTTTTCTAAGTTATGTACATTTGTGAAGTTCAGTAGCAAGCACTCGCTGACGGTGAACGAAAACATCGTGAGGAACCCTGAGCATCTCAGGTGTTTCCATACTTCAGTGCTTGGGCACGCGTGGTAACTAAGTCCATACTCTCTTTCTCTGAGAGAAGGCCTGTGCCCTGCAAAAAATGAGTAAGACAGAATATGTCAGCCTTTCCCACTTCGATCGTGGCACAGATTGATGTTCAACTCTATCGATATAACTGCCGCCGTTTATTGTCCGGATTTACGTCCAATGGTAAAAGTAAACAACGGCTCTGTCGTCCACTCTGTAGCGTTGGACGATACATTGTCCAGCTCGTAAATATTCGAGTACATTCGGACATAACATTTAACAACGCTGACAGCACTCCTTTTCTGTACCACTTAATTATATAGATGTCCTGCACCATGAGAGTGTGAGTGCGTGTTTGTTCCGTTTTGATGCTCCGTGAGTCACCAGATAAGGCCCTTGCTGAAAATCAGTGTTGTGGGTGCAAACCCTCAGCTTATACTGAGCATGAGGCCTTTTTTCCGCTGCATCGACATACTGTGTATCGTTGGAATTTATGTTTATTTCTTTCATCTGTAGTTCGTCTTTTCTTTTGCTTTTGTTTTACTCCTGCTCTTCTGTATTTTCCTTTTCTGTCAAATTTTGTATGTCTATGTGGCGTTTAATAAATGTTTTTCTTTCTTTCTTCACCAGTGGTTGTCCTGCACCTGCAACTTCGATAAAACCCTTGTATGTCCCAACACCTAGGGCGCGGGTCTCTTCCTGCATCGCAGAACCCCGGGGCCAAGTCCGGGTCGGTGGAGCTTTGTAAGACAGTGGCGGGCCATAAGGCCTCTGATATGGCTTAACGACTGTCATTGCATTGACGGCCGGCACCAACGGCTAAACGTGCCTTGATAAGCACGGAAGCGCTCGGAAAAATGCCACTAGCGTCACCCATCCTGCACCTGACCGCACTGAACGTCACTGAACGTCACCCATCCTGCACCTGACCGCGCCTGTTGTTGCTTAACTCAAGTGATTGATTCCAGTCACTCGATTCGACTAGGCCAAAAGTGCTTCATTTATAATGATTGTAAAATAAATTAATTACTTTTGATAATTGTAGTCCGAGACTTTACTAGATAATGCAATTGCGGACCTTTTGAATTCAGTCCTGTTTATCTATTTACTTAGATTTAAACAAAGAAAAGTTGCATCAAATTTATAAATTTTTGTATAAAAATTTCTCAATTAAGCACACAAATATATCAAAAATATATCCAATTTTAATACTTCACTTTGTCAAAAGTAAACAACCTTTTTTACAATCATTGAAAATGCTATAAAGTGCTATGCGAGCTAAACGAAATTTATGTTTTATTTATTCCTTAAAGATTTACAAAACAGCATTACAGACATTGCATTACATTCAAGTTGAGAACTTGAGGTTATGAAAATCTGACAAACTAAGGCTGTATTCAAACCAAATTTGACTGCCACTAGTGGCAGTTTTCCGAACGCATCCGCGCTTCTCAAGGCACGTAACGCCGTTAGTGCCGGCTGTCATACAATGGTAGTGTCGTTAAGCGATGTCAGAGGCCTTATGGGCGGCTTGATAACTTCTGACAGCAAGGCCCGCCACTGTCTTACAATCCTCAACCAACCCGGACTTGGCCCCCGTGCCCGTTTCTGTAGCAAGTCTTAGGCTGTTTATTTTTAGCATTTTCTTCGTCCCAGTAAATGTGATTCTAGCCGCCCCGCCGGCAGCGTGACGTCATCGCATCGGATCTCCCGAGCCAGCGGGTCGCAGGATTGCACTGCCGATGCCGCGCGCACTCGAACGAGAAATACGACACTTTCTGCTGTGCATTCAACACTGCCTGGGTACAGTCGCCTGCACTAACACGTAAGCACGTTAGAACCTTGTCACATTAACCTCTTGTAGCCTGATGCGTGAGAAATTGACTATTTTAACTCTGACAAGGTACTGAATGGCATACATGTTAGTGCTTGTAACTGTATAAGCGTTTAAGGCACTTCGGGATGCTAACTAGCGCCACAACGGAAAGAAAAAACTATATTTTGTTTTATACATACATACATACATACATACATACATACATACATACATACATACATACATACATACATACATACATACATACATACATACATACATACATACATACATACATACATACATACATACATACATACATACATACATACATACATACATACATACATACATACATACATACATACATACATACATACATACATACATACATACATACATACATACATACATACATACATACATACATACATACATAACCTCACGCCTATATCCCAGAGGGGCAGACAGAGACCAGGGACTGCCACTTGCCACGATCCTGACAGATCACCTTCGCTTCATCAACGTTCATAAGTCGTTGCATGGACGCACGCCGGTTCCGGGTACTTTTTATCTTTCCCTTTGCTAATACATCCCCTATCTGGTCGATGTATGTCCGCCTGGGACGACCCTTACCAACCCTTCCACTCACATTCGCAATATATATTTGTTTCGTCAATCTTTTTTCCTTCATCCTCTCCACATGTCCAAACCAACGCAACATTCCTTTCTCAATTCTAGTCACTACATCCTCTTTCAGTCCACAACGTTCTCTGATCAGACTAATGCGTATCCTGTCATTCAAAGTAACACTACACATACTTCTCAAGGACCTCATTTCTACTGCATTAATTCTACTTTCTTGCTTCTTTTGCCACACCCAAGTCTCGCTACCATGCATAAGTTTTGGGACCAGCACGCCACTATGAATACCCAATCTAGCTCTTTTGGAGATATTTCGGCTACACACAATGGAGTGCAAGGCCTCGTTTACACAATTTCCCGCTTTTACTCTTCTTTCTATATCACCTTCACACTTTCCATCCCTCGTAAACAGGCTCCCCAAATAGACAAATTCTTTTACTTGTTCCACTCTTTCGCCTCTAATCGTTATCTTGCACTCAGTCATTTCATCATCTTTTTCAAAGACCAGTACTTTCGTCTTACTCACATTTATGTTCATACGTTTCCTTTTAAATGCCTCATCCATTACCGTGACTTGTGTCTGCAGTTATTCGACCGACGATGCGAACACATATTTGCTGAAGTGCTGTACTGTCTTTACCACAGCCAAGAGCTCCCTTCTTGTCACACAATAGTTCCTTTCAGGTTTCGATAGCGATTTACTGAAATATGCCATCACAACATCTCTGTCGCCCTGTGTCTGCGATAACACTCCTCCGATCGATGTGTTACTGGCGTCAGTGTCAACAATGAATTGGCCGTTAGGCTGTGGAAATCCCAAGATTGGGGTCTCGCAAAGACATTTTCTTAATTTTTGAAATGAACTCTCACATGTGTCATCCCAATGAAATGACTGCTTGTCTTCAGTCAGTCTGTGTAAAGGCTTGGCAATTTCAGAGAACCCCTTAACAAACCGTCTATAATATGAGCATAGCCCTAAAAATGCTCGCACTTCAGTCTTGTCTTTGGGAGTAGGCCATTTTTGCACTGCTTCGATTTTGGCTGGATCGGTCTGTATGCCTTCGCTGGTTATCACATGGCCGAGATAGCTAACCTTGTTCTTAAATAAACTGCATTTCTTCGGATTTAACTTTAAGTTTGCTCCCATTATCTTCTTTAAAACTTGCTATAGATTTTGTAAGTGGTCCTCAAAATCTGTACCCATGATTATGACGTCATCCAAGTAGACAAGGCTGGCTTCCCCAACTAATCCGGCCAGTACGCACTCCATAAGTCGTTCGAATGTAGCTGGCGCGTTAAACAATCCAAAAGGCATCACGTTAAATTGCCATAAACCTTTGCCAGTTGAAAAGGCTGTCTTCTCTTTATCCTTCGGATCAATTTCCACTTGCCAATAGCCCGATTTCAGATCTAATGCCGAGAACCATTTCATACCACTCAATGTGTCCAGGGTATCGTCTATTCGTGGCAGTGGATAGCTATCCTTCTTGGTCACATCGTTAAGCCGTCGATAGTCTACACAGAACCTTGTGCTACCATCTTTCTTCTTTACCAACACAACGGGAGAACACCATGGGCTAGCAGAAGGTTCTATAAGCTTGTTTCTCTTCATGTCGTCCAACATGTCTTGTACTTCCTTTTCTTTGGCAATCGGTATGCGCCTCGCTCGCTGACGAATAGGTCGCTCCTGTCCGGTGTCGATTTTGTGCTGAACTAACGATGTTCTTCCAGGATTTCCTTCGTCAGAGAAGATATCCCTAAAGCGCAGTAGCAACCTCTTAGCTTTCATGCTTTGCGAATAGCTCAGATTACTCTTAGAATCCTCAAGGAGCTTAGTGACTATAATTTCACTCCTGGTATTCGATGTGTTTGAGCTTGGAGATGATTGGCAGCTTCTCATCCAAACGGCTTCCTCGCACCTTCCAATAACGTCACCTTTGCTAAGGGTAATCTCACGATCGCCGATATTCACAACCCTCACTACAGCAGTCTTGCCTCCATAGACGAGAGTTCTTGCTGTCAGCAATTTATGACTGGCTGCACTGTCACGTGTATCTTCAATCAGCACACACCTATTCCGCTGATTCTTCTGACTCGAAGGCAGCTTCACCTTTACTTCAGTTTGTGCTCGTCCAGGTATAACGATTTTCTTCAGGTACGTGACATTTCCATCAGGACCGCCAAGTATGAAGTTCTCCTCATCACCACATTTAAAGACACCGTTAGTGACATCGATGTGACAATTGTGTTTCTTCATAAAGTGTAGGCCCAGAATGCAATCATCCATAATTTCGGCTACGATTACGTCATGAATATATGACGCTTCCCCAACACATATCGTAACCGACCTTTCACCCAGGACGGGTATCTGCTGGCCAGAAGCGGAGAGAAGTCTGCATAAACTGGTGCCATTGCGGCTCCCTACAGCTTTCACCAGGTCTGGTCTCACTATTTTTCTAGAAGCTCCTGTATCTAGGGTGATTTTGCACTCTATTTTGTTCACTGCACCGCGTATTAGTAGACTGTTCCCGTTCCATGCTTGTGAGATTCTGGTTACTGGGGCTTCGTCCGCTCCAGCCAGTACCCGCTCCGCAGTCCTGGCTTTTATTCGTTTCCCTGATTCGCGGTGGAGGATGCAGCGTCATGCTTCTTCACAAACTCTTCCAAACACTGCTCTATTTTGTTGAGACGTGCATCCAGTCGGTCATCTGTTTTGGTCGGTTGCCTTACCTTCTTAGCACACGTGAACTGCAGATGCCCTCTTTCCCCACACTTGTAACACATGGGCCCGGTGTTTTTCTTGGGCGGTGTCTTGATCTCTTTAACCTCCTCCGTAACTTCTCGAAGCTTATACCCTTGCCGGATATCATGACGCACAGCTTCTACTTCTAGGGCGTGTGCGAAAGCTTCTTTTAACGAGGAATGGTGGCGAAGCTTTACTGCAGCCCTAATTTCAAGATCCTTGATTCCGTCGACGAAGGCTTGCAAAATATTCGTATCCACCATCTTACTATCAGCAGAAGGATATGCCTTCCGAACCAGCTTCTCAATTTCCAACGCCCATTGTTGAAGTCCTTCACCCAGGCGCTGAGTGCGGTCACGCAGCTGGGCACGGAAAACGTGTTCCAGGTGTCGTTCCCCGTATCTAGCCTCAAGTGCCTCCAGCAGATCTTTAAGCTCGCTGCCTGAGGTCGGCAGTGCCTCCAGGACAGATAAAGCCGATCCTCTGAGTGCGACGGTGAGGGCTGTCAGGCTCTGTTCGTCCGTCCACCCATTTGAAGCAGCGACAGTCTGGAACTGCTGTCGGTAGGCGACCCAAGACGTAGTACCATCGTACGGAGGCACCTTCAGGCCAGGGCTTATGCTGACAACTCCGCTCGACGTAGCTCCAGCAACTTTAATACGCCGAACTTCCTGCTCTAGTCCAGTGAGGCCGGTTTTCACATTTTTTAGGTCATCTTCTAATTCGGAAACCCGTTCGTTCACTACCTCTACATCTTCATGTAGCTTAGCGACCGTATCGCTGAACTTTGTATCGGCAGATAGGATCACTTGTTGATCTGCCTTCTGTTCTTCTTGCAGACTCCGTATCTGCTTGCTCTGTTGTTCTTGCAGGCACTGCATCTGCTTGCTCTGTTCTTCTCGCAGGCCTCTCTGTTCTTCTTGCAGGCTTCGCATCTGCTTGCTCTGCTCTTCTCGCAGGCCTCTCTGTTCTTTTCGCATGCCCTTCAACATTGCCATCAGACACGACATATCCAAAACCTCCATTGTACGTGACGGAGGTTTAATGTCTTCGGTGAGCGTGGCCAGGTGGGCGTGGCTACGAAGCGGAGCCTGTTGGTCGGTTGGTGAAACCTGGTGGTCAAGGCCGGTGGGCGGAGCCTGGTGCACGAGAGCGGTGGGCGTGGCCAGTGGGCGGAGCCGCTGGGCAAGTATGCTGTGTCTCCTCTACGGGCGTGGCCTGGTGGGCGGGGTCAGAGGGCGTGGCTTGGTCGGTGGGCGTGGCCTGGTGGGCGGGGCCAGTGGGCGTATCCCTATGGCCAGTGGGCGTGGCCTGAGGGGCAGTGGGCGTGGTCTCCGCAGCACCTCTGGACCTGGTCCTCAATCCAGAAGTATCCTCTCTCGGAGTTAGTTGCATTTCCAAATCCCCAATTCTGACACCAAATGTTACGGGCTAGGGTTCTGGATTTGGATGTAAAACGCCAATCACAACTTCTAAGGATTTATTTACGCAGGGTCTGGCTTGCAGGTCTTTACGACACGAAGTCCACACACGTAGGTTCCAATCGCAGGTCCAATCGAAGTCCAATAGTATCGCTGAGGTCGTAGGTTATCGCTCGTATCGCAGGTATGTTCGCTCGATGTTCACTCTTCGCTATTCCAAACGGAACTGACAGCGCGCCGCGGCGACCGCTATTTATATCCGCCTGCAAGGGTTCTAGAACATTCAAGTACGTACCTACACTCGGTGCACGCGGCAACGACTGTAGAACAAAGTCCTTGTCAAAGAGATTTGAACCTTATACTAGTGGACATACGAGTCACTATTGCTTGCAGCGTTTTATTGTTTACTAAAACGCAGCATGCGGCGACTATTCGATAGGCTTCCAGAAGGCTCTATTCTAGATGGTTCGGGATAGGACCGCGACAATAGCAATACAATAGGTACATTAAGCATGCACCGCAATATGTTAGATGGAAATAGGTAGGTAACCATGATATTCAGTTTTTTTTTTCATTGCGTGAAATAAGTATTTAAATTTTATAATAGTTGAAAAGAAAACCTCCGTATAATACATAAGCTTTTAAATCGACTTAAGCGGCGTCATCTATTCTACTGGGACCGTAGCAAGCTACTACAATAGCGGTATTGCACCACCTCATTAGGAAGATACTGTAAAGGTCTGCCCACATTACGCCGGCCGGGGCCATAGCCATATATTAATCTGAAACAACCCTTATATCCTTACTTGACCCCCGTGCTGGAGTATGGCCTAACCCACCTGCGATGCAGGAAGAGATCCGTCCCCCAGCAGTGGGGACGTACAAAGGGTTGATACCAAAACTTTTATACACCTAAGCAAGTGCGCGTCGAAAACGCATAATTCCGGTATATTATTATTACTTTTGTTGCACTTGTGTACAATACAGTGGACTTAATGCCTTATCATTTTTCACCAGTCAACCATAGTAGAAAAAAAATTTGTTTGCGCGGAAAAGAAAAACAGGGGGAAAAGTAGAAATGCAATTTAAAATATACTTATAAAAGGTATAATTAAATAAAGTCACATTTTAGTATAAAGCTATATGTACAGTGAACAGCACATCATGGTATACACCCATGCACTCTACTCCGTTGTGTTACGGGCGACTTTGCTACTAAAATGTGAAGATTGACGTGCTGTCGACTGTACGTAATAAAACGAGAGCATAACATAATGAAGTTTGTCATTGCTCATCATTGTTCTATCACATACAAATTTACAACTTGAATTTTTTCGGTCGTTTTCAAGTAATTTTATGGTTTTTTTCTATTTCGTAGTAGGATATGTCAAATATAATAGCCTTGCTTATATGTGACAGTTATTTAAATTTAGTTGCGACATAGATTTTACCGATTTATTAAAACTAAATACACCCTGATATTTGTAAAAAAATTACTCAAAGAAAATTCCACAACACAGATATTGTTGTACAATACAAATTTTAATCAGAGGTAATCAAAGCCTGGCGACGAACGCCCGTCCACTATCTGCTATCGTATTTTTATGTATAACCTTAGTCACGAGGATACGACGAAAAAAATAAGCGTGATATTCACGAGTAAAATATACACGACTTCCAAACAATGTGTTTGACCTCTGTGGCGCAGCGGTAGCGCATCTGCCTACCATGCGAGAGGTCCTGGGTTCGAACCGCGGCTGGAGACAAAAAAAAAATCGCAGGTCTTGGATGTTTACATGTTTATGATGTCGTTGTTTCTGGTTCCCACGACACAGGGTATCCTAGTGTGGGACCAGAAGCAATGTATGTGCCTGTATACAATTATACAGCGTCCTTTGGCATCTTCATTCCCTCTATGAAATTACATGAAATGAAATGGTTTTATTGAAAGTAGCGTAGTAAGTAAGTAGAAACTAAGGCTTAATGAACGTTACAATTCAAACTAGGTGTCCATTTCAAAATCTAGATGATTTTGGAGAAAAATTGACAAAAAAAAACTCCAAACTTAGTCTTTTCAAAGTCCTTAATTAACATAGTTTACATAATTATTATACAACATAGAACTCATGCATTGTACTGGCTTTAATTCCAGACCTCATTGTCATCTAAATAATCCTTTACGTTATAGTAGCCCTTTTGGCGCAAAGTGTGTATAACAGTCTAGTTGGGTGACTCATTGCTGATGGGTGATGGGACGGTATTCACTGAGAAATGAATAAAGCTGTTGTTTACAATGTTATTTACGACTTATCAGCCGTGCTGTAAACATTGTAAGTGTTTGGTTACTATCGTTGATTTTATTCGTCGTTTGATGGTCCCGGGATAGATACGACTCAATACAACGTTGGGATTAAGGGGCTCTATCTGTGAGACAGCGGTGGTAGCCAAGTAGAACAGTGTAATCGGATCGAGAGACCCAGGTTCGATTCCCAGTACCAAAAGTTCTGTACATAATAAACATAACACATATTACCTAAAAAATATTTTGTTCTTTACTGAAGTATGTAATATGTTCGTATAAATAATATTTTTTCTTTCTTTATTCTTTATTCCTGAAGTTATAGTAGCAATTCCATTCGATAACATGAAGGAAAACATCGTGAGGAAACCTGAGTATCTGAGGTGTTCAAATACCTTGAAATTCAGCGCTTGAAATTGCCAATTCGCAGTTGGGCACGGGTGGTAATTTCTAACACTCAGGTTTCCTTACTTGCTGTGTGGTGTCGTCCTGAGTGCTTAGTGCGAGTTTGACAGATCCAATCGAATAACTTTACTACCGCGTTAATCGAGCATTGAGTAGTGAGTATGAGTAAGTTAACTGTTCGACCTGGCAAAACGCTGTCACAGTACAACTCGCATTTATTCGCGTTTATTCGTGTTTTGGCTGGTAAACGTGTTCACTTCTCTACGTAAACCATTACAACTCGCACTCAGCAATTTTAATTTACATACTTGTCGCTAGGTGGCGCTTCCTCGATGCCATAGAAATATGAGTTTACGTTAACGCGATCGAGTAGTTAAAAAACTCGCACTAAGCACTCAGCTGTGTGGTGTCGGCTTAGAGAATAGCACCAACCCAAATTCTTCCCGCGGACGTCGTAAAACTAAGAGACACAAACCGGGGGGTGGGCAGTTTGCAAGGATACGCAATAGTCTGATTAGAGAACGTTGAAAGAGGATGTAGTGACTAGAATTGAGAAAGGAATGTTGCGGTGGTTGGGTCATGTGGAGAGGATGAAGGAAGAAAGATTGACGAAACAAATATTTACTGCGAATGTGAGTTTAAGGGCTGGCAAGGGACGTCCCAGGCGGACATACATCGACCAAATAGGAGATGTATTAGCAAAGGGGAAGATAAAAAGTACCCGGAACCGGCGTGCGTGCATGCAACGACTTATGAACGTCGATGAAGCGGAGGTGATCTGTCAGGATCATGGCAGGTGGCAATCCCTGGTCTCTGCCTATCCCTCTGGGATACAGGCGTGAGGTTATGTATGTATGGATTTTTAGGCCATGAACCTGAGTTAAATACATAGGTTTACCAGATAGATAAGTTCCATCTGTTCCAAGGTATTTACGTCAGACTTAACATAAGACATCACACAAGACTTTGCATAAGAAACAACATGAGAAAAGGTGAGATAATGTGGTAGGTATGTATGTAAATACATTTACTTGTATATTTTATGTGTCCTCTTCATTTTTTAGTCTTTCCATCCTAAGGGTGTCTGAAAGAGATATCGCTTTTAGCGACAAGACCGCCAATTGTATACTATGTAATTCAAATAATAATATTAAGTTTTCCTTGTACTCTCAAAATGTATCGTAGGTAAAGTAACCCGACTACCTACTGCAAAGTAGGTAGTCGGGGCTGTAAGTAATGCAATTTGCTTAAGTCAGATGTCGCTGCCTGTACGTAATACAGAGAATAGTGTAAAGAGGTTCGAAATTTCACTGATGCCGTGAGTCGCCCATTGCTCAATTGGTAGAGTGCTGGCACGGATAGCCAGAGGTTGCGGGTTCGAATCCCGGCATGGGTGAAACTTTAAGCCTCTAAATAGGTTTTTAAAATGTATCGTGTGCAATAAAAAGTATTAATCTAAATAAACCTGCAGATAAGAGGTTTGTACATAAACAGTAGATGACCTACCTGATATCAACCCTATCAACCCTTTGTATGTCCCCAATGCTGGGGCACGGGTCTCTTCCTGCATCGCAGGAGGGTTAGGCCATACTCTACCATGGGGGCCAAGTCCGAGTTGGTAGAAGATTGTAAGACAGTGGCGGGCCCCACTGTCAGAAGTTATCGAACCGCTTATAAAGTCTTTGACATGGCTTAACGACTGCCATAACATGACAGACGGCACTAACGGCTTAGCGTGCCTTGCAAAGCACGGAAGCGCTAGAAAAAAAATGCCACTAGCGATAGTCACGGGATGGTCGCCCATCCAGCACCCGAACGCACCTGTTGTTGCTTAACCAAATTGATCGATTGCAATCACTCGGTTCCACCAGGCCACCAGTGCTTTAATGACTTACATATTCATTACCAAAAACACTAATTATACTTTAGTCGCAAGCAATACAAAACCTAATTCACCAAATACCTTCAGCAACTCTCCATTGTTAGTTGTTTGGAAGCAATTGCGCGAAGCAATAAGGCCGCCTATTGTATTGTATATTTATAATTATTTTATGTTCATTTTTTCCTGGTGCACAATAAAGGATATTCTTATCTTATCATATCTAATTCACTACTGAGTGCTGCATTAACCAAATGTGGAAGATTCAGCCCTTCATAGTCCATTTCGTTTTATAAACGCATCCCTATATCCGTATCTGTATCTAGCTCAGCTGTGAACGGATAAAACCCGGGCCGTGTATGCGGAAGCAGGTTGCATCGTGTGCAGAACAAACAGCGATGGTATTGCATATTTGCGATCGCGAGTGCAGAGGGCCTACTCGGGATCCAACACAGGGTGCCGTCGATATCAGAGAATAAGATAAGATAAGGATATTTTATTGCATTGAGTAAACTTCAAAAATATTAACATAAAACGTATAATGTTACACAATAAGATTCCACAGACATGTTAGAGTTATCACTGATAAAAAATGTTAAGTATACTCTGTGCAAAATAGCTTATTATTAAATAGCATTAGGGTTATTTGGAATCCAAAGATGTTGGGTAATTATAACGAGGACGATTACGTCTACCCAGCATAGTTAACTTTAAGTTAAAAATTCTGCTAAAAACCTGTTTTAAAAACAATAAATGTAAAAATTCTTTGTTAGCTTCATCTCCATGTAATCTACTACTTTACTTTTTACCAGTTTTGACCTTTATTGAATAAATATTTCGTTTTAATTACTTCTAACGCCATACATGTTTGTTTAAAAGCCGCAATAAAATTAATAATGTTTTTTGTTTCAAATGAGGACTATTTGACGGCGGTTTAAAAAGCCTTAGCAGAAGTGTGTACTGATATAAAATAAAGTAATTCTTTTCTTATCTTATGTAAATCTTTTAAACTTTCCCGACTTAAACACATAGAATATTTTCGGGGTGTAATCGCGTAGTAATTTATTGCTATTTTACCTCGACGTTTCGACAACGTTACAGTCATCGTGGTCACGAGAAAACTGATGGCTGGCACCCGTTCGCATCTTCGCCTGATGAGGTTTCAGACTAACCTCAATCAGCCATCACAAACACAAACCATCGGTACTTTCCAACAATCGCCATTATTATAGCCGAATTGTGCGTGAAGCGGTTGAAATTAAGAAACACAAAATTTTTAATCGGGAATGTGGTTTCAAACTGTCGCAAACGTGGGATCCGGTCATCAAGAAGTGTTCGAGTGGAAAAAATTCGCATGGCTTATCGACCGACATTGTCAGTGTAGTGTGTCGCAACCCTAATAGTGCTTTGTGATGGCTGTTTGAGGGTAGTCTGAAACCTCATGAGCCGAAGATGCGAATGGGTGCCAGCCATCAGTCTTCTCGAGACCACGATGACTATAACGTCGTCGAAACGTCGAGGTAAAATAGCAATAAATTACTACGCGATTAAGCCCCGAACTTTATGTAAATCTATCACTGTTTTGTCACTTGTGAAACAAACACCATCAGAAAGTAGGGGCCCAATATCGATTCCCTGATGCAACTCCCAATAACATCGCTATCGACGCGCCCCATCTCTTTCAAGCTTCAAGAAAACGTAAGGGACACCAACGACTACATCGCTGACTAAAACGCATGCTAAAGGCCGTGTTTCGAATCGAGGAGGATCAAATGCCTATTTCCGATGATTGTTACGCAAATTCCATCGGGCGGAGTATGGTTTTTCCAGTTTTGCTCGTTTCACTGAAAGTTTTTGTTTTTCGAATACAATTGTTGCTAGGCGGATTAATATTGCAGCAGATTATTAATCCGTCCCACTGTAAAGCACAGGCCTTGTTGCTTTAGTCACCTTGGTGATATTTTTTCCCAGCTAGTAATACTTTTCATAGTAATAACCTGTCGAAAATTCAATACATTATTATTATTATTATTAAAATTCTTTATTGCATAAAAATTTTGCACATAGGCGAGCTAAATCTACTTAGCATTAAGCTCGCTCGCTTACTTACATTCACGTGGTACAAAAACGCGTCTTACATGTCGGGCTCAAACTATGACGTCATAATATGCACGTGATACCTTACACTGTGTGAAGTGTTTAGATGAAAACGTTCACAATCCATGAAAAAACTCATTCTAATAAGTTCTTTTCATTCAATTCATTTTTAGAGCATATTTATTTTTCGCCAATTTTTTGTACCCGAATCCTCGAAACAAATTGTGTTTGGTTTTATTTTGAAATGAAGCAACGTCACTCGACATTGCTTTTATACCATTGAAAACATAAAAGTCAGGAAACAATCTGAATTAAACGCAGGTTTCCCATCCAATTAACTAAGCATAACATTCCTCCGGTTTCGCTTAAGCTAACGGTCTGCTTACCGTGCTGGAGGTCAGAACGTTCATTAAGTTGCAGTTCAAAATCGTTTTGAATTGATTGGTTACGAACAACACGCGGTTACGAAGCGCTCGTGGCCTAGCCGAACTGAGTGATTGGAATCAATCACTTGAGTTAAGCAACAACAGGCGCCGTCAGGTGCAGGATAGGTGACCGTCCCGTGACTACCGCTAGTGGCATTTTTTCGAGCGCTTCCGTGCTTCGTAAGGCACGCTAAGCCGTTGGTGCCGGCTGTCATGTAATGGCAGTCGTTAAGCCACGTCAGAGGCCTTATGGGCGGCTTGATAACTTCTGACAGTAAGGCTCGCCACTGTCTTACAATCCTCCACCAACCCGGACTTGGCCCCCATGGTGGAGTATGGCCTAACCTTCCTGCGATGCAGGAAGAGACCTGTGCCCCAGCAGTGGGGACATACAAGGGCTGATAACGAACAACACATTTATGAATCACAGGACACAATAACTCGCTACTGAGCTATAGAACTGGACCTGTCTAGCTCAGCTAATGTTGGTTGAGATCTGATAACTCCCAGGTGGGAACGTTCTTTCAGAAACTACTTTATAAATACTTAACGTCTGCGAAGATTTCTTCTCATACACCATAATAGCAGGATAACAGTGACGCATTGAGAAGACAACAATTAGGTTGGCAACGGCTAATACGTCCTTTATGAAGCATTGTATAGATACGATTCAACAATAGAATACCGGAAGATGTAATTTATAAATTATTGTTATAATCATTTCGTTATCAACCCTTGTATGTCCCCACTGCTGGGGCACGGGTCTCTTCCTGCATCGCAGGAATGTTAGGCCATACTCCACCACGGGGGCTAAGTCCGGGTTGGTGGAGGATTGTAAGACAGTGGCAGGCCTTACTGTCAGAAGTTATCAAGCGGCCCATAAGGCCTCTGACATAGCTTAACGACTGCCATTATATGACAACCGGCACCAACGGCTTAACGTGCCTTGCGAAGCACGAAAGCGCTCGGAAAAATGCAACTAGCGGTAGTCACGGGACGCTTGCCCATCCTGTACCTGACCGCGCCTGTTGTTGCTTAACCAAGTGATTGATTCCAATCACTCGGTTCGCCTAGACCACAAGCGCTTCTATAATTATTAACTAATTATATAATTATTTACAATAATATTATTACTCCAAATAATTAGTATTAAAAGTTAAGAGCGTCGGTAGCCTAGTGGATAGAACTCGGAAGCGAAAGACCCGGGTTCTATTCTCGGTCGGGACATTCCGTACCAATAACTTTGTTGTATTGCTTGTTTTTGTGTTATTTATATTTCTTGCCGATACCGGCTTTTCGGCTGATATCGTTTTTTCTACATACATACATAACCTCACGCCTGTATCCCAGAGGGGTAGGCAGAGACCAGGGACTGCCACTTGCCACGATCCTGACAGATCACCTTCGCTTCATCAACGTTCATAAGTCGTTGCATGCACGCAAGCCGGTTCCGGATACTTTTTATCTTTCTCTTTGCTAATACATCCCCTATCTGGTCGATGTTTTCGTTTTACTCCTATTTTCTTGTGTGATTTTATACTTTTGAGTGTTGTTTCGTCAAATAAATATATCTTTCTTTCTTTTCTACAATATTTACATTTCTTAAGTTGTAGTAGCAATACCAATCGTTAACTGTGAAGGAAAATATCGTGAGAAAACCGGAGTGTCTAAGGTGTTCAAATACCTCAGCGCTTGAAATCCGCTATTTGACACGTATCAAATTTGACGCGATTATATGACAGCCGGCACCAACGGCTTAACGTGCCTTGCAAAGCACGAAAGCGCTCGGAAAAAAATAAATAAAATATTTTTTGGTTTATAATATTAAGTTTAAAATAGTTTAAGACTTACTTGAAAAGAGAGTCAAATAGCGGATTGCCAATTCGCAGTTGGGCACGGGTGGTAATTTCAGACACTCAGGTTTCCTTACAACGTTTTTCTCTTCCACTATAAACGGCAAACTACAGACATGTTACACTCGTATGCCTTGGGACGACCAGCTTAGCTGCTGTTTGTCAGACGTTGCATTTATGTGTGAAACATTTTGCTTGCGCGATGCAGGAATGACAAATTATGTAGTGGGCGCGTAGAGCTCGCCTTATTAGTTTTAATCCTGGTATTAGAACCTGTACAATAATCTCAGGGTAATAGTTCAACGATTCAGAAACGCAAACACCTTCGGGGGTTAAACTTATTACGGTTGTAAGCGCTACCAACCCAAGAAAATTCATTACTTTTTCATCTTCGATAGAAGCATTTTACAGCACCCTCGGTGAAAAAATTACCAAATACACCTTCCTTCACGTAACGTCACAACCAGGGAGGCATTTAGCATAGGGCTATGGGGCCATGACCCGTCGCTGCAGGCTGCGAAGAGCGGCGAAAGGACTCAACTTTCGGCGCCCGTTGAGTTCAGATTTGGGATCTTTTCACATCTATACCGTGCACTCTTTAATCGACTTACATACCTGTTACTTTTACCCAAATGTGGGCGCCTTGGGCAGTTAATTCATATGGGAATTTCTTAATGACTCGCCATAAACGGGTACATAGAGCGAGTACATAGAGCGAGTACATAGAGCGAGTACATAGAGCGAGTCGAGTATTGAGTAGTTTTTTGTTAATAATTATTTCACTCGAAACCACAAATCAAAAGAAAGATTCTCAAAATGAAATCCAAAAACCCTAAGCATCTAGAGCCACACTGATAGGAGAGAACTATGATAGCGGAAGAAGATAGAATAAAATAACAGAAAGAAGTCACGAAAAATATCGCTGAGAAAACCACGGGTGTGAACACCCAGACACTCAGGTTTTCGTACCTCACGACGCTATCGTTACGGTGGTTACCGATACCACTGGGTCGTAAATACGCTGCTATACAGGGCCTCTGCTCTGTTAGTACATTACGCTGCAATGACAGATATACGGACCGGTCATGCGACGTGGTTTTTTTATACCATTGGCGCTTAGAAAGTTGGTTACGTGCGCGGGCTTAGACTCAAAGTAGCAATGAAATGAAATCGCCACGTTCATGCTGTTATCATTGTACTAGAATGCATTAACAGCATTTAGGGCCTGGTCTGTAACTTTACGTACGATGACCATGCTATGATATATCTACCGCGCGAACCGCAAAACAAAACTGCTCTGTTAGTTTTTTTTTCATTAGTTTGCGGGGAGCGAACCCTAACATAATAATCATTAACTTGTTTTGTGATACATTTTTTTTCTTTAAAAAGTAAACATCGTAAATCTTGACACCTGTGACAACTATTTTCAGAACCTACGGCCTAGAACCTAGGCTCAACAACGTAGAACTTTAATCGATTTACGCTAAAAACGGGCAAAATAGCTTTAATGTCATAATTTCAGGCAAAACTGCTTTAATGTCATAAATTCTTGGTCCTAGGTTCTTGTCAGTAGGTTCTAAAAACAGGTACTATATTTATTAAGGTATGATTTTTTCAATTAGTGGCGCTAGTTAGCGCCGCTTACCGTCTTAAGGCGCCCGGGGCGCCAAATATTAAAATACGCCCCTGGTCACAGCCCACAAAGGAAAAACTCGTCAGGAAGGGCTGAAGCCCCGATCTATTTGTGTAATTGCCGCCAAAGTCATTAGTTGTCGCGTTTTTAGTGCCCGCAATAAAACCGACCGTAGGCCCGAACACAATCATCTAATCTGTATCTTATTAAGTTCAGTATCACTATGGATATAAACGGTAATACTGTGGATGTAAATCGTCCACTGATTGATCAGCCAAGCGTTGCGAGCGGCTGCGGCGTCAAATGTCGATAAGCTTAGTATTTCGTTGTGAACTGAAAGAGGATGTAGTGACTACAATTTAATTTCTTAATGATTCGCGATACTCATACATAGTTATATATTAAACGGGTCAAATCGCGATTATTTATTAGGTAAAACGTAATAACCTTATTTCGCGACGTTTCGGCAGCGTTACAGTTGCCGTGGTCTCGGGTAGACTGAATAAATAAGGTAAATAATCGACTAACCCGCATTATGGTCTCGACTAGAATATCAGCGTTGTAGGCAGATACCTCGGTGACTCCTACAACACATGCTGAGTCGGGAACCATTTTAGGGGCTCAATACTTTAAACAAAACATGATTATTATTTTTATTCTGTTGCAAATCCGTATTTATTTAATCCATGTTTATATTTGTATGCCTTCTTTTATTTAATTTTAAAATGTCTTTTCGCCCACTATTTGTTTTTTTTTTCAACTGTTTGTTTATAATATAGTGTAAGCTTTGTGTACCTATATATATATATATATATCTTGTTGTGTTTTGTAAATTTGTTACTGTTTTGTTATGTTTTTAGTATTGTGCCGTTAAATAAATTATTTCTCTCTCTCTCTCTCTAATTACGTTTTACCTAATAAATAATCGCGCTTTGCCCCGTTTAATATATAACTATGGCTACAATAGAGCAAGAAATGTTGCGTTGGTTTGGACATGAGAAGAGGAAAGGAAGATTGACGAAACCAATATATATTGCGAATGTGAGTGGAAGAGCTTGTAAGGGACGTCTCAAGCGGACATAGATCGACCAAATAGGGGATGTATTAGCAAAGGGGAAGATAAAAAGTACCCGGAAC
The DNA here is from genome assembly GCA_934045075.1 of Yponomeuta sedellus. NCBI lineage: Eukaryota > Metazoa > Arthropoda > Insecta > Lepidoptera > Yponomeutidae > Yponomeuta > Yponomeuta sedellus. The sequence continues at coordinate 17,354,631 of OW203742.1, read as the reverse complement.
AGGCGGGCGTGCATGCAACGACTTATGAACGTTGATGAAGCGATGGTGATCTGTAAGGATCGTGGCAAGTGGCCTGGTCTCTGCCTACCCCTCTGGGATACAGGCGTGAGATTATGTATGTATGCATGCATGCAGTATTTCTTAGTGACTCGGAATGCTTGGCGTCAGGCTATACTAGTCCATTGCTGAACATAGCCCTCCCCTAATGAGCAGCGCCCCGTCTTCAGCTTGCCCCATCCAGTATCTGCCTGCAGTTTTTCGCAGATCGTCATCCCATCTAGTCGGAGGGCGTCCTACACTACGATTGCCGAGTCGCGGTCTCCACTCAAGAATTGGCGATTGTCATACATAGAGAAATATTAAACGGGTCACGATTACTTACTAGGTAAAACGTCGGTAATTAAGTTTTTTTTTTTGCAGAAATGTTTTTTTTTTAGTTAAATGCATTAAAGCCGTCCGAAGAAGGCTTCTGCCATGGCTTAACGACTGCATTTACATGACAGCTGACACCAAAGGCTTAACGTGCCTTGCGAAGCACGGAAGCGCTTGGAAAAATGCCACTAGCGATAGTCACGGGACAGTCACCCATCCTGCACCTAACCGCGCCTGTTGCTTAACTCAAGTGATTGATTCTGAGCACTCGATTCGACTAGGTCACGAGCGCTTCTCAGTCTGTAAGGCAGGTCAAAGACGTTCTTTCACTCTAAAGACTTATTTATCGTGTGGCCAGGCGCCGGTTTACGAGGCGAGGTGAGGGGGGAACGCTCCCCAGGAATTAGGCATTAATTGCATTTGCGAGCGCGTCAAGAACTTGAGGCTTCGAGACGGCTATGGCTGGCTGTGTAGTTGTGTACAGGGCGTTATGTAAAGGTCTGGTATTGGTTTACGTAACTCATTCACGCTTGTGGGCGCACGGGGTCGGAAGTTGTTTTTTTCCTGCTGTACTAGGTCATAACTGCTTAGTTTTTTTGAGTACCGCACCTCAAGAGGAAAAACGGAACCTTGTTATGATCAGTTTTTTGGCTGTCCTTCTGTCTCTCAAGACTCAGAACCGCGTGGAGATATTGAGTCGAGTCTACAATCCATTGAAGTTGTACAAAACGCAAAGGCAGTTTAAGCCGAAAAAAGGTGGATTTTGGTACTCAAGGGAAACAAAATGTATAGTGTACTTCCCGCTGACCTATAAATTTTCTAACTAAAAATTGTTAACTATAAAATTCGTCTAATACGTCTTTAACTGGTTCCTCGCGAAACAGGCTAAGCCTAGTGCAAGGACCCCTGGTAATTTTGTAGAATTAAGTTTTTTTTTTTAATAAAAAAATATATATTTTAATTTATAATTTAATTTACTACAAATGCAAGGAAAAATCTGAATCTGAATCTGAAAATATTTGCCTTTCAAGTTCGGGAAAAGCTCGGAAAATACTGCGAGACTCCAGCATGTGTCCAGTGGCATCTTCACTCACACTAGATGGGTGAATGGACCACTGATGCTGCAGTGCCTGGGACATGGTTTTTAGATGGTGTACGCTTAATACATCCCCTAAGGATCTAAAGGTTCATGTTTCTATAAAGATGACCGTTAACGTACTAATTAACTGTTTACCACCGGTTTCTGGTGTGTTAATAGCTAAGAAGCCATTAATGTAAAGACTTAGTTTGGAGTTTTTTTGTCCATTTTTTCTCCAAAATGATCTAGATTTTGAAATGGACACCTAGTTTGAATTGTAACGTTCACTAAGCCGCAACTTCTGCGCTACTTTGAATAAAACCTTTTCATGTCATTTCATTTCATAATCTACTATTAACAGCTTTCAGTTGGCCAAAGTATATACAAAAAAAACATTTGACAACTTGTAGCAATAGATTAAAAAAATGTTAGCGTGCGAGAAACTGGGCGTTAGTTGTTAGGTATATGTTGTCTGGCACAGAGCACAACGCCGCGTGGATAAATAATTTTGGCAAACTCCAGACGCGATCGGATCTCTCCCGGATCATATTGCCTAAGCTATTTTATCTCGCTGGGAACAAAAAGTATTATACAACTTCTGTACCACTCGAAGCTGTAAAAACATTCCGGCCGGCGCAAGAAATTGGGCTAACATAGCGGTAAATCCTCCCATCTATTACATAACAAAAGTGTTGCGTTGTGTACTGGTACTGGATTATCTATCAAACGCGAGACAATGTTTGTCACCTAACACCACTGCTCGAATTTAAGCGCTTGCTTACCTAATTTCGAGGCGCTTTCCTTGCCGCTTTATTTTTTCGGTAACAATGAGACTTAATAATAAAATGCTTTGTAAAATTGCAATTCAATTCATGAATCTCAGTTGCTAAGCCATGTTTGAGGCCTTGATAACTTCTGATAGTAAGGCCCGCCACTGTCTTACTATCGTCCACCAACACGGACTTGGCCCCCGTGGTGGAGTATGGCCTAACCTTCTTGCGATGCACGAAAAGGCCCGTGCCCTAGCAGTGGGGACATATAACGGTTCGTGGAGGATTGTAAGACAGCGGCGGGCTTACTGTGAGAAGTTATCAAGTCGCCCATAAGGCTTCTGACATGATTTAACGACTGCCATCACATGACAGCCGGCACCAACGGCTTAACGTGCCCTGCCAGAAGCGCTCGGAAAAAATGTCACTAGCGGTATTCACGGGACGGTCACCCATCCTGCACCTGACCGTGTCTGTTGTTGCTCAAGTGATTGATTACAATCACTCGGTTCGACTAGGTCACGAGCGCTTCACACACTCACGCTAAAGGAAATATAAATAAATAAAGAGCTATTGTAAAGAGGTTCGAAAATTCCACTGATGCCGGGTAGTCGCCCATTGGCTCAGTTGGGAGAGCGCTGGCACGGTTAGCCAGTGGTCGCGGGTTCGAGTCCCGGCATGGGTGGAATTTTGATCTTCTAAATAGGTTTCCAAAATAAAGAGCTTTCAAAACAATTGGCAGCCTTCAGCGATGGAGAGACCTTTGAGAGGTCGAATCATTTGTTTTAATTATAAAATGTGGCCTGTAGTGTGAACAAACGCTGGCGAAGCAATTTACCAGAATTTATTCTCAAGCTTGTTTTCTAACACAATGCTTGCACCTACGCTATTGTTCTGTGAAAATTCTATTAAGGCGGAAAACACAGAGCAATTCATTCCGCTTCGGATTGCGTTTTATCATATGAACTTTACACCTGACCTCGTCGGAACGGTTTCTCGTACGAGCAAGCTGTTAAACAACTGACGCTTTTCAGGGTAGGATGTTTAGTGAACGAGATCTCGGGGGTAAGAATTTCAATATGTACTCGTAAATAACATAACATTTACATACAGGCACATACATTGCTTCTGGCCCCACTAAGATACCCTGTGTCGTGGGAACCAGAAACAGCGACATCACAAACATGTAAACATACAAGACCTGGAGTTATTTTGTTATTTTGGCATGGTAGGCAGATGCGCTACCGCTGCGCCACAGATGTCGTACCCCACGCATCGTATCCCAGCATTTTTAGTCAGCCGTGTTTGTGTCCCACTGAAGAAGAAGAAAAAACATTTATTGTAGCCACAGTACACACGCCACAATAACAAAGCAGACTTAATTAATTAACACATTACTTAATAACATAAAAAAAAACGCATATATTACAAATACCATGTTGCACATCCTTACCATGCGATTGCAGACTCTTGTCAGTTTTTGCGGCGAGAGGTTGGAAGGGTGAGGAGTAGCGGTCTCTGAAGCTCCAGCAAATATGCCCTGAGCTTGCGCCCAAAAACATATGAACTGGACGCTTCGCGGATTGGGGGAGGAATGTCGTTCCAACACTTGGACGCCGCAAACCTAAAACTGCCGCGCAAAGCCATGGTCCGATGCGCCGGTGTCAGGATTCTTCCCTTATGCACATACCGTTGTCTGGTGGACGGCTGGGCAAAGGCCTCCCCCATGAGCTTCCATTTCTCCCTGTATTGAGCAGTGATCTCCCATCCTAGCGAGAAGGTTGAAAGATGGTCCCGCCATCTCTTGGCCGATCACGTCAGCGAAATCCATCGCATGGAACCCACACAGGCGCTTCGGGTTTCAAACTAGCGCCGCCAATGTAAAAAAATCATAACTAGCTTTAGATAAGATATTGAGCTTTCTTGTTGTACATGACATGACTAAAAGTATCAAATAAGAACCCTGCTAGGGCGCTGCCAATATAGGTTTTTAAAATTGTCCTTAGCACCGGTTAGTGCATTAAAAATTAAAATAATATAAATTTGTTAGTATAAAATTATAGTATTTTCTAAGGTTAACACGAGCAGTAGACATAATTAAAACTGTTTTTACATGGATTTATGCTCGTTTATTACATTTTTACAATTTTCCAACGTTACAGCACTTTGTCAGGTGCCGTGGTCCCGGATGACCGTTGACGTTGGAAATTTGTAAAAATGTAATAAAAAAGCATAAATCCGTGTAAAAACAGTTTTAATATAAAATTATGTAATATAAAATAAAATAACTGGTTCATAGTATAAGTACTATAATTACAATTTTTCTTTTATAAACTCTTATTATTAAACACAACAATCATTATAATAATGAGTACTTAGCTTCGTACAGCTATTATTTTATTTCATTCGAAACAATATACAAATCGTTCACTAACAATTTTAGGTTAATTTTGGATAGGTATCATCATCGAAAAATTCCTTCAGCTCTTTTGCAATAAGTATTTGTTTAGTGCGTTCTTAAAAACGTTTGCTTTTGCCTTTGATTTGATTGTTTCAGGTATGTGGTTATATATTTTATAATACTAGGTATATGAGAAGTAATACGTGTCACATAAGTGTGTAAGCGTATTGCAGTAAATATCTGAGACATGTCAATGATATTGAAACAATTAATTGTATGACAAAATCCAATAGATATTTCGTTTTTGCTCACACATCTATACCTAATGAAGGCATGCCTTCATTAGGTATAGATGTTGATCACACTTCTTTTTTAACAGTTAATTTTTTTTTATAAATGCAGACTGTATCCCAGAGGGGTAGGCAGAGACCAGGGACTGCCACTTGCCACGATCCTGACAGATCACCTTCGCTTCATCAACGTTCATAAGTCGTTGCATGCACGCACGCCGTTTCCGGGTACTTCTTATCAGACAGTCATATCTTCTATAATATAAAAATGAATCGCCGAATCTGTTGGTAAGCGCAATCTCGAGAGCAGCTAAACCGATTACGCTCTTTTTTCGAATTCTATTTTGAGAATATTCCTTGAAGTACGAGGATGGTTCTTACGATGGTTCTTAAAAATAAAGGATTCGCTGGGTCAGCTAGTTAGTTCAATTCAAATCAATTTATTTCAACGTAAATAATTTACATTCTATTTGCTGAATGTCAAAGTACAATGCAACATGAAAGTAAAAGCCGCTGCCTTCGGGCCGTAGTGTAGTGGAGAAAAAGGCAGCGGGGGAAAAAACTCCACTCTGACCATCTTTTCTCAAGTCCTCTTAAATCTATATACATCAGATACACATATACGTATGATAAGATTCCATGATTGCCATTAATGACTTTAAATCCCAAATAGGTCGTGAGAACATAACAAGTGCTGCGGCCAGACACACGAACAGCACTCGTTCACGAGCAAAACGCAGAGGTCAGCCATCATCAGTCTCAACCATTTTGGAGGGAGATAGATGACCCGGCCACCACGCCACCATTCGAACGACCTTTAGCAAACCTGCAGATTAAGTTCTTGTCAGTTGTAACGTTATTTATTTTAGAACAACGTCATAGTTCTTAAATAATTATAAGCGTTAAGTATTACTTTTTTATATTAACAAACAAGTTACTTACAGCTAGGAAACCAATATTTACAAGCACTGAATTACAATATTTATTCTACACTACATGCTAATGGGAGCCTTTGCGGAAAGGGTTCGTTAGTTTTTCGCACGGCTGGCCCCTAAAACAACTTTACTGGTCTTGCGCGCGAGCAGCCGGCGACACGGCTCTCGACTCGACCGCGCTCCCACTCCCATTCCAATTGTCACTGGACCATCGGCGAGCCTGCGCGTGCCTAGCTCTGTTGCATCGCCAGCTCACCGTCGCTAACGGCCGGCGTCAGTTTATTATATTATAGCAAGTTACACTGTTCTCTAATAAACAGCTGAAGTTTATTATATCACAAAGATTTTGTGTTCCCGTCCCCCACACTTTTTGGGTAAGTTGCGAACAGCTATTTTATTATTTGGTAGTAGACCGATCGATTAGTTTTAATAGTGCTTGTAATAATGTATAATGTGTCTTTCTTTCCTTTAGTTGTAGTGCGAACAAGTTTTACCGGCAAATTTATACACGGTGTTGCAAAGCATCTCCATCGCTTGACCGCTTGGTGGCACAAAATGGCGTCTGACAAAATTGCTTGTCACTATTGCGTCATACATTATTTATCATTTCATTTCTCATGCATTTTCATAATATTAATAGAAATCCATCAGGTATTGGCTTTCATGTAGATACGCACTAGCTTGCAATTTAATGGTATGCAGACATTATTGTAAATGTATACTGCAGCTAGTATTTACATTTATCGTTTTTCCATTGTACCTCATTTTTGGCCTATCATTTAATATCATATTAGTTTCATTATCATCCTGCGTTACTCCGCTACTGATTTATTTCACCGCCACTTACAAACTAGTTGGGTTTCTTCTTCTTTTGCTAAAACGGAGGCGGTGAATTGTTCCTTCGATGGCTGGTACTAATGCAAGGGGTTTTTTCCAGGGTCCAAGTTCCGGGCCACAATCCACCGCGGTCCCTACTGGGCCACAAGCAAGCAAGGCGAGCTTTTCTATTCCGGCCAAGACTGAGGACACGACGTTCTATTCCCGTGACTACTGGGACTACTCCACCTCAAGCTTGGTCGCCGCCTCGAGAGGACATTCTACTGTTCCCGGATGGCTCAGGAGAGTACCTGACCGTGGTGATAATTAGAGAAAGACCGTAACCAGTGTGTAGGGCTGAACCACATGACTAGCTAGTACCTTATGTAATAGCTAGGTTTATATTATTAAATTCATTATTGTTCTACCTGACTGTTTTAATTTATGTCTCCCGCCTCTTCAAGGCTAGCTGCGACACAGTTAGTAATAATTATAACTTCTACACAACACAATCACTTTTACTGGTCCCAAACTAGGACACCTGTGTAACCAGGCCTGGTAATCACAAGCATCTAATAGAAATACACACAGACTGAGGTCATTTAATTTTGTACAAATTCACGGCGGCCCCCGCTAGCAATCGCATCCACGACCTCAGTGATGGTAATCAGACGTGCCCAACGAAGCGTTTGTTCGCATTGATAGATTAGTCTGTAACAAGCAAGAAAATAGCGCCGCAAGCAGTGTGGTGTTCAAAACGATATTTACACTCAATAAGCGAGACTTTGTTGTGTGTTATACGGTGTAATTTGTAAGCTATGAATAATATAATAGCCCATCTCATGGGCTGCTAGTGAGGCGTAATCGAGAAGCGTTCAAACGATGACCTTTATCTAAAGTTGTGTTGCACAGTCACTCGTAATGTGATTGAGAATTAAGAGTGTTTCCGGTTTCTGAATTCATAATTTCACAAACACCCATTTACTCACTCCATCACTCACTCACTCGCTCACTCACTCACTCACTCACTCACTCACTCACTCACTCACTCACTCACTCACTCACTCACTCACTCACTCACTCACTCACTCACTCACTCACTCACTCACTCACTCTCTCACTAACTCACCCACTCACTCATTCATTCAATCACTCATTCATTCTTCATTCATATACCTACTCACTCATTCAGTTAGTAATTCATTCTTTCGTCCCTTTCATTCATTCACTCAACGCTAAGATTCCGCGAAAGTGAAAGACAATTATCTACTGTGCAACCATCATTCATGTGCATGTATGTAGTCTGAGTGGAAAATAATCTTACCCATTGCGTCAGCCTCACCCAACCGACTCTTCTAGCGGACAAGGGCCAATATGTAGGGTTACCAGATCCTTAAACAAGGTTTCCGGACAAAATTTCCTGAGTTTTCCGGACTTCGTGTGTTTCTGGTTTATGTACTTTGTAGAGACGAGGTACTCAGCCAATGTATCACGTTCTTGAAATATTTTTTTCTAAAACGTTAGTTTTAAATCAATTTTCAAGTTTCTGATACCCTTATTGATACCCTAGTTTTTAAGTTTCAATAACACACTGTACGATAAATAGGTATAGTAGTATTTAGTTTAAGCCCGCCAATTGTACAATATTTATTGGTACAATAAAAAAATGTATGATAAATATAGAAATTAATAGTTACGCTGTATAGCGCTACAGCATAACAATTATAAAGAAAGAAAGACGTTTATTTAACAACAAGACACATCAGAAAAACAAAATAAACAGATAAATTGACATAATGAGAGCACAACAGAAATAAACGAAACAAAAAAAACATAGATGTGGCCTGTAGTGTGTATAATTGCCCCAAAAGGCAGCTGAATCAGCGTTGTGGGAGTTTAGTTTTAACTTCTTAATTCACACCACAAAGATCCACTTCGTAATTTTGTTAAGTTGACCTGCGTCCCTTATTATTTGATAAAAGATAAAAAACAAATAAAAATTTACAAAACTTAAACTAACAGAAATCTTAGCTATTTCTTCAATAACTTTTAATCAGCTTCGATTTAATTTTATCCTTAAAAATCTTCATATATCGACGAAACCCATTTGCGATAGCCTTCAAAAGACTGTTAATCAACAGAGTCAGATTTGGACCCTGTTTGGAAAGCGCCCGTCGTCTGGCAACCTCCGGGAGCCTGCTCCCGTCAATAAACCCCTCCCGCCCAACAATAAGCCAGGGAGCGAACTCATACGTGACCAGCGTGGGGAGTGCCAAATGGACGCAAGGCCTCAGAAGATGCGCATGATTTAATGGCTTCCACGCTACATGCCCGGGCTACATTAACTTCCAGTGCAGAGCTTAAATAGTTATTTGTTATACAAGAGTGCAAAGTTGCTTTTTAACCGCGTGTTCAATTTTGATGACCGAGCAAGCGAAGGATTCTAAAATTCTCTCGCTGCGCTCGTGATTCAAAATTAGAATCCTGAGCGTTAGCGAGGGAATCAAAAGAGCACGAGGTGAAAAATCTTTGCACTCGGGTGCAACACGTAACTTTTCATTCCACCTCAGCGAAGAAATGACTAAATGCAAAAAAAAACGCTTACAAGATAGGTCAGTCACAAGGTCAGTCACTAGGATAGTCACAAGATAGGTACATTTTTTAATTCACAAACTTAGTGCACACGATGTTCTCAATTCAATTTACTTTATCCTCTAGAGAATAAAAACGGCTTTTCCACTCAGATATTGAAGATTAAAAATACTCTTTCCGAGATGGTGATGAAAAATGATGAAAAATAACAACACTGAAGCCGCTAATTGTACCTGTTGTCTCTGTAATAGGCGTGACGACATAATCAAATAATTTTAAATATTAAACGGGTCCAATCGCGATTATTTATTAGGTAAAACGTAATTACCTTATTTCCCGACGTTTCCGAGTCTACCCGAGACCACGGCAACATCGGCAACACTGCCGAAACATCGGGAAATAAGCTAATTACGTTTTACCTAATAAATAGTCGTGATTTGACCCGTTTAATATATAACTATGTATGAGTATCGCGAATCATTAAGAAATACAAATAATCAAAGATTTAACGAGATTAAATTAAATTAAATTGAAATTTGGTTTAATTTAATGAAATTAAATTAAATGAAAAGGTTTAATTCAAAGTAGCGCAGAAACTGCGGCTTAATGAAAGTTACAATTCAAACTAGGTGTTCATTGCAAAATCTAGATCATTTGGAGGATTTTAAACACTGATTTAAAGGCCTGCGCAGACGAGGGACTTTTGTCCCCAAAGGACAAAAGTCCTTGAATCGTAAAAAATGTCCTCCGAGCACTTGTCGCGAACTCAACGCCTACGTTGTGCAGTCATTTTGTTACCCGGAAATTGAGTGAAGCGTACGCTATGGAAGCAAATATTCTGAGATTACATTGTGTTGTAACTTACATGAAGTTGAAAAAGAAAAGGCGTTTTAAAAGACAACACCGAACTTTTGTCCAGTCCGGTCTCTTGATGTCCTCGGTAAGTTGAGGGACTTTTTGTACGGGGTACTTTTAGTCCTTCGTGTGCGTTATTCGATACAATTATTTATAAGAGATATATATCAACGGACAAAAAAGTACCCGGGGGATAGTCCCTCGTCTGCGCAGGCCTTTATAAAAATGAGATTACCAAAATTTTCAATAAAATAAAAGAGTATAATAATGCTTTCAGCTATTTTGACTGCAAAACCCATCACATCGCGTGACGTCCCGGCTTGGGTTAACATTGGTAAACTTCATATGTGCTTTGTTGTGACTACTAGTGATTAGGTACGATGTTTGTTTACCTGGGCGTGACGTCAGATTCGACGCCATGACACTACCGAGCTGTTTTCAAACAGATTTAAAATAATCTTAGAAAAGAGGTTTTAACTTCCGTTAAACTTAAGTTTATGACTGAAATATAGGTTTCGTTATCAACTCTTGTATATCCCCACTGCTGGGGCCCGGGTCTCTTCCTGCATCGCAGGAAGATTAGGCCATACTCCACCACGGGAGCCAAGTCCGGGTAGGTGGAGGTATGTAAGACAGTGGCGGGCCTTACTGTCAGAAGTTATCAAGCCGCCCATAAGGCCTCTGACAATGCTTAACGACTGCTATTGCATGACAGCCGGCACCAACGGCTTAACGTGCCTAAGCGCTCGGAAAAATGCCACTAGCGGTAGTCACGGGACGGTCACCCATCCTGCACCTGACCGCGCCTATTGTTGCTTAACTCTAGTGATTATTCCAATCACTCGGTTCGCCTAGGCGACGAGCGCTTCAAATATTGGTTTATTTGTGAATAATAAATGTGTCCCCACATTATGGAAGAGAATTTAAAAATCTTTCGTCATACCGACAATATCCTATTAACCTGCCCAGGTATAAAAGAAAATCTTGTTACATGTAAAGACAAAGTCTTAAAGTAAGTCCCATGACATGAATCCTAAGTACCTGCGTGCCTACTTGTTAGAGAGATCTGTCTACAACGCTTAGTGCTACCACGTAAGTGACCTCCTTCCCAATGCCAGGTCGACTAAAGCTAAATACGTGTGGGCTGTAAGTCCATGAAAATGTCTGCGAATCTGGAGCAGAAAATTCTCGTAATAAATAAAATGTATAAGACATTTTCTTGATTAATCGCTTGTCGTTCCCGTTCTCTCGTCATTCTCTTGACACGGTATAACCCTGGGGTATCTACCCCTAGATCACTGGCGCAGAGTCTTGGTGCTATTTTTAGGATTCCGTACCCAAAGGGTTCCAAACGGGACCCTATTACTCTGCCTCCCCGGTATGTAAGTCTGTCTGTCTATCTGTCCGTCTGTCTGTCTGTCTGTTCGTCCTTTAAAAATATAAAGGCCACTATCTTAGAAAAGAATATAGGTAGACAATTAAAATTCATAGAATATGTGTTATTAGGCGGAGTAAGTTTAACAAATAATGAAAACTCCATATACCAAACATATTTTTAGGCATTGTTCTTCATGCTTCTTCTTCTTCTTTTCGTGTCAGCGATTCGACCAATTTATATTTTTCCTGCCCAATAGTTAGCTACTGCAATTGCAGCAGCGTTGGCCTCTGTTAGGTCCTCCAGAGTGCAGGTGTGAGGGCACAATGGTCATTGGAGCAGGTGCACCATGGATTGCGATGAGGCTCCACAATCACATATCTCCTCCGTTGGTGCAATATAACCCCACCTGCTTAGATTTTGTCTGCAGCGACCTACTTGGGTCCGGAGTCGGTTGAGTGACTGCCACGTAGACCATTGCAGATCGGAACCCGTTGGGAGCCTCTCTTGGGGGTTTACAAAGCCTGTGGGTACGGGATGTTTTAATTTCCACCGCACCACCCTTTCCTCAGCTGGGCATTTTTCTCAGGCCTGTGTGCTGCGGAGAAAACTTTTCCGACTTTTTAGCCTAGCTGGCGGCAGCTCGTACTCGTAAAGAGGATGTCGTGCATCGTATTGTTGCTTAGTTTTCTCGATGCTGGAAGCCACATCTCTTCTAACTTCGGGCGGAGCAATGCCAGCCAGCGGATAAAGCAAGCTAAGAGGTGTTGGCTTGAGACATCCTGTTATAATGCGGCATGTATCGTTCAAGGCTGTGTCGACGTGTTTTGCGTGAACGGATCGGTGCCACACTGGGCACGCAAATTCACCGACCGAAAAACATAAGGCGGTGCCTGTTGTCCGGAGCACATGTGGCGCAGCCCCCCATTTCGTGGTGGTCATTTCATGCTTAATTTATTGTATATATAGAGGCATCAAACTTGGCGTGATTGTGGGACTTACTATATTTTCTAACGACAAATAATATAAAGTGGTCAAGGGCGAGTCGATATATATATATATATATATATATATATATATATATATATATATATATATATATATATATATATATATATATATATTTATATTTGAGTTAAGTAACAACATATATATATTTGAGTTAAGTAACAACAGGCGCGGTCAGGTGCAGGATGAGTGACCATCCCGTGTCTACCACTAGTGGCATTTATTTCGAACGCTGCCGTGCTTTGCAAGGTACGTCAAGCCGTTGGTGACGGCTGTCACGTAATGACGGTCGTTAAGCCATGCCTTATGGGCGGCTTGATAACCTCTGTCTTAGACAGTTAGGCTCGCCACTGTCTTACAACCCTCCACCAATCCCCACAAGGCCCCCGTGGTGGAGTATGGCCTAACCTTCCTGCGATGCAGGAAGAGGCTTCCTGCGTGTCCCAGCAGTGGCGACATACAAGGGTTAATGTCGAAATACTATTAGCTCAAAGATCATGAAATAAGAAGTCAAAATCGAATAAGTATAGCAACAAATGCGCTGTCGTTCGTTGCACTTCCTAGCGAACTTTGTTGTTTTCTCGATGGGTGCGCGTGTACAAAATGTTTTGTCACGTGCCAATGGCACACGTGCCACTGATTCGCTACCCGCTATTCTAAGCAGCTACGACTTCAGCGACTAGTGAACGCTGATGACACGAAAGAGGTTTGTTCCTGAGTGCTTAGTGCGAGTTTTTTAACTACTCGATCGCGTTAACATAAACTCATATTTCTATGGCATCGAGGAAGCGCCACCTAGCGGTAAGTATGGAAATTAAAATTGCTGAGTGCGAGTTGTAATGGTTTACGTTGAGAAGTGAACACGTTTACCAGCCAAAACACGAATAAACGCGAGTGCGAGTTGTACTGTGACAGCGTTTTGCCAGTTCGAACGGTTAACTTACTCATACTCACTACTCAATGCTCGATTAACGCGGTAGTAAAGTTATTCGATTGGATCTGTCAAACTCGCACTAAGCACTCTGATCCTGATCAGCGAAGATGTATATGTATTCTTAGCGAGAGGTTCTTCTTCAGGCTATATTAGTCCACTGCTGGACACAGCCGTCCCTCAATGAGCGCCATAGCGCAAGGTTGTGCCATAACTGCGGGGTAATGCCCATAATCCCCCGGTGCATGCGGGTTGGGGATCGCAGTTCGGTGAAATTGTACTGCAGGAGGAGCTGCAGCCCCGTGTGGGTACCTTCTTGGCAGTTAGGTTTTACATCGGAATGATATCGACCCACATGATTATATTATTTTTAATGCACTAACCCGTACTAAGGACAATTTTCAAAACCTATGTAGAGGCTTAAAATTCCACCCATGCCGGGATTCGAACCCGCGACCTCTGGCTATCCGTGCCAGCGCTCTTTTCAACTGAACTAATGGGCGACTCACCGGCATGGAGTTTTTCATTAAGCCACAGTTTCTGCGCTACTTTTTCTTTTCATTCCATTTCAAGGATATCGCAAAGTTGGAAATACTCCTATGTCGTTTTAGCCAGTACACACATCCTAGCTACGGGCCTGCCCGTGAAGCTCGATGGGCATGTTCGAGCCTACTCGAAGGAAGTAGAATGTCGACGTAAAGTTGTAAAGCGTGTTGTTAAGTCGCTCAAGATTACCCGGATTGTCAAGGGCGTGGATCCCGTCTAGAGATACGTGAAGTGAAATTGGAACTGAATGTCTTTTAAATTATTGATGCGTACGTAGATAATGTGTGAAGTTACAGTAGCAATACTCGCTAACGGGGAAGGAAAAGGTCGTGAGGAAATCTGCTTGTCTGAGGTGTTTAACCTTGGAAGCAACACTTACTTTATGTCTTCAAAAACTACGTAGATTTTGAAGAACTTTTTCTTCTTGTTGTCCATAAAATGACGAGGAAATATTGCACCTTGAACAGTAAGTTTTCCAGACTTCCTACTAAATCATTGGGTGTGAATTATAAATTTATTCGTGATGTCCTATTTCTAGGACGCCAGGTAATAGGAGGTTAACTAACTCAGTGCGTTTAATTGCCAATCCGCGGTGGGCACACGTTGTAATTAAGGTAATTAGGTATCTCCTTCTGAGAGAAGGCCTGTATCCTGCAGTGGGAGGTATATAGGTAGGCTACGTAAAAAAATGTAGATAGTAACAATAATAATCATCATCAACCCATTATGTCCCCAACGAGGGGCACGGGTCTCTTCCCTGAGGAAGGTATAGGCCAGGTATGGCCTAACCTTCCTGCGATGCAGGAAGAGACCCGTACCCCAGCAGTTGATACAAAGAGTTGATATCAATCAATCATATTACCAATAAACCTATCTGGCTAGAGAGAAATTTGATGGTCCCTCTCTACTAAAAATTTAAGAACCACTGCTCTAGTATTAGTGATTAATGTGCCTTACTATGTTTACTTTGTTGATAAATAAATATTATAAATAATTGTTTAAGTCAGATGCCGCTGCCTGTACGTAATACAGAGAATATTGTAAAGAGGTTCGAAATTTCACTGATGCCGTGAGTCGCCCATTGGCTCAATTGGTAGAGCGCTGGTACGGATAGCCAGAGGTTGCGGGTTCGAATCCCGGCATGGGTGAAATTTTTAGCCTCTAAATAGGTTTTTAAATTTGTTCCTTAGCACGGGTTAGTGCATTAAAAATAAAAATAGTGTAATAGTGAAATCAACTAAAGAATTCCTCGCTGGAGTCTTGTAAATTCAATAACGCACGGTGAGCTGAAAATAGCGAAATGTTCCCAAAAATCTGCAGAGAAAGCTTTGATACTTATTTTTAAATCTTTTGTGGGGATTAAAGCTTATACGAATGCCGGAAAATATCTTAAGCAAAAAACTGTACAAAGAGGTAAGGAAAGTGCAGTAGCCATGGTCGTTTATTGTTATTGTTTTTCGTTACTCATACTCGGAAAGTAGGTCTGAAGTTGCTTTGAGCGGGTTAAAAGTATAACTTCCCTTACCGGCCCTTTGTCAAGACTTAGCAGCCGTAAAAATATAAAAAAACTTTCATATTTCTATTGAACCATGTTCCAACCTTCTACACAGCCATTCAATTACAGCGCGATGTATTAAATCAAAATAAAGTCAAATATTTATTAAATACTTAGCGGTGAGGTGCACGATGGGTGACAGTCCCGTTACTACCGCTCGTGGCAATTTTTTGAGCGCTTTCATGCTTCGCAAGGCAGGTTAAGGCATTGGTACCGCTGTCATGTAATGGCAGTCGTTAAGCCATGTCAGAGGCCTTATGAGCGGCTTGATAACTTCTGACAGTAAGGTCGCCACTGTCTTACATTCCTCCAACACCGGGACTTGGCCCCCGTGGTGAAGTATGGCCTATTCTTCCTGTGAAGCAGGAAATAACCCGTATCCCAGCAGTGGGGACATACAAGGGTTTATATCGAATATATTTTTTAAATGACTTTATGTAATTTACATTCAACTATTTCTTTTCGGATTTGCCAATCAGTCTAAGGGGCTCGCTGATTGTTGCCCAGGGTGCACCAGACGTACGGGCTCAGCGAATACGTCGATCGGGAAGGCCAAATGAAATTTAATGAAAAGGTTTTATTCAAAGTAGCGCAGAAACTGCGGCTTAATTAACGTTACAATTCAAACTAGGTGTCCATTTCAAAATCTAGATCATTTTGGAGAAAAAATGGACAAAAATCTCCATGCCGGTGAGTCGCCCATTAGTTCAGTAGGAAAGAGCGCTGGCACGGATAGCCAGAGGAATTTTATTTTAAGCCTCTACATAGGTTTTAAAAGTTGTCCTTAGTACGGGTTAGTGCATTAAAAATAATATAATCATGTGGGTCGATATCATTCCGATGTAAAACCTAACTGCCAAGAAGGTACCCACACGGGGCTGCAGCTCCTCCTGCAGTACAATTTCACCGAACTGCGATCCCCAACCCGCATGCGCCGGGGGATTATGGGCATTACCCCCGCAGTGATGGCACAACCTTGCGCTATGGCGCTCATTGAGGGACGGCTGTGTCCAGCAGTGGACTAATACGAGTATAGCCTGAAGAAGAACCTCTCGCTAAGAATACATATACATCTTCGCTGATCAGGATCAGAGTGCTTAGTGCGAGTTTGACAGATCCAATTGAATAACTTTACTACCGCGTTAATCGAGCATTGAGTAGTGAGTATGAGTAAGTTACCCGTTCGAACTGGCAAAACGCTGTCACAGTACAACTCGCACTCGCGTTTATTCGTGTTTTGGCTGGTAAACGTGTTCACTTCTCAACGTAAACCATTACAACTCGCACTCAGCAATTGGAGAAAAAATGGACAAAAATCTCCAAACTTAGTCTTTTCAAAGTCCTTAATTAACATAGTTTACAAAATTATTATCAAATATAGAACTCATACATTGTACTGGCTTTAATTCCAGACCTCATTGTCATCTAGATAATCCTTTATGTTATAGTAGCCCTTTTGGCGCAAAGTGTACTTAACATATTTTTTGAAGCGCAAATCAGGCAAGCTTAATACATCTTCAGGGATTTTATTATAGAAGCAGGTACAAACTTGTACAATAAAGTGTTTTGTATCTATCTGTTGGGGTTGAGCTGGCAGTGGACTGTAGATGGAAACTCACAGGATCTGATTTGCCTCAGTTTATTGCACTAGCGATGAACACACGAAAATTATTACATAAATGTCTTTGTCTATTAGGCGCCACGTACAAGAGATAGAAAATTCACTTCAATTCTGGCACCCCCTAGGATTCTGCTAATGACAGAACAAAAATTAAAAAGTTAAGGAGCAACAGTGTTGCTATACTTAGTGTTGCCAACACTATCTATCTCTATTTATTCCGCTAACAATCTTGACCAAGCTTGCTTCTCGACAAAGGAACTAAGGATTTTTCTTCGGGAACAAGAAGAGATCTCTCAAGAGACCCTTGACGCCGCGAAGTCGCTTGATTTATGAGATTTAGGAAAAATCGTACCCAAAGGTTCTTACTGAGAGTTAGTCTAAGATTCCGTGCAGCTGGGGTAGGCAGCCGTAGTGACGGGGCACCGATCAATTATTTAAGTTAATTTAGTTATTTGAAAAATAGGGATTCAAACCCGCGAACCCGAAACCCGTTTTTTAAAATTGTCCTTAGCACGGGTTAGTGCATTAAAAATAAAAAAAATAGTATAATTAGTTATTTAAGTTAGACCGAGTTTCATAACCAATTTATAATATTTAGTTATATATTAAGCGGGTCTCACCGCTATTATTTATTAGTTAAAACGTAATTACCTTAATTCCCGCCGTTTTGGCAGCGTTGCAGTTGTCCTGGTCAGAGCTTCATAGCTAGAGTTTTGCGGGAGTTTTATTGTCCATTTATTCTAAAAATCACAGAAAATAAAGTCTAAATTAAAAAGTTTATTAACAAAGTTTTTGTACTATTTTGAATAAAATACTTTGAATTGATTTGCTACTCGAATGTACGTAACTTACAAAACCAAGTAATTATTATAACATGCGAGGATTCGAATCCACGATCTCCCAAATTCACGGTCGTGAGGCCGAAGTTCTGAGCGCAGCGGGCGCTTCCACTGCTCTTGGATGATGTCAACCCTTGCATGTCCCTACTACTGGGGCACGGGTCTCTTCCTGCATCGCAGGAAGGTTGTGCCATACTCCACCACGGGGCCCAAGTCCGGTTTGGTGGAGGATTGTAAGACAGTGGCCGATCTTACTGTCAGAAGTTATCAAGCCCATAAGGCCTCTGACATAGCTTAACGGCACCAACGGCTTAACGTGCCTTTCGAAGCACGAAAGCGCACGGAAAAATGCCACTAGCGGTAGTTACGGGACTTTCACGCATCCTGCTCCTGACCGCGCCTATTGTTGCTTAACTCAAGTGATTGATTCCAATCACTCGGTTCGACTAGGCCACGAGCGCTTTTGCGCTATTGGATGATTAGTATAGTATTGTTGATGTAAAACCTGATAATTTGAAGTCATTGATGTCCGCTCTGAAACCACATTTAGTGTACATAATTTAGTAAGCAGTCACGGGAGTCGAATCCAGGGCCCCTCAAATGTGAGGCATGTATATTACCATCGCCCTAGCACCGCAAAAGTTGCTCAACCCATACCAAATACAAAGATACAAAGACAATTAGAAAGGAGATAGAGAACACTCTTTTATGTACGCTATGTAGTTGAACAGATACGGTCTCAGCAATAAATCTCTACGGCCTAATCTCACGGTCTTCTTCGGACATATTTAGCAAACAGAGTGCAGAAAGTTTACATAAATTTAATTAAATACGTCGCACAGGTCACAGGCTTACTCTCAAAAAGAGGAAGTGTGGGCTTAATTACCACGCGCGACCTACGCGAATTGGCAATTTCAAGCGCTAACCTAGTTAAACACCTCAGACACTCACTCAGACAACACTTTAATGTACATCATCATCAGCCATTTGACCTTCACTGCAGGATATAGGCCTCCCTCAGGGTTTTTCAAGCTTCACGGTCTTGTGCCGCATCCAGCGACTCCTTGATACCATAACCAGGTCATCAGACCATCTGGAGGAGGGCCTGCTCTCGCTTTATTGTACAAAAGTAAAGAAAGATTTGCAGGTCTTCGATCGATCTATATCAACCCTTGTATGTCCCCACCGCTGGGGCACAGGTCTCGTCCTGCATCGCAGGAAGGTTAGGCCATACTCCAGCACGGGGGCCAAGTCCGGGTTGGTGAAGGACTGTAAGGCAGGCGGACCTTACTGTCAGAAGTTATCAAGCCGCCCCTAAGGCCTCTGCAAGTCTTGGGCTGAGCCTACTTATAATACGATAAATATATGCTGAACGGTAAATAAATCATTGGGGATATAGGGAAAATACATCAAGATAACTTTGTGGGGTATTCAGCTGTATTGGGAAGAATGCACGGTGCTCAAAGCGTGGGATGAAGGTCTTAGAGGATAAATGGTTTTCTGGAAAAGTGGATGTAAGTAAGGTATTGGAAGGCGTGTCGTTTTTCCCATTGGATTGAAAGCGTTAGCATCTTTTATGCAGGGTGAGAAAGGCTTCTTAGTGCGAAAATAGACGTCAGTATTTCCCATGCCTGTGAGTGGTAAAAAAATTACGAGGTACATACTTATTTTAATAGCTGTATGTCATTAGTTCTACAGTTTTAAAATACGTAAGCTACAGCTAGGTATATGTTAGGTACAATTGAATGAAATCGATGCTATTTACGTACAAAACTGACTAACTGCTGCGCCCTATTATGGTTTCTTTCAAACGTGTACTTAATTGTGTAAGTACTGTTGGTATAACCTCCTACAGAAGGTATTAAACTCGCTATGAGAGCAGCTGTAAAATCCAAGTATTTTCACTTACCTTTTCGTGCAAATGTTCCATAGAAACCGGTCACAAAAATCCACAAACACAAGTTGAACTTTCGACACTTTTACTTTTAAATGGCCCACTGAAAAACTAAATCCGAACCAAACTTTTTGCTAGAATATTCACAAACTCGTTTCGTACCGGCCAGATTGTCGAAGGGTTCCGAAAAAAAGGAAAAAGAACTCGGTCTCTTCGTTCAGTTGTCTTTGACTTTGCTGGTTCCAAATTTGAATTTCGCGTTGGCGGGAGAAGGGCGCCGGCCCGCGCGTCCTCCGTCTGCACCGACCATTTTATCGCACTGAATGAACTGAAATCTCTGCGCTAGGGCTGTGCTCACCGTTATGTATCATCAATTTTACGCATCGAAAATCGTCAATCTGCGATAGGCTCGCGTGGTAATTAAGCTCAAACTCTCCCTTTCTTTCCAAGGGACGACATGTTCCTTGCAGTAAGATTTATTGACTGCGTATTATACAGCGGTTTTTAAAATTATACTGCAGCTTTTGTGGGATTTTTACGTAATAGTTATAAATAATAAAAGTGTTTCAGACATCTACGCATAGATGTGAAATAAATGTTATGACCATGGTTTTGTGACGAAGTAACTGAAAATTACTATGGACATAATGCCTAACAAAATGTTAATATATTCAAATTAAAAATATAAGACGACGAAGATATCTGAAATTTTGTATTTGTAACTTTATTCTAGTACACAATAAAGAATATTCTTATCCTATCTTATGATGAAGTCAGGTCAATATATGAGTTTTACGTTTCAGGATAATAATTTAAATTAATTATGAAACAAAATTAAAAACCCTTCGTTTGTGGTTTTTTGTGGTCCTTTTTCTACAATACAATCTGTATCTTGAAATGGAAAGCTAGATTTAAATTAATTCGCATATTTTGTACTATTTTCAATAATAGCAAAAATGTTATTAAAGATTTGGATTTTCACAAATAAGATAATCAATACGCCCTTAAAAACACGACCAAATTGTCCATAGTCACATGTCCAATCCGATTACTCGATAACACAACCACGCTATCGATAGAACGACCGTCGTCCCATCCCTATTTTCTCATCGGAGAGCCGGCACGCACTGAGGACAACATTGGCAGCCACTACGCATGCGCGTCACTTGTTTTTCGCGAAACTTGCTCATCTTTGCCGTTCAAACTTCTTTTTAGCAATAATAGACCCTAAATAGCTTCTCGATAAGGCCCAAAGGAACTATTTGTACATGAGTTATCTAAGCCTTTGCAAATAAATCTCATTTGGAGGGTTGGAGCCTACATCGTAAGGAATTTAGCAGTTACCGAACGAAAACATACATAATTCTATTTATCGCCGTTCAAATATCTGAACGCGCGATGGCGAAGTGTACTGGGATTTTATTGGGCGGAAATTATGTCGTGATTTTGAATTTGGAATCATTTGGCAAGTATTTTAGTCTATGGTTGGGGTAAAATGCATATAAGGGTTTGTGGACGTATACTAATTCAAACTCGTAGCAAAAACTTCGTAGCAAAAGCGTAGCACTTGTAGCGAGTAAAGCGTAGCAGTGTCGTAGCACACGTAGCAACTTCAAAAGATAGGGCAAAACGTAGAGGTTTATTTTTTATTAATTTATTTGGAAAAAATATAGGGACAGATAACGAATATTTTGTGTTTTACAATATTGGGTATTTACTTATGTGTACTATGGAAGGCAGGTTGTGTATAAGGTTTTTCACGAACTGGAGATCTGTTATCTAAGCATCCACTGAGTTGAGTGACTTCGATTTATATCTCTTTTTTAAGCTTCTCCCGCTTTCAAATGCAAACATATTTTGAGCCTTCGGTAACGTTAAGATGGACAACCCAAGACAGTGGCCGGTTGCACAATAGGGGAACTGAACCTTGTACAATTTTAAAAACCTATTTAGAGGCTAAAAATTCCACCCATGCCGGGGATCGAACCCGCGACCTCTGGCTAACCGTGCCAGCGCTCTCCCGACTGACCTAATGGGCGACTCACCGGCATCAGTGAAATTTCGAACCACTTTACAATACTCTCTGTGTCACGTACAGGCAGCAACATCTGGCTGAAGTAATTTGCATCACTTGCAGTACCTATTTTGCAGTTAGGTTTTACATCAGTATGATAACATAACATAACATTTACATACTGGCACATACATTGCTTCTGGCCCCACACTAGGATACCCTGTGTCGTGGGAACCAGAAACAATGACATCACAAACATGTAAACATCCAAGACCTGGGGTTTTTTTTTGTTCCCAGCCGGGATTCGAACCCGGAACCTCTTACATTGTAGGCAGACGCGCTACCGCTATGCCACAGAGGTCGTCGCTGATATCGCTGTACCACATGATTACATTCCTTTTAATGCACTAACCCGTGCTAAGGACAATTTTAGAAACCTATTTAGAGGCTAACATTGTTTAGGATAAGAGGGTTCCAGTCTCATAATTATCAGTTCATTAAGAAAAAGTTCGATACTCCACTAGTACAATCAAATACATTTTTACTCTATTACTGCATAGCACAACAGGAGAGTAATGTGTTTAGTTTATGCTGTTTAACTTTGAACGGTAAAAAAAGCATTGAAAGCATTTACGCCCGTAAATGCAACTCTCTAAGATGTTAAGCCATATCAGAGGTCACATGAGCGGCTGGATAACTTCTTACAGTAGGGCCCGCCACTGTCTTACAATCCTCCACCAACCCGGACTTGGCCCCCGTGGTGGAGTATGGTCTAACCTACCTGCGATGCAGGAAGAGATGCTGCGCTGCCAATGTATTGCTTAATCTAATTTAATTCAATTGAAGTTTTATCCTTTTTTTGGTACATGTGTTTGTTAGAGCCAGAGTACCTTGGAATTATACATAGCATTGTACTTAAAACTATTTCATTTACAATAGAAGCGCTCAGGGCCTAGTCGGACCGAGTGATTGGAAACAATCACTTGAGTTAAACAACGACAGCCAACAAATTATCGCAACAAGATTATTTTTTTTTGTATAAAGTATTGTCCAATAATTCACGTTGTATTCCTTCACCGTTAGCAAATTTTGAATTTGTGTGAATTCGTAGGAGAAATACACAGATGTTCCGAGAAACGTCTTTGAAATAATCTTTGAAAGTAAAATTAGAATTAATAATGAACTCAATCAACTACAACTATTTGCGTTTCCCTTATCTGCCGGCAGAACCAACAGATTCGGGTTATCACGCAAGTCATACAGTGCCTTCCTTTATAATATACTGTACGAAGCTTCTTAACAAATTTTATTTTTCGTCACCGTTCTGATCGCATAATTATGATTTTATATAGCCTATGACACCCGCGCAAGGATGCCGAATCGAATGACACCTTGTTTAACAAAATCTGACCATTGGTTAAGGAGTTATGAGGGAACATAGAATCGGACATACTTACATACATACGCACTAAACACATTACCCTCCTTTTGGGCTTCGCTGCAGTCGGGTAAAAAAAGGTCAACAACGCAATACAATCGTTGCCCGGGGAGGACCTAGCAAAAACATTGCGCACTAAGAATCCCACTCCACCGAGAATATACGGCTTACCGAAGGTGCACAAGCCAGATTGGCCACTCAGACCTATCGTGAGCCAAATAGACTCGCCGACTTACCACATCTCACGCCACATGGCGGATATCCTGCAACCACTGACGGGATAAACGGCAAGCAATGTCAGAGACTCCACGCACTTTGTTCGTTTGTTAGAGGGCGTCTCCCTACAGGACAAAGAGATTAGGGTGAGCTTTGACGTAACGTCTTTATTCACCAATGTACCGGTCGACGATACGCTGCACATCATCGCGGACCTACTCGAGGAAAATAATGTGCCCACCGCGTACTTGGGAATAATAGAACTCTGTCTACGCAGTGGCTATTCTCTGGAGAGGAGATTTTTTTCATACAGACCGATGGAATAGCGATGGGATCTCCCATAGCACCGGTTGTAGCCAATATATTCATGGAGTGGTTCGAGAAGGCAGCCCTAAGTAGTGCATCAAGGGGACCGAGGTACTGGTGGCGTTATGTGGACGACGTATTTGCTGTAATCGACAGGGATGTGCTAACTCCGTTCACAGAGCACATCAATGATATAGATGCAAAGATAACGTTTACTCTGGAGGAAGAAAAAGATGGAAAACTGTTGTTTCTAGACGTGTTAGTGCAGCGCGAACCGGGAGGCCAATTACCGCACACAGTGTATCGCAAGCCGACACACACGGACTGCTATCTAAACGCAGACTCACACCATCATCCGACACACCTTTTCTCCGTCCCCCGTGCCCTGATCAATCGAGCTCTCCAGCTGTGTGACCCACAATACGTGGAGGATGAGCTACGCCATGTTAGAGGAGCACTGGAGGACAATGGCTACAAATGGAGACAGAGTATGCGCGTAGCCACTTCGACGCCAGCGCAGCGTAGAGTCGCTACGGCGGAGCGAGTACCAAGTTTCTTGCCCTTTGTGAAAGGAATTACGGATAAGGTCGGTTTGTTGTTACGCAGGCAATACAACATCAAGACGATCTATCGCCCCCCAGCAAGAATCAGACAGTTACTGCGCTCGCCGAAGGATAGCGACCCACTGAATGTCCCCGGAGTGTATATGATACCGTGTGACTGTGGCAAATGCTACATAGGTGAGACACAGTGAAATATCTCGGTCAGAATTTCGGAGCACATACGCTGTATGAAAAACCGAAAAATCGATGGCTCGGCGGTAGCAGAACACGCGTTAACCCAGGACACAAGTCACTTTATCCGCTTCGATAAGGCACAAGTATTGTCCAAAGACAAGTTTTATGTGCCACGAAAAATGCGCGAGGCTATTGAAATAAGTCGCCACCCGAATTTCAATAGAGACAGTGGATGGGCTCTTCCGCCGGCCTGGAAACCGGTTCTACGAAAGTGCAGCGATAGTGAATATCGAAATCGACACTGCAAGAACGAAGATGGCGTGAGCTGTTTCTGTGCCATCATGCCTAGTGGCATTGACGACGGGAAAGCAGTAGGCGCTGCGGCGCAAGCCAGCGGGAATCCCCCGCAGCCAGTGTCGGCACCTGCCCCACCTATCTCGGCGCGGGCGCGCC
Organism: Yponomeuta sedellus; assembly: GCA_934045075.1. Taxonomy (NCBI): domain Eukaryota; kingdom Metazoa; phylum Arthropoda; class Insecta; order Lepidoptera; family Yponomeutidae; genus Yponomeuta; species Yponomeuta sedellus. The sequence goes on along the minus strand of OW203742.1, from coordinate 17,329,589 downwards.
GCGCGCTTGCCCGTAGTGTGAGACAAGCAACAACACCCGTAAGTAAATCCAGACTAAAAGTCTACAATGTGTTGTGCTTACGAAAGTTTTAGTTCAAAAACCGACATGATTATTTACGCCTTCGGCAATATTCATACATTCCCGAGATGTTCGGCACGTGCCTCGTTTTGGTTTTGAATTAGATAGACAGATAGATAGATAACACTTTATTGCACATAAAAATAAAAATTACCTATGAAACATAGATATTTCTTAACCTAAGAGAACAGACGACGGCCTAAATTAGAATGTTGTTAAATATATAAATACAAATATTTTATTGGTCGAAAAATGCCGTTAACGAGGAGACATCCTAAAGCACAAATTGTTTTCATATTGGCAACTGTCACCTGCACATATTTACATAGTAAACATTTTTTTTTTCACACAACGCTTTCTGCGAGTATTATGACGTGTTTGTCAATTCCCTTCGATGTCATAATAAACGGATTCTAATGTATTTAAGAATTTAATATAATAATCGATCCATTTAAATATAAATATTACACATACTACTTATGTACGAAGTTCTAGTTAAATTAATAAAATAATATTATTGTAGATTAGAAATTGGGGAGCCTGTTTACGAGGGATGGAAAGTGTGAAGGTGATATAGAAAGAAGAGTAAAAGCGGGAAATTGTGTAAACGGTGCCTTTCACTCCATTGTGTGCAGCCGAAACATCTCCAAAAGAGCTAGATTGGCTATTTATAGTGGCGTGCTGGTCCCAACACTTATGTATGGTAGTGAGACTTGGGTGTGGCAAAAGAAGCAAGAAAGTAAAATTAATGCAGTAGAAATGAGGTCCTTGATATATAGTGTTATTTTGAATGACAGGATACGCAATAGTCTCATAAGAGAAAGTTGTGGACTGAAAGAGGATGTAGTAACTAGAATTGAGAAAGGAATGTTGCGTTGGTTTGGACATGTGGAGAGGATGAAGGAAGAAAGATTGACGAAACAAATATATATTGCGAATGTGAGTGGAAGGGCTGGTAAGGGACATCCCAGACGGACTTACATCGACCAAATAGGGGATGTATTAGCAAAGGGAAAGATAAAAAGTATGAAAATGTAATTTTTCAGCTCAAGATAAGATAAGAATATTCTTTATTGTACACCAGGAAAAAACATAATTACAAAGATACAGTACAATTGGGCCTTATTGCTTAGAGCAATTTCTTCCAGGCAACCCACGATGGAGAGTTGCTGAAGGAAAAGTGAGACGGGTAGTTGGTGCAAATATGAACATTGATATACATACTTGGTTTTTCAAGGTTTTTGGTCACTCCTTAGGGTCCTTAAAAAAACGTACGTGTCGGCGTAAGAGTGGATATAGCCGGCTTACCATGGACACAAATATACTTTCAATATTCTACAATTCGTTTTCCGTTTGCAAGGGAATATTGTAACCTTATAGTGCAAGCTTTGAAAAAAAAAATCGCGTCCATAAAAATACTGTTTGCTAACCAAAATTAGTTTACTTACTTCATCTTCTTCTTCAGGCTATATTAGTCCACTGCTGGACATAGCCCTCCCCTAATGAGTGCCAAAGCGCCCTGTCTTCAGCTTGCTACATCCAGCATCTGCCTGCAGTTTTCCGCAGTTTACTTACTGAAGCATAAATATAATTAAAAAACTGGTTCAAACGCTTAATGGTCGGCGCCGGCCAACAATATTGTTATTTCACTTCTTGTTTACGTATAAAATATTTCACGACTAAAATTGAGTTAGCATGTTTATTAAGAGCATAGAAAGAGGCATTACACATTCTAAAAATTCGTAGAAAGCTTCGTCATAAAAAGTAGCACAATAAACTATGTAAAACTTAACTAAATTAATCAATAATACCGCTAAGGAAACTGCATAAAGCACATACTAAGCAGCGAGGTTTCTTTGGTTTCTCGTCATGTGGTCAAGGCTATACAGGGCGTCCCAAAGTTACGGGCCAAATGAAATGAAATGAAATGAAATGAAATGAAAAGGTTTTATTCAAAGTAGCACAGAAACTGCGGCTTAATGAACGTTACAATTCAAACTAGGTGTCCATTTCAAAATATAGATCATTTAGGAGAAAAAATGGACAAAAAAACTCCTAACTTAGTCTTTTCAAAAGTCCTTAATTAACGTAGTTAATATATCTTCAGGGATTTTATTATAGAAGCGTATACAATGCCCCATGAAGGATGTTTTAACCTTTGCCAGCCTAAATAGTGGGAACAAAAGTTTATGTTTATTTCTAGTATTTACATTGTGTTGGCTACCTAAAGTTTTAAAGTTACTGATATTTTTCCTAACGTACATAATGTTTTCATATATATACTGTTTATTTTGTTTATTTAGTTTCTTTAAAGAAATTTCTTAACGAATCTCTACTACCCAGCCTATAAATGAATCTGATCGCTCTCTTCTGCAAGACGAAGATGGTCTCAATGTCTGCTGCCCGTCCCCACAGTAGTATGCCATAGGACATAAGACTATGGAAGTAACTAAAATAAACAAGCCTAGCAGTTGCGACGTCAGTTAGTTCCCTAATTCTTTTGACTGCATATGCTGCTGAACTAAGCCTATTTGCTAATTTTTCTATATGAGGACCCCTTTGAAGCTTTGCATCAATTGTGATACCTAGAAATACAGTTTCATTCACAAGGTCTAATTTGTCATTCCCCAGTAAAACATTGCTGTCTACCGTTTTGACATTTGGAAGAGTGAACTTTATACATTTCGTCTTTTTTGAATTTAACAATAAGTTATTAGAAGTAAACCAATTTAGTACCCTAGAGAGAGTATTATTTGTATTGTCAAGGTCATTTTCTTGTCTCTTAATTTTAAAAATAAGAGACGGTTCATCTGCAAATAATACTATCTCTGACATATTTTGAACCATGAACGGCAAATCATTTACATATACCAGGAAGAGGAACGGCCCCAAAATCGATCCCTGTGGCACTCCTATCCTGACCTCTGACCCTGAAGATTTAGCCAAGAAGGGAAAGTACCTTAAATATCGTTGATAGGGTATTTTGCTGAAAGAAGACTTTATGTTATTTTTAAAAGATTGTAATTCTGCATTCAAACATTTTCTATAAATTACTTGCCTTGTCTGGGAATCGAACCGACTTAAAATGTAAAAAAAAATACCCCTACTTTTATGATGCCAATCGAAATAATGGCAAAAACTAATAACTCTTCTTAAGTAACATAGTATTTTAAAAGAAAGGAACAGCGTGAAATTAATCATTTTAATCAAATTAAAAACATACATGAAACTGCCGTAGTCAATTAAGTCGAAAATGAAAAATGAAAATCAACAGGCAGCGGACTAATTAAAAGATTGGCGATTTGCGTAAGACAAGAGGGATCACATTTTGAGCATTTAATTAAGTAATTTACAAAAAAATACCCACTTAATTGACCACGGCAGTTTCTTGTATGTTTTTAATTTGACTAAAATGATTAATTTCACGCTGTTCCTTTCTTTTAAAATACTATGTTATTTAAGAAGAGTTATTATTTTTTAGCCATTCTTTCGATTGGCATCATAAAAGTAGGGGTGTTTTCTTTTTACATTTAAGCCGGTTCGATTCCCAGACAGGGCAAGTAATTTATAGAAAATCTTTGAATGCAGAATTACTAACTTTTAAAAATAACATAAAGTCTTATTTCGGCAAAATACCCTATCAACGATATTTAAGGTACTTTCCCTTCATGGCCCATAACTTTGGGACGCCCTGTATAGTCTGTGTCGATGACGCTCTGTGCTGTTATAGGTTTTGCATCAAGCGCCGTCTGTCGATCAAAGGAGGTACTATTTTGAGTTCCTCTGAAAAGGGCTCATTGCTATCGCAAATATCAGGATTTCGACAGCATTTGGTGCACAGAAAAGGGCTGCTGAGGCATCGAAGTAGGTAAGCGTCAGCGCTCAGCCGCGCGTCTACAGTAACGCCTCCGCCACCGATGTTGGTCCAAATCGGGGCAGGCCCTCGAGCGACGAAATAAAATACTCGTATCGGCTCCGGATAAATTAAACCGGGGTATGTAAATGGGGTGTGGAATGAAGTGTGGAGGCCGGGCTGGAGTTTGTTGCCGGTATCGAGTGCGTTTTTTGCGAGAATGGAAAGAGGGCCCTAATAAAAACGCTTCTTGTTCGAGTGAGCGGTAGCGCGGTTAGAACGCTTGCCTCACTCTGAAGTAGTCGGGTCTTGGGTTCGAACCTTGTTAAGTTACGTACTTACACACAGATAAACTCACATCTGTACTCCGGAGGGGTAGGCAGAGACTAGGGTCTGCCACTTGCTACGATCCTGACAGATCTCTTTCGCTTATATTATTTTTAATGCACTAACTTGTGCTAAGGACAATTTTAAAAACCTATTTAGAGGCTAAAAATTCCACCCATGCCAGGGTTCGAACCCGCGACCTCTGGCTATCCGTGCTTCAGCCAGATGTCGCTGCCTGTACGTAATACAGAGAATATTGTAAAGAGGTTCGAAATTTCACTGATACCGGTAAGTCGCCCATTGCTCAGTTGGAAAGAGCGCTGGCACGGATAGCCAGAGGTCGCGAGTTCGAATCCCGGCATGGGTGGAATTTTTAGCCTCTAAATAGGTTTTTAAGATCTCTTTCGGTTCACCAACATTCATTGGTCGTTACATACTCGCACGCCGGTTTCTAACACTTATTACGTACTTTAGAAATACCTAACTAAAAAAACCTTTGAAGTTCTGATTAATATATGAATGTATAATTCTTCTTCTTCTTCTTCAGGCTATATAAGGTATGTAGTCCGCTGCTGGACATAGCCCTCCCCTAATGAGCGCCATAGCGCCCTGTCTTCAGCTTGCCGTGTATAATTATGCCAAGTCAATTTGTAGTTTTTTTTTTATAAATAATCACATCACATCATCACACTTCACACTAATATTATAAAAGTTTGCGAGTGTACATGTTTGTTACTTCTCTACGTAGAGTTGGCTTACATCCTGGATTAACACATAGAGTACGCTTCACTGCGGGAAAATTTCTTATTCCCAAATAAACGGCGGGAAACACCGCGGGCACTTATAGTAGATAATAATTTGCAGTTCAATACCACTCGCTAATATGAAGGAAAACATCGTGAGGAACCTGATTATCCTTTAAACTCTTATCCATACCGATGTACAGTACTACACATCATAAAAGTCCCTTCGGGAATCTACGTTCGCGCAGACTAGGAAGAAGTGTAACGAAAGTACCCGAAGCTCTAAGTACATTCAACATGATCTTTAACTGATACGGTTAAGGTGCAGAATTGATTGCCGCAGTAGCGGTACCTATTTCGCTTACGCTAATATTGCCAAACTAATAGTCACCTGCATCGATGACGTTGCATCAACCAATAGCAACAAAGGCTCGCGGCCTGCCATAAAATGAAACTATCTGATTGGTCGATCAACTTGCCGCACATCCAAAATTTGGTCATCTGCGCAGGTACATCCGCGAGACTTATTTCTTGTGTAGCATTGTACAGTCTGTTAGCTTTTAGAATATACCTCGGGCTCCAGTAGTAGGCTTCGGTTTTCGCCGAAAGCACACTTATGTAATACTACTTCCCACTCTGCATAGAACTTTTCTTCACTATTTTGTAAAGTTATGTGTAATTAAGTGTCATAATTACCTAATTCCGATATTTCTATTTCACGAATATATCCAAATCTATCCGATAGTAGCCGAGGTATATTCTAAAAGCTAACCGACTGTAATAGGTTCTCTTATTGAAGTGGCCCATCCTATTTTATGTATAACGTTTCAAGATATGTCAAACAAAAGGTGGATAAGTAGGTACTTCTCTAATATGCTCTTTGCCCAATCCTACTGAAACAGTAATAGATGACCTGGAGACCTGTCTATTAGGTACCTATATCTCGACAACAGGGGTCTTCAAAGCTGTCAGTGGCAAACTGAAAACCCTATTGGAATTGATCCGGTCTTTATTGATAGATACCTACCTAAAACTTTTCTTGTTAAGACTCTTGTGATGCGTACTCGACATGGGCCTTTGAAGACTTATTGCGTTTTCTGTATGAAAAATAGAATCTTGTAGAAGGACAGGGTGACCTGAAAGCTATTGTGACAAACATTAAACATCCTTGATGCCAGACGTACTTAATGTAGCTTATGTTAATATGTACATACATAAACTCACGCCTGTATCCCAGAGGGGTAGGCAGAGACCAGGGACTGCCACTTGCCACGATCCTGACAGATCACCTTCGCTTCATCAACGTTCCGGGTACTTTTTTATCTTCCCCCTTGCTAATACCATCCCCTATTGGGTCGATGTAGGTATGTCCGCCTGGGATGTCCCTTACCAGCCCTTACACTGACATTCGCAGTATATATTTGTTTCGTCAATCTTTCTTCCTTCATCCTCTCCACATGTCCAAACCAACGCAGCATTCCTTTCTCAAGTCTAGTCACTAATACTAGTTTATATGTTTGCTGGACAAAGGCGTTCTCAGGCCTTATTTTTCCATTAAAATTTCCTCCGTTTATATTTTACTCATTAGTTTTATATTATTAATTAAATCTTGCCGCGCGATGAACGCTCTTGAGATAGGCGCTGACGGAAAAACAGTGCTGAGAAGTATGCACCTCAGAAAAGCACAATTTAAAAATATGCTTAAGCGTTTTGTGTTAAGTAGTTTGTAGACATAAAATATTGTCGCGGTCCTATCCCGAACCATCTAGAATAGTCGCCGCATGCTGCGTTTTAGTAAACAATAAACGCTGCAAGCAATAATGACTCGTATGTCCACTAGCGTAAGGTGCAAAACTCTTTAAATGAGTAACTGTTCGAGCGACCTTGCCGCGTGTACCGAGTGTAGGTACGTAGTTACGGGAATGTTCTAGAACCCTGGCCGGCGGATATAAATAGCGGCCGCCGCGGCACGCTGTCAGTTCCATTTGGAATAGCGAAGAGTGAACTTCAAGTGAACATACCTGCGATACGAGCGATAACCTACGACCTCAGCGATACTATTGGACTTCGATTGAACCTGCGATTGGAATCTACGTGTGGACTTCGTGTCGTGAAGACCTGCAGCCCAGACCCTGCGTGAATAAATCCTAAGAAGCTGTCATTGGTGTTTTACATCCAAATCCAGAACCCTAGCCCGTAACATTTGGTGTCAGAATTGGGGATTTGGAGATGCCACTGACTCCGAGAGAGGATACTTCTGGAGTGAGGACCAGGTCCAGAAGTGCTGCGGAGGCCACGCCCACTGCCCCTCAGGCCACGCCCACTGGCCATAGGGACACGCCCACTGGCCCCGCCCACCAGGCCACGCCCACCGACCAAGCCACGCCCCCTGGCCCCGCCCACCAGGCCACGCGCGTAGTGGAGACACAGCATGCCTGCCCAGCGGCTCCGCCTACTGGCCACGCCTACCAGGCCACGCCCACCGCCCCCGTGCACCAGGCTCCGCCCACCGGCCTTGACCACCAGGTTTCACCAACCGACCAACAGGCTCCGCCTCGTAGCCACGCCCACCTGGCCACGCCCACCGAAGACATTAAACCTCAGTCACGTACAATGGAGGTTTTGGATATGTCGTGCCTGATGGCAATGCTGAAGGGCATGCGAGAAGAACAGAGCAAGCAGATGCAGTGCCTGCAAGAAGAACAGAGAGGCCTGCGAGAAGAACAGAGTAAGCAGATGCAGTGCCTGCAAGAAGAACAGAGAGGCCTGCGAGAAGAACAAAGAGGCCTGCGAGAAGAACAGAAGGCAGATCAACAGGTGATCCTTTCTGCCGTTACAAAGTTCAGTGATACGGTCGCTAAGCTACATGAAGATGTAGAGGTAGTGAACGAACGGGTTTCCGAATTAGAGGATGACCTGAAAAAATGTGAAAACCGGCCTCACTGGACTAGAGCAGGAAGTTCGGCGTATTAAAGCTGCTGGAGTTACATCGAGCGGAGTTGTCAGCATAAACCACGGGCCTAAAGTGAAGGTGCCTCCGTACGATGGTACTACGTCTTGGGTCGCTTACCGCCAACAGTTCCAGACTGTCGCTGCTTCAAACGGGTGGACGGACGAACAGAGCCTGACAGCCCTCACCGTCGCGCTCAGAGGTTCGGCTTTATCTGTCCTGGAGGCACTGCCCACCTCAGGCAGCGAGTTCAAAGACCTGCTGGAGGCACTTGAGGCTAGATATGGTGAAAGACACCTGGAACACGTTTTTCGTGCTCAGCTGCGCGACAGGACTCAGCGCCTGGGTGAAGGACTTCAACAATGGGCGTTGGAAATTGAGAAGCTGGTTCGAAAGGCGTACCCTTCTGCTGATAGTAAGATGGTGGACACGAATATTTTACAAGCCTTCGTCGACGGGATCAAGGATCTTGAAATTAGGGCTGCAGTAAAGCTTCGCCACCATTCTTCATTAAAAGAAGCTCTGGCACACGCCCTGGAAGTAGAAGCTGTGCGTCATGATATCCGGCAAGGGTATAAACTTCGAGAAGTTACGGAGGAGGTTAAAGAGATCAAGACACCTCCCAAGAGAAACTCCGGGCCCATGTGTTACAAGTGTGGGGAAAGAGGGCATCTGCAATTCACGTGTCCTAAGAATGAAAGGCAACCGACCAAAACAGATGACAGACTGGATGCGCGTCTCAACAAAATAGAGCAGTGTTTGGAAGAGTTTGTGAAGAAGCATGACGCTGCGCCCTCCACCGCGAATCAGGGAAACGAATAAAAGCCAGGACTGCGGGGCGGGTACTGGCTGGAGCGGAGGAAGCCCCAGTAACCAGAATCTCACAAGCATGGAACGGGAACAGTCTACTAATACGCGGTGCAGTGAACAAAATAGAGTGCAAAATCACCCTAGATACAGGAGCCTCTAGAACAATAGTGAGACCAGACCTGGTGAAAGCTGTAGGGAGCCGCAAAGGCACCAGTTTAAGCAGACTTCTCTCCGCTTCTGGCCAGCAGATACCCGTCCTGGGTGAAAGGTCGGTTACGATATGCGTTGGGGAGGCGTCATATATTCACAACGTAATCGTAGCCGAAATTATGGATGATTGCATTCTGGGCCTAGACTTTATGAAAAAACACAACTGTCACATCGATGTCACTAACGGTGTCTTTAAATGTGGTGATGAGGAGAACTTCATACTTGGCGGTCCCGATGGAAATGTCACGTGCCTGAAGAAAATCGTAATACCTAGACGAGCACAAACTGAAGTAAAGGTGAAGCTGCCTTCAAGTCAGAAGAATCAGCGGAATAGGTGTGTGCTGATTGAAGATACACGAGACAGTGCAGCCAGTCAGAAATTGCTGACAGCAAGAACTCTCGTCTATGGAGGCAAGACCGCTGTAGTAAGGGTTGTGAATATAGGCGATCGTGAGATTACCCTTAGCAAAGGTGACGTTATTGGAAGGTGTGAGGAAGCCGTTTGGATGAGAAGCTGCCAATCATCTCCAAGCTCAAACACATCGAATACCAGGAGTGAAATTATAGTCACTAAGCTCCTTGAGAATTCTAAGAGTAATCTGAGCTATTCGCAAAGCATGAAAGCTAAGAGGTTGCTACTGCGCTTTAGGGATATCTTCTCTGACGAAGGAAATCCTGGAAGAACATCGTTAGTTCAGCACAAAATCGACACCGGACAGGAGCGACCTATTCGTCAGCGAGCGAGGCGCATACCGATTGCCAAAGAAAAGGAAGTACAAGACATGTTGGACGACATGAAGAGAAACAAGATTATAGAACCTTCTGCTAGCCCATGGTGTTCTCCCGTTGTGTTGGTAAAGAAGAAAGATGGTAGCACAAGGTTCTGTGTAGGCTATCGACGGCTTAACGATGTGACCAAGAAGGATAGTTATCCACTGCCACGAATAGACGATACCCTGGACACATTGAGTGGTATGAAATGGTTCTCGACATTAGATCTGAAATCGGGCTATTGGCAAGTGGAAATTGATCCGAAGGATAAAGAGAAGACAGCCTTTTCAACTGGCAAAGGTCTATGGCAATTTAACGTGATGCCTTTTGGATTGTGCAACGCGCCAGCTACATTCGAACGACTTATGGAGTGCGTACTGGCCGGATTAGTTGGGGAAGCCTGCCTTGTCTACTTGGATGACGTCATAATCATGGGTACGGATTTTGAGGACCACTTACAAAATCTAGAGCAAGTTTTTAAGAAGATAATGGGAGCAAACTTAAAGTTAAATCCGAAGAAATGCAGTTTATTTAAGAACAAGGTTAGCTATCTCGGCCATGTGATAACCAGCGAAGGCATACAGACAGATCCAGCCAAAATCGAAGCAGTGCAAAAATGGCCTACTCCCAAAGACAAGACTGAAGTGCGAGCATTTTTAGGGCTATGCTCATATTATAGACGGTTTGTTAAGGGGTTCTCTGAAATTGCCAAGCCTTTACACAGACTGACTGAAGACAAGCAGTCATTTCATTGGGATGACACATGTGAGAGTTCCTTTCAAAAATTAAGAAAATGTCTTTGCGAGACTCCAAATTTGGGATTTCCGCAACCTAACGGCCAATTCATTGTAGACACTGACGCCAGTAACACAGCGATCGGAGGAGTGTTATCGCAGAAACAAGGCGACAGAGAGGTTGTGATGGCCTATTTTAGTAAATCGCTATCGAAACCTGAAAGGAACTATTGTGTGACAAGAAGGGAGCTCTTGGCTGTGGTAAAGACAGTACAGCACTTCAGCAAATATCTCCTCGGCATGCGGTTTACGCTTCGCACTGACCACGCCGCCCTGAAGTGGCTGTTACAATTTAAAAATCCAGAGGGGCAAGTTGCTCGATGGATCGAACAACTGCAGGAGTACGACTTTATTATTGAACACCGCAGCGGAAAGGCGCATGGAAATGCTGACGCACTGTCAAGAAGGCCGTGTCCGGAAGACTGCAAGCACTGTGCCAAACAAGAGACAAAGGAACTGCCATTGAGATTGACAAAAATGAGTCCATCGAGATCTTGGGAAGATGAGGCGATGAAAGAAGCACAGGAAGATGACGAAGATGTACGGCTCATTGTCGCATGGAAGAAACGAGGCGAGGACAAGCCAAGATGGTGCGAAGTCGCTCCTACTAGTGCTGTCACCAAGGCATACTGGGCTCAATGGGACAGTTTTATTCTTCGGAACGGAATACTTTACCGAAAATGGGAGAAACCTAACGGCAGAGAGTTCCATCTTCAGATAGTTGTCCCAAGAGATAAGGTACAAGATGTCCTTCGTGAAGTACATGACGGCGTATCAGGTGGACATTTGGGCGTAAAAAGGACTTTAACAAAGATTCGAGAAAGGTTTTACTGGCTCCATTGTCGAGAAGATGTGCAAGATTGGTGCCGCTAGTGTGCTACTTGCGCCGCGGTGAAAGGCCCACCAACTAGAAGCCGAGGAAATCTGCAACTTTATAACGTTGGTGCGCCATGGGAACGCATTGCAGTTGATGTGGCTGGACCGTTCCCAGTAACGGAATCAGGAAATAAGTATTTCATGGTAGTTATGGATTATTACACTATTTTTATTTTTAATGCACTAACCCGTGCTAAGGAACAAATTTAAAAACCTATTTAGAGGCTAAAAATTTCACCCATGCCGGGATTCGAACCCGCAACCTCTGGCTATCCGTACCAGCGCTCTACCAATTGAGCCAATGGGCGACTCACGGCATCAGTGAAATTTCGAACCTCTTTACAATATTCTCTGTATTACGTACAGGCAGCGACATCTGACTTAAGCAAATTGCATTACTTACAGCCCCGACTACCTACTTTGCAGTTAGGTTTAACATCGGAACGATATCACTGTACTCACATGATTACACTATTTTTATTTTTAATGCACTAACCCGTGCTAAGGAACAAATTTAAAAACCTATTTAGAGGCTAAAAATTTCACCCATGCCGGGATTCGAACCCGCAACCTCTGGCTATCCGTACCAGCGCTCTACCAATTGAGCCAATGGGCGACTCACGGCATCAGTGAAATTTCGAACCTCTTTACAATATTCTCTGTATTACGTACAGGCAGCGACATCTGACTTAAGCAAATTGCATTACTTACAGCCCCGACTACCTACTTTGCAGTTAGGTTTAACATCGGAACGATATCACTGTACTCACATGATCGTTCCGATGTTAAACCTAACTGCAAAGTAGGTAGTCGGGGCTGTAAGTAATGCAATTTGCTTAAGTCAGATGTCGCTGCCTGTACGTAATACAGAGAATATTGTAAAGAGGTTCGAAATTTCACTGATGCCGTGAGTCGCCCATTGGCTCAATTGGTAGAGCGCTGGTACGGATAGCCAGAGGTTGCGGGTTCGAATCCCGGCATGGGTGAAATTTTTAGCCTCTAAATAGGTTTTTAAATTTGTTCCTTAGCACGGGTTAGTGCATTAAAAATAAAAATAGTGTAATCATGTGAGTACAGTGATATCGTTCCGATGTTAAACCTAACTGCAAAGTAGGTAGTCGGGGCTGTAAGTAATGCAATTTGCTTAAGTCAGATGTCGCTGCCTGTACGTAATACAGAGAATATTGTAAAGAGGTTCGAAATTTCACTGATGCCGTGAGTCGCCCATTGGCTCAATTGGTAGAGCGCTGGTACGGATAGCCAGAGGTTGCGGGTTCGAATCCCGGCATGGGTGAAATTTTTAGCCTCTAAATAGGTTTTTAAGTTATGGATTACTTCACTAAATGGCCAGAGGTATTCGCCATACCCAATCAAGAAGCCACGACTGTTGCCTCCAAGTTGTTTGAGGAAGTAGTTTGCCGGTTTGGTGTGCCCTTGGAAATACACTCCGACCAAGGCAGGAACTTTGAGTCTCAAGTATTTCAAGAACTCTGCAAAATATTGGGAATGCATAAGACTAGGACCACCCCATATCATCCTCAATCTGACGGCATGGTAGAAAGATTTAACCAAACACTTGAGAGACATTTAGCAAAAGTCGTTGACAGGCACCAGAGAGACTGGGACAAATACATACCGCCATTTCTTCTGGCCTACAGAACGGCAGAACATGAAAGCACGAAGGTAACCCCGGCGCGTGTAAATTTTGGCCGAGAACTGAGAATACCAGTAGATCTGCTGACTGGAGGCCCTCCTGACGACTCACGTTCTCTACACGACTACATTTCCGAGTTACGTGAGAAAATGCGAGAGATTCATGCCATAGTACGGGAAAACGGATTGGAGTCGAGTGAAAAGATGAAGACTAGGTATGACCGCCGAGCAAATACAAGCAGCTTCGAAGAAGGAGCACTAGTCTGGCTTCACAATGTAACTCGACGAAAAGGAAAATCTCCGAAATTGCAGACAAGATGGGAGGGACCGTACAAAGTGGTAACTCGGTTAAATGACGTGACGTACCGAATTCAACGGCAGCCAAGAGGTGCACAAAAAGTGGTTCACATCGACCGCTTAGCTCCTTATCACGGCAGTAATGAAGATGCTCGGGACGAGCATCTCTAAGAGGGGAGCAGTGTCGCGGTCCTATCCCGAACCATCTAGAATAGTCGCCGCATGCTGCGTTTTAGTAAACAATAAACGCTGCAAGCAATAATGACTCGTATGTCCACTAGCGTAAGGTGCAAAACTCTTTAAATGAGTAACTGTTCGAGCGACCTTGCCGCGTGTACCGAGTGTAGGTACGTAGTTACGGGAATGTTCTAGAACCCTGGCCGGCGGATATAAATAGCGGCCGCCGCGGCGCGCTGTCAGTACGGATAAAATAGATAGCGCCGTAGACTCCCTCACGCATGTGATCCAAACAGCCATCCGTGACAACGAACACCAAGTCCCGGTCCATGACCGTAAGCTCCCTCTCGACGTCAGAAATCTGATAAGGGCCAAAAGAGCCGCCCTTCGAAGGGCCTCGCTCTACCCAACTCCTGCCTACAGGAAACGTGCAAACGTCCTCCAACGGCAAGTCCGGTCGCGGCTCTCCGAATTGAGCAACTCCAATTGGGGTGACCTCATGGAGACCATTTCCCCCTCCCACGTAGCATACTATAAAGTAGCTAGGGCCCTTCGGGTTGACGCGATCACCCACACCCCTCCCTTGATGCGTCCCGATGGCACTACCGCCTTCGAGGACGACGAAAAGGCCGAATGCTTCGCTGACAGCATTGAGGCTCAATGCTCTCCCAGCGTCCAGCATAGGGACCCAGTTCACATAGGCAAGGTTGAGGAGGAGGTCCGTAAAAAGACCTCCCTCCCCTTAACCGACGACCCTATCGCGGTATCCACTGACGAAATTCAGCTTTTTATCAAAAGACTGAAACGTAAAAAGGCCCCAGGAGCGGACGGTATTGCCAACCTAGCGCTCAAAAACTTCCCCGGCCAGGTGCTCACCCTCCTTGCCATTCTCTTCAATGCCTGCTTTGACCTCTGTCACTTTCCATCCGCATGGAAAGAGGCGACAGTCATAGGCATTCCCAAGCCCGGGAAGCCCCTCAACGTCCCATCTAGCCACCGCCCCATCAGCCTTCTTAAGGCCATGGGCAAGCTCTTCGAACGAGTTATTCTCACTCGTATGAGAAACCACCTCTTCCCGTCAGAGGGACCCCCTCTCATCATCCATCACCAATTTGGCTTTCGAGCTAGGCACTCTTGCCCTCAACAAGTCCACCGCATAGTAGAGTATATCTTGAGTGGTTTCTTCCCTAGGCGCGAAAAGACGGTAGCCGTCTTCTTCGATGTCGCCAAGGCCTTTGACAAGGTCTGGCACGCAGGGCTCGTGTACAAATTGTACGAACTGGGTCTCCCCGACCGACTTGTCCGCGTCATATATAGCTTTTTGAAGGATCGGTCCTTCCGTTTTAGACACGAGGGGGTACTCTCGTCCCCCCGTCCGCTCAGAGCCGGGGTCCCGCAAGGCTCCGTGCTCTCCCCCCTCCTGTACATTTCGTACACAAATGACATTCCCATTCCCGGCGATGGGGTCCAATTGTCACTTTTTGCCGACGACACCGCACTCTACTGCAAGAGTCGGCAGATGTCGTGTATCCTCCGCAAACTCCAACCCGCGGTCGATAAGCTAGGAGCCTGGTTCAGACTATGGCGCATCGAGGTCAACCCGGAGAAAAGCACGGCTGTGCGTTTTGAACACAAGCGTGGACGGTTTCTCGGCGAGGACCCCCCCATTCGCATGTTAGGGACCCCAGTCCCCTGGCAAAAATCCGCCAAGTACCTAGGTGTCATTTTAGATAGGAACCTGACTTTCGTCCCACACATCCGGAAGGTGACCCGGACAGCCCGATTTTACCTAGGCCGCCTATCATCCATGATAGGCCGGCACAGTAGGATGTCAGCTAGGAACAAGCGAACGCTCTATAAGGTTTGCATTCGTCCCGTGATGACTTACGCGGCACCCGTCTTCGCTCACGCGTCCCCCTCAGCCCTGTACGGACTGCAGAGGGTACAGAACATTTTTATTCGTAGGGCACTGAACGCTCACTGGTGCGTCAGGAACGCAGACCTACATCGGGACATGGAAATCCCAACCATGCAGCAATTTATTAGGTCCCTCTCAGAGACGTTCTTCAGCACTGCTGAAGAACATCCCAACCCCCTGATCCGCGAAGCAGCGGCTTACTCTCCGCCCACGACGGACCCACGTTACCTGGTGCGCAGGCCCAGGAACGTACTCGTTGACCCGCCCGACAAATTGTCGTCTGACCTGAACCACCTCTTAGAGGCTCGGTCTCAGTCAGACGCGCCCCCCTCCTCTGCCAGTGTCCCCCCTAGGGGGGGCACTGCTCTTTCATAGCAGTTTTGTAATATAAACTCTTCTAAGCGGACGCTCCGCTAGGGAGCTCCGCTGTGCGCCCTCCTCGGCCTCGAGGGGGGTCGCTCCCGATGTGGGTTTAGGGGTCTCTAGGACCAAAACCAGTCCCAAGGTGGTGTTTAGTGGGTAGGCGCACTTCTTGTGAGTCCCACATTGGCAGCACGGCCGGGTCCGTGCTGTTATGCATGAGCATTCACCACCTCCCTCCCCCGTGTCCTCCGGAGGGTGCCCTTTATAAGGTTAAAAAAAAAAAAAAAAACGCGCTGTCAGTTCCATTTGGAATAGCGAAGAGTGAACTTCAAGTGAACATACCTGCGATACGAGCGATAACCTACGACCTCAGCGATACTATTGGACTTCGATTGAACCTGCGATTGGAATCTACGTGTGGACTTCGTGTCGTGAAGACCTGCAGCCCAGACCCTGCGTGAATAAATCCTAAGAAGCTGTCATTGGTGTTTTACATCCAAATCCAGAACCCTAGCCCGTAACAATATTATCATGAACTGTTACCAAAAGCTTGCCGATAAACTGCATTAGCAGTTTGGCAAACTAATGATGGTGTAATCTTGCATTGTTTTCAGTGAATAAATATATATAAAATAAATAATAAATGCTCTCGGCAGTATGTAGAGTCGGCTATCTTTTGCAGCAGCAGAGACACACCGTGACCATTATTTGTACCTAAATGTATTGTTAAGTATTCTGTCATCCTGTATTATGGGCGTAATTATTTGCGTAACCATAGCGTGGGAAATGAAAAGACACAAATACTTGGCTGAAATCATTTATTCAGAGCACATAAAATATTCTGTAAAGTGAATACAGTGTCATATAAAAAAGCTAGTGGGTATACGATAGACTAGGTATACGCAATAGCAAATCTCGAGTTTTTACAATCAATTAGACAATGTTATGTCGCACGCAATACAATGAATGGTCACTACACCTCTATATTCTAGTGTAAATAGGTAGCTACTAATGGAAACCAAGACCTATTTTTATTTTCATAGAATGTAAAGTAACATAAATTTCATTTATAAAAAATACGATTCCTCTAAAGCACTCCAGGTTATTTAATCTGTGGTTACTTTTTTCCTTCTGCAATCTTCAACATAGACTATTTTCATCAGTTTTTCGAGTTTTTTGAGGAATCGTGTTAACTTATAAAT
Organism: Yponomeuta sedellus; assembly: GCA_934045075.1. Classification (NCBI taxonomy): domain Eukaryota; kingdom Metazoa; phylum Arthropoda; class Insecta; order Lepidoptera; family Yponomeutidae; genus Yponomeuta; species Yponomeuta sedellus. The sequence goes on along the minus strand of OW203742.1, from coordinate 17,312,567 downwards.
AGACCATATGCATATAATGTAGGATTAAACTATTTTAGGCTTTTTTTGAACTAAAACTTTCGTAAGCACAACACATTGTAGACTTTTAGTCCGGATTTACTTACGGGTGTTGTTATATCGGAAAAGTCCGACCAGGTTTCGCTCCGATTCGCAGAGCTTAATTATGGTGAGCAGAGAGGGAGCTCGTGTCGTCGGTTGCTTGTCTCACACAACAACACCCGTAAGTAAATCCGGACTAAAAGTCTACAATATTTTAGGCTTATTTGTAATTCTAAGTAAAAGTAAGAATCAGATTCAAAATTCCAATCATAAAAATGTTCGTCATAGCTGCACCATACCAACAAAGTTATATGTGATATTGATGGTTTTAGAATGAGTTATTCAAAACGTACATCATCTTAATTAGAATATCTATATATTTAACGGCGTCAAAAAAGGAAGGAAGCTCTCAATTCGACGCGTATATATTCTGTTTTGAGGTTTTTTGCCTTAGGTTCACAAGAGCTAAAGTTACTATTCAAATTATCGATTCTACTACTTTTTACAAAACGAACTGTTACAAAATAAGTTTTTTTTTTCCATAGATAGCGCTGGTTTTTTTTTCATTCTAATTTCAGGTAATTAAAGAACCTAGGGTCACAACCTAGGATTGGATAAATCATTAATTTAGCGTTTTCTGACTCGTGGAATGTAGTAAACAAAATACTTCCATTTTTAATCAACTCTTGGAGTGTTACCAGCTCTGGACGACATCTTTTTCACCAATTCCACTTAAGGGGCTCCCTGTAGTAACACAAGCCCTCTTTCCCCACTATTCAGTGGTCTACTTTAATGGACCGAACTGACGCCACCAATGGAAAAAGTCGTATCTTTTTTGTATAGATTTTTGCCAGTGTTAGACCAATCTCTGAATAATATTAATAGGGATTGTGAGGACCTGAGGCAAAAAACCCTGGATATTTAGTATTAACACAAAAACCCGTTTTCAGCCTAAATAGTAGCTGGTTCCTCCGTGATCCAAGGTTTTCGATCGGGGTCCTAAAAATCAGTATTAACATGACTGTGTGATTGATTTGACACTTTTTGCAAAACGACCCATTTTTTCATTTGCGGCGCTCCTTTTACTGCATGGAGCCCCTTAAATTAATGCACAAGTAGTAGCGGTTAGCCAGAACAACTTAGAGTTGAAAGAGTATGCCTCAATACCGATATATCCAATGCCTCGTATATATTGATTTGTAGTTTTTAAGCATTGATTTTAAGGAAAATAAAATATTTTCACTTTCACTTTCAAAGAGCAATGCTCATTGAGAATTTCACTAAGTAAATATATAAGAACGTTCTGTCATGCTCTTTTCTGTGAAATTCGCACTACAGTTAACCATTTTATTTTGGAGGGTCTTTTGTATATGCCCTGGCTATCTGGTAAAAGTTGATTAACAGGTTGTTAGTGTACAAGAAACATGGACAAACCTATCCGACAAAGATCAGTCTTATGAACGAAGAAAATACTACAAAAAAAAAAGAATTTACTGTATTTTACTCTCAAAAACACTAATCACCTTACAGCCTCGTACGAAGCCATTAACCGTAAGAGTATCTCCACCAGACCTTATCCAGAGGCTTATTACGCGCACCACACACTACAAAAATCCTGACGTTTGCGATAGCAATTAGTATCCCTGCGTTCCGAGATGCGATGAAATCGATTACAGCGCGAATCCGACCAAATTTAGTAGTCCCAAAGTATCTCGCACGAAATAGGGTTCTAATGCCTACTGCACTTATATGGATTGGCACTGTAATCGAATTCATCGCATCGCGGAACACACCTTATGTAGGTCGACAACCAGACGTTGGGAATCCTGTAGGATTTTCTGCGCGTAATATGAAGTTTTCAGCACAAATTCACAAAGCAATTCATTCACAGATGGCGCTTACAGGCGTGGCCATAGAAGAACCAGAATACGGCTGTCTAAATGAATCTGCGCTGAACAAAATTTGACAGAAATGTCGTTTATGTATGTGCAATAGTGCCTATAAGCGATATCTAGCAAGTGCTTTGTGAATTTGAGCTGAAAGCGGCTTATTCAGACGCAGCAGTAGCCTTAACTTAAAAAGTAAAAGTGCAGTGTTGCCACACGCTGCGACTGTGTTGCCAGCTCGCCTTAGATCTTTTTCCTGCGCTTCTCGGGCGTGTTCTGGAAGGCTTCGTCGCCGCGGATCATGCGGTTGACGGCGCGACCGAGCGACACCTCTGCCATTGGGAGAAACAAGCACTGGGTTATAAAATGTTACTTGACAAAGCTCCGTTATGCAACCTTCACCTCCAAGAACCAAAATTACACATACGTACGTACTAAGTACGTATAATTATATTCCACGAAAATCATGAGTTCTTTTAAGGCGGAACTGCGAAATGGCAAAACGATATACATTTTGTTGTCATGACTTTTCGTCTTTAAAAGTAGGTCTGCAGTTGCCTGTGGCGCAGCGGGTGGAAAGCAAAACTCTTCGACCCGCGGGAAAATCGTTTTCAAATAACATCTGTCAAAATATAAAAAAAAATGTTCTACACTATTTTTATTTTTAATGCACTAACCCTAACTAACACTAACACTAAGGAACAAATTTAAAAACCTATTTAAAGGCTAAAAATTTCACCCATGCCGGGATTCGAACCCGCAACCTCTGGCTATCCGTACCAGCGCTCTACCAATTGAGCCAATGGGCGACTCACGACATCAGTGAAATTTCGAACCTCTTTACAATATTCTCTGTATTACGTACAGGTTTCACTGATGTCGTGAGTCGCCCATTGGCTCAATTGGTAGAGCGCTGGTACGGATAGCCAGAGGTTGCGGGTTCGAATCCCGGCATGGGTGAAATTTTTAGCCTCTAAATAGGTTTTTAAAAAAATGTTCTACTTTCACATTTCTGTTAAAACATGTTCGAACTTTCTATACAGCAACTCATTTATAGCGTAATGTAAATTTTGTTTATTATAACATAGGACCAGATATTTACCATTTATTCAATAATGAAAATGTAAAATAATGGCTAAACAGCTGACCGGCCACACAAAGAGGCGCGAAAGCGGCAACGTGATCTTCATTTGCATACTTTCCCTATATTCGTAATGATAAGAATACTGTTGACTTATTTAGCCCCTTGAAGTATTGGCGCCCTCGCATTACTTTCACACCTACATTCGTAATTTTTAAATTGCCGTCGCAGTAAAAGTTGTTACAATCCACCATAATCTCTTTTTGAAATGTTATTATTTTCACCCCTAACAGTATAACCACCCCGACTTTTGTAATTTTTAAATATACCTTACAGTAAAAGTTGTTACAATTCACCATAATCTCTCTTCAAACTGTTATTACTTTCACCTCTAACTATTGTTAGGGGTGATTATATTTAACCACCCCGATTTTTGTAATTTTTAAATATACCTTACAGTAAAAGTTGTTACTATCCACCATCTCTTTTCGAAATGTTATTACTTTCACCCCTAACAATATAACCACCCCGATTTTGTAATTTTTGTTATTACGTTCACCCCTAAGCAACCGGATTTTTGTAATTTTTAAATTGTTCTCACAGTAAAAGTTGTCACTAACCACTCTAATCTATTTGGAAAGTTAAAGGGATTTTGATACACCTGTAAGTATCCCATTGCGGGGCACAATTCTTTTATCAGAAAGAGAACGTTTTCTTTCACCGATATTGGTCACCGTCACCGAACGACCTGCCTCGTTGGCCTAGCCGTTGAGGCACTTGAGGATACCAAGATAGAGGTCGTGGGTTCGATTCCCACTGGGGACCGCCGTGCATTTGTACAAATGGCCTCAGTCTGGGTGTATTTTCATATTCGTTACGTCCTTGCCTGGTTACCATAGTACAGGGTATCCCAGTTTGGGTCCAGGCCAAGTGATTGTGTTGTGTAGAAGTTATTATTGTTATTATTATATTTCACCTTATTGTACAAACGCGAAGTAACTTATGAAACAAAAATTATTATACATGGCGGCCGGATTGTAGTAAAGACATACATACGCGCAATCAACAAAACCAGTCTTTGTTTTCGCAGTCCGGTAAAAAGTAAGCGTAACGTTCTGGTCCTTGGAAGCATCATAGGAAGAAACAGAGACTTTTTTGATATTTAAAAGTACTTGTTTGTAGGCAGTAAGTAGATTGTGACATTTGATCACTCGTTGGCCGAGATCCCATATCAATTTAGTGGAAATTTAGTCGCAAATGAAACCAATTGTCAAGTTTGTAAAACTTTTAATAAATAATTTGTGATAAATGTAACAGTCCACTTACAACCTAAAATTATTAGTTCACAGTACTATTGCAGAAAAATATAATATTTTCAGTACAAAGGCACGCAAAATGTTCTTAATTGCTTTGCAATGGCTACTCAGTTTTCTATTTAATTATATTTTCTTGCAACGATACTCGCATTCATATTTGGCTTGATTATTACAAGAAATCTTTGCCACTTATCCATGTGACAAAAATCTGTGGTACAGCCGAATCTGTTCTGTTCAATTTAGAAATCTTTTGGCCTACCCAATAAGCCTACTCCATCTTTAAATATGTCCCGGGCGTGGGAGTGATCATTTTACCCTATCTAGTGTAGTTGAATGATGCACTGAAGGGCGTATAATACATTTTTCACACCTCCTGCTCGACAATGCCTTATTACGTACCGTCAAATATCATCGTAAAGCATAGCCTTGTCTCTCGAGGGCAATAATAATGAAGAATTTCCCTAGGGAATAAAGTGATTTGAATTTAGAATGTCAAAATTCGCATGAAAACTATGAAGAAGCCCCGCATTGCAATTCGAAATTCGAATTGTTGTTCGAAACTCACCCCTTTTTTCTTTTTTTTTCTGAACTACTGTGTCGTGTGACCGCGCGAAACACCAATAAAAAAAAGAAAAATTTTATTGTCTCCCAGATGGTGTGAAAAGTAGAGTATTCACCTCTGGAATAAAACATGTCTTAGTCTCGGGCGGTATGAACCCCTGGCTTCACTCAGGACTCTACATAACTCCCTCGCTTCGCTCAGGAGTTAAAATTTAACTCCCTCGCTGCGCTCGGGAGTTAACTCGGAGTCCTTCGCTCCGCTCAGGGTTCAATATACCGCCCATGACGTAATACATGGTTTTATTCCCTTAATGCATAATCTACTATTTCAACACTTTTGCTTTTGGCACAACCTTGCGCATTAGGGGAGGGCTATGTCCAGCAGTGGACTAATATAGCCTGAAGAAGAAGAAGACTCTAATGCTTATGATTTGGAATTCTACGTAAATAGTCGAGCGACAGCCAAAGTCTGTATTCTGAACACCGTGTTAGATTGAAATCGAATGGGAAAATAAATGTCTAATGAGTCTGTCGATTTATCATATTTTTATGTGACAAATGTCTAAGCCTCCGAATATTTTGCGTCTATGCTTTCAATTTGCATAGGCGAGAATAGGCCTCCTGTACACATTGTTCTAAAGTTAAAAATTACGCGCTATACAACGGAGCGTACTCCGGTAATTTTGCACAGTTGGTACTCGCAAAGAAGTACATGTTGTACCGTACGCTCCGTCGTATGGCGGCGTACGTATTCTTTACGGTTTTTTTTTTTTCATAAAAAATCCACCAAAAAGTGTCACATTACGAGAATAAATAGGCCGAATAATCCGACCTCCTTATCTGATTATGCTCAATACGTTTGTCTCTCTTTAATACTACAGCAAAGTTGACACGAAGAATAGTTCTACTTTTCACCACGCTTACGTGGCGCCATTTGATTTGCCCGCCAAATTATTAATCTGTAACCGCCATTTTCACATTTATTACAGTATCTTAGATAACTATTTTGAAACATTCTTTTTCTTGTTGCAAAAACGCTGTTTGATTTCCAACAGCAGTATACCTCTTGACGTTTACGGATTACTCCTCTTTAGACCCGATAATATTGGATTTAATAAAGTCTACTTTACTCCATTCCGTGCGAATTCCAAAACCTCGAAATCCTCAACACTAGTAAAACATATTTTCACCCCACCATCTCGGAAAGACTATTTTTAATCTTCAATATCTGAGTGGAAAAGCCGTTTTTATTCTCTAGAGGATAAAGTAAATTGAATTTAGAACATCGTGTGCACTAAGTTTGTGAATTAAAAAAGTGTACCTATCTTGTGATTGTATACGTTTTTTTTTGCATTTAGTCATTTCCTCGCTGAGGTGGAATGAAAAGTCACGTGTTGCACTCGAGTGCAAAGATTTTTCACCTCGTGCTCTTTTGATTCCCTCGCTAACGCTCAGGATTCTAATTTAGAATCCTTCGCTTGCACGGTCATCAAAATTGAACACGCGGTTAAAAAGCAACTTTGCACTCTTGTATAACAAATAACTATTTTTTTGGCATATATAGTACATATTATTGTTTAAGCGATTTAAATTATTACTGACCTTCACTGTACTATTTTTCATACGGTTCAGACATTAAAAAAATCTAAGCGTATTAATATCTTATAATTAACAAGGCATTACTTTCATAAAGGCCACATGCTGGCGTCGAAGGTTAATAAATTATTGTTTCATAAAATACTGACTAAATAAAAACACGAGAGCGTTACACGATTACAGTTTAAATAAACAATCTAATATCAGTCATATAACTCGCTTTTAGCAGTAACATAATAAATATATACTTTTTGAACACACCGTTGCTAACAATAATATTATCGAATACCTACAAGCAATTTAATTAAATAACGAATAAAAAGATAGATTAGATAGAAATATCAGTCAAACAACTCACTTTAAAATGTAACACAAGAGATAGAAATTTTGTTTTAACACAAAACAATAATATTATCGAATACCGACAAATAATTTAATTAACCCTTAGCCACCTAACGTGTATTCTAGTAACACATCCACCTAACGTCGGTCATGGTGACCGCTTGCGTATAAGTACTACTAGGAAGGTAAAAAGCTCAAAAATTGCTATAAATCAAAACTGCATCATGTTTTTCAATTGTTTTTTTTTTCAAATTGTTTTAATAAACTCTTCAAATTAACACTTTTACTTTTTACTATCGTTAATAAAAGTTAACTTACAAATATTTTAATAAATTATAGGTTATTCAATTAAGCTGAGATCTAAGCAATAACAATCAATGAGACTTCTTAATTTTTAATTATTTTAGTAACTTAAAGATATAACCTGTTATATAAAACTATCATTGGCACAATCAAATCACAATCATGATAAAATTACAACTCCCTAAAATTTACAATTTTTCGCGGCAGTCTACACACATTTTTTGAGAACACTCAACGCAAATTGGATTTTTGCACTGAAAACACAAATGGAATGTTTTACGTTTCTTTTTTGGTGCACACGTTGAGCAAGTTTTTCTTGATTCTAATTTGTCAGAACTGCCTGCCGAAGGTGTTCTTGGCTGTTCATCTATTTTGAGAACCCGGCGTCTCAAAATAGATGAACAGCCAAGAACATCTTCGGCAGGCAGTTCTGACAAATTAGAATCAAGAAAAACTTGCTCAACGTGTGCACCAAAAAAGAAACGTAAAACATTCCATTTGTGTTTTCATAAATCTAAAAAAACAGCAAGAAAATGTTAACACTAAAAGTAACGTAACAACCTAGCGTCGGTCACCATGACCGCATACGAAATATATTTACCTGAATCTTTTCAATGCACGCACATGTTGCTTGGTCGGGCGCGGAGCGCAAACTGGACAGGGAGGGGAAAAAGTACACAGAGTTACAGGCTTGTGGCACGCGTAGTAACGAAAATATTTGAAAAAATATATCGAATGGAGTCACTGTGACCGACGCTAGGTGGTTAAGGGTTAAGTAACGAATAAATAGATAGATAGGAATATTTGTCTAATAACTGCCTTTAAAAAGGGACTCCCTCCCTAACACAATAGATAGATAATTTTGTTTAAACACACAGTTACTATTATCCAACAATCATACAAACTAATACCGACAACTAATGTAATACAGTAACGAATAAATAGATAAATATCAGTCAAATAACTCGCTTCAAACAGTGACACAATAAATATATATTATTTAAACACCAACGCTAACCATTGTTGTATCGAATACCTACAAATATTTTAATTAAGCAACGAATATTTTTCATTCGTTACTATTCATCTGATGTCTTATCTATCTAGTTAAGACAGAAATATCAGTCAAATATCGGCTTCAAATAGTAACACAATAAATATATATTTTTTGATCACACCGTTACTAACAATAATTTTATCGAATACCTACAAATAATCAAGAAAGGAATAAATAGGACAGAGAACACTATTGCACAACCAAACGAAATAATACGAAATACGAATTCAAAACTATTTAACTATTTTATAAAACTATGGCCTATTTATCTAAACATCTTATTCTAGTTTAAAATTGTATACTTTTGGTGCACTGCTTTGAAATCCCTCATCAAGGGCGGGTACTGTCTGAAAACCAGCCCTGGGGTCTCGAACCCTCAGCACAATGCTGACAAACCACAGGATGTACGCACTAACTTTGCCCTGTCCTATCTTGTACTTTATGTGAATTGTTTTTCTTTTCATTGCCTGGTATAGGGTATCCTAGTTTGGGCTCAGGACTAGTGATTGTGTTGTGTGAAAGCTATTATCAATATTTTTAATTATGACCGAGTCGTTTCTTGTGATGTGTTAATTTATTTCAATGTCTTTCTTTCTAAGTTCTGAATTCTACGGTTGCATTATTTCATAAAAACACGATTCCTCTAAAGCAATCGTGAGAGTCAGTTTATTTAATATCTGGTTACGTTTATTCTGTGTAAAATCTCCACCACAGAGTATTTTATCAGCGTTTCAGCGTTTAATAATTGTTCCAAAAATTGAGTTGAGTTTGAGTTTAATCGTATTTTTAAAAATAAAATCTAGCGGTTTTATTTTATATATCGACCCCTTTTATTTTAATATGTGCTCTGGTGTACAATAAAGAATATTCTTATCTTTTATGACAGCCGTCTAAGAACTCCAGAACCGTAGGTCGCTTCCAGGGCCGTCAAAACTTTACTTTTTCTGGCAGTTACTTCGTAACTTTAGATAGCTAGCTCTGTTGAATTTCTTATTGACTCGCGATACTCATACATAGTTATCCCGTTAGACCCCTTTAATATATAACTATACCAAGCTCTTTCTTAACTTTTTAATCGTGAGAACGAGTAAGGAAAACGGTGTATTGTTCTTACTCGTTCTCACCGGAAGATGGTCTGGAGAGATGGCAAATAGGCCTGCTGATATAGACTAGTGGCGCCATCTATCGCTCACCGAACGAACTACGTAATGAAGCGACTACTGCGATAGAGCGAGATAGCAGCCTACAGCCAGACTAGTGGAGCCATCTACCGCTAGCCGAGCGAACTACGTAGTGAAGCGACTACTGGTACAGAGTAACTGGCGCCACCAAAAGAATAATAATCATTATTTTTTTAATATACCTACGCTTTTTTTTTTTTTTTCAAAAAATGGACATCATAAATGTGTACAACTGTGGCAACTATTTTTAGAACCTAGAATAAACCAAGATCAGCAACGAACTAGAAAGAACCTAAGATCGGCAACCTACGACTTTAATCTTTTCGGTTAAAGTTTCCGCTAAAAACGGCGGTTTTTGGCAAAACTGCTTTAAAGTTCCAGATTCTTGGATCTAGGTTCTTGTTCTGTGTTCAGTATGTTCTAAAAATAACTGCTACATTTATTAAGATTTATGATGTTTCCTTTTTCCAAAGACGCGTTGTAACCGTTGTAAGCGTTTGTTGTTACCCAATCCACAGATAAACCTTGTCGGTTTCGGGGGATGGCAGGCATTATATTGCATGTATTTTTTTTCTTACTTTAAATAAATAAAAAAAGAGAGATGTTATCATTTTTCCCATTGGTTAGCAGCCTAGCGCCTTAAAAGGAAAGTGGCATCTTATTTGCGTGTAAGAGTTGCCGGGGTATACACAGCTATTTACAGTCAAAGCAAATACTGTCGAACTTCATCGACTATCTTTAGAACGATAATTATTATCCAAACGTTACGGTTTGCATAGGGAGCTCTCTTCACGGCGTATTTCAAGCCATCTTGAGACATTTTAAAATTATACTGTTAGCCAGCGTCCACACAGAAGCGACGTAGGACGGGAGCGCGTACAAGCATGGTCACAGACCAACTGTCACATTTGTTTTTCGACCAAAAACGGCCCAGACTCATGGCGCCATCTATCGCCTCAGGAGCGAATTAGGCAGTGAAGCGACCAACGAGTTGGTAGGTTGGTAGTGGGGCTCGGAAGCCTACGCATGCGACGTTTGTTGAGATATCTAACTGGCCACCATCAATTGTATTTTTTTAGTAAAAATAGTGAGATTTTGGGTCAAAGGATGCGTGCAAGTGGCGTTTCCAATTTGACCATTGCAGTACCTAGGTATTTATTGTTTATGGACATGTGCAGAACGAATGTTTTCCCTACTTTTGTAAGAAAATTAACTAATGTTTTGGCTTTAATGATAGTTATTGATGGCAAGCATGGAATCTTATCATACATTATCATTATTAACTGATAAGATGATTTGAGAAAAGATAGCCAGAGTAGAGTATTTTTCCCGTTGCCTTTTTTTCCACTACACTACGGCCCGGAGGCAGCGGTTTACAGTTTTTATTTTATTGTATTGTAATTCAGCGAACAAAATGTAAATTTTTATGTTGAAATAAAAATTAAGAAGTTATTGCCGGGAACGCCATTTCCGCATTATTAGCGCATTTTTTATCCACAACTAGATGACTATTTAAAATTTGTCTAAAAGTGGCCATAGAGTAACTGTCAGACTGTCAGGAAGACAGACATATCGTCCAGACGGGAGTGGTATTGTCTGTCTGTCTCGTTCTCTCCAAGTATTTGAAGCAAGGTGGCGAATAGACATGCTGATATAGACAAGCGACTACTGCTACAAACAGTGGCGCCACCTAGCAACCCAGCAAGACCCGGCGCATACGTCGCGAGTTGCGGTGCCACTATTGGCACTAATAACTTCTATAAGTTATTAAAAAAAAATTAGAGAACTTTTGCTTTAACAGGTAGCAGAAACAGACTTTCATTTTTCTTAAAACAGGCCTGATATATATATTTAGACCTAGACTTTAGTAGCTGGCTCTACATATTCCTATCAGTTTTTTGGTCAGTCAGGCGCCACCTGTCGGCCCCCAAGCGAACTACGCAATAAAGCAACTACAGGTGGAGAGAGATAGCAGACACGCCTCCTGCTACAGGCAGTGGCGCCACCTAGGCATTGAAGCGGCTACCAACCGGGAGTGGTGTTGGCGAGGCGGCGCATGCGGCGCGTGTTGCGATCCTGGTCGCGGATCTTCTTCTCCATGGCCGCGTCCGTAAGGGTCTCCAGGAAGGGCGCCCATTGGTCCGCGTCCGACGGCGGCCTATACGGCGTCTGGGGAAAGCCGTATACATTTAAGATTGAAAACACGAAGCTCGCAGAATCTATTTCATATATTCGCTGTGGGCTATTCCATTGTTTAACATTCACTTTTGGGCACAAACCAATCTTATCCACTGCCTTCCAGCAGCTTCTAGGATTCCCTATTTCACAAGGAAAAAATTAACCCTTGTAGGAGCTCTCTTGGTAGCCTGGCAAGGCCTGTGAAAAAAGGTCTTGCCAGGCAGGCAGGAGTGATCCCACTGCCATTGATAATCATAAAGCCACTATCTTACAATCCTCCACCAACCTGGACTTAGCCCCCGGGGTGGAGTATTGCCTAACCTTCCTGTACTGAAGGAAGAGATCCGTGCCCCAGTAGTGGGGACATACAAAGGGTTCATATCATCATCATCATCAGTTCCTCACCTCCACGACAGGCAAAGGCGCCTCACTGAAGGCGAAAGTTCGCTGATGCCAGCCAAGTTGGCCGCGCACGCTGTAAGCTATGCCCGTAACAAACTCGCCGCCCAATCCGAGTTCCGCGCATAGCTTCATCGCGAACTGCTCCGGGTTGTTCTCCTTCTCTGACATGTCCCATTCCACCTAAGAGGGAGAGGGAGGTTTCGTTTTTAGACCTTGGTAGTTTTGTGGGGATGGTGGACAACCACTATGTTCTGTGTGGACAACCTTCAGCCATCTCGCTCGCACGTTGAATGTGTACATGAGGGACCGTCCATAAATTACGTCACACGTTAAGGGGGAGGGAGGGGGTCGACGAAGTGTGACATTGTGTGACAGGGGGGTGGGAGATGTCCTAAATTTTGTGACGTCAATTTTCCAAATCTACATATTAAAACACGAGCTTTGCACTATTAACGAAATACTCAAAATATTTGCAACTTTTGATATAAATGTAATTTCGGAACTGCTGTCTGAATACAATAATTTAAAATTTGTAAAATATGTGACATCACACTAGGGAGGGGGGAGTCTCACAAATGTGACCAGCTGTGACAGGGACGGGGGAGGGGTAAAAAAATGACCAAATTCGTGTGACGTAATTTATGGATGGCCCCTGATTAATCTAATCACATCACACTATCACACTAATATTATAAAGACGAAAGTTTGTGTTTGAGATGTTTGTTACTTCTTCACGTCTAAACGGCTGGAGCTGGAGAGGATATTATTAAAATTTGGTATGAAGTTAGATGACACCGTGGATTAACACATAGGCTATATTGCTACGTTTTACTGCGGGAAAACATTTTATTCGTGACACCGCGGGGCACAGTTAGTATATAAAAAAATCACATGTCACACTATTTGCTATCGAACAATTCCGAAACAGCTTCACCGATTTTTATAATTTTTTTGTGTGTTTGGTAGGTCTTAGAATAGGTCGTAGGCTAATTTACTTAATATGGCAAAACAAACTTCGCCGGGTCAGCTCAGTTATTAATGTAGATGAGGCGTTGCTAGAAAATAAATTCAGGGACATTTAAGGCTTTTTTTTTTATCGACACATAGTTTAAGATAAGGAGTAATTGGCAACTGAAATTATGGTTTTCACTTATCATAAGCATATGAAAATTTGACCAAGAATAACACTTCACTAACTGTTTCACAAGACAATTGACCATTATTTAATCACAATACAACTTTTATATGAAACAGCTTTCGATTTGTATAACTCGTTAGTAAGCGTTTTTAACAGCTAAAGACCAAAATCTTACTCTTTCTATCTATACTGTTCCTTGGCAATCTCTCCCATAGTGTGAAATATTGATAAACTTTTCATATTATTTCAACTCACCTGATCGACCAAAGACGTGTTCCCGACGTGGACGTTCAGCTTGATGATGACCCGCTGGTCGCTCTGCTCCTCTAGGATGGCGGGCGGCTCGCTGGGGAAGGCCTCGGTCTGCTGCCGTATGGAGGCCGCGATGGCCGGGACGAACGTCGACGGGTTCAGCTCTAGGTCGTCGCAGAGGACCTCAGCGAACTGCTCCGGGGTTATTATTGATTCTGGAACGGGAGTGACGTGGTCAGGAATTGGAGGTTCTAGTTGAAGAGTGGATTGGAGAAGTGAAATTCTATGCAAATTGTGTTTACCAGGGTGAGCGACAGAAATTCGGTCTGAGTGCTTAGTGCGAGTTTTTTAACTACTCGATCGCGTTAACGTAAACTCATATTTCTATGGCATCGAGGAAGCGCCACCTAGCGACAAGTATGGAAATTAAAATTGCTGAGTGCTAGTTGCAATGGTTTACGTTGATGAGTGAACACGTTTACCAGCCAAAACACGAATAAACGCGAGTGCGAGTTGTACTGTGACAGCGTTTTGCCAGTTCGAACGGTTAACTTACTCATACTCGCTACTCAATGCTCGATTAACGCGGTATAAAGTTATTCGATTGGATCTGTCAAACTCGCACTCTGCAGTATTAGAGACAGAATGACACTAGAGACAGCGCGCCCTGTTCGCTAAACTATCACTATAGAGAGAATGGGCCTGAGGCGTTTAACAGTCACCAGAGAGACAGAATGGGCCTGTAACGCTAAACTATCACTATGATGATGATGATGATGATCATCATCATCATCATCATATGCCTTCCATGCCGATTTCGGCAACAGCGACCAATTCTGTTTTGTGTTACTGGTGCGTCACATGACTAATGTAACCAATTTTAGCAGTAAACGTCCGAAGACAGGTGTCACATGTGAGGACCCATTTACATAATTGTACAAAATATTCGAAGGCGCTTTATTTTTTAAATGTTCCCGTCGTAAATCAAGCTCGTACCTTCGTTTATTTTCAAAGTCGTTAGCCTTTATTTTAACTTTTTGCCTCCATTCAGAGCTACTAGCAGCTTGCAATTCCCATGTCTTAGGCTCGATCCCGTACCCTTTCATATGCCTCTTCAGCACATCTTTGTATCTCAGATACTGGCCTCCGCTTTTACGCTTGCCGTGTCAGGAACACAGATGTTCTCAGGCGTGCGAATGTGTGCGGAGTGGAGGCCTACCTCATGCGAAGGCAGCTGCGTTGGTGTGGGCACGTATCTCTGCCCATGAATGCCCGAAGAAGGGGTGGCCAAGCGCATCTTTTACTCAGAACTTGAAGAAGGCAAACTATCACTATAGAGACAGGATGGGCCTGCGGCGCTAAGAGAAACAGAATGGGCCAGCGGGGCTTAACTATCACTAGAGAGAGATAATGGGCCTGCGGCGGTAAAAGAGATGGAATGGGCCTGCGGCGCTAAAAGGGACAGGATGGGCCAGCGGGGCTTAACTATCACTAGAGATAGAGAATGGGCCTGCGGCGGTAAAAGAGATGGAATGGGCCTGCGGCGCTAAAAGAGACAATGGGCCAGCGGGGCTTAACTATCACTAGAGAGAGAGAATGGGCCTGCGGCGCTTAACAGTCACCAGAGAGAAGAATGCGGCGGTAAGAGACACAGAATGGGTCTACGGCGCTAAACTATCACTAGTGGGACAGAGTGGGCCTGTAACGCTAAACTATCACTAGTGAGACAAAATGGGCCTGAAACGCTAAACTATCACTAGTGAGACAAAATGGGCCTGTAACGCTAAACTATCACTAGTGAGACAAAATGGGCCTGTAACGCTAAACTATCACTAGTGAGACAGAGTGGGCCTGTAACGCTAAACTATCACTAGTGAGACAGAATGGGCCTGCGGCGGTAAAAGAGATAGAATGGGCCTGCGGCGCTAAAAGAGACAGAATGGGCGCTGAACTATCACTAGAGAGTCGGTTTGTGACGCTAAATGGTCACTAGGGAGAGAAACACTAGAGGAGGAGACGGCCCGCGGCGCTATATCACTAGAAAGAGATAGAGTGGCCCTGCGGCGATAGAGAGTCGGCTGCGAACCCAGAATGTCACTATAGTGTGTCGGTCTACGGCGCTAGAATGTCACCAGAGTATGTCGGTCGACCGCACTATAATGTCACTAGATAGTGTCGGTCTACGGCGCTAGAACTTCACTAGAACGTGTAGGTCTACGGCGCTAGAATGTCACTAGAGAATGTCGATCGACGGCACTAGAATGTCACTAAATAGTGTCGGTCTACGGCGCAATAATGTCACTAGAGAGCGCTAGAATGTCACTAGAAAGTTTCATCGACAACACCAATCCACCTCACCATTTTTATTCCAAGTGAAAGTATCCCGCAGCTTCTGCCCCTCGATCTCCATGTCGAGCCGAATGGGCACCAGCACTTGCTTCTGAGAGGCATTTTCCAGCATCGCCGTCATATCCGTGTCGTCAAAACAGAGCGGGAACGTCCGCACCTGCCACAAGTGTTTCGAAAATTGTACAAACATTATCAGCCTAACATAGGCGTTTAGTAAGCGCGCTCCATAAAATTTTAAGAGGTGAGAGCTTTACCCCTAATTTCCATGTGCTAACAATCTGTTTATCTACTGTCAACAGCTTAGTTGGGCCCTTGTATGGGCTTGATACAATAAAAAATAACACAGATGTTAACGGCATGACACTTGATAAATAAGTAAGGCTGTTAGACATTAAGTTTATAAGAATTAGTTATAAGTCAAGCCATTTATTGACTAAATATTAGGCATTGTCACAAAAAAATATTTTTCTGTATTCTGTATAAAAGGTGACAAACAGTATTATATAACTTATACCTAGCCTCCTCAGTCCTGCCCCACCCACCCGGTAGATGACGCTATCAACACATTATTTGCAAGCTAATCATAACAAGGTAAGCGTTCATAGTCTCCTTGCCACTTTCTTTAAGTTACATCAAAAACGGTGAATAATAGGTAGTTGCATATTCAACCCAACAGGGCGAATATGCAACAATTATGGTAAGAAGTGTCTAAACTGCATAAAATGCATATAATCCGGTCTCTACTTATGTAATATTATATTTCTCGGTGGAAGCTTGCAATATGTGGACAAGAAGTGGTTGGTCTCACTCTCTGAAGTTTTCAAGCTGCCCTGAGGCCTCTAACTTGGCTTAACGATTGTCTTCTATCGACGGCAGCCGGCACCAATTGCTTAACAGACTTGGCCTCCGTGGTGGAGTATGGCCTATACCCACCTCAGGGAAGACTCGTGCCCCTCGGTGGGGACAGAATTGGTTGTTGATGATGATATTTCTTGAGATATATATTCGTTGTCATACATATTCCTAATTTTAATATTTCTAAGTTGCACCAAATATTGCAATAAAAAGAGAAATCATACATATTTGTCAATGATTGAAATCAGACTCATACTTGGTAATTTTTTTCATTATTCAAAGGAGAAAACGAAAAATAAATTACCATAACAAAACATACCTTCTTACTGTGCACCCTGGACCTGCTAATTGTGGTGGCTTGCGGCACAGCGTCCAGGTGTGAGGAATTTGGCATCACTGGGAGCCATGATGGGTTCTGCAGTTTCTTACTCTTGCTCTCTCGGGGAGTCGCCTGCTCTTGGCTGACGGAGACTGCTTTGTACCTTGAAAGATCAATGAACCAAGTTCAGTTAATTCAGTCAAAGAGCATTTAATGAAGCATTACACTAGCTTCATTATAAAAAAGGAATGGGATATATAAAAAAAATCATCCAAAGAGGTTTCATTTCACTCTAAGGTGAATGCTACACGCAAGCTTACTTTAAATTCAATGACACAAGATATTTATTGTGATCCGTCAATATAAACTGTTGGATCACGATATTTATTGACGTGTAGGGTAGTGTATTGAGGGATCACAATAATTATCGCTGGATTTCCGGAAATCCTTGTGATCTGATCCAAGATCCTGGATCCTGATATTTATCTTACGTGTAGTGTTGCCCGCCAATATTTATCGCGTCAGTACGCAGCGAGACGGCAGCAATGGACGACGTCTATGAACCGCTTCTGCTTCTGAATCATTGACAGGCGACAAGATTGTCTTAAAAAAGCTTAAACTGAACTTAGAGTCCCTTCCATAAGTTCCAACAATCCCGTCCATTTCATTGTGAAGGCAAATTTCGTCCAATAAATTCAAATGTGTAAACATTGCTCTCTTTTGTAGCCAATTTTTCATTCAACGCTTTCTTTTTACGCGTTTTTTTATTGATTGGGATATAATTATCGCCACACAAGCTCTTATTTTGCTCTGTCTAGAGTCCATCACGTCTGCTTCATATAAAAACGCTTCAATACTGACGCGATCCGTATCTTTGGTGTAGGGTGTGCTGTGATCCGGCTCAAGATACTTGATTAAATATTGTGATAATTATCACAATATATATATTGACGTGTTCGCCTAAGATAACTTCAATAAACTTCAAGAGGCCATATCCATAATAATAACTTCCACACAACCCAATCACTTGACCTGGTTCCAAACTAGGATACCCTGTACTATGGTAACCAGGCAAGGATGTCACAAACATGAAAACACACCCAGACTGAGACAACTCATGCAATATGGCAGCCCCCTGTGGGAATCGAACCCACAACCTCATTCTTGGTACATAAGCACCTTAACGGCTACACCAATGAATTAGTCTCATAATAGATTTCAGGGCATGGATTTTTTCAATGGGCTTTGATAAGGGAGGCATCGTCGTAAAGTGAAAACCATTTCGAGGAATAGGGATACTGATTACTATTAGGGGTTTAAATAGGTAAAATAAAAACGGATTATTAATATTTATCGCAAAATAATGTTTACTTCATTTTTCTTTCAATGACGTCATCATTGGCTCTAAAGCGGTAGTTCCAATGCCTACATTTAAAAACAAAATTCGTCAACAACAACAGCATTTGTCTAAGAACAACTTTTTTTTTATCATGAATAAATTCAATGAACGTAGTTCATAATGCCAGTGTTGAGGTCATACTTACAGAACTTTAAATAATTAATAAAAAAATAATTACATCAAAAATTAAGAAAATATTCAAATTAGTTTCTTTTATTAGTCTATATTTTAGATTTATAGAATAAAAAATAGGATATGACAATGCCCACTGTACTTGTTCTGGTATACATACAATAACGAATATTCTCATCCGTCTCTGAAATTCAATACTCATCCAAATATTTTTTTTTTTTTTCTTTTCTATTTAGATCTGCAATCAGTCCTCGGACTATGATCAGATTTGTTGTCTGTATCTGTTTTGTCGAGCGTGTTCTCCACTGAGAGCATCTCCTCATATTTAAGCTGCTGTCAATATCTGCAGTCTAGATCTTGTATGCTGTATCGCTTTAGCCTTCTCTGGTAATCCAATGATATTAGTTGTTGCGCCAGTATATTTGGATGGCACATCAAACGGCTCTTGTACTTTTCTGCTGTAATTCGGATCTCCTCTTTTACAGTGTTTATTCCAAGTTGTTCGTGTATTTCTTTATTGGTTATGTACCATGGTACATTCGCAATGTCTCGCAAGATTTTGTTTTGTAGGCGTTGCAATGTATTGATGTGGGACTCGCTCGCACTGCCCCACAGTTCTATACCATACATCCAGGTTGGTTTCAGTGCAACTTTATAGAGGAGAAGTTTGTTGTCGATTGACAGACGTGAATTTCGTCCTAGCATCCAATATATTTTTTTATATTTTATGCATAGCTCATCCCTTTTTGCTTTGATGTGATTTTTCCAGGTTAGACGTCGATCAAGGTGTAGGCCAAGATACCTCACGTGCTCACTATGCGGTAGTGTATTGTCACCAAGTTTTACAGGCGGGCAATCGCCACGTTTGAGAGTGAAGGTCACATGCACTGACTTGGTAGCACTCGCCTTTATCCTCCATTTTTCCAGCCAACCATTTATTTCACATAGCCCTTGCTGTAGTATCTCTGATGCAGTTGTCGGGTCTTGGCTAGAAGCAAGAACAGCAGTGTCATCTGCGAAAGTAGCTGTCGTAGTTCCTCTTGTCTCTGGTAAGTCATAGGTGTATAATGTGTAGAGGATGGGTCCCAGAACAGATCTCTGTGGCACTCCAGCCTTAATTTTGTAAAATTTGGAGGTGCAATTATCCTCTTTTACTTGGAACAATCTCTCCGATAGGTATGTTTTTAAAACGAGGAAGAAGCTGTGGGGAAGCGTTTGTTTTATTTTGTACAGTAATCCGTTGTGCCACACTTTGTCGAAGGCCTGCTGGATGTCAAGAAATGCTGATGAGCAATATTCTTTCTCTTCAACACTCTTTCGCACACGTTCGTATACTCTGTGAGCTTGTTCTACAGTACCATGTTTCTCTCGAAAGCCGAACTGGTGGGCAGGTATGATGTTGTGTTTTTCTAAGATTGGTTTCATTCTACAAAGTAAGACTTTCTCGAAGAGTTTCGACATTGTTGGCAGCAAGCTTATCGGCCTGTATGATGTAACTTCATGGGGAGGTTTTCCAAATTTATGCGTCATTACAATTTGTGATACTTTCCATAGGGATGGATAGTATTGTATTCTGAGTATAGCATTGAACAGAATAGTTATAAACATTATCCCTTTGCGTGGAAGTTCCTTGAGTACTTCTTTAGTGATACCGTCAAACCCTGGTGCTTTTCTGTTCTCAAGAAGCCTAACGAGTCGCTGAAGTTCTTGTGGAGATACTGGCTTCAGCGGCAACTCAAGTTGCAGGTCCTGGTTCAGATTTGATTCAACAAACTTTTCAAACGTTGTATCGCCACTGTCGTTTGGGGCGAACACTTTCGAAAGATGATCGGCAAAGATGTCAACTTTCTCTTGGTTTGTTCGGGCCCACCCATTTCCAGGGAGCCTGATTGGCGGCTTTGTATTTTGCGGTCTATTAACATCACTGGTGAATTTCCACAAGGAGTAGTTTGTGGATTTAGTAGCAGTGAGGGATTGTAGTTTATGTTCCATAGTCGCCTCATTAGCTTTCTTTATTAGGTCTTTTAACTCTACAATTGCCTTGTTAAGGGCTGCCTTATCTACGGGATGTCGACTCAGGTGCCATACTCGCCGCAGTCTGCGTTTCTCTTGGATTTTATAACGTATTTCCAGGGGTTGGTTAGCAAATTGCTTTTTCGTTTTCATATCGGGGGTAGTCTTCCAACAGGCTTCTTGTATCAAGTTAGTTATTTGTTTCACTGCCATATCAACATCTTCATCCGATTTAAGTTTAAGATTTAGTGTGACTTTTTGCTCGAGCACATCTCGGAATGAGTTCCAGTCGGTGAAACGATTGTATAGTGTTTGGGGCTTTTCGATTTCAATAATGTATGTGCTTACTGTAAGTATAACTGGAGTATGGTCTGTACAGCTATCCAGACAAGATTCCGGTTTGAAGTAGTGTCTCGATAGGCCCTTAACAACATAGAAGTCCAGCAAATCGGGAATCTTTTTGGGATCTGATGGCCAGTGCGTAGGCTCAGAGGTAGATATGGTTAATAGATGGTTACAGTCTATACTGGATTTGAGCTGTCTTCCTCGGGTTGTTATAAGTCTAGATCCCCAGTGCGTGTGTTTCGCATTCCAATCTCCGCCCGCAATGAATCGACCTCCAAGTTTAAGAAAGAAATGGGAGAATGTTTCGGAATCAATTTTATGCTTCGGCGGACAGTAGACAGCTGATAAGCTGAAGTATCCACATTTATCTTCCACGGCAATGGATGTCGCTTGTATTTGCTCTGTCTTGTACTCAGGTAGCAGATGATGTTTGATGGACTTTCGGATCACGATCGCTGTGCCTGCGTGGCCAGTTCCATCTGGATGGTAAGTGGTGTAGACGTCACACCCTTGAATTTTCACGCTGTTCCTTTCAGTACAATGTGCCTCTGATATCAATACAGCGTCGAGTCTGTAGGTTCCAATAAGTAATTCTAGCTCAGATTTGTTTGGTACCATTCCATTGATGTTCCAAGCCGCTATCCTGAGAGCTATTTTGAAAGTTTAGTGAGGAGCGTGGTGACCAGGTTCATGAGAGTACTCATTTGTTGTAGGACAATGTCAAATTTTTCGTTTTGTTTAATAAGTATTTGTTCCAGAGTAGAGAGTCCAGTAGTTGGCTCAGGATTGGCTTGGTGTAAGGTATCTTCGTTTTCTTTTACAGGTATTTTCCAAGGATTCTCTTTTGTTCCAAGCGCAGGCCAGGTGTGGGCATCACTTGCAGTCCTTTGGATGTTATTTATATCTTTAGGCTTTGTTACTCTCTGTTTGGAGGTTCTTCGAGCTAGAATTTCTCTATAGACTTCACATCCCTTGTAGTTGGCGGGATGGGATCCATCACAGAGGGCACATTTTGCTGGTGTGTTGCGGTCTTTCTTTGGGCATTCCGATGTTTTGTGTGATTCGGCACACTTTACGCAGCGATATGGCCGCATACAGTAGTTTTTTGAGTGTCCATACTGTTGACATCTCTGGCACTGTGGGATGGTATTTCTTTTCTTAGGATCTTCTATAGTGACAGATTGGTGATAGATGTATTTTATACATTTCGCTTCTTTGTTATTTGGACTTTGATAGAGATTCACAAAGAATGTTGATGTCGGTTTTTTGTCTGGGCCATATTTTACATTGATTATTTCTCCAAAGATCCGATTGCCAGTTTTCTCAAATTCTTCTTGTATTGCTGAGTGCGGCGTAGTATGATGTAGATTTTTAATGACCAATCTGAAGCATCGTTGATCCTTTTGGTTAAATGTGTGACCCACTAGGTTATTTTCTCGTACTATGGAGATGATTTTCTTATATGCTTCTAAGTTGACACTGCTAATTCGTAGTTGGTTTCTGTTTACTAACTTGTATGTAAAATCATTCCTGCCAGCTACAGTTTCTAGGAGTTTTGACAATTTGTTTACGTCTTCAATTCCATACAGCATAATTGGGGGTGGCTTGCTGGGAAGTTTTTCCTTTATTTGATTAACATCATCTATTTGTTGGTCCACTTGTAAGCCATTGTATCTGTTAGAAGTTTCTGTGATTTCTGGAGAGGGTGTGTCTGAAATCTTTTTTCGTTTGTTATTTCTTGTTGTAGGAATCCGCTGCCATTCTGGAGGGCAAGGTGTACTAGCACCCTGAGCGATTTCCTCCTGTTCCTTTTCAATCTGTGGGCTTGGAGATGTAGAGGCTGTTTCCATTTGTGCTTGGGATACAGTTTTTGCTTTACTCACAAATAAGCTGGGATGGAATGCTTGCTGAACAAATCTTTTTGGTCCAGTAGTATTTACTGCCACAGATGCCTGGGTGCCCACATCCGTGCAGTCCTTAGCATCTTTTGGGGAATTTATTTTGTTGTGTATAGCAACATTTAAGAAAGATAGAGTGACCAATAACAATTTTTTTAAGTTGAAGGTAGTGTCCAAAAAACTTTTTAGGTGCTTTTAGTTTTTGCCTGTTTTTAACTGTTTACACGAATAATTTATTTGGATAACATTCACACAGTGTCTACTAAGCTTGCGCTACACTTTCACTATGTTTTTGCACAGGAATTTACTGTTTATCACAATAAAATAAGACTATTTCTTCAGAGCCTAATGTGCATCTGACAGCTAAGTGACAGCAAAAAATAATCAAATATAAACTCTATTAATTACTTGTTTTTGTTTTTTAAATACAAATTGAAGCAGCAATACTCACTTATCATCATTTCCTTCAATAATTTCTTCCACTTCAGATGCCTTGAGCAGTGACACAGAGCTAGACAGAACATGTTGACCCAGGCCATTGTCTACGAGGCGTTTTCTCTCTTCATTGGTGAGGGTCCTCCTCAGCATGCCAGGGTACTTCTTGTAAAGGGACCCTCGAAATAGGCGCAGATAGTTTCCAACCTAAAATAGTATTGCCAATTTTGATCATGGGTAAAAAACACTGTCATAAACCTGAGCAACAAAGGCGGTTTATGGGGGTTGGTGGGTAAAGTTGGGGGCGGCGGAGTAGGCGTTGGGGTGTATGCATGGGGGCACTATAGGAGCCCTATTGGACGCAAAACAGGAAAAAAAAATTCCTTTAAAAAATTTTTTAGGGCTTAGAAAATTTTCCTCGGCCCATAGCGCCCCCAAGGCTACACCCCAACCAAAAACTGGATTTGAAGATTTTGAAGATAGAATATCAGCCAAAGAATGATGCCAAACCGTACCTCGGATCCAACGCAGTAAAATTCGCCGCCCTCCTCGATTTGGAAGCTGATCGGCTTATCGCCGTAAGTTCTCACAGCCATGTTAAGGTCTTTGTTATTATTTCAGCCTAAAATTTACTATTATTACAATATCTCCGAAAAATCAACAAAACATTTCCGAAAACAACATCCAATCCAACAGCAGTAACTGTCAAAATTTTCAAAATGGCGACACGTTGAATTTTTTTTCTATAATTACGCACTCAAAGTATTGTACCGACTACACTATGCACGCAATCCCGTGCTCGAGATAAATTTTATTGACAATGTATGTACAAACAGTCGACAGCAACTTGACCTTTGTATTTTATGTATAAAATAGCCTAAATGAAAAAACTTTTGGTATTGTGTTTTGGAAATAGATAATGTGTTTAAATAAACATAAACATTAAATAATCGCTCGTACTACATTCATTCATTTCAACACTGTATACAAGAATTTATGAATTCTTTTCTAGACTACACCCTTTGACACCCAGACAAAAACTTAATTAAATATAAATCTTTTTCTTTTTCTTCTTCTTCAGGCACCACTCTGGACCACTGCTGGACATAGCCCTCCCCTAATGAGTGCCGTAGCGCCCTGTCTTCAGCTTGCCGCATCCAGCATCTGCCGGCAGTTTTATTCTACTAGAATACTACTAATATTACTAGGGCGAATACTAGGAATGCACCGAGAAAAAAAATTATATTATACTAATCAAGATTGTGTGCCTAGTGTAAATAGTACGCTTCTCGGACTAAATTTTCATTCATTCACTAATCTCTTTCATAATTCATTCATTCATTCAATCAGTCACACATCAGTCAGAATTCTGAAACGGGAGGGGAGGTAGTCGCAGTCGCTGTGGCGCACAAAGTGATAATTAAATTAATAAAAAGATGTCTAACAGGGCAGGCAACTTCAAGAACCCGTTCTCCAGACCATGGATGTCGGAGACAGGCGCAGCGGCTGCGGCTGGCGGCTCAGGGTCGGTAGGACTTAAAGGTGTAGTCGCCGGCGGCATCACTGGAGGCATCGAAATTTGTATCACATTTCCCACTGAATATGTGAAAACACAGCTGCAACTGGATGAAAAAGGTCAGTAGGTTACCCTCTATGCGCTCTTTCATTCAGTTTTCCCTAAAAAACTTCGCAAAACTTTTATTTTGTCAATATCAATCGCAACTATTTTTACGTTTCTCTAAAAATAATAAAACTTTTACGTCACGACCTTCCGCGGTCTAATAGTATTGGTTTCGTAATCATACTTCATTTTCCCACTCGGGCATTACCATAATTACAATTTAACCGTCAATACTTATTTATCACAATAAATTCTGGTTGTAATCTTATTGGCTACTGCGGATATAAACCCGAATCTTGTCGAAATAAAACATTTATTCCTGCCAATACGTACCTATCGGACTTTGCACCTACATTTTTCCAGCTAACTTTGAGTAAACATCGTCGAAAGATACATACATATTGATTAGTATCTCGCACTTCACTTTTATCACTGTTTAGCATTGTAAGTCAAATTGTTCGGCTGCTGTTTGCTGCTGCAGGAGACAGAACACAACACATAAAGGTTGTCTTGAAACCAAATATTGGTTATTACTAGGGTTGTTGAGGAAGAGGATTTTTTTTAAATAGATTTTGAGGAATAGGATGAGGAATCTGGCAGACTAAGAGGATGAGGATGCAGATGACCTCTCTCTCTCTCTCTCTCTCTCTCTCTCTCTCTCCCTCTCTCTCTCTCCCTCTCTCTCTCTCTCCCTCTCTCTCTCCCTCTCTCTCTCTCTCCCTCTCTCTCGCTCTCTCTCTCTCCCTCACACATTTCATTTCAACAAAATTTATAACTTTCCTATTACATATATTCCTCTTAAAATATGAGGAAGAGGAATTTAAATCTATTTTGTGGAAGAGGATGAGGAACCTCAAAAATAAATGAGGAAATTCCTCAATTTGAGGAAGAGAATCCTCAACTTTAGTGGTGTGTACCTCAACTCCACCCTGGGCATTTCACATTAAATAAAATAAAAAAGCCTTTAATTCATCCATAAATAAATCAATTACATAAAAATATTAATTTCAATATTATTATTTCATGCATTTACCAGCGTTGCAGATTTTATCTGTAGCACATGCTGAGCCCAGTCACCTTTTTATATCCAGGACACACATTGCCGCACTTACTGATTGAGAATTTTGATCGAGAATTGCATGTTTCTTGAGGCAAGTGGATTTGAATCAAAATTGGGTGTAAATCTTAATTTCACCCAAATATTTTAATGTGTTTGGTGTATGAGTTTTCTTTTTTTTTTTTTTTTGTGTTTAGTATTAACTTCATACAAATGTTTAATGTGTGTCTTGTGTATGAATAAAGCATTATCTTATCTTATCTTATCTCATTTAAATACTATTAATTTGATTATAAAGTTTATTAATTCTTCGCCTTGGTTTTCCCACTTTTCTTTTCCCATCTCGGGGATACCAGTCAGTCACCTTTTTCGCCCATTTGTTGTTATCCATTCTACATACATGTCCTGCCCATTTCCATTTTAGTTCTCTGATTCTTGTTACAATGTCTGTTATTTTAGTTCTTTTTCGTATTGACTCGTTGGTATTTTTGTCGGATAGTTTAATGTTTAGCAAGCTTCTCTCCATTTTTCTCTGATTCATGGCAAGTCTCCTCTCGTCCTCTTTAGAGCCCATGTTTGGCATCCGTAAGTCAGGCAGGGGAGAATTGCCACATTGTAATGTGGCAATTCTCCCCAATTCTCCGTAAAAAAAAAAACAGTTCCAAAGACCAGTAGATTTGTAGCACATAGGTGCTAAGCATGCAACTCTATTGCCAGTTCCATTGCAATTAAGTACTTGTCTAAAATAAACTCTAGTAATACTTTTAAAAAAAATATTATTTTTAAAAATTAAAAAAAGGCTGTTAATACATGAAATTATAATTTTTGAAATGTTAATTTTATTATAACCATGCCAAGCTAGCTTTATGCGAGACCAAGACACGAAAATACTACTTCTAGTATTTTGATGTCTTTTTGTAACGAAAATTTTGCATTTCCAGAGTAAACAACTGTATAAGCTGTCAAACTATATTAAATGCCTTGAGTTTAGTTGCTGATAGCTTAAGTACATACTTAGCTTATTAGCACATTGTTGTTAAGCATCCAATTCTCTCTTCATACTACAAGGTAGGTACTCACACCTCCCCAGTTAGTATCTTATCTGAAATATTAAGAACTTTTCAAGGTCTCTTGTCACTAGTAAGTATGCATACTTGGATTGACATATTTTTAAATTGTCAACCAACATCATAACATAGTCATGCCTATTTTAGAGTGGAGTTTATGTGACTTCCACAATAACTAATTAGAAACCAATTAGAATCAGATTAATTGATCAAATCAAAGAAGTTAAGCCCTTACGAGAAGGCTCTAGAAAGGCTTATATTGAACGATTTTTAAATATAACATTGAAAGTCCATTTGTGTGAGATACAAAATTGTCAACTTTTTCATAGCAATACAGGATATTTTTCTTAATTAAATTTATTAAAATGGTGCTTATGCATATAATGGCGCTTATCAGGGTGGGCAGGCCATAAGCACCATCCTCTTCCTAGAGCAGTTAGGTCTATTATCAGATGTTTAAGTACCTAATTTCTTAGTTAGACCTAAGATTTCCGCACTTAGTCTAGTACAGGTACGTAGCCATTGTACGTAGCGAGCTCTGAGGTATGTTAACACTTCAGACACTAGGGTTTCCTCACGATGTTTTCCTTCATATTAGCGAGTGCTATTGCTACTTTTCACAAATGTACATACCTTAGAAAACACAGTCATTTGTACATGTCGGCATTCGAACCCGCGACCTCCTGATAAAGAAGCCAGCGTTCCACCGCCCCCTACTACTGCTCCGAGACATTTAGGTATTTGAATAGCCACTTAAGGCCTGCGCAGACGGGGGACTATCCCCCGGGTACTTTTTTGTCCGTCGATATAGATCTCAAATTGTATAGAATAACGCACACGAAGGACTAAAAGTACCCCGTACAAAAAGTCCCTCAAGTTACCGAGGACATCAAGAGACCGGTCTGGACAAATGTTCGGTGTTTCCATTTAAAACGCCCTTTCTTTTTCAAGTTCCTGTAAATTACAACACAATGTAATCTCAGAATATTTATTTGCTTTCATAGCGTATTCTTCGCTTAATTTTCGGGGAGCAAATAACCGCACACCGTAGGCGTTGAGTCCTTTGTTCCCCGAAAATGCGGAGTCTGCGACAAGTACTCGGAGGACATTTTTACGATTCAGGGACTTTTGTCCCTTGTGGACAAAAGTCCCTCGTCTGCGCAGGCCTTTAAACTATCAGAAATCAGTCATGCATGCATGATGCGTCTGTTCTCATTGATAAACTGTTTGCCACTTAGTTATGAGCCATAAATCATGCGGCAGTAGCGGAGCGGTAGAACACCGATTTCTCAAGCGGTAGGTTGTGAGTTCGAATCCCTGCATGTCTTCATTATCTAAGTTAGGTCCATTTGTGTTACAGTAGCAACACCACTCGCTGACATTGTGACATCATCGATGACATTGAAAATATTGTGAGGCAATCTCAGTGTCTGAAGTGTTCCAATACCTCTGCGCTTGAAATTGCCAATCCACCAATCCACGGTGGGCACGCGTAGTGTTTCAGTCCATACTTTCTCTCTGAGAGAAGGCCTGTAGTGGGACGTAAATAGGCTAGGATTTACGGTACAGAGCAAAAGATCAATGGAAAAGTTTTCTTGCAACAAGATTCTAGTATGTAATTCTATTTATGCCACACCTGGCAATAAAGTGGCTTTTTTCGCACGCTGTACGTACGGAAAAAGCCGCTTTCTGGCCAAGTGTAGACATAAAAACATGTACACAACACGGGAGGTAGTAAAGAAAGCTCTCGATCGTATATTTACGTCCCTCGCTTGCAGCTCGGGCCGCAAACTTCTACGATCTCGGCCTTTCTTTGTATTACCACCCTAGTTGTGTAATGTACTATTATTATACTCTTTTTAATGCACTAACCCTAAAAATTCGCTAAAAATTCCACCTATGCCGGGATTCGAACCCGCGACCTCTGGCTATCCGTGGCAGCGCTCTTTCCAACTGAGCTAATGGGCGGCTCACCGGCTTACAATATTCTCTGTATTACGTACAGAGAATATTGCGTACTCCGTATTTTTTATAATTCTATTTCCATTCAACAAACATTCAAGTAATTCAATTTACATAACATATGCAGAAAACTATAAATAACTTTGCAGTACGCAATATAAGCAGAAAACAGTCATAAGCAAACAAACATGTACACGAAACATATAAGATTTCAACCACAACCTTACCAAAGTACATACTAAATTGATTGCTAATTATTATTTAGCTGCGAAGATCCGATCACCACATCCCGAAGGTGGCCCTTGACTGGAAATCCACCGGAGGGTCACGACGACCTGGAAGACCGCCCCAAAAGTGGAAGAGGAAAGAGATCCTCTTTCTCTGAGACGAAAGAGAAGAGAGTAAC
Source organism: Yponomeuta sedellus (assembly GCA_934045075.1). Classification (NCBI taxonomy): domain Eukaryota; kingdom Metazoa; phylum Arthropoda; class Insecta; order Lepidoptera; family Yponomeutidae; genus Yponomeuta; species Yponomeuta sedellus. Next base: position 17,283,377 of record OW203742.1, on the reverse strand, counting down.
TTGGCCAGATCTACTCTCCCTAGCCATGAACAGAGATAAACGGAAAGTCCTTGTGTCAGTCCCACACTTCACGGTGGAGTAAAGGGTCCAAAAATAAGTAGAAATTTATTTAAAACTAACTGACCCAGCGAACTTCGAACCGCCTAACAGTCGATCCGTTTTTTTTTTTATTTTCCCCTCTGTAAGAACCATCCTCGTAGTTAAGGAATATCCAAAAAGAGAATTAGCGAAATCGGATCAGCTGCTTCCGAGATTTGCGCTTACCAACACATTCAGCGATTCATTGTTATATTTTAGAAGATGTTATTGTTGATGATGATGATTGCTCCGACCGATTTCGGAAGGAAGGAAGGAATGAAGGAAGGAAGGTAGGGATAGGGAGGGAGGGAGAGAGAGAGAGAGAGAGAGAGAGAGAGAGAGAGAGAGAGATAAATAAATAAATAAATAAATAAATAAATAAATAAATAAATAAATAAATAAATAAATAAATGAATGAATGAATAAATGAATAAATAAATAAATAAATAAATAAATAAATAAATAAATAAATAAATAAATAAATAAATAAATAAATAAATAAATAAATAAATAAATAAATAAATAAATAAATAAATAAATAAATAAATAAATAAATAAATAAATAAATAAATAAATAAATAAATAAATAAATAAATAAATAAATAAATAAATAAATAAATAAATAAATAAATAAATAAATAAATAAATAAATATAAAATAAATAAATAAATAAATAGAGAGAGAGAGAGAGAGAGAGAGAGAGGAGAGAGAGAGAGAGAGAGAGAGAGAGAGAGAGAGAGAGAGAGAGAGAGAGAGAGAAAGAAAGAAAGAAAGAAAGAAAGAAAGAAAGAAAGAAAGAAAGAAAGAAAGAAAGAAAGAAAGAAAGAAAGAAAGAAAGAAAGAAAGAAAGAAAGAAAGAAAGAAAGAAAGAAAGAAAGAAAGAAAGAAAGAAAGAAAGAAAGAAAGAAAGAAAGAAAGACATTAAACCAACAAGACACATCACAGTAACAAAAAAACATACAATTAACACAACATGAGCACAACAGAAATAAACCAAATAATTATACAAATAAACGAAACAAAAAAACTAACATAGTTTTCGCCTGTTACGTACAATGTTTACAATAGATAGTTTTTTAGGTAATCTCAATACACACATTATTTATTTGATATAAACAATAAGAACTTACAGCTAAACCAAAACGCTCTTAATTTTACTTAAATATGCCACACAAAAAATAACTACATAAGTGTAATCTTAAACGAACTACAATAATATGAAATAGAATCAACAAAAATATCGACATGTTGGACATCGCTTAAACTTATTGAGCAGGGCGAGAGCCCTAGCCGCGCAGGTGCCGGCGCCGACTTCAGCGCAAGTTTTCATCCGGGATGATAGTCTGACCCACATACGAGGGTCAAACGGAAAGTTCTCAGAACCGGCCACTTGTAAACGATAATATTGTAAAAAATTAATTTGAATTTTGAAAATGGAACTATTTGCTAATATTACGTACTTTTACTTTATTCATTTTTCATTTGTTTTACGATTTGGCGGCAAATTGGAAATTGTCTGTGACAAATTAAGAACCTCCTCCCTCCGATTTTTTAAGTATTTCAAAACACGATTCCAGAACACTCTTCAAATTTTGATTTTTTCTCATCTTCAAGGGACGGTTTTAATTTTAACTCGATACCTTCACCGACATAAAGGGGACTTGAAGCCGCTTGACGGGCGGACAACATAGAGGTCCTATAAGGGTACCGTTGTTCCTTTCGAGGTAGAAACCCTAAAAACAACTAAGTAAGCTTGACCAATTCTCTCCCGTCCCTCGCAGGTGGCACCAAGCAGTACACTGGCATCGTGGACTGTGTCAAGAAGACTGTCAAGGGGCACGGCGTCTTAGGACTCTACAGGGGACTCAGCGTGCTTCTCTATGGATCTATACCCAAGTCCGCGGTCAGGTGAGAAAATGAAGTGTTCTTTACCTCACCTTACTTACCGCATGGGATCAGCGCTTCAAATCGCCAATCTGCGGTGGTAATTAAGCCCATACTCACTCACTGAGGCCTGTGCCCTGCAGTGAGACGTATAAACAGCCTGTAGCTCTATAAACGTCCCACTGCAGGGCACAAGCCTTCTCTCAGAAAGAGAGAGAGAGTATGTACTTCATTACCTCGCGTGTCCACCGCGGATTGGCAATTACAAGCGCTGAGGTATTTAAACACTTCAGACACTGAGGTTTCGTCACGATATTCTATATTCGGTATTATTAATTTGTCTGGAAGGGATCACTTTTGTGATAAGGCCGCCGTCTGAACTATTAGGTTAAGAATTGAAGATATCAACCCTTTGTATGTCCGCACTGCCGGGGCACGGGTCTCTTCCTGCATTGCATGAAGGTTAGGCCATAATCCACCACGGGGGCCAAGTCCGGGTTGGTGGAGGATTGTAAGGCAGTGGCGGGCCTTACTGTCGGAAGTTATTAAGCCGCGCATAAGTCCTCTGATAATAGCAACGACTGCCATTACTTGACAGCCGGCACCAACTGCATTAACGACGTTGAAGTTAAGAAATGTCTCTATAATTCCCATTTTTATGTACAACTAGCTGACCCAGCAAACTTCGTACCGCCTAACAGTCAATAATTTAATTTTTTTCCCCCTCCGTAAGAATCATCTTCATACTTCAAGGAATATTCTAAAAAAGGAATTAGCGATTTCAGTTCAGCTGCTCTCGAGATTTGCGATTACCAACACATTTAGCGATTAATGTTTATATTATAGATAGAGGTGTCTATTCGATATTCGGTTTCAATATTCTTATGTCAAAAACCGCTATTAACTATCTGTCGACGGATCAGCAGTTGGAAATACCTCTTTCTATCTAAGTAGGTGAATATGACTTTCAACAGATTCAATCGTTTATCATACTCCGAACACGCCGATAGCTATCTCAATCACTATAGAGCCACGTTTTTTCACTTATCTCTCAAACAAATTCTCTATTCGCCATGACACGCGAGTGTCCTGAACGACATTGAGCTACATTCAAGCAACTTGTTTGACATTGCTTCTTGCATGAGCGAAATTGACCTCTAAATGCACGGGAGTAAGATCCCCAGAGCGTGTATACTGTTCGACTGCCAAGTTCTGGACTGACATAATGAACTCCGGTTATCAGTCGTTCTACTGGCTTACAAATAAACCTCTGAGATACGTGGGCTAAATATTTGCTTGATTTCCTAATATCAGGTTGGGACGTGAGATAATACTTAGAGCGTTACGTCACATTCTTTTATATTCCAGGTGTTCGTACTAATTTTTAACACCAATTCAATGGAGTATGATTGTCACGGGCTCACCGGAAATACTACAGTGCCTTGAATATCTAACTTTTAAGAGTACGGGCCGCCGCCGTCTGTACTCTTAGGTTAAGAAATATCTGTGTAATTTCGATTTTTGTGTACAACAAAGTGTTATTGTACAAAAAAATTTTACTTAGCATATAATATATCAGACAGGTACCGCATTTCATTGCATATCTGATACGTGACAGTGAAATTGAACCACATAATTGTACGACAAAGTCCAATAGATGATCTCTGTGGCGCAGCGGTAGCGCATCTGCCTTCCATGCAAGAGGTCCTGGGTTCGAACCCCGGCTGGGGACAAAAAAATCCCAGGTCTTGGATGTTTACATGTTTGTGATGTCGTTGTTTCTGGTTTTCACGACACAGGGTATCCTATAGTGTGGGGCCTGAAGCAATGTATGTGCCTGTATGTAAATGTTATGTTATATTTCGTTATTGCACACGTATACATACGTGGAAAGTTACATTGGCCAAAGGGTCCCGGGTGGCATTATGGCTTGCCTTTATATATATACATTAATATTACACATTTTATATACATTACAAAATAAGTCCTTAAACCCATTATATAACCGCTTATCTCTCGGCCGCAGATTCGGCGTGTTCGAGCAGGCGAAACTGTTCATGGTCAAGGAGGACGGCACCCTCTCGACGGCCGGAAAGCTCTCCTGCGGTCTGGCGGCCGGAGTGGCCGAGGCCATATTCGCGGTCACCCCCATGGAGACGGTCAAGGTCAAGTTTATCAACGACATGCGCATGGAGAAGCCTCGCTTCCGCGGGTTCTTCCACGGTGTGCGGACCATCGTTAGGGAGGAAGGTGAGCATTTTTAGTTCCCACTTTTATGTACAACTCGCCGTGCCCGAGGTGTTACCCGCGGTTTATCGATTTTCCCATGGGAATAAGATATTTTTCCGCAGTAAAACGTAGCCTATGTGTTAATCCAGGGTGTCTGGATTAACACATAGGTACGTGTTTTGCGGCACTTTAAATAAAATTTATGATAACCGAAACGCAGGTTTCCACGTTTCGGTAGGATGTTCTTTGACCTTTCTACAATAAAACTTTAACTGAAGCGTTACCTCCTAAGTGGGACCTTTTTTGAATTTAGTATAATATAACATGTACTATTACATAAGGTGTACCTTTTAAGGTTGTTAAAATAAGGTGTTACAGTGTAAAGCACATTTAAGGGACGCGGCCCCTCAGGCCCATTTTATTTGTAACCCTCATTGGTTTTTTTTTATTATACCGTTAGTGAGGATTTTCTTCTTTTATTTTCAACTCCATTTTATTTTACCTCTTTAAAAAAATATATTACAATGGCTCCAAATCGCTCCAACCGTTTAGACGTGAAGAGGTAACAAACATACACAAAATTTTGCGTTTATAATATTTGTCATCATCATCAACCCATTATGTCCCCACTATGGGGCACAGGTCTCTTCCCTGAGGAAGGTATAGGGCATACTCCACCACGGGGGCCAAGTCCGGATTGGTGAAGGATAATAATCTTTCTATGATCCGAGACAATAAGACATGTTAGTACGATGTGATATTGGCAGCCGTCAAGCCGTGTCTGATGCCTTACGGGCGGCTTGATGACTTGAGTCGCCCATTGGCTCAATTGGTAGAGCGCTGGCACGGATAGCCAGAGGTTGCGGGTTCGAATCCCGGCATGGGTGAAATTTTTAGCCTCTAAATAGGTTTTTTAAATTTGTCCTTAGCACGGGTTAGTGCATTAAAAATAAAAATAGTATAATAGCATGTGGGTACAGTGATATCATTCCGATGTAAAACCTTACTGTAAAGTAGGTAGTCGGGGCTGTAAGTGATGCAATTTGCTTAAGCCAGATGTCGCTGCCTGTACGTAATACAGAGAATAGTGTAAAGAGGTTCGAAATTTCACTGATGCCGGTGAGTCGCCCATTGGCTCATTTGGTAGAGCGCTGGCACGGATAGCCAGAGGTTGCGGGTTCGAATCCCGGCATGGGTGAAATTTCTAGCCTCTAAATAGGTTTTTTAAATTTGTCCTTAGCATGGGTTAGTGCATTAAAAATAAAAATAGTACAATAACTTCTGACAGTAAGGCCCGCCACTGTATTACGATCCTCCACCAACCCGGCCCCCGTGGTGGAGAATGGCCTAACCTTCCTGCGATGCAGGAAGTGATCGGTGCCCCAGCAATGGGGGCATACAAAGGGTTGAATCATCAGCAGCATCTTACTAGTAGAGTGCGATCCGAGTGAAAAAAACATGGCCGTTTTCATCAGTGACACTTTTTTTTACTAGGATGACCGGTGTTCACGATACAAGTAGCATCTTTCTAGTAATAATTGGTCACTCTGTCCCAGTGTACTAAGATCGTGAAAACGCGGCTTAAAGCTTGAATGGGGAAACGTACTTATGGCAACCGGTTCACACCGCTCTCCTTTCCTATTTATTCACAGCCAGTGTAAATGGGTCATTATGAATGAATGAAAGAATGCAATTGATAATTCAACAGAGTTTTATGAATGGACTCTCAAGTATGCGTGTTTACGCACTGTAATAAATTATTTGATGGGCAAATCTCCAAGCAAGCTCAGTTGATGGTATTTTGGGAGATTTTGCTTAAGCACGTGTTAAAACATGCTGAGCCTACTGGGAGTTATTTTTAAATGGAAAATAGTGAATAAATTTTGTGAAAAATCTCACATTTTAGCACCACAAAACGTGTGACTTGTGCTAAACTTAGTCCCAAACTAAGATACCCTGTGCTATGATAACCAGACAAGGGAGGGAGCGAGGGAGCGAGGGAAGGAAGGAAGGAAGGAAGGAAGGAAGGAAGGAAGGAAGGAAGGAAGGAAGGAAGGAAGGAAGGAAGGAAGGAAGGAAGGAAGGAAGGAAGGAAGGAAGGAAGGAAGGAAGGAAGGAAGGAAGGAAGGAAGGAAGGAAGGAAGGAAGGAAGGAAGGAAGGAAGGAAGGAAGGAAGGAAGGAAGGAAGGAAGGAAGGAAGGAAGGAAGGAAGGAAAATACAAAAAAGGAAGAACGCAGGAGGGCATGAAGGAAGTAATTTAAAATTAATAACATCTATATCTATGTGTTGTATTGTATGTATATATATGTATGGATATATATATGGATATATATATTTATCGAAGTATTTAAGACGACCCTTTTACTTTTATATTTGTGTACCTATCCTATTCATATATCCTATAAATGCACCACGACACGCACCTCGTAGGACCATTCAGTTACCTCGGGCACGGACTGAAAATCAGCGCTGAGGGCTCAGTCCCTCAGCACAACGCTGAGTCAGCTGTCTTTTGTGGCAATTTAGACGCACCACAGGCGAAAGCTACGTGTGTTTTTTTGTTTCGTTTATTTGGTTAATTTCTGTTGTGCTCATGTTGTGTTAATTTTCTGGTATTTTGTTTTTGTGATGTGTCTTGTTGCTATAATAAATATCTTTCTTTCTTAAGTTTATTAATTTGGAAAAGGTATTCCCACTCAAAGCTTGCTATATTCTCTTTCCCCAGGCATCGGCGGCGTATACAAAGGCGTCACAGCGACCGTGATGAAGCAGGGCTCCAATCAGGCCATCAGGTTCTTCGTGATGGAGTCTCTGAGGGACTGGTACAAGGGAGGTGATCGCGACAAGCCTGTGCCCAAGTATATCGTGGCGCTGTTCGGTGGAGTAGCTGGTGAGTGCTTGTTTGGATTTTTGGTCACTTTTAAAGTTAAAACCGGCTGACCCATGTTTAGTAACATGTCGTGCGGAACATGGATGTTTACTTGCTGTTTACATGCTATTAGATGTATATTTTGATATCATATAATATTTGTAATATTAATTATATTAGAGGAAAAGCTTAAGTTTGTCAGGCAGATAATGATAAAAATTCTTTCACGAATATATAGTGGACATTTGGGACTTATAGCTATGCTCCGTTTACCACGCGTACGTAGTCGCGGGCATAGCTCTTTATTGATACTTTTAATTTTATTGATACTGATACCACTATGTTAGGGTTCTAACCTAACTGGATTTAAAATGAGTGGACTGTATATTCACTGGTAAAATATAATATAATGGTCCGAAAATATAATAAATAACATGTAAGTGCAACGACCTAACAGTAGCGTAGTCCAAGCGACATATGCTATAAGAACTCCACTTGAAGGGTTGTGAAGAAAAACTAAATTACAGACATTTCATTCAATCTTTTCCAGGCGCGGCGTCCGTATTTGGCAACACGCCCATTGACGTGGTGAAGACACGCATGCAAGGCCTGGAGGCGGCCAAGTACAAGAGCACGTGGGACTGTTTCATCAAGACCTGGAAGTCCGAGGGCCCCCTAGGCTTCTACAAGGGCACGGTGCCCCGACTGAGCCGCGTTGTCTTCGACGTCGCCATCACGTTCACGATCTACGATAGCATCATGGACATGTTCAACTACGTTTGGAAGTAAGCGCGCGCGTAGACGCGCTTTCGCGCGCGAATGACGTTGTGTGCGAGTTCTTTAGTAGAGAGGCGGTTGCTGTGACGTTAGGCCAGATCCACACGGCATTATCCGTCCATGTACATTAGTTAAGACTTATAGAGCAAAAATGTCCACGCTTTTGCTCTATACGTCTTAACGAATGTATAGTGGTAACCGGTATACGTTTTTTTTGCAGTACAAACGACGTGTGAATGGTCCTGCTCGTATGTACGTGCCACTATTTATTCTTTAAGACCTAAATTACACGTTTATTATACAGCAAAATACGTGTAGGACACATGCCGTGTGAACCTGGACTTAGGAGTATTTTTGATGGTGTGATGCACACACGAACAGTTTTGCTTTTAGGTACGATTCACACGTAACAACGAATCCTCAAAACAGGCTTGGGCGAAGAGAAAAATCATTTTGACTGCGTTTTTCGAGTGAAATTGTTTCTTTTTTTTATCTAGCCAAAAAAAGACCCACTGCAAGGCGAAGGCCTTCTCTCAGAGAGAGTATGGGTTTAATTACCACGCGTGCACACCGCGGGTTGGCGATTTCGAGCGCTAGGGTATTTGAACACCTCAGACACTCACGTTATAAGGTTAATTAGCTGATCCAGGTAATGGCGCGTATGGTAAATAAGCTCGGTCTCGTTAAGCGAAGACCCGGGACCTGCAGTGGAAGGGCTTCAATACCCAAGTTCCAAAGACGTGGCGTTGTGCCGAAAAATCGTAAGAAGCGTCTGATTCGTTGCAGGCCTTGGAGTATTCTGTTTTCTGTGATGTAAACCGTCTCTCAGAATCCGCCTCTGTTCTCTGAAGGAAATTGACGTTTATGTGACGTCATTCGCGCGAGACAGCGTGCCAGTGTAGAGAAGCTTCCGCGTTCGACCGATGTCATCCCTTCTCTCCTATATACCTACTCCTATAATGGGTACATGGGAGGAGTTACGTCATTCGTGCGGGCGACTGCGTCTATGTAAACATAGCTATTAGGTCAGCTTCTGTTGTTACCAAAAGTTAATATTACAAGTATATTGTAACAGTATTTATTAATGACGTACGATGCTTATACATAGATAAATGTTGCGAACGTCGGGAATTAAGGTAGTTACATTTTACCTAATAAATATACAATTACTTTTAAGCTCTTTCTAAGAGTTAAAGTTATTCTTTACTAGGATATCAGGAGTCAAAATAATTAGCTTGTCTTGGTAACAGCAGAATTCGCTTCAAAATGCGGTTTATGGATGGCGTGGAACTGTAGTACTTCTGGAATAGATGTAAGGAGTCAGCGAGATGGATAATCCCTGTCCATTCTGTCCACAAATCGTGGATGCTGATACTTGTAGCCTGGAGCTACGTCTAAGATGCAACAGTAGCCGGTAGGTATCACGAATATTGAAACTATATTGTTAACTATTTAAGTCACTAATTGGCGTGTTAAACGAATTTTATGTTGTCACAACATATTGGCTTTTTAAAGTCACAAGTTGTTATTTTGCCGCAATGTTCATTATTAATAACAAGTAATTTAAAAAATATATTTTGTTAGTAATAATGATACTTGTAGCACTGGTATTAGGTGATTTTTGCTCTGTACCTTCTGTATGAAACAGATATATCAATGCACTGTCCAGAAGGGAACTCAGAAAGCTTTATTTGTTCCATTGTAAATGTTTGTCAATACTGAAATCACTGTCAGTGAGGTGATTTATTTCGCTGTGGAATTATATATTGGCTTGACTTGTGTATACTGTTATCAGGTCAAACTAGCTGGGTAAAACAGTCGCGAGTAATAACGATGTATCTAGGCGAAACTTTGGACGTGAAACTTCTTTCTGTTCGGCAGTAGAAGGCGTCGATAAGACCGCATGCATGCAACGAAATAATGTCGCTTCGGCGAGGGTTATTTATTTATCGTTGAGTCGAGAAAATCAGCCATTAAACGGGTAAATCTCGATTATTTGTCTACAAGAGACCACGGCAACTGTAACGCTGCCGAAACGTCGGGAAATAAGGTAATTACGTTTTACCTAATAAATAATCGATCCGTTCAATATATAACTATGTACGTATGAGTGTCGCCAATCATTAAGAAATACAATCAGCCATTATTCAGATTCTCTTGACTCGTGCCGTTCAATGACCCCCGTGCAGCGTCACACATTGGTCAGAAATTAACGCTTTCTTATAGACGTTTCACGTTAAACCAACAGCCGTGTCATCATCAACCCATTATGTCCCCACCGAGGGCACGGGTCTCTTCCCTAAGGAAATTATAGGCCATACTCCACCACGGGACCAAGTCCGGATTGGTGGAGGCTTGGACTAGTGGCTGGTCTTACTGTCAGGAGTTTTCAAAGCCGCCCTAATGCCTCTGACTTGGCTTAACGACTGCCACCTATCGACCAACTGCTTAACCTGCCTAGCGAAGCTCGAAACATAGTCATAGAAGGTCACCCGTCCATGCACTGAACGCGTCCTGCATTGCTTAATCTTCGTGATCGTTTAAGATCACTCCAGCAAACAAGGCTACGAGCCATTCTGCCGTGTAACCTGACGCAGTTCCACACGCGTTTTAGATCTCAGGTTGTGTCTTCTAATATTATGGAATGAATGTACTTTCGATCGCTTCTGGACAGTTATACGTGGTGTAGCTTTAGTCATTTATTTCTTTGTGCCGGTACAAAACTAAGTTATTTTTTGCTTGTAGAATATTGTAGGAATATGAATGGATTTTCTGAGTGGTGGTATATAAAATTGAACGTTATTATTTGAAGCAACAAGATGTAGGATTAAGACTTTATATATTTTTGTAGAATGTTGTTGAATATTATATTGTAGGTAGGGTATTAAATTAATGGTTTACTCTGAAGTCTATTTGTCGTATACAGAAAGGGAACGAGACTTCTAGAAAATCCTTTTTTACCCTATATTACTTGGGGTGATACTATATTACGACCCGAACTATTAGAGTTGCTTGTTGAATATTGTATATTATGTAATTTGACACGACTTTTAAAATTGCCAGGGTTTTTGTTAAAAGTATTTTTCTTACTCATTTCTTCCTCCGTAGAATGGTCTACCCTTTATATATCTTTTTATATCTAATACTGGAAATAAGTCCTTTCAACGAAGCATTTTAAATACATTTGTAAAGTTGAGATGCCTTTATAAATTTTTCTGTGTACTTACCTAACTTTGTATTTGAATTAACAAATGAATTTATTTATATATCTCTCTATATTGTTTAGTATCTAATACCGGAAATAAGTGGTTTCTACGAAGCATTTTAAATACATTTGTAAAGTGGAGATGCGTTTATATATTTTTCTATGGGTAACTTTGTATTTGAATTGTATAACAAATGAATTTATTTTTCTCTCTATCTTTTTATATTATGTATAAAATAAGTATATACAGTGCATTTGCTTTTCTACTCTTGTATTTCATAATCCTTTTTATTCCAGTTATTCTAATCTCTTGTCTTAGCCATTCCCAACTTTCATTCAAAAGAGAAAACTTGTTTGGAGTTTCGCAATTTTTGTTACGAATATAAAAGTAATTTTACTTCTGTAAAGTTACTTATTTGAGTTTCGAACATCTTTCAAACCTCTCTTTTGATGAAAATGGTTAACACTGATAACGGGTCAGTTATAGTTTTGTTACAGATGAATTTTGCTGTTACAATCAGATTTTGTAAATGTTATTTGTTATTTTACACACAGGACGCTTTATTTTTTATAATTCTGTTTGGTTGACATGTTATATTATTTATTATTGATTGATTACGTTTTGTTCTTTTTATGCAATTAAATTGTCAAATAACACGGTGAGTTATTATTGAATAAATAACTATTTGCCTCTATCTCACATATAATGTGGACGGAAATATTATAAGAGCGAGAAGCAAGTTGTTGTTCAGTCCCTTTAACATAACATAACATTTGGTACATACAGGCACATACAATGCTTCTGGCCTCACTCGGATACCCATTGTCGTGGGAATCAGAAACAACGACATCACAAAACTGTCTACATGCAAGACCTGGGGTTTTTTTAGTCCCCAGCCGGGGCTCGAACCTGGGACCTCTTGCATGGTAGGCAGATGCAATACCGTTACGCCAAAAAGGTCGCCTTTCTTTAATTAACACTGTTACATGACTTACATGTAATTCAGCGTCATCGACAAAAGCGTGACGGTCTTTAGTTAACTGTTTGGATAGTGTGCCTGAAAAAGCTTTAAGAAAAATTCGTACTACACGAATAACACAATTTCTTAATGCTATTTTTATGAGAAGCATCATGTCTCCCTAGCACAATTTATTTTTCTTGTAATGAAATTAGTAAACCTGATGTTATCTGAGCGGTGGATATTTAATAGTATACCTATTTACGAATCCAGAAGGTCGGTGCAATAAATATAGTAACAAACCTATTTTTCTATTCGTAGTTTGTAATAAAGAAAAGTTGATCCCAAAGTATTTTTGGAATCTTCTCTATCAAAAACCTAGAACAGGATGAGAAAAATATTATACAGTTTAGTCGACCTAGCCCACAGGAAAGACTACTTAGTCAGTACGTGCGGAGCCAACCAAGCCGCGGGTTTCCTCACGACGTTTTCCTTCACAGCGTGTGGTACAGCGACTACAATACAAATTCGCAAATGTACGTAAAGTTGAAATTAAACAAAGCCATTGGCACGTGCCCGCACTGGGGATCGAACCTGGGAACAACGGTGGTAGGATCAGTGGATAGAACAAAAGACTCGCAGCGAAAGACCCAAGCTGTACAGGCGTAACGTGGGCGTAACTTTATAATGCCGCGGTCCTATCGCGAAACAACTAGAATGGAGCCTTCTGGAACCCTAATAGTCGCCGCATGCTTCGTTTTAGTAACGCTGCAAGCAATAATGACTCGTATGTCTATAAAAATAAGACTCACAAGTCTATGACACGAAGGTGTTCTAGAGTCGCTGCCACGTGCACCGACGTAAGGTAGGTACTTGCGGGAATGTTCGAGAACCCTTGCCGGCGAATATAAATTGCGGCCACCACAATAATTAGGGTCTTTCTATCCAAACATAGTTTCGTTACCGTCTCAGTAGAATGGGTTATCTTAGAAAGATAAACCCAGACAAGCAAAATAGTGAAGGTGATTAGTAAAATTCATTAGTCAACGTAGGTAGGTAAAATACAATTTATTTAAAACATTATCAAAGATAACATTTTCAATAATTTATTTGTTCGCAATTTCTTCCCATGCTTACCGTAAATTATGTCTCTTGTGTTCAGATTTAAAAACATTTTTTCTCGTGGTACACTTCGATCCTATTTCAAAATTATTTTATTTAGCACACAGAGTCGTACAGAAAAACTGAAAAAAGTATGTGTATACAGAAATAAACCTGAAGTTTAAACAATGTAATAATAAGAAAAGCATGCAATATTAACGAGTGTGAACTCGCAGTGTGAACTGCGATGAGCATTAAACCTAACAAGTGACCCGGTAGTACTTGTTGTTTTATTGAAATGCACAGGAACTTACAAGCTAACTGACAACTACCACGATGACACCCTGATGGCAGCCAATGGGACAGAGAAGATAGCGTGACGTTTAATTGGCCAATCAGAACGTACTAATTTGAAGTTGCCTAATTTTCAAAATTGTTAACGAACATTACTTACTATTACCAACTGTTGCTTTGTACACGCAAAATAAAAGGACTCTTGAATTTATATATTTTACTGGAGTTTTTCATTCCACACACATTAAAAACACAAGGAGAGGTCACCACAATAAGCCACAGGGCTCACGCCTGAACAACGAGTTAACAAAATTTTACATTCTAAAGCCCTGATTTTGACTGAATTGAGAATTTCGCTAAGGAAACAGTCAACTGTCTGTCTCATCGCATATCGCAGAAAAGAGTGTGACAGAAGTACTACCTACACATCATAAAAGTCCCTTCGGGAATCTACGTTCGCGCAGACTAGGAAGAAGTGTAACGAAAGTACCCGAAGCTATAAGTACATTCAACATGATCTTTAACCAAATATTCAAATTAAGAAGTGCTACACAAGAAATAAGTCTCGCAAGCCAGTTGATCGACCAATCAGATAGTTTCATTTTATGGCAGGCCGCGCGCCTTTGTTGCTATTGGTTGATTCAACGTCATCGATGCAGGTAACTATTAGTTTGGCAATATTAGCGTGAGCGAAATAGGTAGCGCTACTGCGGCAATCAATTCTGCACCTTAACCGAATATTTTCGGGGCTTAATCGCGTAGTAATTTTTAAGCCCCGAAAATATTCTATGTGTTCAAGTCGCGAAAGTTTAAAAAAAATTAGGTACTTAGTTACTAAGTGTAATTCTTAATTGGGAAATCGGCACTAAGATCCGGTTTCTGAACTGAGAATTTCACTAAATAAATACTTAAGTAACGTTCTGTTACTCTCTTTGCTGAGAAATTAGAAGATCCAGCACTACAACTTAACTATCTTAACTATTATAACATTATAATTATACCCAGATAGGTATAATTTAGTTTAAGAAAAGGCCTTGCCTGAAAATCGACAACTAGTTGCATATTGGTGTACATTAGTTACAAGCCGAGGCACAGACCTTTTTGTCTTCATTTGTAATTTATATACTGTTAAATAAAAGTCTCTTTAATTGTCATTAATGCCTCTAGTTTAAGTGATTGTTGAGTCTTATTTTCGCTTGAAGACAAATAAATATATTCTATTCTATCTACTTAGCGAAATTCCCAACTCAGAAACTGGGCCTAACAATTTGCACTTAGTTCAGATTTGGTTACAGTAAAATATATCACCATAACAGAAGCAAGAGCCATTTTAACTTAATTTTATTTGAGCAATAGGCCACCCGCCTCTTTAAATTCGTTTAATGTAAGCTTATGACGTAAGGAGTACTTTATACTCTAAGGGCCGCTTGCACAGTTCCCTTAAATCTAGGTTTATTTCGATTTTGATAGATTTTTTTGTGCAGAGAATCCGTTTTAAATTGTTTTAAGTCAGGATTACTAGTTAACTAACCAACATTCGTCCACTTCAAATGTAAACAAAGCACTTTTAGTTTCTCTTAATTAGTCTTACCCCAATAACCATATTCAAACTATAACTTACCCTAAAAAAACATATTCCAGTCTGTCCAACCACAACTTATAAATTACGTATAAAAAAATCCCGCTGAATTCCACTGATATTTCACGAAAACGAAACTCCTTAGCGACACATCCCCATAAATTAAGGACTACTTTCCTGTTTCTTCGCTGTTAGACTCCATAGCCTTTCGTTGTGGATATATATATCTAAAGTCCCAAGATGACCATTACATTAAAGATAAGTAGATTTTCGTATCGTATAAAAATAACGCCAATCATACTACAGAGGAGCGACTGACCATGTCGTATAGTACAGAATTTTGACAATAGCTAGATTTAGGCTTAACACGCATTACTATTTGCTCTCAAAAAATCTGAGAGATATGGAAAAAGTATGTAGGCGCACACGTTCCCGAAAAAAAATCGCAGTAGCCGATTTAGAATCCGTCATAGCGCTCCAAACTAAATCAGACGCGATTTATAATCCGTCAGACAAAATCGCGCCTGAAATTAAATCAGACGCGATTTATATTCCGTCAGAAAAAAACGTCTCGCCTCAAACTAGATCAGACGCAATTATGATTCTTTCTTATTGGTATGGAAACCAGCCGATGTCGGGAAATTCTGCCAAAGTCACGTCTTGACACGAAATTAATTGCTCATTTCTTTTTTACCTTATTTTATTTCTTTGTGAAGACTTTGAACTATTTAGTACGAACTAAATGAATGTTCTATCTACAGCAATTCTGAAACAATATAAAATCAACAAGTGTACTCAACACTAAACTGAAATATTACATACTAAAGTAGAAGCAATTAGATAATCCGTCAGAAAAAAATCGCGCTCCAAATTAAATCGAACTCGATTTATAATTCGTCACAAAAAATCGCGCCCCAAAGTAAATCGGACGCGATTTACAATACGTCAGAAAAAAAACGCGGTGATATTATTCACAATGCGTGCTAAGCCTTAGAGACATCAAACCTAAGTTTTCTGTTATCACTGAGTTAGGCTAGGCGCGCACGGGTTACTTTTGTCACCGTGACTGTTTCGAGATGCGCGAAATGTCACCCAGTTGTCACGTCGTAACATACGCGCATCTCCATTCATATCCACGGTCTTGACGTTTTCTGTTATCACTGAGTTAATCTTCTAAAAGGGATAATTCTTAATGTGCTTGAAAACCGTCCCGGGCACGCAGCGGTGGTCGATGTTGAAACTGTCGACTGTCGCCATCTCGCTGTCACACAGAGCGAAGTCGAAGAGGTCGATGTTTTCCTCGATGCGCGACTTGGTGAACGACTTCGGGAGGACCACTATGCCTCTTTGGAGCTGGAAAGAGAGGGAAGGTATCAGAGTAGGAGTGGAATCCAACCGACGTGGTGAAATGTTTTTTTTACGTTATCGCCGAACGTTTTTTTAACCGACTACTCGGAGTTCAGAAGGAGAATAGTGAAGAACAGAATGTGTTTGGCTCGCATGTATGATGTAAGTTGTGTAATTCTTTGTTCTCTCTTCTTCTGCTTCTTCTTCAGGCTATATTATGTAGTCCACTGCTGGACACAGCCCTCCCCTAATGAGCGCCATAGCGCCCTGTCTTCAGCTTGCCGCTTGTTCTCTCATAACTCTTTAATGGTACTAGTCAGATTTTGACAAACAATATCTCCATTGATTCGTCGTGTCTCCGCAAGTGTCACAGGCAACGTGAAATCGGCATGAATCCAACAAAAAAAAGTAAAACTAACTGAAAAGTAAAAGTAAAAAAACTTATAATAAATAATTCTATTCTTTTTAATGCACTAACCCGTGCTAAGGACATTTGAAAAACCTATTCAGAAGTAATTTGCAAATGATGCAAATTACTTTAGCCAGATGTCGCTGCCTGTACGTAATACAGAGAGTATTGTAAAGAGAATTTCGAAATTTCACTGATGCCGGTGAGTCGCCCATTAGCTCAGTTGGGAGAGCGCTGGCACGGATAGCCAGAGGTCGCGGGTTCGAGACCCGGCATGGGTGGAATTTTTAGCCTAAAAAAATAACCACCAACCCGACTGCTGCGCATTAACTACTTAGCATGCTGGATCCAGATACGGCAATGCAACTCATTGCGATAGAATCGGACAACTTTCATACACATATACCACCCAAATACAATACCCTCCTTTTAGGTCGTAGTCGGGTAGTCGTCGTCAGGCTAGTCTAGTCCACTGCTGGACAAAGGCCTCCCCTAATGAGCGCCATAGCGCCCTATTTACAGCTCGCCGCATCCAGCATCTGCCTGCAGTTTTTCGCAGATCGTCATCCCACCTGGTCGGAGGGCGTCCTATACTACGCAGTCGGGTAATAACACGACATCAGCGACGTGAGCAAGAATAAACTTAGTCACAGAATCCTATAGCCAATTTAGCCAGCGAAGACTTACCAAATATTTGAGCACGACCTGAGCCTTGCTCTTTCCGTACTTGGTGGCCAGCTCGGTAAGCCTCGGGTCGGTCTTGATCGTGTCCAGACCAGCGAACTCTGGCCTCGCCTCGGAGAGCAGTCCCAGCGGCGTGTAGGCCACCGGCACCACTCCGCGGGAGGAGCAATGCTGCACCAGGGCTTTGGCGGTCAGTGTGGGGTTTATCTGCGATAAAAAAACGTAAAATTAAGAACTACATCTTACTTTAGTGTCGAAATACGCGTTTTTGTGCGTTACCATTACATAATACGTTGATGAAGCGAGGGTGATCTGTCAGGATCGTGGCAAGTGGCAGTCCCTGGTTTCTGCCTACCCCTCTGGGATACAGGCGTGAGGTTATGTATGTATGTATGTATGTATGTATGTATGTATGTATGTATGTATGTATGTATGTATGTATGTATGTATGTATGTATGTATGTATGTATGTATGTATATATGTATGTACCTTTACCTAATAAATAATCAGGTAAAAGTTAATTACTTTTTACTTGATAAATAATCGCGATTAGACCCGAGATCAAATTAGATCAAATAACAAACATCCAATGACTATTGCAAATCTCTCGATAACTTCCTTGAGGGTTCATTCATACCTCAATCTGGTTGCAAACGGGCTTAACGACGGCGGTCGCCAGCAACTTGTCCAGCTGTTGAGCGTTGAAGTTGGAGACACCAATCGACCTGGTCAGTCCAAGCTTCAATGCTGCCTCCATGCCTCGCCAGGTCTCCGCATGCTCGATACCTTGGTCCTCGCCTTTCTCCTGCGGAAAAAAAATTAAGTGATTAATTAAGAAAAAAAACTTAAGTGATTAATAGGTTTATATACCTATTTTATATATTTTATTAAATATATATAAATATTAATTGTAAGTCAGTTTATGTACATATTCTTCCTAAATACTTCATATACACCTACCTACCTACTCTCTTCATCTTTCAGTTCTATCCATCCCAAGGTTGTCTGGAAGAGATCGCTTTTAGCGATAAGACCGCCAATTGTATACGGCAATAGCTTAGATGTGTAAGCCTTTTTATGTATTTTGTTTTCTGGTGTGTACAATAAAGAGTTCTAATCTAATCTAAGTCAATTTATTAGCTATAACTTGGTATCAACCCTTTGTATGTCCCCACTGCTGGGGCACGGGTCTCTCCCTGCATCGCAGAAAGGTTAGGCCATACTCCACCACGTGGTCCAAGTCCTTGGTGGAGGATTTTAAAGCACGGGCCTTACTGTCAGAAGTTATCAAGCCGCCCATAAGGCCTCAGCCAAGGCTTAACGACTGCCATTACATGAGAGCCGGCACCAACGGCTTAACTTGCCTGGCGAAGCACGGAAACACACGAAAAAAATGCCACTAGCCGTTGTCACGGGATGGTCAACTGTCCAGCACCTGACCGCGGCTGTTGTTGCTTAACTCAAGTGATTGATTCAAATCACTCGGTTCCACTAGGCCACGAGCGCGCACCTCATAGAGACATTATATTTGAAAAGTTTTCTATTAGGTTAAAACATGGTTGTAAGTAATTGGCTCCTAAACTAGTTACGTAGATACCTAGTTAGAGTCTGGATTGCAAACGAGGTTTACCACCAAATCAAAAGATCAACAACCATCATAACCGCAAGTATGACAGTCATTTAAGAGGCTCTTTTGTCTATGGTGTGTATCTTTGTTAGCTTCTACTCCAGATCTACAATTTTGAAACCAAGCTTAGTCGATCATTAAGTAAAGTGATCACAAGCTAAGACAAACGCCCTATCCACACGTTTGAATTTAGCGAGCGTTGAGATGTGTAAATAATAAATTGTTCTTTGTGTTTTCTATTTCGTTATTTACTTCTGCTACTGTTTAGTCTGCTTAATGCTGGTCTGTGTGTGTGAAAATGCAAATAAATTATTCATCTATCGATCAGATGTTGAGACTTAGCGAACGTGTGGACGCGGCATCAGGAATATACCTGCTCTGCATATGGGAAGGCCTTGTATTTATCCCACTTGGCAAGTGTGCTCAGGGACTACATAAAATTATTATATTCTTTTTAATGCACTAACCCGTGCTAAAGACAATTTTAAAAACCAATTTAGAGGCCAAAAATTCCACCCATGCCGGGACTCGAACCTGCGATCTCTGGCCATCCGTGCCAGCGCTCTTTCCAACTGAGCTAATGGGCGACTCACCAGCATCAGTGAATTTTCGAACCTCTTTACAATATTCTCTGTATTACGTACATAAACTTAGTCTTCATGAGTCTTCTCGTGACCACGATGACTGTAACGTCGTCGAAACGTCGAGTTAAAATAGCAATAAATTACTACGCGATTAAGCCCAGAAAATATTCTCACTACATGAACTTATACCCCCATCCCCTCTCTTCCATCGGACCACCAGACAATCGGCTTGAATGTACGCTTTTGTCGTCGAAATTCCGCGAATCCGCACCAAGCGATTCGAGAATTCCTTTATAATAAGAATAGCAAAGTTGTGGAAGACGCTGCCATCGTCTGTCTTTCCGAAGACATATAACCTGGGTGTCTTTAAAAGTAGAGCTAAGCGGTATTTAACAGGCAAGCACGTAACATCGTAGACCCCGTCTTCGCTTACCATCAGGCGTGACTGGGGTCAAGTGTAACCTTCCCTACAAAAAAAAATTAAATGTAAGTGGGATAATTACATTGGAAACTTGTTACGTACATTTATGGAGACCGGCCAATGGACGAGGTAGAGGTCCACGTAGTCAAGGTTCAGTTTCCGGAGCGACTCCTGCAGCGCTGGCACCACTTGGTCCTCAGCATGCCGGTCATTCCATAGCTGCAAAAGGAAATTAGTCAATAGTTATATATTGAAGGGGTCAAATCGCGATTATTTATTAGGTAAAACGTAATTTTAAAAACCTATTTATAGGCTAAAAATTCCGTGTAGTGTAAAATAGTGTAAAGAGGTTCGAAATTTCACTGATGCCGGTGAGTCGCCCATTAGCTCAGTTGGATAGAGCGCTGGCACGGATAGCCAGAGGTCGCGTGTTCGAATCCCGGCATGGGTGGAATTTTTAGCCTCTAAATAGGTTTTTAAAATTGTCCTTAGCACGGGTAGTGCATTAAAATAAAAAAAAATAGTATTAAACGTAATTACCTTATTGACGTTTCGGCAGCGTTACAGTTGCCGTGGTCTCGGGTAGACTTGGGTCTCGGGTAGACGTTTTACCTAATAAATAATCGCGATTTGACCCGTTTAATATATAATTATGTATGAGTATCGCGAATCATTAAGAAATTTGTCAATTTCTGGAAGTATTTTTATGCTTCCTTTTTTCTGCTATGTCTCGTGACGGGCTTGCGTGGTATATGCCCTGTGAGGTTTCCTTCTTCTTAGCGCGTGGATGGTACGATATTGTGGTGAAAAGATTTGCCAATCAGCGTATGGGGCTCGGTGATTGTTGCCCAGAGTACGGCAGACGTATGGACTCAGTGAGGACGTGGCTGGGGGAGGCTCCTTTCATGCACCTCTAATGGCATCCTTGTGACGGCGCAAACCTCTTTACACCATTTTTAAATTTCTTTTTCTATCTATCATTTTCAAATGTTTAAAATTACGTCACACATTGACTAGATCTGACTATTTTCAAATTTTCAAATTCAAATTTAAAATTACAATATCAACATTATCTTTTACTTAAACAATTTTTTTTTAAATGTAAACTTTGATAATTAAATGACGATTTTAAATGTGTGTGTGTGTTTATATTGTATGTGTATTGTGTGTATGTCTGTATGTGTGTGTAAGTGTGTACATGTTCTCTAACCAGCCCTGCGACCGGAGTCGTGGGTTCGGGATCAGCCGCTGATAATAGGGTGAGTGGTGCAATGTGTATGTATTCTAACATGCGTCATGTGTAAATTTGAGTGTAATGTAAGTATATCACATAGTTTAAGTTACTATTGTTATTTATTTTTTACCACCAGCAGAGCTTCAGTTTCTTCATAGTTTAGTGTCTTAATCCACGAAGTGATAATATTTTTACATTCAAATCGAATCGTTGGGTAAATGTCCAAAATTTTGTTAATATTTTTATACAAATAGCAAGATAAATTAGCATATTGCCGGCTAGCAAACTCCGTTCTAGTAAAAGGTATACGGAGAAAATGGTCCTTGCTTGCATTTTACGTGCTTATCCGTTTTTATCCAGTTTTCTGTTTTATTATAAAATAACAGTATCTACGAATAAGGCAACAGTTGAAGTCGTTCCGGTTTTATTATTTACAAAAGTTATACAAGATTACATCCTTATTAGCTAGAAGGGCCTCGAACACCACAGTGGTATTATACCACCTGTTTAGAAAGTGGTTAATGTTGAGGACAGACATGTTTATCAAGTTTGTTTTTAAAAGACTTGATTATTATTAAATCTTCATTGCACAAAAGATAATGTACAAAAGTCCAGTCCAATTTCTTCCAGGCAAACTCAAAGCCTTTAGGAAATTAGATGTCCTAAGAAGGTTAAGGACAAGGTTTAAATTTTATTGACTGCATATTTCAACATTGCAATGGACTACAAATTTATTTTGTAAAAGAAGTCATTTCTAAAAACCTATTTACAGGCTAAAAATTCCAGCCATTCCGGGATTCGAACCCGCGACCTCTGGCTATCCGTGCCAGCGCTCTATCCAACTGAGCCAATGGGCGACTCACCGACATCAGTGATATTTCGAACCTCTTTACACTATTCTCTGTATTACGTACAGGCAGCGACATCTGGCTGAAGTAGATTGCATCACTTAGCACGGGTTAGTGTATTAAAAATAAAAATAGTATAAAAAAGAAGTCATTAATTAGTTAAATATTAAAAGCGTCTAATCGCGATTAATTATTAGATAAAACGTAAGTACCTTCATTCTCGAACTTGAGCAATTTGTGTTATTAATAAATACTAAGACATTAACTTAGAAAATTGTTTGAGAGGGCGGCGGTAGCCCAGTGGGTAGAACAATCGACTCTCGACCGAGTAACCCAGGTTCGATTCCAAGTGCGGGCATGTACCAATGACTTAGTTTTTTAAGTTACTTACATTTGTGAACTTACAGCGGCAATACCACTTGGTAGCTGTTAAGGAAAATATACTGAGGAAATCTGAGTGTCTGAGGGCTTAGTGCGAGTTTTTCAACTACTCGATCGCGTTAACGTAAACTCATATTTCTATGGCATCGAGGAAGCGCCACCTAGCGACAAGTATGGAAATTAAAATTGCTGAGTGCGAGTTGTAATGGTTTACGTTGAGAAGTGAACACGTTTACCAGCCAAAACACGAATAAACGCGAGTGCGAGTTGTACTGTGACAGCGTTTTGCCAGTTTGAACGGTTAACTTACTTATACTCACTACTCAATGCTCGATTAACGCGGTAGTAAAGTTATTCGATTGGATCTGTCAAACTCGCACTAAGCACTCTGAGGTGTTTTAATACCTTAGCTCTTGAAATTGCCAATCTGCAGTGGGCACTAAACCCCTAATTAAGCCTATACTCTCTCCCTGAGAGAAGCCCTGTGCCCTGCAAGGCTGCAGTGGGGCGTTTATAGGCTATATAAAATAATTATTCAATTCAATAGTTTATTGCCATAAATTACAGTTGTAGGTAAAGATGGTAGGTATACCATAAAAATATTGCACAGTGTAATTTTACTAACAGCATGTATAGCAGCAATAAATTATTTAATAATAAATTTTCACGGACATATTACATTTACATACATTTACACACAAGCACATACATTGCTTCTGGCCCCACACTAGGATACCCTGTGTCGTGGGAACCAGAAACAACGACATCACAAACATGTAAACATCCAAGACCAGGGCTTTTTTTTTGTTCCCAGCTGGGCTTCGAACCCGGGACCTCTTGCATGGTAGGCAGACGCGCTACCGCTACGCCACGGAGGTCGACAAATATTACACTGATCTCGTTAGCCCTATACTAAGTACAACTAAATGACTTGTGTTATAGGTGCTAACTCAAAGATAGATATAGTACAATAAATACATAGATAACATCCAAGACCCAAGACAAACTAGAAAAGTTCGTTTCCTAGTTTGACCCGGCTGGGGATCGAACCCGAAACCTTCAGTTTTACAGTAGCGTGCCAAACCGCTGCGCCACCGTCAATATGACAAAGATCAGTTTTTAAGTGAAGACTACATAGTCAAAGATACTTCAGTGTAAATTACCTTAGTAGTAACAAACAAGTCCTCTCTAGTCACCACACCTTCCTTGATCTTAGCAGCTATGGCCTCTCCAACCTCAGTCTCGTTCTTATAGCAGGATGCAGTGTCAATGTGGCGGTACCCTGCTGCTATGCCCCACTCCACTGCTTGCCGGAATTGGCCAGGCTTAGCCTCGCGCTGAAAAGATTTAATTCATAATTTACATTTAGAAATGAGGTCCTTGAGAAGTATGTGTTACAAAAGTGTTACTTTGAATGACAGGATACGCAATAGTCTGATTAGAGAACATCGTGGACTGAAAGAGGATGTAGTGACTAAAATTGAGAAAGGAATGTTGGGTTCCTTCCTTCCTTCATCCTCTCCACATGTCCAACATGTGGAGAGGATGAAGGAAGAAAGATTGACAAAACAAATATACCTATGCTGCGAATGTGAGGGCTGGTAAGAGATGTCCCAGGCAGATATACATCGACATATTAGCAAAGGGGAAGACAAAAAGTACCCGGAACCAGCGTGCGTGCATGCAACAACTTATGAATGTTGATGAAGGGAAGGTGATCTGTCAGGATCGTGGTAAGTGGCAGTCCCTGGTCTCTGCCTACCCCTCTGGGATACAAGCGTGAGGTTATGTATGTACATTTAGCTGTATCGCGTTCACGTCTGATTATCAAGCCGGAGGTCGTGGATTCAATAGCCACTGGGCGCCACCGTACATTTGTAGAAATGGCGTAGTGCAAAAATAATAATAATGATGTATTATCCATCAGTTTACAATTCGAATGAACTTGATCTTTTGAACTCACCGCGTAGGTTCCGAGCCCCACGACCGGCATCTCGCGTCCATCAGATAACTTTACTTTGGGAACTTGAACCATGGTATTTCTAGTAATAAAGCCCAATTAACGTATTCAAGCCTTACGCAGAGAACTTAAGATTTAATGAACTTTTGACTGAAATAAAGTTTTATGAGTTTCTTTTCAGATTTAGCTAAGAATCATTCACAGAGCACTAATCATTCTGAGGCATAACTGAACTGGACGCAAATGCGATAGATAATGGCAATGTTTAACTAATAGCTACTTTATGTGCTTATCATAAGGTTTATAATTACGCTTAGAGACCTTTATCTCCTTCACAAGGTAAATGTCAACCTCGAGGTTATGGGTACGTTCAGGAAAAAAAGGTTTCAATAATACAGTCCTGTGCAGACAAAAAATCGTAAAAAATGTCCTCCGAGTACTTATCGCGGACTTAACGCCTACGGAGTGTGGTCATTTGTTACCCGGAAATGGTTAACGAGAATTTTAGATTCGCCCCGGTTCACACTAGCGCGGGATGATTTAGTTGATTCTAAAACGCATTGCGGCATTCCTAACATTCAAATTAAATAACTACGACCAATCGGCGGAAATCTTGAGGCTGTCAAGTCAAGTAAACATTATGCTTTTAGAACGCACACGCTAATGTCAAAGTGGCACTTGCTATTTTTATCCCTGTTTCACTCAGGTATTGCATATATCCTTTTCGCATCGCACTACTAACACAATCAATTTCGTAATGTGCTTTATTCATTCCATCCCTTTATACGTACTAATTAGATTTTTTTACGATTTGCGCTAATTGAAAGCTTTTCCTTGTGCATATCTAGCGCAAAGATGTCCAAATCAAAAGAAGAGCCCGCCGTGTTGGCGCACCAAACCTTTCTGCAAAAGGATTACACGGCGACTCTTCAGCATCTCAACGAGTTGGAAACCATTATGGGCACTGGAAACAAGCGCTTACAGCACAACAGAGCTGTCACGGAGTTCATGGGAAGCGATATGAAGAGTATCGATAAGTTTAAGAAGGCCATAGCTTCGCTCACAGGCCTGAACTTCCCAGAAATCGATTCTAAAGATGTGACCAACAGTTTTGCCTTGTACAACTATGCTGTCCTGCTCTATCACTCCAGGTACTATAACCAATGCGCCACGTTACTGGAGAGGCTACTGGGTTCAGCAAAAAACATAAAGGATAAGAGACTGATCCAGCAAATTATCCTGTTACTGCTTGAAGCTACATTGTGCAGAAGAACACATGAGAAAACTCTTGAAATAGCCAACAATCATGGAGATACAGTCAAAGAAAATAATGAACTATCAGATTTGTTTGACAGACTGGTAGCAAGGGCTCAGTTACTTCTTGGACAGAAAGAAAAACTTAACCTTAAACCTGATTCCGTAGAAAATATCTTTCTGATTGCACAACAGCATTATTTGAATGGCGAACCCAAAGAAGCAGTGGACACACTAGCCCAGTACAAGAACTTGAAATACAACTATGATTTGAAGACTCAAGGAGAAGAAATCTGGGCGGCCATCAACAACAACCTTGGTGTCATTTACTTGTCAATGAAAAAACCATTTTTGGCAACAAAGTACTTTCAACATGCAGTCAAAGAACACTTCAGAGTTATGGAGAATGATGATAGTGAACGCCTAATCACATGCAGAGATCGGCCTCTTTATGTGTTCAATTTAGGCCTTGGATTACTGGCAGCGAATAACCCAGAAGGTGCTTTTGAGTGCCTAGTGGAAGCAGCTCGTCACTACCCCAATAACTCTAGAATTTGGCTTCGATTGGCAGAATGTTGTGTCCGTAAATGTTGTAGTGAGGAAGCACAGCAGTTTACGGTAAAGAAATTTGGCAGTGGACCACACACACGAGTACTACTCGCCAGAGAACATAGGGAGAAGTACTCAACATCTGGAGAGTCTTTTGCTATACCATCTCTGTCGCTAGAATTTGCAGCCCTGTGCTTAAGAAATGCTATAACATTGCTACCAAACCAAGATTTACCGGCAGATATTAATGCGCCACTCATCCAAGCTCCTCCTGGTCCACCGTTCAGCTGGAAGCAGAGATGTGAGCTCAAGAACTCTGTCCTGGTCCTCCAAAGTTATGTATTACTCCACTTACAAGACCCTCTCTCTGCCTTGACCAGTGCAAATGAGTTGCTGAC
Organism: Yponomeuta sedellus; assembly: GCA_934045075.1. Classification (NCBI taxonomy): domain Eukaryota; kingdom Metazoa; phylum Arthropoda; class Insecta; order Lepidoptera; family Yponomeutidae; genus Yponomeuta; species Yponomeuta sedellus. Next base: position 17,256,704 of record OW203742.1, on the reverse strand, counting down.
TCAACCAGATGTATCTAACAGCCACAAAGCCTGGGCACATATTTATGCTGCTGAAGCATTGATTAATTTAGACAGAATAAGTGATGCTGTTGAGCATTTAAACCCACCAATGATTCATGAATTAGTCAGTGTACTACCACCACAGATGAGGGATATGATTGGTGTTTCAGTCTGGGCAAAGGCTGCAGTTTGTCATATTCTACGAGGTGACCTAGTGACGGCGAGGAAGATTCTCCTGCAGATAAATTCCCCAAGAGTCTTGCCATTGCAAATGTACTTGGAGATTTGCACTGGAAACATTGAAAATTGCCACGCAATTTTGAGAAAGCTCAGGCATTCTAGCATCATGTAGACTGAGTTCTTTTCTATGAATAAAGTTCTTCTGTTTCAACCTTATTTTTTTGCGATACTAATTTTTTACCCCATTCCTTCCACTTTGGGTTAAATTGTTTTGAGCTCCTAATTTGTTTTTCAAGGGTCTTGAAACTTTTTTATTTACTTTATTGTTAATAGTACGGAAATCGTCATTGAAACTATTGGTAGTCAGCTTTACCACTAAAATCTATCTCTTCCAGACGACCTAGAGAGGGGTCAAACATCAAATTTGCCTACCACAGATTGGTGATTATAATCACTATGTGTACAGCTTCGGATAACCTCACAATGTTATCCTTCATTTCGGCAAGGGGTATTGTTACAAATGGAAGTGGATTTAGAGAAAAAATTCAAGGATATTAAAACCTTAGTGTCAACACTGAACTCTGTTAGTTTGAAGTTAAGATTATAATAATAGGAATGTAAGTATGAAGGAAACATACAAGTAATTTTTGTTTCGTAAATGTCTAATTTCTCTTATACTTTAACAAATTCATAAATCTGGATGCAGTTGAGTTTTAATTTTCTTTGTGGACCGCTCAGCTGGCCGAACGCACAGATGTTTTCCAAACAGTGTTATCCTCAAATCTTTCAGGTGCATCTCAAATACACTGTCCTTCTTAGGTATTGTGGTAACTAAATCCTCTTTGGAAACAATCTTGAATGTGTTTCTTGTATCCATTATACAAATTCCTATCTTTCCAACATAGCTGGGGCACCTAGACCGTACAACTTCCAGTATACTGCCATGGAAATCAGCTTTGTACAGAGCCTGAGTGAAACTATCCCAGCCTTTGCTCGTACAACTTGGTACAGGCTTATCTAGATCCAAAATTTGTGTCATATACCCAGACCAAATATCATTCATAGGTTGAACATCAGAATATTTGACAGAAGTTCTTGGTATGTTATAAAAACCTAGTGTTTTCTTCTCTGTTCTCGTGAGGCATCTAGATTTTTTCTTTTGCTTGTTCTTCTTGGTGATCCTGCTCTTCGTTTTAGCGAAAACGAAATCCTTTTTGAGTTCACTCTCAATGTTGGCTACATCACCTCTGGGGACATTGTTCTTCAAGAATTGGACCACTGATTGAGCCTCTCGCTTATCCGATGGTTCACTTGACATATTTGTTGTGCCTTCTGCTAGTGCCTAACAATATATTACTATTCACGTTACCTACTACACGAAAGACAAAATCCAAAAAAACATAACCTAAAAAATCTTCGAAAGAAAACATGACTCAATAAACAAACAATGGCAGTGGCTACTATTATGCGCACTAAATCCTAATTGATTTCAATGGCATTACTGTCAAATCCCACACCAATTTGACGTTAGGTGATTGGAATCACCCAGGATTTGTTGCGCGTAATATAAATAGGTCTGTGCAGTATTCACAGATTACATATAACTTGTCATTTTTGTGACTTCGTTCAGCGATGTACGCTTGACATGTTTTATTAGCGAACGCTCGCTATACTATGATCAGAATGATCTCGAAACGTATTTGTCAGCTGGTGATAGAAGTCAATAGAAGTTTCTTTCGAAAAACTCGCGCAAAAATCAATATTGGCATTGTTATTTACAAATGTTTAATTCATAACAGAAACCATAGTAATAAGTTACCCAAAGAGTATATAACCACTACGAAGTTACCTACGGGACTGGCAAATCTCTCTGGTTCATTTAGAATATAGGAACAGATATGCATTTACAGTTTTTATTCACAACAGTTCTTTCTACTAAAACCCCATAAATTTCAAAGTTCTGTAACACATTTTAAATTATTACTTACATATTCTAACATGATGTCATCGTAAAAGTGGACAATACAATATCAACGAATCATTCCAATAACATTCAACAACGATGACCATCACAGCGCTTAGAATAAAATAAACAATCGTCGAAATGTAAACGCCGCTCCGGATCCGAATCGTAACCATGTCGCGGCGCTCAATTTTCCTTTTGACCGCCACTGTGGTGATTCTCTACTTCTCTCTGATCTTGTTTATTTTGAAGCCGCTGCACGGTGCTCGGGGCGGTTATTTTGACGGGCAGAACATGTTGCCGCAGAGCCTGAGCGTGTTCTGGTGTAAACATATGCATATGCGGTCGCCGCCGGCGCCGCGGCCCACCGCGCTGGCTTCCTTCCCCGGCAGTGGCAATACTTGGCTGAGATATCTGCTGCAGCAGAGTACTGGTGAGATAGTCTTTACTACATGTCTTTAATTAGTTAGAGCTTGGCAACAAATATTAGAAATGAAAGAATTTGGATTTTGTTCAGACTTTAAGACAAATTCCAAACGAAGTACAACTTAAAAAATCCAAGATTTTCATTTTTAATAATAATAATAATAATATATTTATTTTTGGAACTCACGAAACATTGAGTTATAAAACTAGAAATCAAAGTTGTAAAATCAAATGTACTTAATTAGAAAAGTAAATAATCTGAATGTTTAAAGTTCAATTGAATTAATTTATGACTTTTTATGAAACAATATTTATGAAGTAATTTACTTTTTCTTACCTATTTATTAAAAACAAAATTTAAACTAGCCAAGTACGTGTTAGACCTCACAGTGTAGGGTTCCATAGGAATGTCATTCATTTTATAAATTAATTGACTATTATATTATTTTTAATGCACTAACCCATGCTAAGGACAATTTTAAAAATTCGTGCCAGATATCTGGCACGGATAGCCAGAGGTTGCGGGTTTGAATGCCGGCATGGGTGGAATTTTTAGCCTCTAAATAGGTTTTTATAACTGACTATTACATCTTATAGTTTCTCTATATGTGTTACTCCCCTGAATTTATTCAAGTTTATATCTGTTTAGCCAGGAGAGATAGGGGAACACTATCCTAATAAAAATTGCACTTCAAAGCTTAACATTTTGCAAAGGGATCTCTCTATCATCATCAACCCATTATTTCTCCACCAAGGGGCACGGGTCTCTTCCCTGAAGATGGTATAGACTATACTCCACCATGAGGGCCCAGTCCGGATTGGTGATGGCTTGCAATACTAGTGGCTGGTCTTACTGTCAGAAGTTTTCAAGCCGCCTTAAGGCCTCTGACTTAGCTCAACGTCTGCCATCTATCTATGATCTCTCTACATAAAAAAAAATACACTAAATGGCTGAAGGTACCACCGGGCGCTGTACAAATCATCTCATAAGGTAGATGCAAAGACCAAAGTTATAAGTCTGTTCTTCTTCTACAGGCTATATTAGTCCACTGCTGGACATAGCCCTTCCCTAATGAGCGCCATAGCGCAAGGTTGTGCCATCATTGGGGGGTAATGTCCATAATCCCCACGCTGGGCATGCAGGTTGGGGATCGCAGTTTGGTGGAATTGTACTGCAGGGAGCGCTGCTGCCCACCCTCTGGTTTGTGTCCCTTAGTCGCCTTTTACGACACCCCCTGGAAGAATTGGGGTTGGTGCTATTCTCTAGGCCGACACCACACAGCAGGTTAAGTCTGTTGTGTGTTGCTATTGAACAAATGAATGCTATCCTTTACATTCTTCCAACAGGCATTCTTACGGGCTCCATCTACCTCGACCTGAGCCTCAGCTGGAGCGGATTCCCAGCTGAGAATGTGTCGGACGGGTCGGTGTTGGTGGTCAAGAGTCACCTGACGCCCAACGACCACTCGTTCAAGTTCAAGGACGCCGTGCTGCTCATCCGTCATCCAAAAGACGCCATATTGGTGAGACGAACGTTGACATAATTATACTATTTTCATTTTTTAATGCACTAACCCGTGCTAAGGACAATTTTAAAACCTATTTAGAGGCTAAAAATTCCACCCGTGCCGAGATTCGAACTCGCGACCTCTGGCTATCCGTGCCAGCGCTCTATCCAACTGAGCTAATGGCGACTCACCAGTAAAATATACTTATTATGGACTCATCGGTATCAGTGAAATTTCGAACCTCTTTACACTATTCTCTGTACAGGCAGCGACATGTGGTTGAAGTAGATTGCATCGTCAGGTTTTTACATCTGAATGATATCGCTGTACCCACATGATTATACAATTTTAATTTTTAATGCACTAACCCGTGCTAAGGACAATTTTAAAAACCTATTTAGAGGCTAAATCGCCCATTAGCTCAGTTGGATAGAGCGCTGGAACGGATAGCCAGAGGTCACGGGTTCGAATCCCGGCATGGGTGGAATTATCAGCCTATAAATAGGTTTTGAAAACGTTGACATGCCATGCTAAGTAATTAAGCATCGGATATATTCGTGTAATAGAAATATCGGAACTAATATGACACTTAATTAAATAAACTTAATAAGAAAAGTTTTATACAGAGCAGGAAGTAGTATAACACTCGTGTGCTTTCGGCGAAAACTGAAGCCTACTTTAGAGCCCGAGGCGAGGAGCTATTCTAAAAGCTAACAGACAGTATTTTCAAGAGTATTCTACGTCATCTATCATCATCACTACGGCCGAAGGCAGCGGCGTACATATTACATTGCACTCGACATTCAGCAGACAGTGTAAATTGTTTACGTCGAAATTAAATTGATTTACTTTAGTTTCTGCGAAAAACTGCAGGCAGATGCTGGATGCGGCAAGCTGAAGAGAGGGCGCTATGACGCTCATTAGGGGAGGGCTATGTCCAGCAGTGGACTACATAATATAGCCTGAAGAAGAAGAAGAATTATCTTCAGCGCTGAGCTATGTCAACACCTGTACTGTACACAGAGTAGATCCTCGGTCGCTGTAGGCAACAACTTAAAAGTCAAAATATTGTTTTATTTCATCTACTAGTAACAATACAGATACAATGCCAAGTGATTGAAGTGAAATATTTATTTGGCACTATAATACTTTAACATCTAAAAATAGCTATGATAGATCAGTGGTAGCGAAGCGATAGAACTCGGGAATAGCTTTTCGCGGGTTCGAATCCCATCATGGACAATGCAATACCACTCTCTGATTGTGAAGGAAAATCGTGAGGAAATCTGAGTGTTTAAAAAACCTCATCGTCATCATTAATTTGGCACCCACTGCAGGATAGAGGCCTCCTGGTTTTCCAAGCTACACGGTTTTGTCCGCTCCAGAGACTTCCCGCCACCGCAACCAGGTCGATAGACCATCTGGTGGAGGGCCTGCCCACACTGCGGCCCGGTCCGTTTAAAAACCTCCGCGCTTAAAATTGCCAATCCGCGGTGGGCACGCGTGGTAATTAAGCCCGTACTCTCTCTCTGAGAGAAGGCCTCTGCCCTGCAGTCGGACGGATGTAGGCTACACAAAACAAATAAGCTGACACAACGCGGTGAACACAGTACCATCGATTCTGCTTGTAACTTTATCTATAATATAAAAATTAACCCCGAATGTGTTGGTAAGCGCAAATCTCGCGAGCAGGTGAACCGATTTAGTTCTAATTCTTTTTTTAGAATATTCCTTGAAGTACGAGGAAGGTTCTTAAGGAGAGAAAATTAAATTAAAGAATCGACTGTTAGGCGATACAAAATTCGCTGGGTCAGCTAGTTAATAATAAAGTTAACTTTTTTACTTTTGTATTAACTCAATAGAAGCGCTGTGGCCTAGTCGAACCGAGTAATTGTAATCAATCACTGGAGTTAAGCAACAACGGTGCGGTCACCGGTATCCCGGGACTGCCGGTAGTGGCATTTTTCCGAGCGCTTCCCGGCTGTCATGTAATGGCAGTCGTTAAGCCATGTCAGAGGCCTTATGGGCGGCTTGATACATTCTGACAGTAATGCCCGCCACTGTCTTACAATCCTCCACTAACCCGGACTTGGTCCCGTGGTGGAGTATGACCTAACCTTCCTGCGATGGAGGAAGAGACCCGTGCCCCAGCAGTGGGGGCAAAAGGGTTGTTATCGATATTCACTCAATATTATTTGGCGTCCTTCCAGGCGGAGTTCAACAGAAAATTGCGCGGGCACCTGGGGACCGCGAGCAAGGCTGCGTTCAAGTCATCCAAGTCGCCGTCTCGACTGGGTATGTAAAAAAAAACTGGCCAAGTGCGAGTCGGATTTGCGCACCGAATTTTACTTTATCATCATCATGATCAGCCAGTGTCAGTCCACTGCTGGACATAGTCCTCTCCCAAGACACGCCACTGAGTCCGGTCTTCGGCTCTCCTTCTTCAGTCACTGGCCACCGCTTTGCGAATGTCGTCGCTCCACCTGGTCACAGGGCGTCCGACGCTACGTACATAGGTCAACGGATTAGCAAACTGAAGTGGCAGTAGGCGGGTTATATCTGCCGCAGGGACCGATAAACCTTGGGGTAGACTGGTTCTTGAGTGGAGTAGGTGGGTACTTACATACTACAAATACACTGACCTGCAAAAGTAACAAACAAACATGCATGCATGCATACATACATACATACATACATACATACATACATACATACATACATACATACATACATACATACATACATACATACATACATACATACATACATACATACATACATACATACATACATACATACCATACATACATACATACATACATACATACATACATACATACATACATACATACATACATACATACATACATACATACATACATACATACATACATACATACATACATACATACATACATACATACATACATATGTCCGCCTGGGACGACCCTTACCAACCCTTCCACTCACATTCGCATATATTTATTTCGTCAATCTTTCTTCCTTCATCCTCTCCACATGTCCAAACCAACGCAACATTCCTTTCTCAATTCTAGTCACTACATCCTCTTTTAGTCCACAACGTTCTATAATCAGACTAGTGCGTGCTGCAAAAGTAAGTACTCAGTTAATTTGTCTCTTCCCTGAGGAAGGTATAGGCCATACTCCACCACGGGGGCCAAGTCCGAATTGGTGAAGGCTTGCAAGACTAGTGGCTGGTCTTACTGTCAGAAGTTTTCAGCGGGTCGGAGTGTACGTACGGCTAATCTCACAACGTCTTCCCAGACTGGACTAACTTCGTCGCGGCTAACACGCGCTCCTGGGCGCACTTCTACGAGAGCTGGCTGAAGGAGTTCCACCGGCCACTGCATATTGTGACCTACGAGAGGATGGTGCAGGACACGCGAGGAACGCTGCTCGGAGTGTTCCAGTTCCTGAACGTTACCGTCTCTGAGGTGAGGCAATTTACCAGGGTTGCTTCACTCAATCTACGTTATCGAAAATTCCTAAAAGACCTTATAAATGTCTCCTAAATTTTTCTAATTATTTTTAATATTTTTTTTAAAGTCACATTCTTTTTATTTTTTTCAAGTCTAGAAGTAAGACCTGTTTCGTTATGTTTAACAACTAGGTACTAGAACTTACTATGGATATATATATATATATATTTTTTATATATTTATATATTTTTTTTATATTTATTTATTAAATTTCTTACATCTATCATTACAGGACAAGCCTAATGCGAAAGATGCGCTACAATATCAATTTTACATTGTATCCAGATCTACTATTTTAATACAACTTATGTTTACTTTCCTAAAATAGTACTCAAAATGCATAGACAGGCCTTTGTGAACTCGTCAAAAGTGCATACAAATAAGTCCGTATGATCAGCCACCGTGTTGAGCGTGCGCAATGCACGCGTGAGCGGCGCGTCGCGGAGTAGGTTAGTGCGCGCGCGCGGCACCGCCAGCAGCCGCGGCCGTCGCCGCCGCGTGCAGTACTCGTCCGGCACGCACAGTTGGATGCACTCGAGGACGGACGGGTTGTGCAGCTCGCCACGTAATACTCTAAGTAAATAAGTGGCGAGAGACAGCTCCCTTCTCACCTCCAGTTGATAGTACCCAACCATACCGAGGACAAACAGCGTAGGATATAAGAGCGGATATCCCGGATATACGCCATACATTTTAAGGTAGAGGAACCTTACAAATTTGTTTTGTATTTTCTCCATCATGGCTTTGTACTTGGCCTGCTTTGGAGACCAAATAGCCGCGTTGCCCTCAAAATGGCTTCTTACTAGTGCTTCAAATAAGACACGTAAAGCAGCAATGTTGGTGAAAGCATTTGCCTGTCGCAGTAAGAATCCTAAATTATGGTACGCTTTTTTACATACGTCGGTGACGTGCTGTTTGAAATTCAAATCTGGAGCAAAGCAGACGCCCAAGTCCCTTACTTCAGCGACGCGCTTCAGAGGTACCCCGTCGATCTGGTAAGGATAGTGATGTGGGGCTCGCGCCCGGCTGAAGGACATTATTGAGCACTTTGCTAAGTTAAAATATAGCTTATTCTCCTGGCTCCAATTGACAACTCTATCTATATCCTGCTGCATTTTATGATGATCAGCTATATCTTTTATGACAAATATCAGCTTCACGTCATCAGCAAACAATAGACAAGTAGAATTTAAAACTACATTTGGTAAATCATTGATCATTAAGACAAACTGTAGCGGTCCCAAATTACTACCCTGACTTACGCCTGATCTAGTGTAGTAGGGCTTTGAGTGGCATCCACCACAGTCGACAAACTGGCATCGGTCTTTTAAATAGCTAGCAAAGAAAGCCAAAGTGTGTGAAGAGCAGCCCGCGTTGGCTAACTTCATGAGAAGCACATCATTGTCGACTGTGTCGAATGCCTTCTTAAAATCTAAATACGCGACATCCACCTGGACCCCGGCATCCACCGCTGGCAAGAGGCATGTCATTAAATTAAGTAAATTCCCTGCTGTCCCACGCGCAGGTCGAAAGCCGTATTGCGCATCGGTCAGCTGAGCATCTACTTGCGTGTACAAACACTGGTGCACAGCCGATTCGAAGATCTTCGCAGGAGTACATAAGACCGCCACTGGTCTATAGTGGCTGGGTTCCGGCCCACCGCGACCCTTTGGTACCGGCACGACTCTTGTAAGCTTCCAGATCTTAGGAAATTTAGCGGCCGCTAAGCAGACGTTAAAAATGTGCAACAAAGGCTCCTCTAATACTCTGCGGCAGTCTTTAAAAAGGAAAGGTGGTATACCATCCGGTCCAACCGAACGCTTTGCGGGCAGGCGAGCGAGCGCGCGCTGCACGTCCTGCGGCTCCAGCGCCGCGATGTGCGCCCGCGCGCTACTCGCCACGCTCGCCGCGCTCGCCATTCGAGCATTCAGTTCGGGTGACTCTGAGTTGTAAACCGAATAAAAGTACTGAGCAAACTCGTCAGCGCATTCTTGAGCTGAGAGAGCTCGTCCATTCTTTATTAATCTATGCTGGTTCAGGTTTCCTCTTTTTGCCCGTACATAGCTCCAGAACGCTTTAGGGTCCGATGCCAGGTGGTTTTGAACCAGCTCCCGATATAAATAAATAAATATATATATATATATATATATATATATATATATATATATATATATATATATATATATATATATATATATATATATATGTATATATATATAACCTAATTAAGCAAAAGTGTTTTATAAGAGGGCCGGTGGCTTACCTATTAAATAAAAATAAAAATGTCACCAATGAAAGCATGGTTTAAAGAGCCCTAGGCGTTCTTGAACGTTACTTTCTCTGAGGTGAGGGCATTTATGAGGGTTGGCTGAAAGAGATCCACCGGCCGCTTTACATTGTGCTCCACGAGATGATGCTGTTCGTCTCGATAGGAACGCTTTTCGACCTTTTCCAGTTCCTGAACGTTACAGCCACCGATCGACGAGGTCAGAGTCCTCAAGCAGTTTTGTTCACACCTTTTAATTCCGACTTGTTTACAACTGCCGAAAGTCCGGAAAACTTGTTTATGAAAGAATAGTTGTTATTAATTTTTTAATTATAATTATCTACGAGCTAGAGGATTGAATTGGAGAGGGTTAGAAATTATTGTGATTATTTCCGACCCTCTGCAATTCAATAGACACAATGAAAGTTGTATCCCACTATCGGCCAGCGCCATCTTGCTTTATTTTACCGCGTAAAGAGACTACCTGGAATAAAATATATGGTGGAATAAAACTTTTATCTTGACTTTGTTCTTCTTTGTGCTTCCCTGGCTCGATATCGATATCAACCCTTGTATGTCCCCACCGCTGGGGCACGGGTCTCTTCTTGCATCGCAGGAAGGTTAGGCCATTTTCCACCACGGGGGCCAAGTCCGGGTTGGTGGAGGATTGTAAGACAGTGGCGGGCCTTACTGTCAGAAGTTATCAAGCCGCCCATAAGGCCTTTGACATGGCTTGGACATGGCTTAACGACTGCCATTACATGACAGCCGGCAGCAACGACTTAACGTGCCTTGAGAGGCACTGAAGCGCTCGAAAAAAATGCCGCTAGCGGTAGTCACGGGACGGTCACCCATCCTGCACCTGACCGTGCCTGTTGTTGCTTAACTCAAGTGATTGATTCCATTTACTCGGTTCGGCTAGGCCACGAACGCTTCGAATGTTGTTAATTTCTTTCTTCTTCTTGGTCGGTTAGCTCTTGACGGGGCAGACGCGATCCTCAAGAATAAATTAATAAAATAAATATTCACGGGCATATTACACAGATCTCGTTAGCCCTATACTAAGTACAACTAAATGACTTGTGTTATAGGTGCTAACTCGACGATAGATTGAATACAATAAATACATAGATAACATCCAAGACCCGAGACACACTAGAAAAGTTCGTTTCCTAGTTTGACCCGGCCGGGGATCGAACCCGAGACCTTCGGTTTTACAGCAGAAGAAACTTCATTTCTTAATTTTATTCTAAACTCACGTTACAGGAAGACCTAGCCTGCGCGCTGCTGAACCAAGAAGGCATCTACAGGCGCAAGAAAAAGCCCCGAGACTTCGATCCCTTCACAGAAGAGATGCACAGCTCGCTCGATAAACAGTACACCAAGGTAATGAAGCTGGTGGTCCAGTACGTGAGGCATCATCATAGGAACGAGGACAATTGGGAGACTATCAAAGAGAGCTGGGAGAAATACAAAGGCGCTAGCATTTAAACTGGAGAAGAAGTGTCACCGCGCTGGCGCCGAGCCGAAGCGTCAAATGAATAGTGGGTTAATACCGGTATCTTTCAGTATTCCAAACCAATGAGTCCCGAGTCCCTTACGCTGATTATAAAATCCTTTCGTCACGATGGCTAGCCATCGATACGCTAAGAGAAGTCCCTTTCTCAATGTTGAGGATGGTGGCCGCGATGACGAGGACGGGTGTAAAGAACTGTCTATCTGGACCTGGGGTTTGCTGTGTGGACCGCCTGGTGAAACTTTAGTTTTATTTCCTAGGTGATCTAGTCAATCCGTTTAGCGCTTAGTCTGCCTCTTCCCCTCCACATGGGCTATTCTACATCTATTCAAGACTTGGTTATATCAGGTCGTCGTGCGATGTGCCCAAAGAAAGATAGAATACTGCGGAATACTTTCCTGCATACACAGTTTTCAATATTACTGATAGGAAATATCAAATATCAATATTGGTGCGTAGAGATGGGCGATTATGAATGACACCAATGAAACAATTCGGCTATGGCAATAATTTGATATAGTCGAATTATCCATCCAGCTAATTCGGGAGGTCGTGGGTTCGAAACCCGGCGCATGTACCTATGACTTGGTTTTCTAAGTTACTTTCATTTGTGAAATTGTAATAGCTGTACCACTCGCTAACTTTGAAGGAAAATATCGTGAGGAAACCCGGGTGCCTGAGGGCTTTATTAAAACGCGTGCCCATCAATCCGCGGTGGGCACGCGGTTTAATTAAGCCTGTACCCTCTCTGCGAGAGAAGACCTGTGCTCTACAATGGGGCGAATAGGCTGCATAATTATACATCGAGATTATTAACTTTGTGTGGCCTAACCGAAACCACTAATGGTCGACTCGTGTCGTTCCGTCGCAACTCGGGTCGACTCGGGCACTTCCGTCGTCAGTCGGAACGATTCGGGGTTCGGCCCCGAGTCCCAAATCGTTCCGATTCACGGCAGTTGTTATTAAAATACAGTGTCGGCCTATTTTTTTTTTGTTAATAATGTTTATCTAAATGTTATTGAATAATATTTGAATAAGATTTGATGCGATATTTGAGTAAGATTTGATGCGATATTTGAACAAGATCTGATGCCCCTGATGCTTCAACAATGCCCAGTATTCGTTTTTGGGTCACTTTGGCTTACTGGAGAGAGGGCGGAGCGGCAGTGATCTGTTTCTGCCACGCTATTCGTTTATTACTCGGTCTTTGCCCCCGCCTTCCACGTTCTTTACCACAATACGTTATAGTTTAATGTTTACCTGCATCTGTAACAGACGGTAGATAGTAAAGTTGTCAGACGGCCTAACAGCATATTAGGTAATAGCACAATAGTAACGAAGTGATAGTAATTTAATTCTGTCTGACTGAAACCCACGAACGACGGCGCGGCGCTGAGAATTCTATTTTTATGGTTCTGTAAAGTGTAAAAAATGTGTAAATGATTTTACACTTATTACAGCGTTTTTGCTTCTACATTTAAACAAGTGTAAGCTTCAGTACAGTACTACACATCATAAAAGTACCTTCGGGAATCTACGTTCGCTAATCTACGCAGACTAGGAAGTGTAACGAAAGTACCCGAAGCTATAAGTACATTCAACATGATCTTTAGCCGATACGGTTAAGGTGCAGAATGGATTGCCGCAGTAGCGCTACCTATTTCGCTCACGCTAATATTGCCAAACTAATAGTCACCTGCATCGATGAAGTTGAATCAACCAATAGCAACAAAGGCCCGCAGCCTGCCATAAAATGAAACTATCTGATTGGTCGATCAACTTGCCGCACATGCAAAATTTGGTCATCTGCGTAGGTACATCCACGAGACTTATTTCTTGTGTAGCACTGTAACGATGTGTAATATAAAATTCAGATATCAAACTCTGTTCAGTTGTTCTATCGTCATCTATGAATTTAATGAGTTTAAAAGTGTAAAATATGTGCAAATGACTTTACAAATCTTTTGCATTTCCGTTTCTACATTTTTAACACAAGGGTAAACTTCACTAGGCGTGATATAATAGTAGTAACCATGTTGAAGTAATCCTAGGCTAACCTAGGATAAGATGTACACGAAATGCCGTGTTACTGTGTAATATATATGTATTTTGACTCATGTGTAATGCAGATGGTCGCGCAGCCATGTGCGTGTGTAAAAACTACATTGCAACGTTATTTAGTTAGCCAAATGCGAACTGCTTCATCGCTGATAAATACCTCTATGCTTCCGATAGAATATAAGTTACCCCTACCTGTATACAAACTAAATACGAGACTTACGTTAGTAGAAAATACCTTAGAAATAGTACTTAACGCTAAACTTAAAATTAAACGCCACAAGTAATAACAGATTAGGTTTTTGCAGAATTCGTACAATGACCGGTTGTTGATTCGTGAACGAATTTTGGACTAGCTTATTAGAATAAGTTTTATGAAATCTTCCTAAGGATTATTGACTGTTGCCGCGGGTATGTTTTCATTGTTACAAATCAATGTTATAGGTTAGTCGATTGTGAACGCTACGGCCTAACTTTATCAACGTTGCGTATAAGGAGGGCACGCACCTGTCTGTACCGAAAGGTCTACCGCAGAAGTCAATGAAAAAAAATTTTTTTTACCTAAATGAACTCGCTCTAACAATAATTTTGTTGTAGACTTTTAGTCCGTATTTATTTACGGGTGTTGTTATATCGGTGTGAGACGAGCAACCGACGACGCGAGCTCCGTCTCTGTTCACCATGATTAAGCTCTGCGAATCGGAGCGAAACCTGGTCGGACTTTTCCGATATAACAACACCCGTAAGTAAATCCGGACTAAAAGTCTACAATGTGTTGTGCTTACGAAAGTTTTGTTTTTTAAATCTACGGTTTTTTATAAAGACTTGGTGAGACTAAAACACTCCTAAGAGGCGTTTTATTTAATCGGTGGTTGTCTTTTCCTTGTAAAATCCTCAGAAGAATAACTAATTATTGTTCTGAGATAAAATCTTAAAGTGTGCGTCTTTGGAGTGTTTCGAAGAACTGTGTTTTTGTTTGTATACGCTCCATACATTAAAGGATAATAATTATAACTTTAAAGAAGGCTTGTAGAGGTACGTATACTGTGCTACATAAAAAAATTGTCATATTATAAGATAATTTATAACGTCATAGTTTAAGTCCGAGGTGTATGGAGCGTTTTGCTGCGTGACAAGAATAACGTTTTCGACTGGTTATAATAATAATTATCAATGTAGCAGAGAAAAAAGAACCACCATTATTTTATCATTTAAAGCCTCGAACGGGCTGAGCTAGTATAATTTTTTCATTGGTTTTGGACTGTATTTTTAAGTGACAATTTACGATGAGAAATTACTACTGCCCGGTAAAGGGTTAACATCGAATCTTCAATGAGATGATCATTTTTTGAGCAAGTTCAACACTCCAAAATGAAATCCGTTCGCAGCTAGTCCCTTAGGTGCGGGTTCATCTTAATTCGCAACAATTGTTGTGTTGTGCTAAGATATTTAATGTATTGATATAGAGCTTGACAGTATATACTTTCGCGCACTCCAAATATTATTATTAAGCATATTTAGAACGTATATACCTTTGAACTTTCTTTGCACTTACTGTGAGCTCACTTCCAGAAATCTCATATTTTTGTAATATTATTTTTTGCCGTTTCTAGTCAAATGTACGTAAATGGTGGTTGTTAACATAAGTATTTATTGATTAACATTGTTATTAATTATAGATCTGTGTAATAAACCTTGATATAGAGCATTCAAATAATTTGTTCTCATTGTCGACATTACCGTCCCGGAGTCGCCAATTGCTGCAGCTTATTTTGATGGGCAAGGTGGAAGGAAAAACAAGGCCGAGTAGGGGAATATTTTATACTTGTGCAACATCAAAGAGTGGACCGGTGTTAAAACTGCTGAGCAGCTGTTCAGAATTGCACTGAACAGAGACCGCTGTAGAGCCGACTGCCAACCTCCAGTTATGGAGCGGCACTTCAGGAAGATTAGGTGTTTTATCTTTAGGCATATAGTAAGTATTTAGTACCGAAAATGTGTTAGGTATTTTCGCTACATAATAAAAAACTGTTAGGTATTTTCGCTCTCTAGTTTCTAATCAGGACATCGTGCCATTTATAAAAGGAGTTGTTGTCGAGATGCGAGACGAGAAATCATTAAAACATCTAAACCGTTTTAACTTGATTCCTGATTCACTTTTTTTTGATTTTATCTCGTTATTGTCAGACCAGGTTTGCCCTGATTCGCAGAGCTTAGGTAATTATGGGGAGTAGGGACAAAGTTTGAGAATCCGGAATTAAGTCAACAATCTGTAGAGCTTAAACGAAAGTTTTAGCTCACATTTAAATCTCTTCAATTATCCCATCCCATAAAAGGCACTAAATTCATGTACTTTTAAAATGGACCATGCATTTTGCAATGTTAATCTATATCGGTATCAATGTAAGCTTGGTCTTGAAGGTTGCAGCATCAGTAAAACATGAATTGTATTATAAGTACTTCCACGAAATGGAACACTAGTACTTTCCAGCTGTTTATAAGAGCGTGCAAATAAGTTTCCTTGTCAATTTGTTGAGAGTAAAGAAAAACACCGTTAGTACAAAATAATAATATTTAATGTAATAGTAGTTTATTCACAGTGTCTTATGCGTCCTCTTTTATTTATTTATATCACATACAACCGTTCTAGGGCCTTCCGCTTAGTTACAAACTTTTCGAACCCTTAAACTATTAAAAAACCATTTCCTTTTCGTAGGCGTCAAGTAGACACGTTAGGCAACAGGTTTAATCATCATCGACACCCTGATAAATATGGAAAGATTCTGGGCCATCGTGTGCAAGCTTCATAAAGGTAACACCGCACCAAACTGCGTTGACGACAAAGCGCTGCAAGTCTACTGGCGCGGTCACGTCACTAGCCGACGACGTCGGAAGATGACGCGGCTACATTACTGCTTAGATTGAGTTTGCCTTCACGATAGTTGGAACAGTGGTGGACAGTGGTCAACAGTGGAACATTCTTTTTCGTGATTCCAGTAGACCCTTGATGAACAAGATTGTATTATTGAGTTGGAGTGGTATTTCACTATACCAGTTATTGGATGCAAGGAAAAGGACACAACACTGTATCCTATTTATACATAATTAAGATCCTAGGTATTCGTGATAATTGGTTAGTTACCTTTCTTTACCATACAGGGCCTGGTTACCGACATGCCAACTCAATCGCCTATTACAACAAGTACCTACTGTCAAGATATCTCATTTGGCTATGAGATTTGATACGAAACAATAAATTCTTTTGAAATTATTAATTTAACATTAATATTTTTACATTTAATACGTGTCAGCCCCATTGCTAAACATAACAATTAATGAACAACAATAAGTTACAAGAAAACCGTTTCATACAAAAAAAAAGAACAAAAACTTAAATACCGAGAAAAATAAATATCTTTCAAATTGTGAATAAACAAAGAAATGGATCGTTCAAAAAATCAGACTTTCGTTATTCTCATTCCGTTCCCAACTTTCGTCTAAAAGTATATTTACAAGTTGTAAGTGTATAAACACACACAATCGGTCACAGAGATCACTCAATGCTTTTGGCAAAGATTTCGAGAAGTTCTCGATGATCATTTTAATATTTAAGATCAATCTTCATACAATTGGTGTTAAGATTCTACCTCAAACGTGTCTACCGAAAGCTGTCGAGCGACTCTGTCTACCGATTGTTCCTTTTAGTTATCGCCGCCCGCCCAGACACGCATTTTAGACTAGATGATTGTAACATACAAGGTCACTTGCATTCTGTTAAACGTTTAGTTACAACATATTTATAACATTACAATAAAGTATCAAGGTTTCAATCAGTGGACATTAGCACGTTGTCTCCGTCAAACCGACAGCTTCTGGAATGCCTACGGAATGCGTAGTGCTACTACGCATAGGCTAGTAAAGGCGAGATGTATTTTTTACCCCCCGTCACTTATATTCTTCGTATTTATTCAAGTGCCTCCCCTTTATTAACAGTTGGCACTTGACAGTTCTTTGCGTCGTTCTCTATTCAGTCCAATTCCTAGTTCAGCGTCTTGATTACGTGACATTTCACGGAAACATCTGTGTGCGAAAGCGAAATGTTTGCTTAGCTCTGTCGTGTACATAGGTATATGACGCTTGATGTATATTACACATACTGGATACCGCATTTCAGTGGACACCTCATACGTAAAATTTCGTTTTTGCACACACAGATAAGAAAATCGCGATTCAAAAAGTACGCCTAATGTAAATAGGGTTAAAACCGTTCGGAATTACTTACGCGCGATCAATCTATTATTTCGCCATATGTCGCTTCCCTACAAACTCTACCAGACGAATATTGAGACCGTAAGGTAAGTGATGGCAAGCATTAAAACCGGTAATGGTGAGAGAATTTGTTGTTCGGTAAGACATTTTGCACTGTCACATTTCGCAGTTCGATGCACTGCCGAATGAGCTTAAATTTCTAGGATACACGAGTCATTTCCCACTGGAGATAACCTGTACTAAGCAACTTAGTACAATGATATTACAATTTCCTTTCATAAGTTTCAGGTAAACACGTAACATTTTAGACCCAATCTTCGTTTTCAGGCGTGACTGGGTACAAGTGTCAGCCAATCTTAAAAAATCTATATCAAATAATTTTCGGCCATGATTTTTGGCAACGAGGCCATTTTCCTGAAGCTGACGGTCTAAGGTTACTATAACTAGCCTAATACCCGGCTTTGCTCTAGTTTTATCAACAAGTTGCGGCTCTTCACTTTACAAATAGGTAGGTACTA
Organism: Yponomeuta sedellus; assembly: GCA_934045075.1. Taxonomy (NCBI): domain Eukaryota; kingdom Metazoa; phylum Arthropoda; class Insecta; order Lepidoptera; family Yponomeutidae; genus Yponomeuta; species Yponomeuta sedellus. Next base: position 17,238,500 of record OW203742.1, on the reverse strand, counting down.
AAAAAGTAGGCAATTCGCATGTCGATCGAGACACGCTACCATCAACTGTCGACAATCGAGCGATAAAGCGTGCGACAAAAAATAACAGACTCATATCTGCCCTCTTATTATTAGTCTTCGCACGCATTTGTCTTTCCACAAAAAGATACAGTTTTCTACGGCAAGGTATATTAAAGTTGTTGATCGAAAGTTTCTTGTCACTTGACTCCTATGTCTTGTGGTATCTCAGACCAACTGGTGCAAACGAAAACTTTACAATATAACCTTTATAAATTCCTGATTATAATGTTTTCTCTAAACTCTTTTTGGTTAATAAATATTTTTTGTATTTGTCAACTTTCGATTGCAAACTTGAGCTTTGGGAAGCTATAATAACACTTTTTGGCAAAAAAAAACAACTCGTTCATTGTTCTGAAATGCCCCTTGTCTACAAACAACAAAACTGACAAAGAACATCGCAAAATGTCATCACCACATTTGTAGTTGAAAATTAAAATATTAGTACAATATTTCGCATTGTCCACAGCAATATAAAGCCGATGGCATCCAGGTCAGGATGCCTTCATTGTCAGTATTTTTCATCAGTCAAAGGATATCTAGCTACATGCCTAGCACGAGTTCGTTACGCATCCGATCTAAGTCCATTTCTCTTTTTCTAACGACGCACAGCGAGATGGCACAAAATATATGTCACACGGAATCGTCAGGTGAGTCATCGTCCTCAGTCCCGTCGTACAATATTTTGGACAAACAAGAAGTCAGTTTAGCAACAACAATTTTTCATCATACGAATCGTGAAACGACAATGCCCTCACATTATTACAAAACAATAAAAAAAAGCGAATGTCATGAGACTCGGACACGAGAGATACATTTAAAGATACCGTGCTAGGCATTTGCCTAATAAAATTCTATACGGGGTGTAACAAAATCTCTATATACATCTAAAAGTAGGACTTTCCAATTGTCAATACAAACAAATTCACTTTGGATAATTTTAGAAGTCACGAAAAAAATATCAAATGTCCCGTACATTTTTTAATGAAATACTTAGTTGATAATTTTTCGCGATTTCGAACTATCCACAATACAATCTGTTGTTCGTAATGAAAAGAAGAACACCATTTTCGAAAAAAAACATGTAGATTTTGTTATATACTGTATATAGTGGGGTATTAACATCGTGATAACTAAATAACTTTTGCGGCCGTTTCCTAACAATCCATCGACAGTCAAACCTACCGGGAAAGGAGGTAACAATACGTCAAAATACTTATCAATCGACGGATACGGGCCTTAGTAAGACGCTTTGTTCACACAAAGTTTTACGGAAAGACCGACGCTCCTACCACCCTTTTAATGCAAAATTAAGGTTACTATTTGGTGGAGTCTAATAAATCAGCCAGCCAGCCTACTTCAAGCTAAATCAAAAAGGCGACTCGTATGGCCTTCATACTGTCTGTGATCGATGCGACAGTTCATGACAAAATGGTAAGCGCGTCTAATCCCTTACAATCGCTGCACAATCGGTTTTCCAAGCTTGTATAAGCAATGCTGCAGACTTTATCACCACATTTTATTGGTTACGCTGTACAAGCCGACCGCAGTAGTTTTTAACAATCGTTAGGTGGGTATTTTCGGGTTTTACAAGAGTTAGCACGAACATTATTATACGCTACATTACTGTAAGAGCCACATCGAGAAAATGATCTTTCAAGGCTGTATAAATAACTTACAGTTGTTATACAAAAGCGGCGGATATTAGAAGCCTGTTTAAATGTTTCTGTAAGTCAATATACAGAGCTTACAGCAGCGTTGTGAAGGCAGTTCGTCAAAGTTTGTGCAGGGAGCCTCTAGAGCGGTGGGCCGCGATGCCACTGACTGGGACGCTTAGCTTCAACGCTAAGCGCTCATAGCTTTTCAAGTCCGCCTTTCACAGTAGATGCCATGAATGGGGTGCACGAACGGAGCTTCTCCAAACGACGTCCTCACTGAGCCAGTACGTCTGCGTACCCTGGGCAACAATCAGCGAGTCCCTTACCCTGATTGGCATATCCTTTCACCACAATGGCTTGTCATCGACACACTAAGAAGAGGGAGCATTGCAAAGACGGTAGGTCGTGAAAGCGTTCTCGGGGGCGGTGAGTCACTGATGAGCGTTACCAAGTCTTCTTTTCTCTAAGTAGCATATCGAAGACAGGTCATCCAAGGTCGTACAAGTGGTAGACCGTTGCTGGTTTTCAAAGACGTGCAGTGGCTAAGCGGTTTACAGGGGCTTTCCCAGGTCTTATCTTCGCACGCACAGGCTTAAGGTTGTACAAGGAGTCTTGGGGCGGTAAGGGTTTAAGGCGGCACGCCGGGCGGTCACCGCTGCACGTAGACAAAGAATACTTTTAGAAGCTCCATACGGTCCAAGTTCGTACGAGTATCCGCGCGATTCGGCTTGCAATATCTTTCTCGACGATTCTCTTTTCGATGAAGCATTGTGAAGTCGTAGCTCAAACGCTGCTGTATTTAAAGTCATTCAAAAGGCTTACAGTAGCTTTACAGAGTCTTGTCTTCTCACAGTAGCATTGAGGCAGGTCGTCCAAGGTATTAGGGTCTCTGGGGAGACAGGTGGTCCAGGACTAGGGCGGCCGGGCCAGGGCATAGGGCGGCAGGGCCGGGGCGTAGGGCGGCAGGGCCGGGGTGTAGGGCGGCAGGGCCAGGGCGGTCACCGCAGCGCGCGGCAGCGGCGGCACAAGCGCACTGCCGCCCACTCGCCGACGGCGCTCATCTCGCTGCAAGACCCGCAGAATATCCCGCCGCACTTGCTGTGGAAAATAGGGATTATTAGTACACTTTTATAACATTTAATGAAAATCTAATTTTCATATTTTTTATGTAGCTTAAGTATAAACGTTCCACTGCAGTGCACAGGCCTGCTTTCAGAGAGACAGTATGGGCTTAATTTCCACGAGTGTCCTTCGTGGATTGGTATTTGAACACCTGAAAGGCTCAGTTTTCCTCAAGATATTTTCCTTCTCAGTTGGCTAGTGGTATTGCTATTATAACTTGACGTATGTATATGTCACCGGAAGATAACAAGATCCGCAAGTTTATAAATTACCTAGGAAATTTATAAACTTTCGTAGGATTGTTAACGAGAGATAAATTGTATTATTTTACGCCCACATTTTCACAAATTTATTAATTTGCGAAGTCTCGTGGTTAATTTATAAACTAACGGATATCCATTCGTAAGATTCTAAACAGTTCGACCAATCACAGAAGAGCTTTTTATTTTACGCTTTTATAAAATACGGCAAATAACACACTGCTCTCTATAGTATTTTCTAAGGTTAACACGAGCAGTAGACATAATTAAAACTGTTTTTATACGGATTTATGCTCGTTTATTACATTTTTACAATTTTCCAACGTTTCGGCACTTTTTCAGGTGCCGTGGTCCCGGATGACTGAGGTGACAGGTGTCTTTTAGAAATCATTAACGGTTAGTTTACTACCCTCGGCAAAAATTACAAAAGTTAATTATGAAGTTACGTTCCAAAATAGACAAACCAATTATTTTTTATATAAAGTCAACAATATTGATTATTAGTAATTGAAGTTAAAATTAAATTTATAAACTAATTACTTTATATGAACTTAAAGATACCGATTATTAATTGAAATTAAATTGATTTTTTATTATTTATTCTACAGTCACACTTCTAGCAAGGGGGTCTCATGCACTTAAGCACTGGTTCCCATGCTACCGGTATGTTCCAACCACGATCTCTATTAAAATTTGGATGCCGGCGGATCTCTATTGCCTCACGTATCATTCTAGGGAAGAAACGGTCTTCTCGGGCTAGAACTTTAACTTTATCGAAATGTATAAAGTGGTTGGTATCGCTAAGTGTATGCTCGCTGTAGATCTGCAGTCAGCGAGCATACACTTAGCGGTACCAACTGCATTAAGCATTAAGCACTGGTTCCCATGCTACCGGTATGTTCCAACCACGATCTCTATTAAAATTTGGATGCCGGCGGATCTCTATCGCCTCACGTATCATTCTAGGGAAGAAACGGTCTTCTAGGGCTAGAACTTTAACTTTATCGAAATGTATAAAGTGGTTGGTACCGCTAAGTGTATGCTCGCTGTAGATCTGCAGTCAGCGAGCATACACTTAGCGGTACCAACCACTTTATACATTCCGATAAAGTTAAAGTTTTAGCCCGAGAAGACCGTTTCTTCCCTAGAATGATACGTGAGGCAATAGAGATTCGCCGGCATCCAAATTTTAATAGAGATCGTGGTTGGAACATACCGGTAGCATGGGAACCAGTGCTTAAGTGCATGAGACCCCCTTGCTAGAAGTGTGACTGTAGAATAAATAATAAAAAATCAATTTAATTTCAATTAATAATCGGTATCTTTAAGTTCATATAAAGTAATTAGTTTATAAATTTAATTTTAACTTCAATTACTAATAATCAATATTGTTGACTTTATATAAAAAATAATTGGTTTGTCTATTTTGGAACGTAACTTCATAATTAACTTTTGTAATTTTTGCCGAGGGTAGTAAACTAACCGTTAATGATTTCTAAAAGACACCTGTCACCTCAGTCATCCGGGACCACGGCACCTGAAAAAGTGCCGAAACGTTGGAAAATTGTAAAAATGTAATAAACGAGCATAAATCCGTATAAAAACAGTTTTAATTACACTGCTCTCTGATTGGTTGATGTCGACCGTGGCAATGCTTGTGTCCATAGACTTAGGTACGATAAAAATTGCCAAACTAGTATAAATTAATCAGTTTCGATTACCTACCTGCAATCCATTCTTGCCGGAGATGCGTAGTTTTCGAGAAAATTATTGTTGAATTTTCTGTAAACCTAACCTCAAAATCTTGCTGTATAAATGATTTTGTTCTTCTGGGCCCATTTTTTTCCACTTATATAAAAAAAAACCTAACACCCGAAGTTCTAGGATGGAGCTTCGCTCCGCTCGCTCCATCCTGAAACTTCGAACCTAATTTCGGTTTGCAACATTGCGACGTCTCAAAGCTTTAGCTTTATTATAGTGTTACATAATTTCAACGACTTTTTTAATCGACTTCTTACTTCTTCTTACCGGTCATGACCGCTATAAAACTTTCGTAGCTCTGTGGTAAATTTCACTTCATCAATGATATTTCCGGATGGACCAATCAGAGCCCAGGTGGCGTTTCGTTAAGGCTTACTTATTATTTTACGCTTGAATTTGGTAAATTTATCAATTTGCGACAATGTGGGCGTAAGATAATACAATATATCTCTCGTTTACAATCCTACGAAAGTTTATAATTTTCCTAGGAAATTTATAAACTGGCGGATCTTGTTATTTTCCGGTGACATATATAACATAGAAAAGTCATGTCCGCACTGGCATATTATTATTAAAAAAACTAGCTGTCCCAGCGAACTTCGTACCGCCTACCATTGATTCTTTAATTTTTCTCTCCGTAAGAATCATCCTCGTACTTCAAGTTATTACTCAATTAGTCGTACTTCAATTAGCAAAATCGGTTCAACCGTTCTCGAGATTTGCGCTTACCATCACATTCAGCGATTCATTTTTATACTATAGACGAGTAGACTAGCTAACCCAGCGAACTTCGTACCGCCTAGCAGTCGATTCTATTTTTTTTTATTTCCGTTAGAACCATCCTCGTAATTCAAAGAATATTTAAAAACAAATAATTCGCGTAATCGGTTCAGCTGTTCTCGAGATGTGCGCCTACCAACACATTCAGCGACTCATTTTTATATTACAGATAGACTAGCTGACCCAGCGAACTTCGTACCGCCTAACAGTAGATTCTTAATTTTTTTAACGAATATTCTACATCGCGAAATTGATTCAGCTGCTCTCGAGATTTGCGCCTACCAACACATTCAGCGATTCATTTTTATATTATAGAAGATTCTGGATTTTTTTTGATGATAAACTTTGACAGTGTTAGGAGGGGGAGAGCTGTTAGTACGTGTAGCGAGCCATACCGGCAGTGGTGGCGGCGGCGCGCCAGCCAGAAGTGGTGGCGGCAGTGCTGGCAGCGCGGGGCCGCCGAGTCTGGCAGCCACACCACGCCGCGCGCCTCCTCGCCCACCTCCACCTCGCTGCCGCTGCCACTCGCGCTGCCGCTGCCGCTGGCGCTGCCGCTGCCGCTCGCGCTGCCGCTGCCGCTGCTCGTCACCTGCCGGAGGACGGCTGCTTGGAGTCGAGAGCCGAAACGGCGGGGTACGGTTCGTGGACTGAGATTCGTGCGGACTCCGTCATGTCTCAGGCATCTTATTATTTTATTGTAGTCTTTGGAAATCGGTAAGTTACTGCATGGAACGGAACGTCACTTAACTTTTATTTTTAAAAACCTATTTAGAGGCTAAAAATTCCACCCATGCCGGGACTCGAACCCACGACCTCTGGCTAACAACCGTGCCAGCGTTCTCCCAACTGAGCTAATGGGCGACTCACTGATACCGATCAGTTAAATTTCGAACCTCTTTACAATACTCTCTGTGTTACGTACAGGCAGCAACATCTAGCTGAAGTAATTTGCATCATTTGCAGCCCCGAGTACCTTACTTTGCAGTTAGGTTTTACATCGGAATGATATCGCTGTACCCGCATGATTATATTTCTACAGACAAGAATATTTGTGGACTACGCACGGTTGCATCTTGCCTAAGAACATTTTTTCGAGGCATACCGATAGACACTCCCGGTACATAGGTGTGTCACGACATCTCGTCAAACAATCCGCTATTTGACTCTCTTTTTAAGTAAGTCTTAAACGGTAAATAACTTTTCCATTAGACCAAAAAATATTTTAGTATATTTTTTGACGACCTAAAACCAACATAAGAATATATTTCAAAACTTCATATTCCTAAACAGCCAAAAATGCGGTCAGCCATTTTTGTCTATGGTTTGAAGTCCAAAAAATTGGAAACAAAGTTAGACATTCTGTAAGTGATCTCTGAGCATAGTGAAATAACAACAACGCAACCATGATTTCATCGAATTTACATCCAAAACATAGCAATTATCATTATTGCATTGTTCGAGAATGAAAAGACACGTCAATAAAGACCCTCGGGAAGTTGTGGATTCGTGTACCCAGTGAAATTAACATTCGAAAAACTTGGCTCAAACTTGCCAAAAGAGACCACGACTCTTTATCAATTGAAATTCGGGTGTATTTATGTGAAGATCACTTTGATGTAAGTTCTATAATAATCAATGTCCACTAGCTCTGGCTGAAAGATGTTTGTTTACATACTTTAGATGCTTTCAAGATGGCGGATAGCGTTTTCGCCGTTACGAATTAAACAAAGAAAAATTTTTTTACTTTGCAAATTCTGCAGCCATCCTGCATACTTAGCAAAATCTATATATCGGTTTCTTACGTTAAATACTATAAGAAATATACTATTTTTTTATTTTTAATGCACTAACCCGTGCTAAGGACAATTTTAAAAACCTATTTATGTACGTAATACAGAGAATAGTGTAAAGAGGTTCGAAATTTCACTGATGCCGGTGAGTCGCCCATTAGCTCAGTTGGATAGAGCGCTGGCACGGATAGCCAGAGGTCGCGGGTTCGAATCCCGGCATGGGTGGAATTTTTAGCCTCTAAATAGGTTTTTGAAATACTATAGGAAATATTCATTAATCGCGTCAAATTTGATACGTGTCAAGTAGCGGATTGTATAGTATAGGGGGGGGGGGCTTACCGCGGCGGGCGGCGGCGGAGGCGGCGGCGGCGGCGCGGGCGGCGGGGAGGCCAGCCGGAGCGCGGCGCGCGCCGCTCGCAGCTCGCCGCTCAGTCGCTCCACCACCATCTGCGGGGAGGCCACGAGCTTGTTATTACTGTTGTTATTGTCTACAAGCTGACCCAGCGAACTTCGTACCGCCTAAAAGTCGATTCTTTAATGTTTTTTTATTTTTCTCTCCGTAAGAACCATCCTCGTACTTCAAGGAATATTTTAAAAAAAGAATTAGCGACATCGGTTCAGCTGCTCTCGAGATATGTGCTTACCAACACATTCAGCGATTCATTTTTATATTATAGATAAAGTTTGGATACTGTTACAGTTATCAACCCCCGTATGTCCCCACTTCTGGGGCACGGGTCTCTTCTTGCATCGCAGGAAGGTTAGGCCATACTCCACCACGGGGGCCAAGTCCAGGTTGGTGGAGGATTGTAAGACAGTGGCGGGCCTTACTGTCAGAAGTTATCGAGCCGCCAATAAGGCCTCTGACATGGCTTAACGACTGCCATTACATAACAGCCGGCACCGACGGCGTAACGTGCCTTGCAAAACACGGAGTAGTTTGGATAAGCACATAATTTGGGTACTGGGAACGCAGACATTAAAAAGAAGTATATATGTCACCGGAAGATAACAAGATCCGCAAATTTATAAATTACCTAGGAAATTTATAAACTTTCGTAGAATTGTAAACGAGAGATAAATTGTACTATTTTACGCCAACATTTTCGCAAATTTAATAATTTGCGAAGTCTCGTAGTCAATTTATAAACTAACTGATATCCATTCGTATGAGTCTAAACAGTTCGACCAATCACAGAACAGCTTTTTATTTTACGCTTTTATAAAATACGGCAAATAACACACTGCTCTCTGATTGGTGGATGTCGACAGTGGCAATGCTTGTGTCCATAGACTTAGGTACGATCAAACTTGCCAAACTAGTATAAATTGATCAGTTTCGATTACCTACCTGCAATTCATTCTTGCCGGAGATGCGTAGTTTTCGAGAAAATTATTGTTGAATTTTCTGTAAACCTAACCTCAAAATCTTGCTGTATGAATGATTTTGTTCTTCGGGATCCATTTTTTTTTCCTCTTATATAAAAAAACCTAACACCCGAAGTTCTAGGATGGAGCTTCGCTCCGCTAGCTCCATCCTGAAACTTCGAACCTAATTTCGGTTTGCAACATTGCGACGTCCCAAAGCTTTAGCTTTATTATAGTCTTACATCATTTTAACGACTTTTTTTAATTTCAGATTTTTTTAATCGACTTCTTTTTATTTTGGTCATGACCACTATAAAACGTTCGTAGCTTTTCACTTCATCAATGATATTTCTGGATGGACCAATCAGAGCCCAGGTGGCGTTTCGTTAAGGCTTACTTATTATTTTATGCTTGAATTTGGTAAGTTTATCAATTTGCGAAAATGTGGGTTTAAGATAATACAATATATCTCTCGTTTACAATCCTACGAAAGTTTATAATTTTCCTAGGAAATTTATAATCTGGCGGATCTTGTTATTTTCCGGTGACATATACGTCTTTTTATCGAAACAAACACTTTTTAAATCAAAATCTTTACACTTTACTAATTCAATCTCAAATTTAACGAAACTCTAATAAAATGTAAAGATTTTGTGTGTTTCTATCCAAAATTATTCTATCCATCTATCAATTTTTCTCCACCACAATAGGGCCTGAAAGCAGCGGCTTACATTTTACATTGTACACTGACATTCAGCAAACAGAATGTAAATTCTTTACCTAGAAATAAATTGAATTAAATTGGTGTCCTTATTACTAAAAGTGAACATACTGGCCGCTCACCCTAGCTCCAATGAATACCTGAAGAAAACAAACTCACCCGCTGGTGTAAAATAATCTGCTGCAGTCTCTCCTGTACGGGCTCGACGGCGGGCGTGAGTCCGTCGGGGGGTCCCCCCTCGCCGCCCGCCCCCGCCCCCTCGGCCGCCTCCCCCTCCCCCGCGCCGCACTGCAGCCGGCAGCAGCAGCACGAGCTGCCGCCGAGCGAGTCGCCAGACGTCTCTATGCCGCCTGCGGAGGAACCGCCAATGGTTTGGATTAGATTCATAGGGGACAGCGGGTGATCGTGCTCTTCCACTCTAAAGGGAAATTTCTCGCCAGGCAGATCAGTATGCCTGGGGACGGCCGGTCCAACTGTTGTTAGTCGGACGTTATATTTATGGTTGTCATTGAAACACTTTGATTGCGCGATGCAGGAATGTTGGAGTTTGTAGTGCGCGCGCAGAGTTGACTTGTGCTCGCCACAGATTCGTCATCGTCAACCCATTACGTCCCCACAGAGGGACACGGGTGTCGTCCCTGAGGCAGGTATAGGTCATACTCCACCACGGGGGCCAAGACTTGCAAGACCAGGGGTTGTTCTTAGGGTCGGAAGTTTTCAAGCCGCACGAAGGCCTCTGTCGGTCGACTGTGGTCAGTGTGGACTCGACGCTATGGACGTGGAGTCTACACTATGCTCAGTGAGGACTCTACACTGTGATCAGTGCGGACTCTACACTGTGGTGAGAGTAGATTTCACACTGACCAAACAGCCTCACAACACATTACGCGCGAAGCTGGTCGCTCAAAAGTTAGGTTATGCATCTGTGTAAAGGATGTCAAATGGCACAATTACCCATCATGCAAAATTATTGCAAATAAAAACAAGCTAATATTGAGCGACATCTGACTTAAGCAAATTGCATTACTTACAGCCCCGACTACCTACTTTGCAGTTAGGTTTAACATCGGAACGATATCACTGTACTCACATGATTATACTATTTTTATTTTAATGCACTAACCCGTGCTAAGGAACAAATTTAAAAACCTATTTAGAGGCTTGGGTGAAATTTTAAGCCTCTAAATAGGTTTTTAAATTTGTTCCTTAGCACGGGTTAGTGCATTAAAATAAAAATAGAATAATCATTTTATTAATTGTTCATAAATAGTAGCACTTTAGCGGCTACATAGATAATGTTGCATGTAACAATTCTATTAATATTATAAGTGTGAAAGATGTTTGAATGAGTTCACACAATAACCATCCGGTTATTGCATGAACTCATTCACGCAATAACCGGATGATGTTTGCAACACAATCAGGCAATAACGGCTGAACGGATTGACATAAAACTTTGCGTACAGATCAAGGAGAATTAAAGACAGGAGTGATCATCGCCATACTTTGAACCGTAGTTCGAAATTTAGTTACGGAGCGTGTATCTAGATGGCGCTACTAGTTATTAAACGATTACTTTGACGCAAATATTATCATCTCATCGCGTCTTCATGCTTTTCTGTTAGTTAGATCCAACGATAAGTGGTTAATGTCAACACACACAAGATGGCGATAATATAATCTACTCGATAATATACAGTCTGGTCACCTCCTCATCAAACTATGATAGCACGAAACAAGACCACCACATTATGGTGCTTAAAATACGGTATTGGCAACGGTGGTAACGAACTTGTTTTCTACATTGACGCTAGACAGCGTTACATTAACATAGTCGAGAGAAAATTCGCGACGCTATCTGTCGGTTTTCTAAATAACTAGCAGTCGAGATGGTAGCGATGGTATTTGGCAATAATACATAATTTATGCTAATTAGCGGAGTACGTCTTTTTGTATGGAAATATCACTCCCCTCTTTAATTCTCCTTGGTACAGATAGACAAATATCTGAACCGAGACATAGGACAACGTTTGCGGGGTCAGCTAGTAAATAAATAAGACTCACTAGTGGCGGAGGCGCGTCGCGGCGGCGCGCGCGGCCGCGGGGAGTCCCCGCAGAGTGTGAGCTGCGAGCCGGGGCGCGCGCGGGCCGCGGCGCGGGCGCGGGGGCGCGCCGCCCCGCCCGCCCCGCCGCCGGCCTCGCCCTCGCCCTCGCTCTCGGAACTGGCGCTGGTGGACGAGCCGCCTGCGGGTTAACGAGCTTGTGTGACGTCGGCCGGCAAATATTGTGAAAGAAAGAGAACACTTTGTTGCACATGAAACAGATGTTTCTTAATCTAAGAGTACAGACGGCGCCCTAAAAGTGATCTTTTTCAAACAATCTTCAGCATAAATAGCAGAACGAGTAAAATCGCTGAAACGGAAATGTCAATTCAATTATTTCTTGCGATAAATATATAGTGTAATTTACAAGTCTCAAGTAATGAATTATGCATAAAAGTACATGTGCAATTTTACCTAGAGCGGCATAGCAATATCAAAATAATTAAAAATTTATTAATTGTCAAATAATAATTAAAATTATTTTATGGTAATTAAGCCCACTCTTTGTTTCTGGGGCCATGTAGTGGGATGTATAATATAGGCTACATATTTTTTTAGCGTAATTATGTGAACTCCTAAGTTACTTTCAAAATAATTTGTTCATTTTTATTTGTTCATTTTTTCTCTAAAATTATCTAGATTTTCAAATAGACACCTAATTTAACTTGCAACACAATAGGCCTGTAAATTGTCAGTTTCTGTGCTACTTTGAGTAACAAGGTCGATTTCTTTCTTTCGGCAAAGTTTTTACAGTACGTGGAGACTACTTGTGTTCGGAGTAACCGAACACCTTTACGCGGCCTGCCGCCGCCGTAAGTAATTTAGTACACCACTTTGTACACATTATCGGCCCGACGATACTGGGCGTGTATTCAAGCCAAGCATCCAAACAATAAAAGTACATAATTAAAACTGTTTTTACACGGATTTGTGCTTGTCTTCGCGGACACAAATGGAGCTTCTTTTTTATTGAAACTCAAGTCGTAGATTTACAGTTGATTTTATTTTGGCAATTTACACAATATCGGGAGCGATTACAATTTTGATTTTTTGAGTGAGGGTGAGAACCGAACAAATTTAGAAAAGTAAAAAAGTATTGAAGGTGGATATTGAAAAAGGTTGAAGGCAAAGCAACAAGGCGAGAAGTGAAGATTGCTTGCCACACTAACATGTGCAGGCGCTTGCACATATTCCCCCCGTTGAAAGGCAGGGTCGTTTCAACCCTGAAGATCTTGATCCGTTGGTAGAGGACAAAGACGAACGAGAGGTCTTCTGTAGACGCCTCGAGTGGTAGCGACATCAGCGACGCGCGAGACTCCATCAGGTCCAGGGAATCGTTTATTACATTTTTACAATTTTCCAACGTTTCGGCACTTTTTCAGGTGCCATTGTAAAAATGTAATAATAATAAATATTCATGGAATATTATTGGATACGGGTCATGTACTTAATATTAACCATAATTTGGAAATTTTACACACCTGCAGTAAGGGGTTGAGATTGTCTATACTTGAACAGCTGGAAATTTCCAAATTATCTAGGGATAGGTTGTTTACAATGCTGAATGAACAGGTGGGCAGCTCCTCTATTTCCCCATTAATCGATATATTTGCACAAAACAATAATAGCCCATAGGCGGTTGAAACGATTTAACGGTCACTAGTTTAACGGTTACATTGCGTCATCGGGGGGAGGGGCGGCCTAGCCTATAAATACGGAACGTTTTTGCGGTCACTTGCATTTGGGAGCCTGAGGATGCCTCGTGTTAGAGGCGAAACGCGTCGCGTGTTTTCTCACACAAGTATTGGTGTTGGTGGTGGTGTGTTCGTGTCTTGCTTCTGTTTGAAAAAGTGTGAGGGAGGGAGGTGCATTAGCTAACCGCATGGTGCTTGTGGGATTTTTGGCGGAATTCAGCAAAGTAATTTTAACTTTTTAATGCTAAAATATTCATGGATATATGGAATAAACGAGCATAAATCCGTGTAAAACAGTTTTAATTATGTCTACTGCTCGTGTTAACCTTAGAAAATACTATAATAAAAGTACATCTTGAACAATTAATAGTGAGTGGTTGTGACTTTCCGCCAGTAATAAACAGCTACATGCCCCAACAACTTGTGTACTTGAATACTTTGCGCCTGCACATCTGCCAAGCTCACCCAGATGGACGTCCACGAGCCCGGCGAGGTGGCCGCGGGTGGCGGGCGCGCCGTTGACTGCGGCGCCGGGTGAGTCGGCCTGTATCCTGTTGTGGTTGGTGAGGGTGGCCGTCATGTCCACCACGTTGTGGTTGGCCATCTCACCATCTGTCGATGCGACCACATTCGTTACTATTGACACCGCACTTTGTCTCATAGTTAGGCTATTGATGATTTAAGATGATGATTTGAGAAAAGATGAAAAGTGGTGTTTTTTTCCCGCTGCCTTTTTCTCAACTACACTACAGATCGAGGGCAGCGGCTTATATTTTTTTATATTGTACATTGACGAATGTAAATCTTTACGTTGAAATAATTTCTTGATTGGTTTTAAAACATTTCAGACACCCTAATTTTCTCACGATGATTTCCTTCACGGTTAGCGAGCGGTTTTCTGCAATGGGCACTCGTGGTGATTAAACCCATACTTTCTTTCTCCCTCTCTCTCTCTTTCTCTTTAAGCGAAGGCCTGATTCTTGCCCTTCCTGAGCCCATACGTCTAACTTGACGTATGGACTCAGAAACTTTTAAATGGAAATTAAGAGGGCGAAGTACCAACAAACTGCATTGACAGTGGGCTTAGCCCACAGGAAAGACTAGTCCGTAAAAGTGTGAATAAATTCAACTCAAGTCAATTTTATTTCAACGTAAAGATTTTACATTCTGTTTGCTGAATTACTGTAATTTCTGTTTTCAACTTTTGTAGGCGCAGCATGCCAGCTTCGACGCCACGATCCACATGCTTGTTGAAGCATTTGTTGCAGTATCTGATGCCTAGTATAATAGCTACTGCTACGAACAGCAAACCCAATGCGAACATGCACCGAGAAATCACACCAATATGCAGTTCGATATCCGTGTATATGATTTTATTGTTGTACCTAATTTGGATGATAATGTCTTGTTTAGAGCTGTTTGGCACATTTGAATTGCATATTTCGTCGGCACAATTAAAAGTATATTTTCTCATTTTAAATATCCATCACACACATTTGATGCGCGCTTGCACCAAACAAGCCAGGATCGCCATGCAGGGTGGAGCGTTCTGGGAGATGAATGAAAGAGTAGTGTTCAATCAAGACCGACATAATGTCTAAAGGAAGGCCAATGAGACGAGATAAAGAATGTAAACAAAGTTTCAGGGGTTCAAAACCTTTTTATTTCAATAAATTATAGTTATACAAATTTCGGATTCCCTATTCTAATCGCTGTAGTCTGTATTAGTCAAACATGAATCATGATTCACCGGAAGAGTACGAATCAGCCGTATTTATGACAAAACTATCCATAGTATTATCAATCATGTTGTCAATATGGCTATAAAAATTGTTCTCGTATCACTACGAACGCAATCTAAACAGGAATGAACTATTATAGTTCACAAAATGGCGCATGACACCAAATGTTGACAACTGCCGTACTGAAAGTTTTCCTGTACCACGAAATACGCAACGACAGCTGTCGTCGATCAAATGACGCCATTACCGCATACGTGTGACAAGGACAGAGATAATAATCGCTCACTATCGCAATGTAACTCAGTAACGGTCCGTTTGTTTACATTCTTTATCTCGTCTCCTTGGCCCTCCTTTACCTTACACTACAGTCAATGTACAATGTAAAATAAATTAAAAATAGACACAAAGAGAGAGGGGGAGCACTCACTGTTGTAGCGGGCTGGGTCTTGCTCCACGCCGACGGAGGAGTCGGTGTGCTGCGACGACTCGGAGACGGAGCGCCACGTGATGCTCACGTGACGCTGCCGGCCTGCAGAGCGCGCCGCCTGCCGGGACAACCACGGGGTTTGACCCTTGACCCTTTATATAATTTTTTTTAATGCACTAACCCGTGCTAAGGACAATTTAAAAACCTATTTAGAGGCTAAAAATTCCACCCGTGCCGGGATTCCAACCCGCGACCTCTGGCTACCCGTGCCAGCGCTCTCTCCAACTGAGCTAATGGGCGACTCACCGGCATCAGTGAAATTTCGAACCTCTTTACAATATTCTCTGTATTACGTGGCCCCTTACCTTGACCCTTTACCTGGTACTGGTAGTGACATAATAGTTGCCATCTTCAAATGAACCTATAAGTAAAACCACTGAGTCTGTTATGGTATAAACTGTATTACGAGGATTGAACACTGAGGAAATTAGTACTAAACAAATATCCTAAACTGAGATCGAGCGCGGTCGTGTATACAGGAGGCTCCGAGAGGTGCGCGCTTCGGAAGTTTTCGGGTACATTCATTACGCATCGGGCGAGCCCGCGACCTTCACCTTCCTGGAGTGGCACTATGGTTTACATTGGAGGGAAACTATAGAGCTTTGGATTTGTGGCGTCTTACGATTAATTAGAAATAAAGTCCAAAACCCGGACCACCAACCAACCCGGACTTGGCCCCCGTGGTGGAGTATGGCCTATCCTTCCTTGCATCGCAGGAAGAGACCCGTGCCCCAGCAGTGGGGACATAAAAGGGTTGATAACGAAAGTGCAAAAACAATGAAAAATTTAGGTATACCAGCTCTACCAGTTAAAGGGTTGACGGGCTGGGCCAGAATATTTTTTTTACTGGTTTTGGACTTTATTATACTATTTTTATTTTTAATGCACTAACCCGTGTTAAGGACAAATTTGAAAACCTATTTAGAGGCTAAAAATTTCACCCATGCCGGGATTCGAACCCGTAACCTCTGGCTATCCGTGCCAGCGCTCTACCAATTGAGCCAATGGGCGACTCACGGCATCAGTGAAATTTCGAACCTCTATACACTATTCTCTGTTTCTCTGTATTTTTAGCCTCTAAATAGGTTTTTTTAATTTGTCCTTAGCACGGGTTAGTGCATTTAAAATAAAAATAGTATATTCATGTGGGTACAGTGATATCGTTCCGATGTAAAACCTAACTGCAAAGTAGGTAGTCGGGGCTGTAACTGATGCAATTTGCTTAAGCCAGATGTCGCTGCCTGTACGTAATACAGAGAATAGTGTAGAGGTTCAAAATTTCACTGATGCCGTGAGTCGCCCATTGGCTCAATTGGTAGAGCGCTGGCACGGATAGCCAGAGGTTGCGGGTTCGAATCCCGGCATGGGTGAAATTTTTAGCCTCTAAATAGGTTTTTAAATTTGGACTTTATTGCAAAGTGATAAGGTTCAATTTAAGGTGGCATATATTATACACCACTGCCTGGTTAAGAGTTAAAGCGGATTCACGGTACACCGCCACAGTATAAATAAAAATATTAAGTGATCTTTGGGCCCGCGCAAAAGCCTATCATCACATCACTACTATAAAGGCGAAAGTATGGCAGTGTGTATGTTTGTTACTTATTTACGTCTAAACGGCTGGAGCGATTTTAATAACATTTTGGTATGGAGTTAGCTGACACCCTGGGTTAACATATAGGCTACGTTTTACTGCGGGAAAATATCTCATTCCCATGGGAAACTCGATAACAGGAGCACAGCTAGTACTAGCTAAAATGGCGGGGCTGTGATTCAGCGACGGGCGAACGCACGAATGCGAATGGCTCCAACAGGGTGCAATGTCTATTCAGCAAACGAGTGGGGCGAACACTTGATCGACATGTAAAGTAGGTAGGTGTCTATCAATTTTAGTATCGGCACGCGGCTACCCCGTTCATCGTTCTTTATCCAATTGGCCGTGCTACATTTTTTCATATGAACGGAAATCTCAAAACCATTTCGAGGATTTTACTTTCCGTACAATTTCTATTTATCGGCTTTGTAAATAAATCTATATTTTTTAAGATATTCAGTAAAAAGCTTTGACCTTAAATTACTTAAGTAAAACTGTTTTTACACGGATTTATGCTCGTTTATTACATTTTTACAATTTTCCAACGTTTAACTTAACTTAAATGACTTTTGTATGACGTCAGCACAGGCAGTTTGAGTATTAATCCTTTGACTTACAAAAAAGAAAAACGAAATGGCAACGTGTGATTATTTATGTAGTCTGTGGATTATTTCTTTATTATTGTATAACTGTATTGTTTGTTTTATCAAATACATAACTTTATCTTACTAAATGATCCTCACAACAGAAACGCAAATAATTTTTTATATATTCCGTGTTCACTTCACGACACCATTCTTCTCTCAGCTGTTCTAGGATTGCTACGAATGACATATCCGGGTTAATGCTGGTATTATTGGAACATTAGGGACGAAACACTCTTTGCTTTCTATTTTATGAAGAAATTCACGAGTTTAAGTTTAAGAGTTTTAAATAGTGTAAGGTCAGACCACAGAATACACGGTTAGCCGACCATTGTTCTGTGAGCCGACCAAATCAACGTTTAATTGTTCTGTGAAATCAACTGACGTTAATGGCATTTTTTTTAATGTAGGCAATGACTATGTCTTTAAACATGCCATGATGACGTCATAAACTACAAAATTTTATTAAAATATTTAAAATACTTATAAATAATTAATAAAATCCAAAAATAAAGAAATAAGTTTTTTGTAATGGTCCATATTTATGAAATAAATTAGAAAAAACGTATATAAATAATAAGTAGCATAGCCAATTAGATTACTTATAGCGGAGTGGAGAAAGTACCCGCACAACTTAAATCGTTTCGTTACCTTATTTTAACCAATGTCATAAGTTTCAAGGTATGAAAGAAAAATCAATAAGCATTTGACTGATCGACATAACATTTGAGCTTGTTAAATACAACAGTTCAAGTATGAAGTATCAACGATGTACGGTAATGTTAGGATTAAATAACTAAAGTCAGACCGTCGAGAGCCGGTTCCGGCTACCACAGCTCACGCTCCAGCGAGTCGGGAGTTGAGCGAGTTGCTGGCGAGATGCGTGCGAGTGTCTCACCTCCAGGACGTCGTAAGCCAGCCCGTCGGGCGCCGGCTCCGGCTCCGGCGGGCGCAGCTCCCGCTCCAGCGAGGAGGAGTTGCTGGCGAGGTCGCGCGGTCCTCCGGCCGCCGGCGACTGGGAGCCGTTCTCGAAATGCGCAGGATGCAGACCGTCCACCTGTCGGGATGAGGCAAAAATATAGTTATGTTTTTCAATCATTCAATGTGTGTATAGTGGTCTTGTTGTAATACAATAAGTTACAATGCAATTTTACCGGTTTTTTTTTTCATCTACTTAATAAGATGATTTATACAGCGTCCAGTGGTACCCTCACTAACACTAGATGGGTGAAGGGACCACTCCGACGCTGTAGTGCCTGGGACATGTTTTTTTTATAGATGGTGTAGGCTTGCCCAGCTATACCATCCTGACAGCTTAGTCGGCCTAGCCCACAGGAAAGACTAGTCAATACGTGTGAAGCCAACCAAGCCGCGGGTTTCCTCACGATGTTTTCCATCACTGTTAGCGTGTGGTATTGCAACTACAAATTCGCAAATCTACGTACCTTTGAAATTAAACAAAGTCATTGGTACATGCCCGCACTCGGGATCGAACCTGAGGCTCTCGCTTGCCAGTCCATGGTTCTACCCACTGAGCTACCACCGCTTCCGGTTTACCGGTTAGGCGTGGCAAAAATGGGTCAGTTGTATATTATCTATTTTATTTACATAACATATCAAAAATCAATGTAATACATATCTATGTTCATTCAAAATTTTTTTCTTTCTGAACTAAAACTCTCGTAAGCACTACACATTATTGATTAATCATTGTATATTAATAAGGATTCTAATAAAAACTAAAAGAGGGCGCATTGCATGACTTGAAAGTTCTACAAGATCACTTTCTTGTTTTTTCAGTGCCAACGTTGTAACCAGAAATTTACTTCAACATTTGCTCCATTCGGCTCCATTCATTCCCTTCTAGCGCCCCGCGCGCTCGGAAAAAAGAAAGTTCAAAGGTACCGCATAGTGCAGGGTCATTTCGCACCGCCATTTTTTTGCATCTTTTTTGTGAACACAGTTCCGCATTTCTCAAATTAGAGAAAGTACTACGTAATTATTCAATAAGTGTTATATATCACTACAATCTGCATAAAATTCCCTATCCGGTTATTATACTTGTAATGCTAATAAAATTATCAATAAACTTACATGATATTCAAATGACGAGATGAATTTCACTATCCACGCCATTTTGACACTACTTTGAACTTTGTCTCACTATTTTCACTAATTACTCATTCACTAGCACTGAACTAACACTTATAATATGATCTGCATATTATCTATTACTGTTTACACAATTTTCATACTCTAATTCACCAAAATAAAGCTATAAATGAATAATTACCAGGAAGAGGTAAAATGACACTGACCGCCCATACAAGCGGCACAATCCGGGCTAAAAGTTCGAGGCTTTTTTCACTTTCTTTTCCATCAAATACAACGAAACTATTATTTGAAACATAATCTACACACTTTTCCCAGTAATTTGATATATAACACATGAACAAATACGCAGCGTTGCCTTCTCTAAATAACTTATAAAACTTTAGCGAGCGGAGCAACTCACGACGAAAACGCAAAATGGCGTCTGACCTAGCAAGCTCATGTGGTTTCGATGATAATTCAATTTTTTTCCACGTCACGTCATTTGATTGGTTGGCGAAAGTAATCCTTACTAACCATTGGCCAATAAAACAACAGATATTGTCCATAGAGAATGCACAGAGCATAGATAAAAAGAGTCCAATCTGAGCGTTGCATAGTGTACATACGTCTGTACACTAAGCGCTTGGGGGATTGCGCGCGGCCGGGCTGATTAGTGTACAGACGTATGTACACTAAACGCGAGAAGGGTTAACGTACATACAGCAAAACGATGATCTGTCTTAAATATTATCATCATCAGCCCACTGCTGCCCACTGTTGGGGTATAGGCCCAGCGGACCTCGAACCCGCGACCTCTGGCTAACCGGATTAGAGTCCATGGGTGGAATTTATAGCCTCCAAATAGGTTTCTAAAATTGTCCTTAGCACGGGTTAGTGCATTAAAAAGAACATTATAATATAATACAATACATATAATTATAATATGATATGATATGATATGATATGATATGATATGATATGATATGATATGATATGATATGATATGATATGATATGATATGATATGATATGATATGATATGATATGATATGATATGATATGATATGATATGATATGATATGATATGATATGATATAATAATTATATTATACTAGCCGACTCAGCGATCTTCGTACCGCCTAACAATATTTTTATTTTTTTTATATTTCTCTCTCCGTAAGAACCATCCTCGTACTTCAAAGAATATTCTAAAAAAAGAATTAGTGAAATCGGTTCAGCTGCTCTTGAGATTTGCGCTTACCAACACATTCAGCGATTCATTTTTATATTATAGAAGATATGTAGGACTGTCTGCCATATGTGTACCTGGTGAGCGGTGGTAGCGCAGTGGTGTCGAACGCCGGCTTCTCAATCGGGAGGTCGTGGGTTCGAACCCCGGCATGTACCAATGACTTTGTTTTCTAAGTTATGGTACATTTGTGAAATTATAGTAGCAATACTACTCGCTGACGGTGAAGGAAAACATCGTAAGGAAACCCTAGTGTCTAAGGTGCTAGCGTACCTCAGCGCTTGCTACGTACGTACAATGGCCCAACTATGAGGCTGAGTGCGGAAATCTCAGGTCTAACTAACTAACTAACTATGTGTACCTGGTCCGAATCGGCGTCGGCGTCCACGTCGCCGCCGCCGGGCCGCGCGGCGCGCGCCGCCAGCCCGTCCACGTAGCTATCCGTCAATGTACTGCGCGGGGACTCGCTGCCGGGAAGGATGCTCGAAAGTTTCCTGTGGAGACGTCACAGTGGATAAGTCACATGTGTTGGAGCCCTACGTCACTGAGCGGTGCCCCGCGCCCCGCAGGCCAAAACCGGCCGGACAACTTGCGAGCGGGACGGCGGGCCGAGCCGCGGCATGCGGCACTTCACACCATCCGACGTGTCGATACACACTAATTTTGAATTATCTTCCTCTTCCAATTAAACCAACAATTTATACAGTCCACTAGCTTATTTATCTCGATATCAAGACCCTGAGCTAACACATGACAACATACATTTTGAATGTATGCTAAGCGTCTTAGCATAGTAAAATTTGTGTTCTGTTTATTTTTGCATTTAAATTTCATGTTCTGTCTAGTAGAATGTGCATCACTGTTAGCTTTACTTATTTTTGAAGTCTTATGCTAATTTATTTAAGGTGTAACCTTCCGTTTTATGAACCATAAATAGAAAAAGACAGAACTGAAAATACAAGTTTATTCCTAGT
Source organism: Yponomeuta sedellus (assembly GCA_934045075.1). NCBI lineage: Eukaryota > Metazoa > Arthropoda > Insecta > Lepidoptera > Yponomeutidae > Yponomeuta > Yponomeuta sedellus. Next base: position 17,216,404 of record OW203742.1, on the reverse strand, counting down.
TTAGACTTTAAGGCTCTTACTAATAAACACCGTTTAAGCCTGGTATAGTTTCACAGTGTTTTGTTCACATCATTTGAATGTAATTTTCAGTTGGAAGAAAAGAGACAAAACACTGCATAGTTATACAATACTTACACCATGTTCCATGTTTATAATTTAAAAGAATTTTAAGAAAATTGTGATAATGATAAATTTTCTTCGTGATATATAATTCTATATAAATATGTTTGTTTAGAGCTAGTGGCTTAAATTAAACAATTTCATGATAATGGTGAACATAGTGACATAAATGATTAAATGTTTTTGATATTATTACTTTATAGAACTTTTGTATTACATAGGATTATGAGGATATTATGTCAAAATGCTAATTTGATTTTAATTTATATTGTTTTATAATAATATTATTATGATGTTGCCATGCCATTCTCGGTAAAATTACACATGTACTTTGTATGAATAATACCTACATAAGATCTTATTACTGTAATTTATCGCAATAAAATTGAATTGAATTGAATCATTAGTAAGGCTGTTACTCTTTTGTTGTGAAAAAAAATCTATTGTCATATGGACTATGTAGATTTTATAAGTTTGATCTTTATATTTGTAAATATGCTAATATTAATTAACTTACTTGTAACTAACTTGTACCAACCAACAATAAATAAAAATAATTAAGTCAAGGTAAAACCTAGTCTATACCAAGAGCGTATAATAAATTTATTTTATGTTAGTAGTTGTTGGCTCGTATTAAATGAGTCGAAGGTGTATAGTTTCAAGTCATCCACTAGCAAACTCGAATAATGCTCAGGCTAAAATTAAATCAAACTGTATTTTCACTTTTATCCTTTTTAGAACACTGATCAGTCTATTTTGCCTGCGAACAAAAACCCCTAAATATAAATATAAATATTCACGGACATATTACACAGATCTCGTTAGCCCTATACTAAGTAAAAAAAGGTTAAAAATAATAATATTAATTTCCAGAACAAGCCCAATATATTATACTATTTATTGCACTAACCCGTGCTAGGGACAATTTTAAAAACCTATTTAGAGGCTAAAAATTCCACCCGTGCCGGGATTCGAACCCGTGATCTCTGGCTATCCGTGCCAGCGCTCTATCCAACTGAGCTAATGGGCGACTCACCGGCATCAGTGAAATTTCGAAACTCTTTACACTATTCTCTGTATTACGTACAGGCAGCGAATTCTGGCTGAAGTAGATTTTTGAAGAAGGTTTTTAAAAGCCCAATATACTTAACCATATCATAATAATAAGCAACTCCAATAACTAACTCTGCCTGTACCGCACCGGAAAGCTGTGCATTATTTTTCTTATTTTTGTATATAGCCTCCAAAATACGGATGTCCCTTCTTCTTCTTCCTGTGCCTCTCCTAACGAAGGTTGGCTGTCAGTTCAACATATTATTCTCATTAAAATGTGAAAATTACTTTGCTAAATTCCGCCAAAAATCCCACAAGCACCATGCGGTTAGTTAGTGCACCGCCCTCCCTCCCACTTTTTCAAGCAGAAGCAAGACACGAATACACCACCACCGACACCAATACTTGTGTGAGAATATGCGCGACGCGTTTCGCCTCTTAACACGAGGCATTCTCAGGCTCATAAGACCGTCACCCTAGAAACACTCCGTATTTATAGGCTAGGCCGCCCCGAACCCCTATAACGTAATCTAACAGTCAAATTCGCAACCGTTAAACCGTCAACCGCCTACCGGTCATTATTGTCGTTATTGTATTGCCCAAAAATAGCGATTAATAGGGAAATAGAGGAGCTACCCTCCTGTCCATTCAGCATTGTAAATAGCCTGTCCTTAGATAATTTAGAAATTTCCAGATGCCATGTAGTGCCGATGGATAAGATTGGATAGAAATGAAATGCGTTTTATACTAACATGGCGTCAGCGGCGATATTAGGATCGCTGCAGCGTCGCTGCGCGGTCCGTTTCTCGCCTTCGCTGACCAGATTGTCGCAGGATCGCGTTTTTGTCATACCGCCTGGAAATATCGAGTACACTTTTAGGCAATAGAAATAGTGATGTGAGCAAATGAAAGTATTACTCTCCGGTCCATTACATGCAGTAGTGTGGCTGGCTTATAGGGTCTAGTGACCAGCCTATAGGCTGAAATGAGTCGGCATGCCGGAATGCGTAGAGCCTGCCGCTTAAAGTTTGGCTGCAGCAGCTGCAGAGTGACTGCCCTATAGGAAGCAATGTCTGTACGGTCTAGCGATTCACCGCGACCGTACTATAGTGCGTAGAGCCTGGACTCTACATTCGGACTAATGTCGTTACCATGTGACTTGCCTACAGGGTGCTGTGAGTGGCGTGTAGGATGTAGTGGTAGGCCTATAGGATGTAGGAGCACTTTGTAAGGGTGGTGTGCTTGCTACTAGCAGCTGTGGTGTGGCTGGCCTCTAAGGGTGTAGGGAGCAGAGTGTAATATGTAGTGATCAGTGTGTATGGTGTAGCGAACAGCATGTATGGTGTAGTGAGCAGCGTGTTGGTCATAGTGATCAGAGCGTAAGGTGAAATTAGCAGCGTGTAGGTCGTAGTGATCAGTGCGTAAGTTGTAGTAAGCAGCGTGTTCGTCATAGTGATCAGAGCGTAAGGTGAAATTAGCAGCGTGTAGGTGGTAGTGATCAGAGCGTAAGATTTAGTGAGCAGCGTGTTGGCTGTGGTGACCCGAGGCTAAGATGAGTGAGCAGCGTGTAGGTTGTAGTTACTAGAGCGGAGTACATAATAGTGAAATAACAACGACGCAACCATGATTTCATCAAGTTCACATGCAAAATATAGCAATGACCATTATTGCATTGTTCGAGAATTATTTAACACATACATCTCGTTAGCCCTATACTAACAACTAAATGACTTATGTTATAGGTGCTAACTCGAGGATAGATATAATACAATAAATACATAGATAACATCCAAGACCCGAGACAAACTAGAAAAGTTCGTTTCTCTGTTTGACCCGGCCGGGGATCGAACCCGAGACCGTCGGTTTTACAGCAGCGTGCCAAACCGCTGCGCCACCGAGGCCGTGAAATGAAATGAAAAGGTTTTATTCAAAGTAGCACAGAAACTGCGGCCTTATGAACGTTACAATTCAGACTAGGTGTCCATTTCAAAATCTAGATCATTTAGGAGAAAAAATGGACAAAAAAACTCCTAACTTAGTCTTTTCAAAAGTCCTTAATTAACATAGTTTACATAATTATTATAAACATAGAACTCATGCATTGTACTGGCTTTAATTCCAGACCTCATTGTCATCTAAACAATCCTTTATGTCATAGTAGCCCTTTTGGCACAAAGTGTGCTTAACATATTTTTGAACCGCGATTCAGGTAAGCTTAATATATACATGCATGCATATGTATGCTTAATATACAGGGTGTCTCATTCAAATCGGTCAGTATGGGAAAGTCTGCAACTATAAGACATACGAAGATCTGTTCTGAGGAACCATGTCATCGATTTTAATAATTAGAAAAACTGCATTCATACATTTTAAAAAACATCTGTACTCCGTTCGGGAATCGAACCCGGTTGTTTTGAAAAAAAAAAAACCTACACTATTTCTATTTAGATATCGATTGTGTAGGTCTTAACCAGTAAATGTCTGTATGAAACATGATGTCTAAAATGAATAAAATGCATTGTTTTCATACAAAATGCAATCGTAAGATCGTTACCTAAACGTGTTGAATATTGCATTAAAAGTCGGTGGTCACTTCGAGCACCTACTAAAATAAATTAAAGTATGTGAAAACAATGCATTTTATTCATTTTAGACATCATGTTTCATACAGACATTTACTGCTTAAGACCTACACAATCGATATCTAAATAGAAAGAGTGTAGATTTTTTTTTTCAAAACAACCGGGTTCGATTCCCGAAAAGAGTACAGATGTTTTTTAAAATGTATGAGTGCAGATTTTCTTGTTATCAAAATCGATGACATGGTTCCTCAGAACAGATCTTCGTGTGTCTTATAGTTTCAGACTTTCCCATACTGACCGATTTGAATGAGACACACTGTATACCGTCGTGGTACATGCAAAAACATATCAATAAAAACCCCCGGAAAGGCCGGCTCCGTGTAACCAGTGTATGTAAGGTGCAGACTGACCGGCGGCGGGCGGGCGCGCGTGCGCGGGCGGCGGGGGCGCGGGCGCGGGCGCGTCGTGCTCGTGCTCGTCGCGCGCGCGCGCCGCCAGCGCGCCCCACCACACGTGCAGCGCGCGCACGCTGCACTCGGGCCACAGCACCTGCCGAGGCGGACGCCTATTACTAGGGCGGTCACGAGTTAACTACTAGTCATTGATAGTTAAAAACTAGTCACAGCACCTGCTGCAGGGGGGGAGGCGGTCAGGACTTAAAACACTAGTCAATAAGTGGTAAAGTGGTAAGCACTAGTCACAGCACCTGCTGCGGGGGTACCCATCTCACTGAGGCGGTTACGAGTTAAGACTAATAATAATTGCGGGTATGACAAATCATTACGAATCGCTAGTGGCCCCGGCTGATCTTAAACGATCGGTTAAGCAACACAGGGCGCGTTCAGTACATGGATAAGTAACCATCTATGACTAATGCTAATGGCATTTTTCGGAGCGGTTCCGTGCTTCGCAAGATACATTAAGAAGTTGGTGCCGGCTGCCGTCTATAGACGGCAGTCGTTAAGCCAAATCGAAGGCCTTAGGGCGATTTGAAACTTCTGGCCAGCCACTAGCCTCACAATCCTCCAATCCGGACTTGGCCCCCATGGTGGAGTATAGCCTATACCTTCCTAAGGAAAGAGACTCGTGCCCCTTGGTGGGGACATAAAGGGTTGATGATGATTGTTATTAAACTATGCTACTACTATTATTATACTGTATGAAGCCCCGATTGAGTGCGGATCGGGAGCGATTTTACAATAAAGTGTATTTCTAAGAACAAAAGGCCACGGCCAGGTAGTACGTGGCTTCGCGTTTATAAGCAGTTGCGGTAAGCGGGCGCGGCCAGTAGCGTCCACACGCTGGCCACCACGTCCCACTCGCGTCTACTGTTACTGACCTGCTCCCGCCGCGTGTACAGGCGGTTGCGATAAGCGGGCGCGGCCAGTAGCGTCCACACGCTGGCCGCGTCGGCCGCGCGGCACTCGGCCCGCTCGCGCGCGCTGTTGCACAGGAATGTGCCGAACATGCACGAGTGAGCGTGTGTGAGCAGCTTTATCTGTGGGGAGGAGAGGGGGGTTTAGATGCTTCGTGGAAGAGATAAATTCCCGGTTTCTGGTACACTAGCACGGCTAACTGTTAGCAACTGTCAGTCGGTCAGCGTGCCTAGGAAGGAAACATTTGACAGCTGTCAACAGTAAATTGACAGATTGTTAGTGAAGGAGAAACTGGGGCGAGTGACTCGGCTATAAAAACACCGGTAATGTGCGAAGAGTACCGTACAGTTATTTATACGACATATGAATATTTCAGGCGTCAATCTGTTGCTGTAATTAATACCAAGCAAAGAATGGAAAGAAATAGTTTCATTAAAAAGTTAAAATAACTTTGTTGAATTCCGCCAAAAATCCCACAAGCACCATGCGGCTAGCTAATGCACTAAGAAATAGTTTGTTGTAGCGGAAGCTCTTTAATATTCATTTTAATTTTTCGTGCTTTATTTTTAAACATTTACATTACATAACCTCACGCCTGTACCCCAGAGAGATAGGCAGAGACCAGGGACTGCAACTTGCCATGATCCTGACAGATCACCTTCGCTTCGTCAACGTTCATAAGTTGTTGCATGCACGCACGCCGGTTCCGGGAACTTTTTTATCTTCCCCTTTGCTAATACTTCCCCTTTTTGGTCGATGTATGTATGAATGCTAATTTGTCGCAAACAGAACATGACTATGACGTTCGCTGCTCAAAGTGAACTTTCTCCCTCTAACCTTCCTTTCGTCGTTATAAATAAAGCAACTATAATAGACTTGATTTCTGGATCGCCTAGGGACATCTGTTGGTGTTTCAGTTATTTATTATAAGTGATTGTCCAGTGTACCTTTACGTTATTATTTCTAAGATACTTATTTATTTAGCTATAATATAAAAATTAATGTGTTGGTAAGCGCAAATCTCGAGAGCAGCTGAACCGATTTCGCTAATTTTTTTTTTTTTAGAATATCCCTTGAAGTGCGAAGGTGCTTCTTACGGAGGGAAAAAAAATAAAAATAAAGAATCGACTGTCAGGCGCCACGAAGTTCGCTGGGTCAGCGTAGTTTAAAATATTTACATTATTTAAATGTCACCATGACAAATTCCACACCTGACAATAATTATTGTTAATCTCACCAGGAAGGCCTGCGAGAACTCGAAGCTGCAAGGGTACTGCAGCATGAACTGGTGCACGAGGTCCAGCCACTGCATGAAGACGGGCGAGCGCTCGTTGGGGTCCTCGGGCCCGAACTGGTGCCCGCAGCGGTCGGCGAACTTGTGCCCGAAATCCAGCCACTCGCGCTCGATCAGCACGCGGAAGCCCTGCGGAAGGAGACACGATGATAAGGCTTGGGTGTTTGGACATCGCCGTGGACGCGGGTAAACGTTAGTTCCAGAGCTTTGATTATGTAACTGACCAGGCTTAAATCTGTGTGCAAAAACGAAATATGTACGGGACTTTGTCGGACAATTATAAGGTATTGCCGTGGACGCGGGTAAATTACAGTTCTAGCGCTTTGCTTATGTGACATATAATGTTTAAATCTGTGTGCAAGAACGAAATATCTACGGAACTCAGTTGAACAATCATGAGGTTCAATGGCTATGGTTCAAATTCTGTCAGATATCAGATAGAAATCCACTGAATTGCGGTATCGACTAGGCGTTTATCGCATTCGTGTACGCTTCGTAACTATACGGCAGAAATGTTAGAGACCATACACTTTAGCCTCGTGGCCTCACAGGGAGGGTAATAGGGATTCAGCAGTAGCGCAGTCGACGTGGCGGTTTTTCTGGTGGTAAACGTTAGTGTTGATTTACCTCCCAGCCGTCGGAGCTGTGAACTAACACTAACAGCCCGCTGTAGCGACATCAGCTGCAGCGCTCACCTCGCAGGTGCGGTAGTAGGGGTCTAGCAGCAGCTGCGCGGTGGCCACTATCTGCGGCGTGCGGTCCCAGCCGTCGGAGCTGTGAACTAACACTAACAGCCCGCTGTAGCGACATCAGCTGCAGCGCTCACCTCGCAGGTGCGGTAGTAGGGGTCTAGCAGCAGCTGCGCGGTGGCCACTATCTGCGGTCCCAGCCATCGGAGCAGTGAACTAACACTAACAGCCCGCTGTAGCGACATCAGCTGCAGCGCTCACCTCGCAGGTGCGGTAGTAGGGGTCTAGCAGCAGCTGCGCGGTGGCCACTATCTGCGGCGTGCGGTCCCAGCCGTCCGAGCAGTGAACTAACACTAACAGCCCGCTGTAGCGACATCAGCTGCAGCGCTCACCTCGCAGGTGCGGTAGTAGGGGTCTAGCAGCAGCTGCGCGGTGGCCACTATCTGCGGCGTGCGGTCCCAGCCGTCGGAGCTGTGAACTAACACTAACAGCCCGCTGTAGCGACATCAGCTGCAGCGCTCACCTCGCAGGTGCGGTAGTAGGGGTCTAGCAGCAGCTGCGCGGTGGCCACTATCTGCGGCGTGCGGTCCCAGCCGTCGGAGCTGTGAACTAACACTAACAGCCCGCTGTAGCGACATCAGCTGCAGCGCTCACCTCGCAGGTGCGGTAGTAGGGGTCTAGCAGCAGCTGCGCGGTGGCCACTATCTGCGGCGTGCGGTCCCAGCCGTCGGAGCTGTGAACTAACACTAACAGCCCGCTGTAGCGACATCAGCTGCAGCGCTCACCTCGCAGGTGCGGTAGTAGGGGTCTAGCAGCAGCTGCGCGGTGGCCACTACCTGCGGCGTGCGGTCCCAGCCGTCCGAGCAGTGAACTAACACTAACAGCCCGCTGTAGCGACATCAGCTGCAGCGCTCACCTCGCAGGTGCGGTAGTAGGGGTCTAGCAGCAGCTGCGCGGTGGCCACTATCTGCGGCGTGCGGTCCCAGCCGTCCGAGCAGTGCACGAGCACGGGGCGGCCCGCCAGCACGGCGCGCGCCACCTGCGCGGCCGCGCGCGCCAGCCCCGACACGTGCTGCAGCCACAGCGTGCGCTCCAGGTTGCTGTGCCAGCTGCGGAGGTAATCATAATACATTATAAACCCGCACGTACAGAATGTACAAACCCTATTCTTCCCGCGGATGTCGTAAAAGACGACTTAGGGCCGTTTTCTCCATAGAACCAAATCTAGATTACGGCAAGCTAAATCCAGTTTTGGACTCCTAATCGAGATTACAATAACAGATTGGATTTCTCCAACATCGTAAACCAAAGTTTAAACTAAAGTCTCTGAACGGCCGATATTGGACGATTAGCTTCTAAAACCAAATTAACAGTCAGACAAATGTCAAATATCAGCTGCCAAAAGACGTCAAAGGTTTTACTTTACCAAATTTTGTTTTCACTATTGGTGAATTTTGGATCTCTTTTTCGTTTTAACATCATCTTTTATGAGAGCCGTTCAAAATTTATTTCGCACAAAACAAACCGCGCCAGAAAAAAAAATCTAAATTGCCGAAAAAGGTTTTGAAATTACACAGAATAACCGGAAATATCACAGAATTCTCGACATTTTTGACAGCTGCGTTTCAAAATAAAAAAATAAAAAAGTGTTACCACCCTCAAATCTTAGCATTTTTTGTCTAATCTGTAACAAGAACTAGATTTCGTGAACCAGATCAAAAAGTTACGGGAGAAATCGGATGGTCATAAATCTATTTTTTAAACTTCGTTCAAGCATGATCCGGATTAAGAAATCCAGTTTTGCGCAGCAAATGGAAAAAACGGCCCTAAGGGACACAGACCGGTGTGTGGGCAGCAGCGCCCCCTGCAGTACAACTCCACCGAACTGCGATCCCCAACCCGCATGCCCAGCGTGGGGATTGTGGGCATTACCCCCTATGATAGCACAACGTGGCGCTCTTTAGGGGAGGGCTATGTCCAGGACTAGTATAGCCTGACGACGACGACGACGTACAAAAGGTAGCCAACACAATGTAAATACTAGAAATGAACGTAAACATTTGTTCCCACTATTTAGGCTGGCAAAGGTTAATACATCCTTCGTGGGGCATTGTATACGCTTCTATAATAAAATCTCTAAAGATATATTAATAATTGGCCTTCTTGCATCTACTTATTTATACAGCGTCCAGTGGTATCTTCACTCACACTAGATGGGTGCAGGGACCACTCCGACGCTGTAGTGCCTGGGACGTGGTTTTATAGATGGTGTAGGCTTTGAAAGATATATTAAGCTTGCCTGAATCGCGGTTCAAAAAATATTTAAAAACCTACAAAAAATATGTTAAGCACACTTTGTGCCAAAAGGGCAACCTACTATAACATAAAGGATTATTTAGATGACAATGAGGTCTGGAATTAAAGCCAGTACAATGTATGAGTTCTATGTTTTATAATAACTATGTAAACTATGTATGTTACTTAGAGACTTTGAAAAGACTAAGTTTGGAGTTTTTTGGTCCATTTTTTTCTCCAAAATGATCTATATTTTGAAATGAACACCTAGTTTGAATTGTAACGTTCATTAAGTCGCAGCATGCTACTTTGAATAAAACCATTTCATTTCAACCCTTGTGTGTCCCCACTGCTGGAGTACGGGTCTCTTCCTGCATCGCAAAACGGTTATTCATGAAGGAATAGTTTTGTTATTAATTTTTTAATTACAATTATCTGCTAACTAGAAGATTGCATTGAAGAGGGTTAGAGATGATTTTCAACCCTCACCATTTCAATAGTCACAATCAACGTTTTATCCGATCATCGGCCGGCGCCATCTTGCTTTATTTTACCGCGTAAAGCGAGATACCGCTACCCGTTAGTGGAATAAAACTTTTATCTTGACTTTGTGCTTCCCTGACTCGACATCGATATCAACCCTCGTATGTCCTTACTGCTGGGGCACGGGTCTCTTCCTGCATCGCGGAAAGGTTAGGCAATACTCCACCACGGGGGCCCAGTCTGGATCGGTGAAGGATTGTAAGACAGTGGCGGGTCTTACTGTCAGAAGTTATCGAGCCACCCGTGAGGCCTCTGACATGGCTTAACGACTGCCATTACATGACACATGCTGCAGCCACAGCGTGCGTTCCAAGTTGCTGTGCCAGCTGGGGACGAGCGTACACAATACAGCTCGACGATATACGATTAACAGTAATATGTGTCTTAATCGTGTATCGACCCGAATCGCGTGCGGGACGGTGTGCTGGCTGCGAGATACGCATGCAACTTAAACTGCTGAACACGTAATTTTGTAAAAGTACTTTAAAGAGATTTTTCTCCAAAACGATCTGTTTTAAAATGGACACCTACTTTTACCTGTTACGTTTTATAAGTCACAGTTTCTGTGATATAATAAATGTTTTTTCTTCTTCTGTGTAATTGTTGTAAATATAAATACTTTCACTGTTATTCATAATGTTCCGCTAACTTAAAACAGCTGCTTAGAATCTTCTTATTGAACTATTTGACATACATGCACCAGTCAAAACTGTAGTTGTGAGGGAGTCTCCTAAACCGTGGCTTACGAACAATGTGCGTTTGATGATGCGTCTTCGTGATGAAGCTCATAAACGCTACAAAGCAACTAAATCTGATGCACACAGAAAATATTATCTAGAGCTTAAATACCTCGTTGTCTCTGCCTTATTTAATGAGAAACGTGCCTACTTCCAAAATAATATTAACAAGTGTGCAGGTGATGCAAAGCGACTTTGGAAAAATCTCAAACGCACAGTTCTGCCGGACAAGCGGAATCAGGAACTTCCCTCACACTATAACGACGCTGATTTGATTAACGACCACTTTTTGAATGTACCTGGAAAAACTAACGTGACTATATCTGATTTGACTTACTACGAATTCCACCGACACGAAAAAGCTACTATTTTTTCAATGGTCACCATGACTGATTTCGATATATCAAAATTGCTTACTTCGATTAAGACGAATGCTAATGGACTTGACTTAGTTGGAATTGACATGATCTTACTGACACTACCCAGGACTTTATCCATCCTAACTGCGATTGTCAATCGCAGCATATTGACAAATACTTTCCCGACTGACTGGAAGACTGCGAAAGTTACCCCGCTACCCAAAAAACCTAACCCTATCCACATAACCGATCTCCGTCCTATCAGCATCCTTCCCTGCATGTCCAAGATAATTGAGAGAGCTGTGTATAATCAGCTATCGAAGTACCTGGAGGAAAATAACATACTACCGGATATGCAATCGGGGTTTCGGAGTGGTCGAGGAACGGCTACTGCGCTACTGGACGTTATAGACAACGTATTGTCGGAGCTCGACAGAGGGAAAAGCACTATACTGGTACTGCTAGATTTCTCCAGGGCCTTCGACTGCTTGAATACCTCCCTCTTGTTATCAAAGATGTCCTATTATGGATTTGATAATGCTACGGTTCGGTGGTTCGACAGCTACCTGTCGGACCGGGCGCAAATAGTCACGTTACAAAAAAGCAATGGCACGACGCAGCTTTCTGCAACAAAATGGCTGACAAGAGGAGTTCCGCAGGGATCCATACTAGGACCTTTGCTGTTTATTCTGTATAGTGCTGATATAATATCTGAAATAAAGAGCAGCAAGTGCCACCTATATGCTGACGATACACAGTTATATCTGTCTACTGCACCGTCAGATGCAGCTGTAGCCGTGAACTTGGTCAACAGCGATTTAGATCGCATTGCGTCTTGGTCTGATAGGAGCTGTTTGGTGCTGAACCCTAGCAAGTCCAAGTACATGGTGCTTGGTACTAAAAATCAAATTCATAATACGGTGCAAGCTCTCAACGGCCATGATATAGCTATCATGGGTGAACCAGTAGAAAGGGTGGTTGAAGCCAAAAATCTCGGTGTGCTGATTGACGGGGAGCTACGTTTCGAAAACCATATTAGAAACGTGGTCAGCAACTGCTTCTACCGCCTGAAAATTCTATATAATATACGCGATTACCTTAGCACTGATTTGCGTGTTAGGCTGAGTGAATCGTTGATATTATCTAGATTAAACTATTGCGATGTTGCCTATGGTGGCTGTATACTTGGTCGGACAAAGAGACTAATACAGCGAGTGCAAAACGCATGTGCTCGGTTTTGTTTTAAAATCCCCCCTAGATCCCATGTCACTCCGTACTTGAACGCCGCAAAGCTCCTGAATATGGAATCTCGACGACACCTGCATCTAGCAACCATGTTGTTTGGTGTGATTCGCAATAAAACTCCTAAATATCTATATAACAAATTAGAATGGTCATCTCGGGAGCGACAGGTACACAAAGAGAGAATTCGTATTCCTGCGCATCGCACGAAGATATTTCGGGGCAGCTTTAGGTATGCGGCGTCCAAGTGCTGGAATGACATTCCTCCCCCAGTCCGTGAAGCGTCCAGTAGATTTGCTTTTGGGCGCAAGCTCAAGGCATATCTGCTTGAACAGCAGAGACTTTTATATCCCGATCGAACTTCGCGCCGCAGACCCACTACGACTAACTGACGTAACTACGAGTATGTGATCGCATCGAGGATGCGTATTTACTGCGTATTTATTCTATCTATAATATCCACGTTTATTCTCTTTTATATGAATATGCACAGATATGTATTATTTATTAATTGACATATTTCGTTAACTTGGCCTAACTTTATAGCAACATTTTTATTTTGTTTACACACGTTTATTATTATGTCGACTGTCTTTACTGTTATGTTGAATGTATTTATTATATTGTTTTATTTATTACTTTGCAGCAGGCCACGCCGCGCTCTAGAGCACTTAGGGCTTTCGGTACTGACTGAAAATCAGCGCTGAGGGTTCACGCCCCCAGCACTATGCTGAGTCAGTTGCCATTTGCAGCAGCAGAGACACACCGCGACAAAGTTTGTAATGTGTTTTTTTAGTTATTTTCACGGTCAATACTTTATTTGTCTTTGTACTTTAATTTATTTGTGTGTAACTGTTGTTGCAATAAATGTTTTCTTTCTTTCTTTCTTTCTTTTTCATTCTGACTTAGGTCAATAGAAAAAGACGGAATGAGAATTAGCAATGCTTTAAGTTAGCAGACTATTATGAATAAGGGGGTTAGATTTGATTACATTTATAGCTAATTCTCTTACACCACCACCGTCCAACATGCAACATATGCTGTTAGACCGAGCACACTATACTATAGGCTCGCAGCAGTCGACGGAACCTCACCTAACCTAGTTTTCACTAGCATCCAGGCTTAGCTTAACTTTATCGCGGTAGTAGGCTCGCAGCAGTGAATAGGAGGTCACCTATAGTCTAGTTTTCACTAGCACCCGAGCATAAGAAGAGCTAGACTAGGTCAAGAATCTTGCCAAAGCCTCAAATCTGTTTCCACTAGTATTAGGATCGCAGCAGTCGCAGGAGCTTACTTGGCTCGGCCATGAGCTGCCGCAGCTGCTGGAAGCTGCGACAGCTCATGGTGTATGTTGTTTCCACTAGTACTAGGAGCGCAGCAGTCGCAGGAGCTTACTTGGCTTGGCCTTGGGCAGATACATGAACTGTATGTCAAGATACAAAGCTCACAGCACCCGAAGGGTCTACAAGGTCTGTCAAAGGCATTGCGCTGTGCCTAATAATTTTAGGCTTAAAGGAGTTAACGAGCGCCGCACAGTGGTCAATTATCAGTTTTTAGAAGGCAAAAAGGCTGTTGTAAAGCTAGGCAAAAAGTCTGTTGTAAAAAAGCAGTCGAAGGAAGCAAAAATAACACCATAAATTGTTAGTTAACATACTACGCTATTGCTCTACACTGAACATCTCGTGATACATGTTTTTTTTTTATTTTACTATATAAAGTCAAAATAATACATAAATTGTATATGTACATAATCTGCAGTTTTCAATAACATACTTACTAATTCTTTCGGTGATATTCATAGCTGATATGCAGTAGATAATGCTCCACTAAAGAGATTTGTACAAATCAAAACACAATTGTCAATCCGTAACAATTTACAACGTGCAAATGAGACTCAAAATCAAGTTAATGCTACTTCAAGCGTCAGTCTCTGCCTGATTACTACACTTTAAATTATTAGACTACGACCGATTATAGATAAACTAATAATACTTACAAAAACTAGAACTAGATGGCGCTATCTACCTAGTGATTTTTATACTTTTTGCGTTCTAAAACCTGTTAATTGCCCACCGTGCGCCGTTCAGCCATTAGGGGCATAAGAAAAACTACGTCAAGAATGTTGCCAAAGCCTAAAATCTGTTTCCACTATACTAGGATCGCAGCAGTCGCAGGAGCTTACTTGGCCTGGTCGGCGGGCTCGGCTACGAGCTGCCGCAGCTGCTGGAAGCTGCGGCGCACGTGGTGTATGTTGGGCAGACACATGAACTGTATGTCGGCGGCGGGGTAGTACTGCTGGCACTCGCACCCGCCGCCGCGGGCGCGGTTGGTCACCGCAGACGTGTAAGAGCGGGCGTCGATGATGAGGAGCTTCATTTGCTGAAAGGAAGGCGAGGGCTCTGTTAGGTTACATTCTCTGCAGGATGTTAAAATGATGAAGGCCACACTGGACTCGGAGTCAAATGACTTAATCCATACGATTTTAGTAGAAAATTGCTTTATTTTTTTAAGAGCACTGATATTTGAATCGTTTAAACAGGTTCCAAAGGGTGTGCACAACGAGCGCTTGCAATCGGTAAAAGTGTGGATTTTATCCGCAAATAAATTTGGTGTAACTCCGTAGAAGAGTTCACACCTTGCCGGAACAAGGAGGGTGCACATCCCCGGTCGGCAATGCAGGCGCATACCAAAGCAGCGAACAGGCGCTCGTCTGTACCATCATCATAAACCCATTATGTCCCACCAAGGGGCACGGGTCTCTTCCCTAAGACAGGCCATACTCCACCATGGGGGCCAAGTCCGAATTGGTGGAGAAGTGTCTGTACCAAGTGTCTGTATAAAGCGCTGCATTAGCACGAGTTCCAAAGGACGAATCCGCCAAACCGTACTTCGAAAGGTATAGTATACTGACGGTGCCTGCAATGGTTACTATGCAGGCAGCTGTGTAAACCCGGGAGCATATGCTAGACTAAACAAGACGTAGCGACCGCCATAGGTACAACACTCGTAACATGGACAAACTGTATCCCATAAGCTTACCAAATCAGGTAAGTTAATTCACGTTATGGGACCGACAGTGTACAACCGTCTGCCAGTCGATATAATTGATTCAAAATCATTGAGGTGCTTTAAAATTAAATTTCAAAAGTGGCTTGTCAAGCAAACAATTTATAATTTTGATGGCTGGCTTAATTAGCTGTTCTGATTATTTATATTATACTTACATAACATATAAGTATGTATCAGAACCTGTGAGTGAGCGCTATATTAATAGTCATTTCACAATTAAACAATTGTGTTGATTGTCAATTGTACATGTTGCGTTATAATTATTGTTATTTTGAATTGTAATTTATTGAATTCGAATTATTAATAAATTGACGTGTAATTTATAATTACGTATAAAGATGTCTGATGCCGGTGAGTCGCACATTACATACTATTTTTATTTTTAATGCACTAACCCGTGCTAAGGACAAATTTAAAAACATATTTAGAGGCTAAAAATTTCACCCATGCCGGTATTCGAACCCGCAACCTCTGGCCATCCGTGCCAGCGCTCTACCAATTGAGCCAATGGGCGACTCACCGGCATCAGTGAAATTTCGAACCACTTTACATCCCGGCATGGGTGAAATTTTTAGCCTCTAAATAGGTTTTTAAACAGTATAATATGTTGAAGATGTCTATGTCTATGCGTAGGAATGTCACCTTTCCAGAGCCAGGCGGGTGCACGCCCCGGTCGGCGGCGCAGGCCCCCACGAAGGCCGCCAGCAGTCGCTCGTCCTCGCTGGAGCGCCAGCCCAGCCAGCCCACCTCGGGCTGCGACGAGCGGGCGATCACGGCGCCGTTCACCTGGTGGCGGTACACCACGGCCGGGATTCGCCGCATGGCGCGGAAGCTGCAGGGCAGACGAAATCGCCGTCAATACAAGTTTTCGGACTATGTAAAAACAAACAGAATCGACGCGGGTGTCCAGACGGCGAAACTAAAGTGGAGCTGGGCTGGTCGTGTCAGTCGAATGCACCCGAACAGGTGGGCGAAACTCGCCACCGAGCGTGTGCCACACGACGGACATCGAAATCGAGGCCGGCCTAGAAGACGGTGGAGAGATGATCTCGACAACCATCTGCCTGAGTGGCCTGAGGTGGCCCAGGACAGAAAACTCTGGACTGAATTGGGCAGTGGGACACAAACATAGAGGCTACGTAAAAAAAACAAACAGACCCTAGAGTCTTATACTTAGATAATTTTTCAATAGAATGAAATAAGCACGACGATGGTGGATATTTGCCTCAATTTTACCAAATTGAAGCAAGTATCAACACTAAAAAGCAATATCCGTGAAATGTAATTCCAGGGATATAAACCGCGTTGATTAAATAGGCATCTCTCGCGAAGAAGATCGAATCGCGAGAGGCGCCGAGTTAAGTAGCACGGGTTATACCATTGCAATGCGATTGGTTACTAGATTACCGATAGTGTGAATAAAACAACCATTACCGGATTATTAAGACTCGATTGAACAACTGGCCGGCACCAGTAAAGCTTGTGTTAGCAGTATTGGCTCCTAAAAAGTACCAGGCTGGCATAAAAATACAGGACACCGACGCTCACCGTGCAACGGAATCCAAGTCCTCATCTCCAACACTCGCCGGCACCACCAACAGCGGTGGGTATGAAGGGCAAAGTTTGTAGTCTGCGTTCACAGCGGTGACTCGCCACGCGCCCTTATTTGTGAAGCCGAGTCTCTCCAACTGGAAGAGAGAAAGAATATCGTTTAATTGGATGTGTACTTCTTCCATTGAAAAGTTTTAACTGTTCAGTAATCAGTCAGCGACTACGCTTTGAAGCTTTTGTAAAATGTTACATTTCTCTTACGGTAAGATACACTTGCCATCTCAGTTTTCACCAACTAAACCTTAATGTCCTCATTAAAAGGAAATTCTTTTGTTACTTACTCAAGTGTTATCAGTTAAAATGGTTTCCTTTTGCATATAACTCGTACTTTTATAGGATAGTTAATTATATATAGTTACTTGTATAGATATAGTCTGTTAGATTTTAGAATATACCTCGGCTACTATCAGATAGAATCGGATATATTCGTGTAATAGAAATATCGGAACTAATATATGCCACTTAATTTCGATATCGGTGGTAGCTCAGTGGGTAGAACCATAGACTGGCAAGCGAGAGCCCCAGGTTCGATCCCGAGTGCGGGCAGGTACCAATGACTTTGTTTAATTTCAAAGTTACGTACATTTGCGAACTTGTAGTCGCAATACCACACGCTAACGGTGATGGAAAACATCGTGAGGAAACCCGCGGCTTGGTTGGCTCCGCACGTATTGACTAGTCTTTCCTGTGGGCTAGGCCGACTAAGCTGTCAGGGTGGTATAGGTGCTGGGCAAGCCTACACCATCTATAAAACCATGTCCCAGGCACTACAGCATCGGAGTGGTCCCTTCATCCATCTAGTGTGAGTGAAGATACCACTGGACGCTGTATAAATCATCTCATTAAGTAGATGCAAAAAGGCCAATATATATAATTTCGAAATCAGAACTCGATCATCAATACGAAAACCGGCGAAAATTGGCGAAAACCGAAGCCTACTCTAGAGCCCGAGGTATATGCTAAAAGCTAACAGACTATAGTTTACTTTGAGAGTCGTTTGGCTGGCGCTAAACGAGGTGAGCGCTCAGAGAGAGAGTATGGGTTTCATTACCATACGTGCCCACCGCGGATTAGCAATTTCACTGACACATTTTAACATCTCAGACACTGAGGTTTCTCTAATATCAACATCATCAGCCCACCTCAGTCCACTGCTGGGTATACGCCTTTTCCTAATATAAACCGTCTAAACGCCATACAGTGGCTACAGATCGTAGAGTTCACAGTAGTGGCGCCTAAAATGTACCAGGCTGACATAGGTGCATGAGCGGAGTGTGAGAGTGGGAGACTGCGCGCCGCGGAGACTAATGTATTTTAGGGTAGAGGTGTAGTAATATTGGGGTAAGTGTACGGTTGACTAGTAATTTTAAATTTCTGAAAGTCTATCGTACCTCAGGCCTGAACCAGTGTCCTGCGGGGCACGCGGGGGCGATTAGCGCGCGTTGGGGCGAACCCGCGGGCAGCTCGCGCGCCCACGCCGCGTACGCCGCCGCGAACGTCTCGGGGTAGGAGCCGACGGGCGCGAGCGCCGTGTTAAGACGCCGCCACCACTCCAGGCACTGCTCGCCCGTGTTGAACGTGCAGCTGCGGCCAGAGATGTCACCATTAGATATTTTATTTTTTTTAGATTAGATTCAATTAGAACTCTTTATTGTACACGCCAGAAAACATACATAAACAAAATGCATATCCAAGTATTGCCGTATACAATTGGCGGTCTTATCGCTAAAAACGATCTCTTCCAGACAACGTTGACAACCTTTCAGACACCATTTTTATATATTTTTTATAAGGATAACTAACAGGTTATCACTAACACATTAAAATGTGGAAATTACTTTGATAAGTCCCGCCAAAAATTTTGCTAAATTTTTGGCGGAATTTATTATTATTATTAATACTTTATTGCACCATAAAATTGTACAATGCGGCGAACTTAATGCCATAAGCATTTTCTACCAGTCAACCGCAGGAGGTAGAACGAAAACTTGGCAGGCGTGCAAAAAAAAAAAGGAAAAAGACAACCTTCCACATTATTATATACTTACACATATAATACACTAAACGTATAAATTAAAATAATAGTATATAAATTATATATATATGAGTATATATATATATATATATATATATATATATATATATATATATATATATATATATATAATGTGATGAGTATATATATATATATACTCATCACATTACATACAAATATGTATATACATAAACATCACTATAAAATACATATGATATGTACACACTGTAAGAGACAAGGAATACAATATAAATTACCATACATATGAATTTAGCAAAGTAATTTTTACATTTTAATGCTATTATGGATTAACGCAAAGTAACGCCTGATTCCATACACTAACACATTCAATTGACATACGTAGTAACAGAAGGCCAACAAAAAGTTATAGTATTTCTCGATAACGTCGATAATTCGGGAAATAAGGTAATTACGTTTGACCTAATAAATAATCGCTATTCTTCTTCTTCTTCTTCAGGCTATACTAGTCCACTGCTGGACATAGCCCTCCCCTAATGAGCGCCATAGCGCAACGTTATGCCATCATTGGGGGGTAATGCCCCCAATGACGATATAAAATAATCCTGTTTTTATTAAGAAAAAGATCGTGTTCAATACCCGATTTGGTCAACGTACATATAATAGTAAGTAAGGTATATTATTGCGACCAAAGAAAATCTTCCATAGCTATAAGAATCGCACAAAGCCCAATGCAAACACGGTAATCCCATTACCTACATAGATAGATGTAGATTAAACACCATGTTTACAAACAACCACTTTCTTAGACGGAGGAACGTTGCTATCCGACGCTATCGGTCGACGACCGCGCTGCGACAAATGTAATTGATACGCTATCTAAAGTAAATGGGACAGGAATGTGATTGGTCGGTCTGTTTATGCGCTCTAAGTTAAATGGGCCTCAGGACTTTCTTTCCATCGTTGTAAGGACGATTTGTGAGTGTCATTACACTACAAAGGTGTCTAGATTTTGTGGTAGTTATGCTTGGTAGTAAAAGGACGTTAGTCGCGCGTTTCAAATGTTAAAAGTAGCCACTTTCCAGTACATTTGATATATTTACACTGTCGTTCAGGCAGGTATTCATATACCCCTGAAATAGGCGTGAGGACGACAGTATCAAATTAATAATCAAAGATTTTTGATTATTAATTATTGATTATAGACAGAAGATTATATGCAGCTTTGCCTCAAATATTGTAAGTAATAAGCCTAAAATGTAAACATCTTGTAAAAAATTTGAAAGAAATAAAGATAATTATTATTATTTAACCATATTAGGGGAAGTCATATTAAAAGGATTTGGAACACTGATTTAGTTTTATAAAAAAAAATATTACCAATAAGTATGTATTTATTTATTATATTTTTCTGGTTGTGCAATAAAGTGTCCTCTATGTATCTATCTATTTTCAATCAAATAAAAGATTATAATACTGCTTTCAGCCATTTTGACTGTCAAATCACACCGACGTCACGCTTAGGTTAAAGTTGGTAATCTTCACCCGTGCTTTGTTGTGACTACCAGTGATTACGATGTTTGTTTACCAGGCTGTGACGTCAGATTCGTCGCCATGACACTGCGAGCTGTTTTCCTATAGATTTGTATATTTTATATATACTCTCTTCTCCAATATATTAGTCCAGTCCAATCAAAAGTCGCCTGGAAGAGATCACTTTAAGTGATAAGGCCGCCGTCTTTACTGTTAGGTTATGAAATATCTGTGTAATTTCTATTTTTGTCTGATAATTGTAATTTTTATTTTTACTGTGGGAAGCAACTTGCATCTGTACATTTGCTCCCTCGCACTTGTCCGCTAGATCTCTTAGACCCGGTGCCGCTGCCGAATCGGCAGCTACGCTCAAGTGCCAAAAGTATGGTGCCCTTATGGACAATTACATTTTTGTTCCATTTGCGATAGAGACAATGGGAGTTTGGGGGACTCAGACCAAGATCTTTGTTAGGGAGCTGGGTCGCCGCTTGAGGGACCGTGGGTTTGACTGCCGCTCCGGTGCGTATCTGGGACAGAGTGTCTCTTTGGCGGTGCAGCGTGGCAATGCTGCCAGCGTGTTGGGATCCTTTGGCTCAGATATTTTCCGGAGTGGTTTGTTCTTGACGAAATTTTTTTTTATTAAGTGTGACTTGTTTTGTAACTAAGAGCGGTGGTAGCGGAGCGGTGTAGAACGCCGGCTTCTCAATCGGGAGGCCATGGGTTCGAACCCCGGCATGTACCAATGACTTTGTTTTTCTAAGTTCTGTACATTTGTGAAATTATAGTAGCAATACTACTCGCTGACGGTGAAGGAAAACATCGTAAGGAAACCCTAGTGTCTGAGGTGTTAGCGTGCCTCAGCGCTTGCTACGTACAATGGCCCAACTATGAGGCTAAGTGCGGAAATCTCAGGTCTAACTATGTTTTGTAACTATTTTATTTTGTAATGACATGTTTATCTGAATAATTGAAATAAATTGACGGTAATATTTTTATCTTATACACAAAAATGTCGTGTCACGGTGTTTCCAGGCGGCCACTCACCGCACGGTCCGGGCGTCCTTGCAGAGCACGACCAGCTGCACCAGATCCCGCACCTCCACCAGGTCCAGAAGTCGAAGCGGCAGCGAGACGCCCTCGCCGCGCCGCCGCGCCTGAACGTGCACGCGGTAGTTGGACAGCGCCAGGGCCCCGCCCTCCGCCGTGCGACCCACGAACTGTGGACAGCAAGAAAAAAATGTAATCTCTACGTATAATGTAGGTACAGTACTACACATCATTTTTATTTTATTAGGGTTAACAAACAATTGTACAATAAGTGGTAACAGCATCTTAAGTAACATTAAAGTATTAAGTAATTGTACAACCAGCATCGCTTACCACGAATTAGAGAAAAAGAAAGGAGAGTTAAAAACCTATTTAGAGGCTAAAAATTTCACCCATGCCGGGATTCGAACCCGCAACCTCTGGCTATCCGTACCAGTATCCGTATCGTCCCGGCATGGGTGACCACCAGAGGTTGCGGGTTCGAATCCCGGCATGGGTGAAATTTTTAGCCTCTAAATAGGTTTTTAAATTTGTTCCTTAGCACGGGTTAGTGCATTAAAAATAGTGTAAAGGAGAGTTATTCAAAAAAAAAAAGCTAACTTCTGAATTAGGCAACATAACTAACCAGATTAATGTCATATTATTTTAAACAATGTATACTTTCAGGAAGGGAGAAATTCATTTCAATTTCAAAAATTTCAGGGAGGGAAATGGGGGTTTCTAATTGGGGTCAGTAGGGATACTCAATGTAAACATTGGTTTTCGTGCCGATAACTTTTGGACACTCCAATTCCTAGCCACACCTCCTCGCGGTCCCTCCTGGTAACTGTAGGGAACAGTTATGGATCCTACAGGCCAACGTGGCAGGTAGACTCACCAAGACGCAGTGGCCAGCGTGGTGTTTTAAGGCTAAAAACCTTTCATGGGCTGGATAGATACTATCAGTGCATTTCAGTTTAACTTGAAATGCACTAAAAGTATACTTGAACTTTTTACTATTTAGAAGGGTATAATTATATCATAAAAGTCCCTTCGGGAATCTTCGTTCGCGCAGACTAGGAAGAAGTGTAACGAAAGTACCCGAAGCTATAAGTACATTCAACATGGTCTTTAACCTGCCTGTAATGCCGCAGTAGCGCTACCTATTTCGCTCACGCTAATATTGCCAAACTAATAGTCACCTTCATCGATGACGTTGAATCAACCAATAGCAACAAAGGCGCGCGGCCTGCCATAAAATAAAACTCTGATTGGTCGATCAACTTGCCGCACATCCAAAATTTGGTCAGCTGCGCAGGTACATTCGCGAGACTTATTTCTTGTGTAGCACTGTAATAGGTTTTTAAAAATTGTCCTCAGCACGGGTAAGTGCAACAAAAAGAATATAATCATGTGGGTACAGCGATATCATTCCGATGTAAAACGTACTCGGGGCTGCAAGTGATGCAAATTACTTCAGCCAGATGTCGCTGCCTGTAATGAATATTGGAAGAGGTTCGAAATTTCACTGATGCCGGTGAGTCGCCCATTCGCTCAGTTGGAAGAGCGCTGGCACGGATAGCCAGAGGTCGCGGGTTCGAATCCCTGCATGGGTGGAATTTTTAGCCTCTAAATAGGTTCTTAAAAATTGTCCTCAGCACGGGTTAGTGCAACAAAAAGAATATAATTCCAATGTAAAACCTAACTGCAAAGAAGGTCACACTCGGGGCTGCAAGCCCCATGCTCTGTATAAAACTTCTATATTGAAAAATTATGTGTGATTAAGTGTCATATTAGTTCCGATATTTCTATTACACGAATATATCCGATAGTAGCCGAGGAATATTCTAAAAACTAACAGACTGTACTTGGTGGGTTTCCGCACCTCATCCTGTAACATTACTGAACCGAATAATTATTTTGCATATTTTTGCTTGTATATTTTTTGTTGCACTAACCCGTGCTGAGGACAATTTTAAAAAAAAACCTATTTAAATTCTAAAAATTCCGCCCATGCCGGGACTCGAACCCGCGACCTCTGGCTATAAGCAAAAATATACAAAATAATTATTCGGTTCAGTAATGTTACAGGATGAGGTGCGGAAACCCAACAAGTACAGTCTGTTAGTTTTTAGAATATACCTTGGCTACTATCGGATAGAATCGGATATATTCGTGTAATGGAAATATCGGAACTAATATGACACTTAATCACACATAACTTTTCAATATAGAAGTTTTATACAGAGCAGGAAGTAGTATTACACTCGTGTGCTTTCGGCGAAAACCGAAGCCTGCTCTAGAGCCCGAGGTATCTTCTAAAAGGTGACAGACTGTAAGTATGAAACCTGTATCTGGTGGATCCCGCTTCTTTATAAGGTGAGGAGATATTTTATTATCTTGCGAAGCGTCAGACCAAACGCTTCGCAGACGTTACAGCATGGGATAGACGAACGGTGGAGAGGAGTTGATAGTTGCTATCAGTAGTTGGACTTGGCCCCCGTGCTGGAGTATGGCCTAAACTTCCTGCGATAAGAGACCAGTGCCCCAGCGCAGTGGGAACATACAAGGGTTGATATCGATGCTATGCTATGCTAAAAGCGGCATTTGGACAGCGCTAGCGCTCACCTGCGCCCTCGAATAGTGGGAGTGGATGATAGTTACTATGCTATGCGGATCCAGATTCAAAGCGATAGGAAATACGCTAATGTTGAAAAATGTTTTGGTTTAGTAATGAAAAAACTAGAAGAGTTGGCCAGCGCTGGCCATAAGACCCGCGACCCATGGTTTTTTATCGATTTCTATTACTTCTCGTCCTGATATTGTTTTTTGCTTAAATTAATAAATTTTGCGTAGTAAAAAAGATATTTTTTTTAAATCAACGCCATGTTTAAATCATGGTTAGAATGTCCTTTTAAAAAACGTTCAACGAATTCTAAGTTACCCTATAGCAACAAACATGTATTGTTATCTAAACCAGAGAAATCCCGCGCTGGCAGTAAATTAAGTTGAACTGAAACACAGTTCGATTTGTTTTAACCGCTTCAGTTATCGGATTAAGTTGAACTGAAACACAGTTCAACTTAATCCGATAACTGAAGCGGTTAAAACAAATCGAACACTAACCGCCATTATCATCCGGAATGGACACTACCATACACTGCATTCCACACAAATGACACACCAGTTCATTCACACTGCAAGACTCATTAAAACATGACGCAGAGACGGCTTTCGGTTTCTAAGTTGTACTTTGACTCGAGGCACCCAGAACTGAGACCACTATTAGTTAGGTATATCACGGACAGTCCACTACTCATTACTAATGACCTATGCCACAGATTGCCTTACCTGTAGGTCAAGGCCCGCCTCAACATTACTTAACGATGGCATAACTTCGACGATGTTTGTTTACCTATTGTTATCATTGTGCGTGCTGAACACACTACGATTGTTAATAACCCGGACGTTGGCTGGATGTTTTTTGTGATATTTCTCAAGTATAGCAGTAACATCGTGAGGAAACCTGAGTACCTATATGAGGTGTACAACTGGCGTGGTGGTCGGTATGATGTGGAGGGTGCACAGAAGAGGGTAAAAGTATTAAGGACAGTACGGGGCAGGGAGTCAATACAACAGAGCCTGTTGAAGGGCAATTTGAGGCTGGACATGCTATAGAGGGTAGCTGCTGATGCTGATACAATACGGCCCGAAGGCAGCAGTTACATTGACATTCAGCAATCAGAGTGTAAATTCTTTAAGGTGAAATAAATTGAGGTTCAAAACTTGATTTTTATTTTTACGCGGAGTAAGCTTGATATCAAGCACAATCAATTTCGGCAATCACTGAGTGGCGGCCGAGAACAGGAAGACGGTAAGTGGGCAGACCAGCGGCGACGGTAAGTCGGCGCAGGGTCAGTGAATGCAGCAGAGATCAATTGAGAATGCAGTAAGAGAGCAATTGGGGGAAAGGGCCTATACCCAGCAGTGGGCCGCGGTGGGCTGATGGGCAAGGGTACAAGAAAACCATGGCTCATCTGGTCGAAATCCCCGGATATGGGAGTGAATGGTGCCTCAAGGCCGGGCTCGTCGTAGATCTCCGAAACCAGAGATAATATTTGAAAACGAAATAATTCTTTTGAAGTGATTAAGTAGACTTTACCAGGCTACCAGGACCACATAGCTCACCTGGACAAAATCCTCGCAAAAGGGCGTGAAGTGTTTTCGTCGGAGTGTGTTAGCACGAATAAACTCCGAAACCAGATATTATTTTGAAAATTTCTTGTGTAGTGCATGGGAATAACTGACGGTACCAGGGTACCAGGACCACATAGCTCACCTGGATAAACTCCCCGCATATGGGCGTGAAGGGTGCCTCCAGGCCGGGCTCGTCGTAATGGGTACGCAGACGGGGGTAGAGGTCGGCTGCGCGCACGCGGTGCGGCGGCGGCTCTGGCGGCGGCGGCGCGCGCACTCTCTCTCGCTCGCACATGTCGCTCGACGACGTTATCTGGAGAGAGAGGAAAGATGGCTGTTAGAACGGATGAGAGGCTGATGAGGATTTGGTCAACGGTAAAGATTCCCGGCGAATGGGCTAATTGATTGGGGTTCCAGAGTTACATTAATACCCTCCAGTACCAAAGGTTGTGCACACATATTGTGACTCCGATCTAAAGAACCTATCTATTCCCTCAGATCCATACAAAACAACTTTATATTATACTAGCTGACCCAGCGAACTTCGTACCACCACAGTCGATTCTTTATTTTTTTACTTTTCTTTCCGTAAGAACCATCCTCGTAACTTCAAGGAATATTCTAAAAAGAATTAGCGAAATCGGTTCAGCTGCTCTCGAGATTTGCGCTTACCAACACATTCAGCGATTCATTTTTATATTATAGAAGAGATCCTAGGAAATACCAGGTGGTGACAACAACAATGAAGACTCAACATTTCGACACAATGACATTTATTCACTTAATCTAATTATTTTTTAACATATTTTACAACACTAAAACGTCACCACTTTTATGTATCGAAAATTGCCCAAAATAAAAGCGGAAACATTATTATTAATTCTTTATTACACAAAAGATAATGTATTAAAGGTGGACTTAATGGTAATTGCATCGTCTTAACATCGTCCAAATACAATATTTACGCTGCGTTCAGCAATTTACAAATTACTTATAAACGACAATCGTGAAATAACAAGAAATATTATTTAGGCAGGATTTGAATGCTTCTCAATGCTACATGGAAATTTATTATGTTATTTATTATATGAGTTAAATGTATTATGTTATTATTATCGAGTCTACCGACCTCTTCAAATAAATCCGCAACCTCATAACACTTTTCCTCCGCCTTGGCAAAGTACATCCTGACGTTCCACTAGAGCATTGCTAGTCCCACAACACTTTCACACTTAACACATACGGTTTAGGGTTCAATATCCCCAATCCAGGTGCTTTGTCCTGGACACGGACGTGTATTGTAGCCACAGCACCGAAGAACTAGCACAAATGATATGAAAATGAAATAGATTTATACAAAAGAAACGTGTAGCGCGAGTCTTGGACGATTGTCAACTGTTTTGTAATAAAGCATGTGTCGTGTGGTTGACACCAAATAGGATGCTTTAAGCGCTCTGCTTGCTATAAAACACCGCTATAAAAAATAGGTTCAAGGTAGACGCAGATTATCATGCTAACAGTGGTACTAGGTAGAATAGTTCCGATTATCAGAAAATAATCATTCCCAATACCTATTTACGCTGGTCATTGTCAATAACCTTTAATATGGAAAATACGTTAGAAATATAGGGAATTGAATTTGAATTGAATTGAATACACTAATGTGAATTAATTTAGTCATTATATGGCTTCTCACTACAGGGCAGAGCGCGAAAAAGGTTAAACCGGATACATCTAATTATCTTTATCTATCTACCATCGTCCAATACGTACCCACCACGTAAGAACATTTAACATGCAAAAACACTAAAGACTGAAAACATAAACGGCTCATTTTCATTTCAGCTTTCGTGATATTATTTACTGTACTTTTAGTATGGCAACATTGTTTTACATTCTTATGTTGTCTCTATCGTAAATAGAGTTTCTGCTTTGCCGCTCCCGCACGCAGTTGCTTGTTTTTATAACATAGCCTAAAAATAGTTAAGATCGGTTTTAATCAACCATCAGCTCCTACAATCGCAGTCCACTAGACTACATATTTGCTACAAGCTCTATATCCAAGAATTTGACAACTGTCAGTGTAAACTGACCCAGCGGCTGTGAGAATGTAGGGCGGGTTTTAATTGATCATACGCCCCTACAAACACAGTCTACTAAACTATGTGCTTCAAGCTCTATATCCAACAATTTGACACTTGTCAGAGTAAACTGATCAAGCGCTGTGAGAATGTAGGGCGGGTTTTAATTGATCTTCAGCCCCTACAAATGCAGTCCACTAAAGTATGCTACAAGCTCTATATCCAATAAATTTCCACCTGTCAGTGAAAACTGATCTAGCGCTGTGAGAATGTAGGGCCGGTTTTAATTGATCATCAGCCCCTACAAATGCAGTCCACTAAAGTATGCTACAAGCTCTATATCCAATAAATTGCCACCTGTCAGTGAAAACTGATCCAGCGATGTGAGTATCTAGGGCGGGTTTTAATTGATCATCAGCCCCTACAAATTCAGTCCACTAAAGTATGCTACAAGCTCTATATCCAATAAATTGCCACCTGTCAGTGTAAACTGATCTAGCGCTTTGAGAATGTAGGGCGGGTTTTAATTGATCATCAGCCCCTACAAATGCAGTCCACTAAAGTATGCTACAAGTTCTATATCCAATGAATTGCCACCTGTCAGTGTAAACTGACCCAGCGCTGTGAGTATCTAGGGCGGGTTTTAATTGATCATCAGCCCCTACAAATGCAGTCCACTAAAGTATGCTACAAGCTCTATATCCAATAAATTGCCACCTGTCAGTGTAAACTGATCCAGCGCTGCGAGAATCTAGGGCGTCGATACAATCACTCGTCGTAGGCAATTAAAGAAAGACACGAATATATCATGCAAGTGAATTGATATGTAGAGGGCGAAGGTTAACGGAATCTAAGCTCATGTAAATAAGGTCGAACATAAATAATTCATTCGAACGACAAGGAGATAGATGGATTTGAATCAATTTACGTAGAGTTCGAATAACTGTTCTTTGACAAAATGTATTCTTTGTTTTGCGAAAACATGGGTTGAATTTGAAATTGAAATTAGTCGCTACGATTCAAAGTCTGCGTGTATATGCTACTTAATATGTGACATCAGAGCTCGATAAAGATCTAGGGTACAAGGTTATTCAAGGATTGCTATTATCCAGAAACTCATTAACTTTAGTTTATCACTTAGAACTTTCATTCACGGGTTTACACCGCCCCATATGATTGGTCGAATAAAAATGTTGTGAGTTTTTAGATTTAGGGTTCATTTTAGCACATTTTTAGGTT
Organism: Yponomeuta sedellus; assembly: GCA_934045075.1. NCBI lineage: Eukaryota > Metazoa > Arthropoda > Insecta > Lepidoptera > Yponomeutidae > Yponomeuta > Yponomeuta sedellus. The sequence continues at coordinate 17,187,341 of OW203742.1, read as the reverse complement.
ACTGTAGGGGCGTCCCACGCGTCTCCTGGCTGAACAGTTGATTGTAGAAACGTATAGTCATCTTATAACGAAAACTATCAAGGCTAAGTAGGCTTTACAAGTTAAGGAGTTAGGCGCCCAAGTTTTGAAAAGAAGACTTCACACAAATTCCATAGAAATTTACTTCGATGAAGTTATTATTTCTGTTAAGCAGTTAAAAACGGTCCTAGGGAAAAACTAGGGAACCCCACAATGCGCGTGGCTCGACACGTAGTTGGCAGTTTTTACCCATTGAAAAAAGACAAAAAACCAATATTGCTTAACTTCCATAGAGTATCTACTTACTTTATCGACACTGTGAGAGTCCTCTGACCATTTATTAAGACGGCGTTTCAAATACTCTCCAGGGTAGGATTAAGTTGCGGTCTACGTGGGGGCACTGTGAAGATATAAGCTCGTATTTCCGTCAAAACGTCCCACATCAACAATTTTAAATCCCATCTAAAATAACGGGCATAATCCGTGAATGACACATAGCTTACTCGACAAGCCGCGCAGTTGCTTCGCTCTTTGCCGACGAGGTATGTAACGTGTTATTGTAATAACAAGAGCCTGAACTTTTTCATCAAATGTCAAATTTATTTCTACGTACAAAATTAACTGTTCTGAATGTTCGGCAGGCTCGGCAGCGACTCGCTTTTACCATATCGATATTCAAGATTGTTTGAAAAAATAATTTTCGAGTATTGTAAACGTTTGCTTATCGCCACTATCGCCACAGATTATCCTTTATCGCCTAGACAACTACATAATCACTCAGGACAAAAGTTATTTATGGTGAAACTTTCAACGCCATTTTATTTTGTAAGTAAATTGTTTATTTAGTACTATAAAACGTTAACATTTAAAAATATCGGATAGGGTAGAGCGGTGGTAGCGGAGCGCTATAACGCCAGCTTCTCAATTGGGAGGTCGTGGATTCGTACGTACGAAGTTACGTACATTTATTATACTTTATTGCACACGAAACATTTATCAGGACATTACATAAGAAATAACATGTACAAAGGCGAGCTTATCTCTGAAAGAGATTTCTTCCAGCAAACCTTAGAGAGTCGGAGAAGCAGTAAAAAGCGGGTCTATATACGTGTACAAAATATACTACATAAATATTGAATAACCTACCTAACTATGAAAGAAAGAAATAAACTACGTAAACTAAAAATAAATACATAAATATATAGCTCAATGTTATGACAGAGATAGATAATGCTCTTTCAACCGCTTCTTAAATGTACCAGCAGTGGGACTAGCGCATATCTTTTGTGGCAGCGCGTTCCACAGCCTGACCGAATGGACCGTGAAGGAGTCACCGTAAGCGCCACTATTATGAGCAGGGATTTTAAGAAGGTGAGAGTTTGCAGATCTAATTGGCCTTTCCCCAGAGTGTAGGTACTGAAACCTTTCTCTGAGGTAGGTACATTTGTAATGTTAAAGTATTAAGACCACTCTTTAACGGTGAACGAAACACGAACAATGTCTGAAGTGTTAACATACCTCCGCGCTTGCTACGTACAACGGCCCAACAATGAGGCTAAGTGCGAAAATCTCAATTCTAACTATACCTGCCTAGATAATACAATGACGCTAGTCGCGCGTCTTAAATATCACAAGTCGCGACTTTCCAGTACATTAATTGTCAAATTCGGTCATTTTGTTTCTACACAACGCGTGACTCGTGGCCGTACTACCCAGGCTGATGGGGCCAACGGTCGTGGCCCTCAATGCAGCCCTGTCACCTGTCAAGTGAAAGCGTTACGGCGGTAACAAGTCGTCGCGACAAGCCCTTACGACACCCGACGAGGTTGTCCAACGTCACCCACTAGGCAGGTGCTTAAAACTGTTAGGATTGGCGGACCGTGAAGCATTAGGCCGTGTTTCCATTACTGACAGCTAAAAAGTACACAGAACAAGGCCCGGGTGGCCGAGGACTAAAAGAAGTAGCGTGCCTTGTGGAAGAACTATTTCCGGCAGTGGATGATTGATTTATGAAAGGCCTAGGTATCAACCAAATAAAGCAAGAACTTTCATACGATTTCATGTAGGTAGTTCAAAATTCAACAGACTCCTCCTGGCTTCGTTTTAAGACGTTTAACAGTGGGATACTTTTATTTCTTTAGGGCTGATTTTTCAATCCTGGGATAAAACTTATTCGTCGAATTTCACAACCATTTCAAAAATATGTGGTAATTGCCTTTCTTTTGTTATTCTACAGATGACATTTTTAATTTGCGAGGGTTGATAAATTTAGTCACTAAGTTTAAAAACCTATTTAGAGGCTAAAAATAAATAGGTTTTTAAATTTGTTCCCTAGCACGGGTTAGTGCATTAAAAATAAAAATAGTGTAGTGATGTGGGTACAGTGATATCGTTCCGATGTTAAAACCTAACTGCAAAGTAGGTAGTCGGGGCTGTAAGTAATGCAATTTGCTTAAGTCAGATGTCGCTGCCTGTACGTAATACAGAGAATATTGTAAAGAGGTTCGAAATTTCACTGATGCCGTGAGTCGCCCATTGGCTCAATTGGTAGAGCGCTGGTACGGATAGCCAGAGGTTGCGGGTTCGAATCCCGGCATGGGTGAAATTTTTAGCCTCTAAATAGGTTTTTAAATTTGTTCCCTAGCACGGGTTAGTGCATTAAAAATAAAAATAGTGTAATTAATTAGTCACTAAGCACTAACACTATGATCATCGGGTATAACTAACCTCTACCATTTGGTTTTTTTTACGTGACGTCACGTATAGTCAGTGACACCTACGTCGTCAATGCCTTTCATTTGACATCTCACATGTCCAAATCGATGAAGCCGTTTGGCCTCGAGTGGTCTAATTAAAGGTCATAGCCTTACAAGCACCTAATAGTCTTAATTTACTTGACACTCGCCCGCGCAAAAATGCGTCTCATCTGAAAATTGCAGAAACCGTATCAATTTACATACCAGCGTCGCATAACCGGTACTTTCCCCACTCCGACTGGCATTCCGTCGTAATTATGTAATTGCAGAAGCTATAACATGAATCCAAAACGTCTAGAAAGCCTACTGTCTTGACTACCCTTTGTGGATATATCTGTGAACGAAAATAAAGCACGACTTGATTATATAACTTTGCTGTGTGCGGAACAAAATATCTACTGGATTTGGCATACAATAAGTGTCTCAGTATCACTGTGATGTCTCAGATATAAACTGAAACCAACTTTCCACGGTGTGTGATACGTATTACGCCTCATGTATATGCGGTAGAGCTAAGTAAATTCCGCTTTCGCACACAGATGTATACGTTAAAAGTTACATAATCAAGGCGCTGTTTCAGTCTGTTGTTCAATTATTTGAGAGCCAGTCTCAGAGCATGTCCACGCGAACGGGTTATCTACTATGTGTAATACCTACTACACCTCTTACATAACTATACGGAAGAATCATGTAATCATTTCCCTTTCTCACATTGATACTCGTATATGCGCTCTAACATAGATAAGATCAAGGCACTGTTCTTAATATTGTAGTGTGTCGGTGTTTGGGGGCAGACTTTGTCAATTAACGAGTTAGATTGGCCAACACACATATCCTGGGCACTGCATCTTTCGAGTATAAAATCTGTGTAAAATCACCCTAAACGAAGTCGTTATCAACCCATCTATGTCCCCACTGCTGGTGCACGAGTCTCTTCCTGCATTGCAGGAAGGTTAGGCCATTCTCTACCACGGGGGCATCTTTCGAGTAGTCCATTACCCATCTAGTGTGAGTGAATGTGCCACTGGACGCTGTATAAATGATCTCATCATTACGTAGGCAAAGGCAAAGTTTTTTGCCCTGTAGTATGACACAAGTATCAGCAATGCTTCTTAAAAAATAGCTTATAAGATGTGGTTTAATATATCAATACTGAAGAAACTGTGGGATGCTCTAAGAGATGTGTTAATTTACTTTATTCACTGCTGTATTTCAGTATAACATTATTTTCATACTGTTGTAACCCCAACAAATAAAAAAAAGAACTGTTTCAGGTCTTGCGTTATTTTTTGGAACTCGTACCTGTTACTATGACGACATCCGTAATAGTATACGTAATAGCGTTCTTTACTGCGTGAAACTTCTGTATGATTCGTCACAGGAATTACTCAACAGCCATGGGACCTCTATCGCAAGGCGATTAGGGTTTATTTTTAGAGTGAATAGCTCCCATAACTGCATTTAGCAATATTCAACATAGCGTGTTGGCTGGTTATCTCCAGTTTAAAACTGTCAGTCTTTCGGTTGGTTGACCACAAATGCCATCGTTTGGCTCAACGCAACGTTAAGTGCAAAAGTGCACATTTCAGGAAATTAGACTCTATGGCAAGTGACGCAAGGTAACTAATTAACTTTAACGGTCGACCAGTTGATCAAGTGATAATATTTAGCTACAAACTTGTCTGTTCGATAAGTTCAAACGTTTATGTGAGTAAATTGCAATAAACTGTAGGAATTTAACATTAAATTGACAGTCACTGCCGGGAACCGTGGAACTGAGTGATTGGAATCAATCGCTTAGGTTAAGCAACATCAGTCGTGGTCGCTGGATGGGTGACCACACCGTGACTAAGGCACGTCAAGCCGTTGGTGCCGGCTGTCATGTAATGGCAGTCGTTAAGCCATGTCAGAGGCCTTCTGGGCGGCTTGATAACTTCTGACAGTAAGGCCCGCCACTGTCTTACAATCCTCCACCAACCCGAACTTGGCCCCCGTGGTAGAGAATGGCCTAACCTTCCTGCAATGCAGGAAGAGACCCGTGCACCAGCAGTGGGGACATAGATGGGTTGATAACGACTTCGCTTAGGGTGATTTTATACAGATAATTAGGTTAAGGCGGACATTTTTCGAACAAATAGGTCTTGTATCAGCAAAGGGAAAGATGAAAAGTACCCGAAACCGGCGTGCGTGCATGCAACGACTAATGAACGTTGATGAACCGAAGGTGATCTGTCAGGATCATAGCAGTGGCAATCCCTGGTCTCTGTCTACACCTCTGAGATACAAGCGTGTCTTTGTTATGTTAAAAATGAAGTAAATTTTGGTTAAAGGTTAATTAACTTTAGTGGCAAACCCTGGTATCGGCGTACCTCTCTGAGATAAAGGCATGAGTTTATAGCTAGGTTTTCACTGTCTTAGTGCGCTCGGTCCGAGTGCGCCATCCGAGTAAACTAATGCTTCTGGTTGGCGTTGTCTTGGCGTTATTTTGGTGTTGTCACGAAAAACCGTCCAATCAGAAGCATTAGTTTACTCGGATGGCGCACTCGGTCCAAGCGTACTAAGACCGTGAAAACATGGACTGTGTAATTTAAGTAGGAAATATTCTGAGAATTATACATTACGTAATCTGTGGACGCTCCCTAGTTAGTTAGACCTGAGATTTCCGCACTTAGCCTCATAGTTGGGCCATTGTACGTAGCAAGCGCTGAGGTACGCTAACACCTCAGAGACTAGGGTTTCCTTACGATGTTTTGCTTCACCGTCAGCGAGTAGTATTGCTACTATAATTTCACAAATGTACATAACTTAGAAAAACAAAGTCATTGGTACATGCCGGGGTTCGAACCCACGACCTCCCGATTGAGGAGGAAAAGAGCAAAGAACCTCTTGAGTATTCATACCTAATTAGCTCATTCTGTCTTAGAGAAGACTTGATCTCAGCTGACGAATATAAAGGAAATGCAAAGAATGCATAACATGTCGAATCCCTGTATATAATTAGCCAGCTAGAGGCGAATTCTGTGTTAACATGATTCTTAGGATGACTTTCTAAATGTTTATAATTCTGTAGGCATCGTAAAAAAGCTCTTAATATTCCGATAACAGCAAGTAAACGCCTAGATTTCAAACATCGCTGCGAGAAGATTCAACAAGCAGATTTAAATAATATTAATTCGCTATATAATGTAATTATACAGATAAGATTAGCTGTGCATAGTTAAGTACGCGTTTACACCTGAAAATGTGTAAAGCCATACTTAAAAAGGCTCTAGTGAATTTTCAATTGAAAGCATCTGCTGGAGCTTCAGTATGGGGTTCTGAAGCTTTAGCAGATGCTTACCTCGAAGTCAAACACATTAAAGGTTTTATTTTATTTTACAATAAAACCTAAATTCCCAACACTGGCAACAACGTCCATTCCAAACTAACAATTCCACGAGTCTAAAACATTGCCAACACCGAAGGGCAATTCAATAACCTCTACAATTATTCGCAAAACCGGTTTGAGAGAAAATATCATACACCGGATTATAACACAAAAAAGTAATATATTCACAAGTTCACATAAATTATTACGTCGCTGATGTTACAAAGGCAGTCCAAGGGTGATGGAGTAATCAATATTTACTGAGATAATTATGCAGGATGATTGCCTATTCTCGTTCTTCAATACCTCCTCATAAATATTGTGCAAATACTTAAACTTAGCTGCAAAATTAATCAATCAGCCTGAACTCGACCACTGCAGGACATATGCCTCCCCCAAGGCACGCCTCTTCCCTGTCCTCACCCATCCTTACCCATGACATATGCGTGCATATGTCGACGAAATTCCGCGGATTCACACCAAGCGCTTCGCGAATTAAGAACCGCAAAGACGTGTGGAACGCCGTCTGGTTTCCCAGACATTTTTATTTTATTTATTTATTTATTAAATTGCCCAACATTACAGTGTTAACTAATTCGATGAATAATTAAATTGTTAGGCTGTAGTAAACTATAAATTCGACACAATTAACAAAACTAGCCTAAGTAAGTATTTAACAAATTAACAACAAAGATTTTTTTTTATTTCTCCTCTGCATTCACCCAAATGGCAAATAAATATATCAATATTTTCTGCACGCTTGCTAAGGATATAACCTGTTTGTGTTTAAAACTAGATGTCATCGGCATTTAACATTTTTAATTTAACAGGTAATCACGTAACATCTTAGAGCCGTCTTCGTTTACCATCAGGCGGGTCTGGGGTAAGTGTCAACCACTCATAATAAAACAAATCTCATAAGCAAACATCAGTTCTAAGAATCGGGTATGAATCAAAAGAATGCAGTACAAAAAACTGCAAAGCTTCATCAGCGAATTTAAGTGTGAGTTACAATCATTTGATTGGCAAAAAACCGCACAGAGACCTAATTCTGTGTGACTCCTGCCGTCGCCAGAGTAAATAGTATGGAATTGGACAGTCAGACGATTGGAATCGTTGAGGATTTGGTGCGCTTAATATTGGACCAGGACAGGGATAAGGCGACTTCTCGAGTCAGATCAGAAGCCACGCCACACTTCGGGTCGCTGACCCAGCGGCATCAGTAACTGGATATCACAAGCTTCTACTTTCTAAAAACATTAAAAGTTCAGTATTTTCTAAGGTTAACACGAGCAGTAGACATAATTAAAACTGTTTTTATACGGATTTATGCTCGTTTATTACATTTTTACAATTTTCCAACGTTTCGGCACTTTTTCAGGTGCCGTGGTCCCGGATGACTGAGGTGACAGGTGTCTTTTAGAAATCATTAACGGTTAGTTTACTACCCTCGGCAAAAATTACAAAAGTTAATTATGAAGTTACGTTCCAAAATAGACAAACCAATTATTTTTTATATAAAGTCAACAATATTGATTATTAGTAATTGAAGTTAAAATTAAATTTATAAACTAATTACTTTATATGAACTTAAAGATACCGATTATTAATTGAAATTAAATTGATTTTTTATTATTTATTCTACAGTCACACTTCTAGCAAGGGGGTCTCATGCACTTAAGCACTGGTTCCCATGCTACCGGTATGTTCCAACCACGATCTCTATTAAAATTTGGATGCCGGCGGATCTCTATTGCCTCACGTATCATTCTAGGGAAGAAACGGTCTTCTCGGGCTAGAACTTTAACTTTATCGAAATGTATAAAGTGGTTGGTACCGCTAAGTGTATGCTCGCTGACTGCAGATCTACCAGAGCGCTTATGTTTCACATCAGCGATATGTTCCTTCACCCGCTCAGCTATGGTACGCTTCGTTTGACCAATGTACGAGGAACCACATTCACAGTCAAGCTTGTATACTCCTGCCTCTTGAAAGGGAATCCTGTGCTTGACACTTCGCATGTATTGGTGTATCTTTCTTGGCGGCTGGTAGATGGTTCTGATTGAGGCGCGTTTCAAAATACTCCCAATTTTGTCAGTCACTTCTCTCACGAAAGGCAGGTAGGCTGGAACTCGCTCGACTGTGTCCGGTTTGACACGTCCTCCGCGACGGACACGCGGAACTTGCAGCTTGTTTGCACGAAGTACTCGTTTGACATGCTGGAGTTCCGCAGGTAGATGGTCCTTGTCGCAGATTCGGTGTGCCCTCTGTAACAGAGATTTTCCAACGGTAGACAACTGACACGGGTGATGGTGAGACTCACCGTTTAGGTACCTATCAGTGTGGATCTTTTTCCTATAAACTGTATGTCCTAAGGTTCCATTTGGATTCCTGATGACTAAAACATCTAAGAAAGCTAAAGAACAATCTGCTTCTAACTCCATTGTAAACTGGATCTTGTTGTTTATAGAGTTAAGGTGGTCTAAGAAAGCCGTTATTCCACTAGTAGGTAATATAGCAAAAGTGTCATCGACATATCGCTTATAGAACCTTGGTGGGACGGGAGCAGTTCGCAGGGCTCGCTCCTCGAAGTCTTCCATGAAAATATCGGCTACAACGGGAGAAACAGGGGAACCCATGGCTACCCCGTCTACCTGCATGTAAAACTCACCATTCCATACCAAGTAGCCAGTTGTTAGGCAGTGATCTAACAGCTCTGCATATTCCACAGGCAAATCATGTTCATTGAGCCTTCTCTTAACAATCTCAATGCAATCCTGTCTAGTGAAGAAACAATGGTGAGTTTCGATGTTAAATCCTTGTTTACTTGTCTTCCAATACAGGATTGCATTGAGATTGTTAAGAGAAGGCTCAATGAACATGATTTGCCTGTGGAATATGCAGAGCTGTTAGATCACTGCCTAACAACTGGCTACTTGGTATGGAATGGTGAGTTTTACATGCAGGTAGACGGGGTAGCCATGGGTTCCCCTGTTTCTCCCGTTGTAGCCGATATTTTCATGGAAGACTTCGAGGAGCGAACCCTGCGAACTGCTCCCGTCCCACCAAGGTTCTATAAGCGATATGTCGATGACACTTTTGCTATATTACCTACTAGTGGAATAACGGCTTTCTTAGACCACCTTAACTCTATAAACAACAAGATCCAGTTTACAATGGAGTAAGAAGCAGATTGTTCTTTAGCTTTCTTAGATGTTTTAGTCATCAGGAATCCAAATGGAACCTTAGGACATTCAGTTTATAGGAAAAAGACCCACACTGATAGGTACCTAAAAGGTGAGTCTCACCATCACCCGTGTCAGTTGTCTACCGTTGGAAAATCTCTGTTACAGAGGGCACACCGAATCTGCGACAAGGACCATCTACCTGCGGAACTCCAGCATGTCAAACGAGTACTTCGTGCAAACAAGCTGCAAGTTCCGCGTGTCCGTCGCGGAGGACGTGTCAAACCGGACACAGTCGAGCGAGTTCCAGCCTACCTGCCTTTCGTGAGAGAAGTGACTGACAAAATTGGGAGTATTTTGAAACGCGCCTCAATCAGAACCATCTACCAGCCGCCAAGAAAGATACACCAATACATGCGAAGTGTCAAGCACAGGATTCCCTTTCAAGAGGCAGGAGTATACAAGCTTGACTGTGAATGTGGTTCCTCGTACATTGGTCAAACGAAGCGTACCATAGCTGAGCGGGTGAAGGAACATATCGCTGATGTGAAACATAAGCGCTCTGGTAGATCTGCAGTCAGCGAGCATACACTTAGCGGTACCAACCACTTTATACATTTCGATAAAGTTAAAGTTCTAGCCCGAGAAGACCGTTTCTTCCCTAGAATGATACGTGAGGCAATAGAGATCCGCCGGCATCCAAATTTTAATAGAGATCGTGGTTGGAACATACCGGTAGCATGGGAACCAGTGCTTAAGTGCATGAGACCCCCTTGCTAGAAGTGTGACTGTAGAATAAATAATAAAAAATCAATTTAATTTCAATTAATAATCGGTATCTTTAAGTTCATATAAAGTAATTAGTTTATAAATTTAATTTTAACTTCAATTACTAATAATCAATATTGTTGACTTTATATAAAAAATAATTGGTTTGTCTATTTTGGAACGTAACTTCATAATTAACTTTTGTAATTTTTGCCGAGGGTAGTAAACTAACCGTTAATGATTTCTAAAAGACACCTGTCACCTCAGTCATCCGGGACCACGGCACCTGAAAAAGTGCCGAAACGTTGGAAAATTGTAAAAATGTAATAAACGAGCATAAATCCGTATAAAAACAGTTTTAATTAAAAGTTCATCTAAACTTACACTTACATCCGACGCAATGCAGTCGGAGGAAACACATTAAACATTTTTAAATATATACTAAGCCGAGCAGTTTAGAGAGTTCAACTAAACATTGAAGCGCCCATCAAACGCATGTGGGTGGCTCAGGGGTGTAGGTACCTACTCAAAACCAGAATACAGAAGCATAAAATTACTTCAGTTCTTGTAAATAAACGATTTGTTCTGGATTATGGTCTTCTGGATGTTTAAATACTTCTGGATATATCCGGATGGTTTTTCAGGTTTCAGCTGATTTATGAAGTAGAAAATAACTGAACAAGCTAATAGTGTGAGCAAAGGGCCAAGAAAATAAGCCAGCGAATTATTTAATCTTGTGGTACAACAAAAAAAAACAATATAAATTGGCTTTAGCCTCTTGGTCACGAAAATCGATAATCGATGGGGAAAAAACATCTTGAAAGGTGATCATTCGGCGGCTAATCAAACTAAATTGGCTTAAGAAAGATTGAGCAGAATTCGCATTGTGTTAGCTTATTCTCCATGTAATCTATTCTGAACAAGTTTGACGTCCATTATTCAAATATTATTTGAAAACAAAATGTTTCCTACATTTTGTTTTCAAATAATATTTGAATTTAATATTCTAGTTGTAGAACAATATCATCTAGTTGAAGTGGATGACTAATATGATATTGTAGTTTTAATTAAAGAATGATATTGATTAAAGATGGTGAATTATACACTACGACAAGCAGTTTTTAAATGAAATGCGAAAATACTGTTGGAGTATAAATAAAAGATATTCAAAGCAAGATCGAAGAAGACACAAATAATACAAGCTAAGTATTCCTTGTAGCTGTACTTCTGGAGCACATAGTGCACATTGTGGCGTATCTGAAACCAGAACGTTAACCCTACAGCCAGAAAAAAACCCATCAACTGCAGGCTCAAACATTAAAGTAGTGGCTGTTAACTTTAGTTCGGTTATATTTTTTTATTTAGTTTTGTGGCGGGTCGTTCACCTAGCGGTAATGGAAGGTATTCGATAAACACACAAAAAACTGAGCCGAGTGAATTGTACTGTGTGGGAGTGAAAAACTCTGACTGTACGGACAAAGAAGCTGTTTCGTGGATCGATTTGCTAAGTAAATTTAACGCTAATTTCTTTCTTGCTATAGTTTCAATAGCTTTATTGAATCTAACTAGATACTGCACCCAAAGTATTCATCGTTTTAGCGTTTACTTATTATTAGATTAACATCCCAAATACTGGAAGGATTTGTGCGCTAGGAGTTAAAGCAGCAATAGAATGAGTGAATGGATCAAAGATTGTGAATAGATACTGTGTATTGACTAGATCTCGGTGCATTATATTAACTTGGAGAATCTAGAGCAAGATTTATTTGGGCAGCTGACGAGCCTGTGACCATTATACTAAAACTACTCTTTATCATGCACGTCTATAAATACTCCACAGTCACTTTGAACTTTCACGAGGTTAAATTAGGGCGTATTGAAGGCGTCACTGCCATAAAAGGCAGCTGGGAATATAAAATTAGTTGGCACCGACATCTTAAAGTGTTCCCTTGATAGCCATGTGAAGCGGGTTGATGCTTTTTGGGTAGAGATGACTGAAATCAACCATTGTGCTTTGGAGTGACTTAAAAAGGCAAAGCGTCGTCGTGTCAAAAAGATCGATCTTGGTATCGGCTGTACTCTTCGACGAATTCACAAAGCCTTTTGAAAAGCTAGTTGGGTTTGTTAGTATTGGTCAGGTTAACCATGAAAACGGAATGACTTGAGAGGTTCTTATAATGTTTATGATGATGATGATCATCAAATTTGGTTACGGATGATCCTAGTCTATTTTTGTAATGTCACCAAATCTGACTGCGTACACAAAGGTAATTACAAAATATATAGCGGAAGTAATAAAAATGTGCTGAAAGGACGGATTTAGTTATGGGCAGTAAAACCCAAAAATAAAGTAGATTTTCGGGAGGGAGCCTGAGCTCAGCTCTATGCTAGATTGGAGGCATCAAGCGCACCATAAAGCTCTGAGCTATAAAGTGTTAACTACTATATATCCAGGAAATCCCAGACATAAGGTTTTTCCTGTTACTCGTTGAGTATTCAAGTCACGGTAAAGTCATACACCATGAATATTGGGAGAAGGAAAGCCATAGCAAAATAAACGTGCCTTAACAATCCCAACCAAAACACCAGTTTGTGTCTTAAGTTACAAACTCGAATCTATGAAAACCATTACTAGACAGCCAGAAAACTAATTTTCGCCAGGATCCCATCATCAGGTCCCGACTTGATGACTGTGGGATACAACTGTTAAGGTTACCTTTTCAAACAAAAATACTATTTCCAATTTATTCAAGGCGAATGAAGTCGACTAAAAATACTGTTCAAATCACAACTCATATTGAACAATGACTTATAATAAAGAACTTCTTTGCTACGGGAGTTGGTTATCGGAGTAGGTGTATAAAGCAATAGTAAATTCTGGGAAAACGCTCGTGCAACGTAGAGAATAGAGGTCGCAGCGTACCAGACATGAATGGAAAGGAGATTTCTCAAGGACGTACGAGGTACATCGTAAAGTATGGCACAACTTTACGCCTTCTATGGATTGAGCGAGCCGACGGGTGAGTGCTTTTTAGGACTATGACGCACTCTTAGCTACATCGATTGAAGCGGTGGAGGCAAAATGTGATAGCTTTTTTAAGAAGATTATGAGGTGGTTTCTGAATTGAGTATTTCACTAAGTAATGTTCTGTCACACTCTTTTCTGAGAAATTAGAAGAGACAGACTACAGCTAACTATTTACTTAGCGAAATTCTCAATTCAGAAAGTGGCCCTATATTACGTTGCCGACATTTACTAAATCCAGCTGCCTATGGAATATGATTAACATAAGCCTCCTGAAGACTTCACCAAATCAAACGGGTTTTAATGAAGCCTTCGAGAAACTTATCTTATATTTAAGTATCGCGGTAGTCTTATGTAATCGGTACCAATAGAGTATCCAAAGCTTCAAAACTGTTCTAACTTCGAGAAACATATTATATAGTTTTGAGTATTACAACGAATTTATTTAAATTACCGCCAATGTAGTTAATGCACCATATTTGGCCTTATTTGGTCATCTTACAATAACCTATGCTCAATTTATTAAAGCTTAAGCATATGGGCAAGTAGTGGACAAGATAGTAGTTACTGGGAGTTTTACTTTATGGCGATAACTGGTGATTAGATGAACAGATTTGCATGAAGCATATTAGAGCTGGATTTCAATTAGATATGGGCCTAAATAACCTTATCTGCAATATAAAAACCTTCAGTGCGTCGGAATAGAAGTAGAATTTAGGCAAAGCAGCCAGAGTGTTAGACGTGAAATCTGAATAAAATGCGGTAGTAGTATTCAGTTAACATTTATATGCCACGTATGTGATAAATTGGACAACTATGGAAAAACTCGACAGGTGCGACATTAATTCACGTGACATTCAGGATAGAGACACGAAAGAAATCATGGCGACATTTATATAGACATAAGGTCATTGAAACAGGAAATCTTAAAATGCATATACGAGTATTACACACTTGTGATATCATCGAAATCATACTCGTCATAAATACTTAGAGCAAAAAATAAGTATAAACGCATTAGTGGACGATTAACTTGACATCATATCAGAGAAGATTACCAGAAATCTGAACTTTCTTTCGACTGTGGGATATTTCGAACATCGACAACAGCTGCTGTATTAAATAATGAACCAAATAAAAACATAATATCTGCTCACACGACCAAAATTTATAAATATAAATAACAAAAGAAGTTATTGCGAAATATTCGCAAAAACCACTAGGATATCATAACATCAAAGCATTCTTCAAATCATATGCTAAGTCGGCAATAAACAGTTACTTTTCTATGAATTAGGCCGATTTAAACGAGAAGTTGGTTTGTGCTACATACTAAGTTGCATAACATAATATTGGACAACAGAACCTGTGATGCACTTAGCAAATATAATAAAGAAAAGACAAGACAAAATTAAACCGAAACAAAGTACCAGGTCGTCAGCGACAGATACAACAATAAAATACGGCTTATGAATGGAGCGTCATAACTCACAACTTCGCAAGACAAGGACATTGGAGGCCCTGATTGCCTAGTACCGTTGCGCGGCCGCGGAAGCGCTCGTGGGACAGGCGGGCGAGCCCACACCACCACATTAAGTTAGCGTTGCGTAATGGAATGACTCAATGGTATACTACGCCGCTCGTGAGGTTGCTTGTAAGTGGTACGTAAGCATGGTAAAGGAAATCGGCTAAGAAGACTCTACGATGGAATTCTTTGCGTGTGTATAATTTGTGAGGCGGATGTGGCAGTTATTACAATTACAATCCGTTTACGGTAACAGAATCTCTGGACTGAAAGCTGCGAGCTGCGTAGGAGATATTTAATATACTGGAGTCAATCATGCAGAAAAAGGTTAAGATTGAATTACCTTATCTTTAGAACTTCATTGTATCTTAAAAAAACTACCACCAAATTTACCGCGTAGTAACAAAATTGTTGTATACTTTTAACAAATGTCAGTTAGCGAAAGCACATACAGAAAAAAGTGACAGCTAAAGCAGTACTTAACAGATTTGTCAGCATACGAAAAACAGGCCGCCTTCTGAACTCTTAAGATTAAATATTTCCGTAAATTCCTTTTTTTGTAGTTACGACAGTGTCAACAGTGTACTCTACTCCGAAGTCTCTGTTTGACATTAGTTCCGCTGATTTAACCAATCCCCAATAACCCAATCACAAAGAACCATATCACATCCTTAAATTCCAGAACCTACCAAGTCGTTCACCCGAACGAGAGCGTCCAAAGAGCCATTGAGAGTTGAATGGGCCATTCAAGTACAAAACTCGCGTCCAGCCCATACTGTGCTGGGGCTACAACGATCCTTTACAGATAGGATCAGTGAATTGAGTCATTTATCGGAGTGGTATTGTTAGACATCGAATTAAACGGTTATGACAATTTCGATGTGGAAATTCCATTCTTAATTGAGTATGATGGCATGTATCAGCCACATGATAAATAATTTGTTAAGATAGATTCCGTTTCAACACTTGAGTAATAAAATTTCCAAAGAGGCACAGGTTAGTTGAGTAAACGCCAGCAGTTACGCTTGTAATGATAATTTAATGACGTTTTTGCGTGGCGATAAAAAGACAATTCAACTAGTAATCATCAAAGACATCAATGCAGATCTGTTTACTGATACCTAAGATTGATGAGTGATTTCACCATTTTTCTTCTTAGCGTGTCGATAGCAAGCCATCGTAGTGAAAGGATTTGCCAATCAGCGTATGGGGCTCGCTGATTGCTGCCTAGAGCGCGCCAGACGCACGCCATTGCTGTTGTGACATTCGCGTTGGTTTCGTTTTTCAGTCAACGTATCTTTTTCACGGCTTCAGAAACTCAGGTCTATGTTACGGAGTGAAACAGACCACTAGTACAATACAAATAGTGCAATCCACGAATGTCAAGAATGACCACACGCCTATAAAATACTGCAGTATTGATAATAAACATTATCCAATTACTCTTGAGAATCAAATTCCAAGCCAGAGCGGACCAGTGAATCATTTAGGCAGTTACAAGTGTTTTCATTTGAACATGAGTATTTATTTATTTATCAACAATATCAAGAACGCAGTTATAAAATATAAACTATAGCGTCTTTGTTGTTACGTTGAATTTCCCTTGAGCATTGCTCGGTGCAGTCAACGTCAGTGGTAAATTGGATCATAAGATCGAGTGGTAAGGTCGTAATTGCTCGTTTGTCCAGGTCAATAGATGTATTATCCCTGCGGATGAGTCAGGAAGTTAATGCATCCATTGTAAAGAATGGATGTGTGAAATTATTATGACATTCTTTTGATCAACAGACATTCTTTATATCGTGAAACAAAATGAACTTAGCATGTTTTATTGAATACGAAAGTATAAAATGTTGAAATTGCTAGGTGACTGTTATAATATTTATGTCGTAATAAAATTATCACCTCATCTTATTAATGGAAACGTCACCGTAGAAGATAATTAGATTTAGCGCAAGAAACATACAAATGTCACAGAGTTAACAAACATTCATTTATAGTCTTAAATCACTGTTATTTCTACAAAAAGAAAGAGAACAGTTTCTTAAAATTCGCACCCTGAAATCTTCCAATAATATGACTTTTGCATGCACAATATAAGTAAACAGAAACGAGCACTGATGTCACCAACCAGCCAGTCATGATTTGATTCTTAAATGATGTCATTCCTGATGTCTGGCTTCATTTGAAGAGCTATCTGGTAAGATCAAATAACTAGACAATTGAACCATAATAAATTAGAATTTAGTTACACGACTTTCAGAAAATAGTAACTGCAAAGACATATCTTCTTGATTTCAATCCAGATTAAGTTACTTGACCTGGGGTGCGATCACAGAAGTCCTCTACTGCATGAAGTTGTCTGATTTAGCCTACTCCGAACTGTCAGATACATACATATTTTGACACTCGGGAATTATTTAAATGCTTAACCCGGCAGCGTAGAAAGTTACGTAATAATAATAATAATAAATATTCATGGACATATTACACAGATCTCGTTAGCCCTAAACTAATACAAAGGCTGGTTGGACTATTCCGACAAAAATCGAGTAAGTCAATTCGGATTCAAATCAATAATGTGAAGTGCTTATAAAAGATTTAGTTCAAAGACAGATCTTATTCATTTACCAGTATATGTCCTACAAATAATGATTTAGCAGGAACTCTGATCTCGTTCATCGAGTTGTATTGATGGCAAGCGCTCAAACTAGTAATTTATAAGCAGGACAAACGCGATTTGTGCTCACTAAGTGCGCGTTACTTTTAGAAATAAACGAAGGAAGAGGAAATGTATTGTAGAATACTTGGTTAGAATGATAGTAGCAAGCAGCTTGCTACGAAGAATCAGAAGAAGACTTTTAAAATTATTTGAAATAATATTATATCAATTTTATATCAACGCAAAGAATTTACAGTCTGTTTGCTGAATGTCAAAGTACAATGTAAAGTGTAAGCCGCTGCTTTTGGGCCCTATTGTAGTTCAGAAAAAGGCAGTGGGAAAAAAAAACTCAACTCTTTATCCATTTTCATCACCTAACCCTTTTAACATCGCTCACTCCTGCAGCACTAGAAAATTCATTCGCAGCAAACAGCTTTGCATAGATATCAACAGAAAACTTTGTGGGTTCACGTAAGTACCTATGTTCGACGAATGAAGCAAAAAATTACATCAATGATATTTAACACACGAAAACCTCTAAAACTGGTGTTTTAAATAACATGGTATTCTTTAAATCTGATAAAATTATATCCTACTTTTCTAGGATCGTCGGTCAGTATTTCAAAGATTTTTTTTAAGCTTTACTGCATAAAAAAATTACCGCAACAAAGTTTTGCATAATAAAAAAAAATACCAAAATTATTGTTAGATAGATACTCGTAGATAAAGAACAATTTATTGTACATAAAAATGGAAATTACACAGACAGATACACAATTAGTAAAATCCGTCGCCAAATTGTATAATTAGATAGCCCTTTTGAAATCAAAACTTTTCCCCCAAACTATTCGCTTGCGCAGCACAATACGTTCAATAGAAATGTGCGGTCAGACAACCGCGATTTAAATTAACCGGGCCACACATCCCAGGCCCAGTACAAATAAAGTCCCCGCGTGTCACTTGCATCGCTAAACACGGAATTGCCATACTCCTCAGATTTTATATGCTAATTTAATTGACCTCCTAACCCCCAGTTTCTCGTACGCTAACAATCTGTTGATCTACTATTAACAGTTTTCAAATGTTTTTTGCGTATACACTTTGGCCAACCGACAGCTATTAACAGTAGATGAACGGTATGTAGGGGCCGGCTTTTGAATTGAGAATTTCACTAAGTACCTACTTAAGTAACGTTCTGTCACGCACTTTGTTGACAAATTCGAGGAGACAGCACTACAGTCAAGCGAAATTCTCAATTCAGAAACTGGCCCCTGGTGTACCAGAAACCAGGGGTAAGGCACACCTCGCCAGAAAACTCACCTTATCGTAAAAACCTATTTAGAGGCTAAAAATTCCACCCATGCCGGAATTCGAACCCGCCACCTCTGGCTATCCGTGCCAACGCTCTTTCCAACTGAGCTAATGGACGACTCACCGGCATCAGTGAAATTTCGAACCTCTTTACAATATTCTCTGTATTACGTATAGACATCTGGCTGAAGTAATTTGCATCACTTGCAGCCCCGAGTACCCACTTTGTTTTATACATCGGAATGATATCGCACGGGTTAGTACATTAACGAGTCATAATCACCTTATCGTAGTCAGGCGAAGGTGGTCGCGGCGGATATTTGCCGTGGAGGCGCGCGTTGACGCCGCAGCCCTGCCCGGCCGGCGGACTCTCATCCTCCGGGTAATACAGGTGCACGAAATCCTCCGTGTCCAAATAAGTATTGATCAGCATAATCAACCAACACACTGGCACACTAATCCACTTTACAAAACAAAAACGCTTGTATAAATAAAAAACGAGGAAACGAAAAACACTTAACCGCGAACCAGTCTAATTGGGTCAGACTTACGTTTTTTACAGTCTAAGGTTTGGAACTACACCATCTCACTCTGATTGTCTTGTAACGTTCCATTATTAGCTGCTTCAAAGTCTTCTACTCTCACTGGTTGGGTGTAAAAACATTATCTAACTGCTGTAAAAGACATATCTCTTATTGTGTTGAAACGTAAAACTTATCTCATTGTCTTTCTGCGTAAAATGCAGTCGCTGGCTTTGAAAGACAAATAACTTTCCGTTTCAGCAAATCCTCGGCAGTTTGGCGAAACACATTCATTGTGTGGAGACTACACATTCGTATCCGATCGAGATAAATTGCGATTAATGTAACAAAGGCGAGGTCTTTCGACACGTGGTCGAGCGTTTTCGCGCAATCGCTTTAGTACGTGAAACGAGTTTGATGACTCCTACTCCAGATGTATGACGTAAATTACAAACAATGCAAAAATAGTAAAGATCATTCTTTAGACACTTCTTCTTAGCGTGTCGATGGCAAGCCATCGTGGTGAAAGGATTTATTTGCCAATCGGCGTTAGGGACTGTTGCCCAGGGTGCGCCAGACGTATGGGCTCAGTGAGTGCGTCGTTCGGGGAGGCTCCTTTCATGGCCACAGTTTAGGCACCGAAACGTGCGCACGTAAAAATGTATGAAAACGCGAAAGTACCTTTTAAGAAACTTTCTTCTTTTTTCTCCGTTTTGTGTGGTACCAATTCTATTTAAATATTAGAAAAAGGTATAACAGAAGTAAAAAACGGGAAGATTAGATAGAAGTTGTCGCAACAACGTGCCGCTTGAGTATTTATCATACATGACCAAGAAGATCTGGAATCTAGAGTGTTTCATAAAGAATGTGCGTCAAGTACTACACTGCACAGTGTATACGGACAAAAGGAATGCAATCGCCTAGTCTATGCATATTAACGAGTTCGATTGATACCGTGAACCGATGCACAATACAAGAGCAAAGTCCGATCAGTTAAATGGTTAAGTTGGCATAATTATTGTAAGTAATAGAAGTTCGTTTACCTCGCGCGGAAAGTAAACAAAGCATATTATTTAAGGTCCCAGAAGATCTATCTGAGCTAACGAATGGTATGGCAAAAAGGGTCGTAATAATTGGGTGGAGTACTGTGTAGGTAAGCATGAAACATCGTGAGGAAACCCGCGGCTTGGTTGGCTCCGCACGTATTGACTAGTCTTTCCTGTGGGCTAGGCCGACTAAGCTGTCAGGATGGTATAGGTGCTGGCCAAGCCAATTATAAAACCATGTCCCAGGCACTACAGCGTCGGAGTGGTCCCTTCACCCATCTAGTGTGAATGAAGATACCACTGGACGCTGTTTAAATCATCTCATTAAGTAGATGCAAAAAAAGGCCAAGCACGAAAATGGCAAGTTTCTCACAGACCCAGTGTGTATAGGCCTTAATTACAACTTCGGAAATGCGCTTATTTTATAGAACAGCAGTTCAGGAGAAATGTGATATTCGTTTGTTCAATGTTTTGATTTTTTACGTAGCCTTCGGCCCAGCAGTCATAGAAGATACAGTCTATTAGCTTTCAGAATATACCTCGGCTACTATCGGATATATTCGTGTTATAGAAATATCGGAACTAATATAATAAGACACCTAACTTTATATACTTTTTCAAAATTGTGAAGAAAAGTTTTATACAGAGCAGGAAGTAGTACATTTCACTCGTGTGCTTTCGGCGAAACCCGATGCCTACTCTAGAGCCCGAAGTATATTCTAAAAGCTAACAGACTATGTCCTATAGCTGGGCAAATTCGTAAAAGCTCTTTCCTGGGCCACCACTCGGCAAGTGTCGAGACGGCAAATTCAATGCAAAGTTCTTAACATGGTTTAGGATTTAGGGAGAAACTTTGGCCTTTGCATTAAGTAATGTGATGATTTATTCAGCGTCTTTTAGCACCTTCACTCACAGCAGATGGGTGAAGGCACCAATCGCACGCTGCAGAGCATGGGACACTGGATTTTTAGACGGAATAGGCTTGCCCAGCACTTTACCATCCTGACGGCTTAGTGAGCCTAGCCGGCAGGGAAGACCAGTCAATACGTGCTTCTAAACGGATTATATATTAAACGATTATGTATTAGGTAAATAATCGCGATTAGAAGCGTTTAATGCTGTGTGGTGTCCCGCGGGTGTCGTGAAAAGCGACTAAGGGACGCGACTAAGGGGTGGGCAGCAGCGCCCCCTGCAGTACAATTCCACCGAACTGCGAATCCCAACCCGCATGCCCAGCGTGGGGATTATGGGCACTACCCCATATGACAGCACAACGTGGCGCTCTTTAGGGGAGGGCTATGTCCAGCAGTGGACTAGTATAGCCTGACGACAGAAGAAGAGAAGAGTTTATTAGAAATAAGTATGTCACAAGAGTTATTAAAATTTTGTGCATTTTGAACCTTTCGGGCGTCATCAATGTAACCGGAGTATGGAAACAAGTTTCCTAAAAGGATTTTATTATCCTTCTGCGCAACTGGTTTCGTAAAGATTTTTTCACATTTCTGAAAGCTGAAAGGTACTTACAACATTATCCAGATGAAAACCTGTTGGAGGAATACAGCTTCAATTTATTCACAACGCACACAAGATGACATTGTATCAATTCATCGCACACTAACCACATCATCATCTCAAACAATCGCTACAGCTGTCAAACCAATTGTCCAATGCTCCCATAAGACACAACAGATATATAAATCAATTGATACGTTCCGCACATCCGCCGAAGCCAGACTAGTTTGATGAGGGCCAATTTGTTGGTGGGATGAGTCGTACGCTTTATTAGCTTTGGTTGGGGTGGATTATGAATCATGTTCGGTTGGTTCATTGTGCCGCTTGTGATCAGTAGATTAACCTAATAACCCCCATAAGGAAATGAAATCAATTTTATTTCAATGTAAAGAACTAACAGTCTGCTAAATGTCAATGTATAATGTAAGCTGCTGCCCGCCCGTATTGACTAGTCTTAGACTAGACTGAGGCCGACTAAGCTGTCAGGTTGGTACAGGTGCTGGGCATGTATATTAGATTAGAACTCTTTATTGTACACAATAGAAAACAAAATACATAAAAAGGCTTACATATCTAACTATTTCCGTATAAAATTGGCGGTCTTATCGCTAAAAGCGATCTCTTCCAGACAACCTTGGGATGGATTAGATATATGTCACAGTCAAAACTCTTAAACGGACAAAACTAGCTAAAATCAGTCAAAAGTAGTTTTGTCCAACGCTTACATTTGAAATACCAAAATGGTAAAAACACCTTAAATTATGCATCACTTAACTCTGAGACAACAAAAATATAGGTGCAAGGAAGTGGCTTCTTAGGTTGAACATGTAAGACCGAAAACCAACTCGACATTGTTGGGATCCATATTAGAATTTTGCTTTATTTTTCTCGCGAATCATTAAGAAATACTACCATCTGAAAACCATGTCCCAGGCACTGCAGCATCCGAAGGGTCCCTTCACCCATCTAGTGTAAGTGAAGATGCCACTGAAGTGAAGATGCCACTGGACGCTGTATAAATCATCTCATTACGTAGATGCAGAGACCAATGTTGAAAGCCGCTGCCTTCGGGCCGTAGTGTAGTGGAGGAGCAGGCAGCGGAAAAAAAAACTCCACTCTAACCATCTTTTCTCATATTGACACGGGACCATTTACTTACCTGAGGAAGGTATAGGCCATACTCTACCACGGGGGCCAAGTCCGGATTGGTGGAGGCTTGCAAGACTAGTGGCTGGTCTTACTGCCAGAAGTTTTCAGGCCGCCCTAAGGCCTGTGACTTGGTTTACCTACTGTCATCTATCGACGGCAGCCGGCACCAACTGCTTAGCGTGCCTTGCGAAGCTAAAGCTTATTCCAATTGAATTAATTTATTGCGATATAAATTACAGGTCTATATCGGTAATGATTCCTGGCATTACGGAGCTGATCTTGTAGGTAGTCTGAACGAGATGGCGGAGGTGGTAATGGACTGGAAGTGGAATACAACGATATAAAATTAATTGTTCCACATTACAACGGCATTGAAAACCGTAATTTATCGCAAGAACCCTGCCACACGTACACGGAGGTGATGCAAAATAAAACAATTTTACGAGAGAGAGGTCACCGAATCGACCTCGAGCTATCTAGAACTCTAGAAATAGATACGTGTTGTTTACCCACATTTAAGAGATGATTGTTTACTTCACATTTGCACAATCCGAAGCCAGAAATCGATACATCATCTGTAAGGTGAAATTCAAACACAAAAAAAGGTGAAATGCTATCGGTTCTTCGCAATTCAATTTTCTCCTTATCGCTGTGACGACCAGTCGAGGTGACATTTGTTGTATGAAAACTATATTTACGTAACTGGAACGCCGGCTGTATAAATATTCACTGGTTGACAGCGTCGTTAGTTAAATTGTTTATCGATATACTGACTTAGTCACTAAAATTATCGAATTAATCATGAGGGGTCAGTGCAAGTGACTATCAGAAGTGAGATAATTCTCCTCAAGCTTATTTTCGTCTCATCACAACTTTTCGCAGACGAGCTCAATATTTAAGGCACGAGCCGGTTCTAGCCAGCGTCCAATGAAAAAAAAAATATCTTCGTTTGTAACTCGTCGTTCGAAAAAGTGAGCGTCTAATACATTTTAAAAACCTATTTAGAACCTAAAAATTCCACCCATGTCGGGATTCGAACCCACGACGTCTGGCTATCTGTGCCAGCGCTCTTTCCATCTGAGCTAATGGGCGCCTCACCGACCGGCATCAGTGAAATTTCGAACCTCTTTACAATATTCTCTGTATTACGTACCTACGTCTTAATAAATGGAAGCTCTTTTTAGAACCTAGGTCCAAAAAGGGCTGTTTTAGAGGAAATCAATTAAAGCCCTAGGTTGTTGATTCTAGGTTCTATACTGGTTTTAAAAATGGTTATCACAGTTGTTGAGATTTAAGATGCTCTATTTAAAAAAACATATTATAAAATTATAAAACAATTACACTATTTTTATTTTTAATGCACTAACCCGTGCTAAGGAACAAATTTAAAAAACCTATTTAGAGGCTAAAAATTTCACCCATGCCGAGATTCGAACCCGCAACCTCTGGCACGGATAGCCAGAGGTTGCGGGTTCGAATCCCGGCATGGGTGAAATTTTTAGCCTCTAAATAGGTTTTTAAATTATAAAACAAGTCAAGATTTATATTTCATTAAAGGCGCTTGTTAGCATAGCGTAGCGCCTTCATGTAATGAATGTCTACGGAAAGTTCAATAGAATAACGGCCTTATTTAAACATATTTATATCTTAAACGGGTCAAATCGCGATTATTTATTAGGTAAAACGTAATTACCTTATTTCCCGACGTTTAAACGTTTCGACGTTTGACCCGTTTAAAATATGACTATGTATGAGTATCGCGAATCTTATTTAAACAGTCAAGGGACCACTCAGACGCTGCAGTGCACATTTTGTAATGGTTTTGTGTATGTCTTTTTCGTTTTTAGTATTGTGTCGTCAAATAAATACATTTTTATTATTTCTTTTCAGTGCCGGGGGCATTGTTTCAGGAAGTCTGCGTGGTCGCCCATCTGCTGAATGAAAGTGCCACCGTATAAATCATCTCATTACGTAGATGCAAAGGCCACATAACTTAAAACACTCCAAAAACGCTGTCCAAAATAATAATCTGTGGTGGAGATGTTATAAGAAACAGTTGTAATCGCAGGTCAAATAAACAGACTCGAGTGATTCAAAGGAAACTTTTTTTCTAAAGAAGGCCGCAAGAGTATATATAATTTACTGATACCTATCAGACAATGTATGTTATGTATGAAATATAATTCTTTAACGTCCCCTATCGGTAGTTGGCTATCTATTCGGCTATCTTGCTTTTCGAGGCTGCCAATACAAAAAGGCCCCTCACGGGGGCGACTCTCTACAATTGATAGTCATTCTGTAGACTGCTACGTGGGTCTAGCCGTTGAGGCGCTTGGGTACCAAGACAGTGGTCGTGGGTTCGATTCCCACTGGGGGCCGCCTTACATTTATACAAGTGGCCTCGGTCTGGGTGTACTTTCATGTTTGTGACGTAACTGCCTGGTTACCATAGCACAGGGTATCCTAGTTTGGGACCAGGTCAAGTGATTGGTTTTTGTGGAAGTTATTATTATTAATCAACTAGCTGACCCAGCGAACTTCGTACCGCCTAACAGTCGATAATTCATTTTTTTTTTATTTTTCTCTCCGTAAGAACCATCCTCGTACTTCAAGGAATATTCTTAAAAAAAGAATTAGCGAAATCGATTCAGCTGATCTCGAGATTTGAGCTTACCAACACATGCAGCGATTCATTTTTATATTATAGATAGAATAGAGTCGGGGAATTGAGACTAGTCTTAGGGCCAGTTTCCGAATTGAGAATATCTCTAAATAAATAGTTAACTCTCGTGTTATCTTATACAATTTTTAGTTTTAATGCACTAATCCGTGCTAAGGACAAATTTAAAAACCTATTTAGAGGCTATAAGTGATGCAATTTACTTCAGCCAGATGTCGCTGCCTGTACGTAATACAGAGAATAGTGTAAAGAGGTTCGAAATTTCACTGATGCCGGTGAGTCGTTGGAAAGAGCGCTGGCACGGATAGCCAGAGGTTGCGGGTTCGAATCCCGACATGGGTGGACTTTTTAGCCTCTAAATAGGTTTTAAAATCTAGTGTTATCTTTTCGAATTTCTCAGAAAAGAGAGTGACAACGGTGTAAGCACGACAAAAGCTGCTCTGCAGCCTTTTAGGCCATTTAGGTCACCTTCTTTCATTGGAACAATTGGAATCATCATAAACGAAATGCCAGGGCGTCAAGTCTCTCGAACTAGTCAAGCGGACAGGCTTGATGTAATGAACTGCGAGCGAGGCGCTAAGTGACCGCATTCCTTGCACAGCCCGACTGCGCGGTAAGTAGGACGGGCTTCCGCTACGCTTCTTAAGGCCTGCGCAGACGAGGGACTAACCCCAGTGTACTTTTTTGTCCGTCTATATAGATCTCTTATAAATTGTATCGAATAACGCACACGAAGGACTAAAAGTACCCCGTACAAAAAGTCCCTTAAGTTAACGAGGACATCAAGAGACCGGACTGGACAAAAGTTCAGCGTTTTGTTTTAAAACGCCTTTTCTTTTTCAACTTCGTGTAAATTACTTTACAATGTAATCTCAGAATATTTGCTTCCATAGTGTACGCTTCACTCAATTTCCGGGGAACAAATGACCGCAAACTGTAAGCGTTCAGTGCGTGACAGGTACTCGGAGGACATTTTTTACGATTTAGGGACTTTTGTCCCTTGGGGTCTACGAAGGCCTTTATAGTAGAAAAAAACGGGTAAGTGCGAGTCGGATTGGCCCACCGAAGGGTAAAGAATTCGTATTTAGAAAAAATGAGCTTTTTTTCTTTCCGTTTTTTCCGTTTGTCCCACGCACTGCAGCGTCTGTGTAGTCTCTTCACCCATGTAGTGTGAAAGAAGATGTCACTGAACGCTAAGTAAGTAATCTCATCTCGTAGATGAAAAGGTCGAAGTTACGCTTAATTAAACAAAAAATATTAAATAAATTCATATTAATACTTGAATTAAGGGTTCGAATCCCGGCATGGGTGGAATTTTGAGCCTCTAAACAGATTTTGGAAATATGTTTTAATACTTTTAATATAAATCGAGCTATCGATTCGTTTGAAACGCAATATTCTATAAAGCACGAGTTATAGAATATTGCCTTTACTTCTAATCATGCTGTGTGTTTAAGTAATAATGGACTATATCAAAGTAAACTTTTTTTTATTTATGTGTAATAAATATTTGATAAACCGGCAAAAAAAACTATCTGTAAAATGTTTGAGTGCCAAATAATAAAATTAAAAATAAGGTCCCGTTTGGCTCGCTACCGAACCCTTAAAACCTCAACAGATGGCTAGATAGATGAAGAACACTTTATCGTTCATAAAAGTACAATACAATGTTATTATATTGTACCATTAAAATAAGGATAATACAGTAGAAATTACGTCCTTTACAATGACAGTATACGCAAAAGTCTGATTAGAGAACGTTGCGGACTGAAACAGGATGTAAGTAGTGACTAGAATTGAGAAAGGATGTTGCGTTGGTTGGACACGTGGAGAGGACGAAGGAGGAAAGATTGACGAAACAAATACATATATATTGCGAATGTGGAATGTGGAGGTGGAGTGCCAATAAGAGACGTCTCAGGCGGACATACTTCGACCAAATAGGGAATGTAATTAGTAAAGGAGAATATAAAACGTACCCGGAACCGCCGTGCGTGCATGCAACGACTTATGAGCGTTGATGAAGCGAAGGTGGCAAGTGGCAGTCCCCGGTCTCTGCCTACCCCTCTGGGATACAGGCGTGAGGTTATGTTAAGTTTTATATTGTACCACTAATATTATATTTTGTACACTGTCAATACTTGCCGCCTACAAGCTACAAAAATTACCAGGAGTTATAAATCGTGAGCGTTTGTTACCAAACGTTGCATTTTTGCAACTGTTAACCTCAAAGCAGTTTTAAGGTTAACGATGACGGTTGCGAAACTCGCTGGTTACTTCTAGCGCCCTGGTACACGGGATGTTGAATTAAATGCAACAATACAATCATTGTCTATTGTCAGAGATAAACATAAATAAATTCGAAGTTACTTCTTTGGATACTTCTCAAACTAAGAGGATATAAGTACGGCAAGTTTCTTAATTGAGAATTTCGCTAAGTAATTAATACTTAACTGTAGTGCTGTAACAGAAGAGCGTGACAGAACGTTACTTAAGTACTTACTTAGTGAAATTCTCAATTCAGAAACCGGTCCATAGTGGCTAGAGTTGGGAAAGGACTGTTGGTTTGGATATGAAGAGGATGAAGGAAAAAATAAAGCCGAAAAAAATGTATTGAGCGATTTGGGTAAATATATTACTTAAAATATAATGAGTGAATATTTTAAATGGCCTTCTTTCAGAAAGCATCCCCATCTCATGTTTTGATTCTATATGTCGATGGGAAAACGGATAAATTTCCTTGATTGATAGCCACTTTTAGTATTTATAATGTATAAAAATATCGTGTCCCAGTGTTAGTAATCGAACTCCGCCGAAGGGTCTTCACCGATTTTCATGTTCTATTTTTGTATATGTCTGAAAATAGGTTGTGGACTACTGTTATGTACTAGTGCGTCTAACCCCAGGTTTCTCGTCCGCTAACAGCACGTACGCCGTTACTTGTTTTTTTCTATGCACCTTGGCCAACTGACAGCTGTAAAGAGTAAGTAGATTAACGGCTTGTTAGTGTACGAGAAACCTGAGGTTAAACAACGATATATTGGTCATACTTTACCAGCAAAACAAAGTATAGAATGACAAGTTTTGAGATTGGAACGTAACTCGAGAAGACGTGGCGATGGCGACACGGGTCTGTTTGTGGTTGAAACTTTATACATATGAGGCGATTTCCTTGTCTTTCTAATAAACTAGTACCTATTTGTTTAAACAAAACGTAAAGTCACGCCTGTATACCTGGAGGGATAGGCAGCGACCAGGCCCTGGAGTCTAATACCCGTATTCGAAGACGTTCCTCGAAGTTTTCTCGACCGAGAAAAGCAGTATTTTAAAACGTATTAGATTTCCTCCAAACGAGCAAGCTTCTCACTCGAGTCGAGGAATCAACTGTCAAAGCTAAGGTACGAGACCTACCAGCCTCCTCGAGAAAGAATAGCTTCTGCCGGTCAAAACTTAGCAGTAACATCGCCATTCGTAACATAAAAAACCAAATTTTCACTCGAGTTAAAGCTCATATTATATTGATTGTACTCACTCGAGTACATTCCAAATACTGACTGAAAATACTAAGTCAAGGAAATGCCTCCACCTCTCCTCGATTCCACCTCCGTTGAGTATTGAGTCGAGGAGACTTTGAGGAACATCTTGGAATACGGGTGTAATACCTACTTATATAGTTTTTCAACAGAATAAAATAAGCACGACAATGGTTGATATTTGCCTCAGTTTGGTAGGCTACAAAGCAATAGCAGTACAATGATTGGTACAATGTCATTCCAGGGGTATAACCCGCGCAAATCAAATAGGCATCTCTCGCGAAGAAGATCGCATCACGAGAGGCGCCGAGTTAACTAGCACGGGTTATACCATTGCTATGCGATTGGTTGCTAGACTACCGATAGTGTGAATGAAACTACCATTGCCGGACTAATATGACTCTATTGAACTGCAAAGCATTTTAGAGACTCACGACCCGGGAAGCTTGGAAATTTACAAGGGGGAGCCCTATGTACTGCAGTGGGCGTCAAACGTCTAACGATGATGATGAGTCAAGGAAGATTTGAGTAAAAAGTTCTTGTGGTGAGTGCAATGAAGCACAAGAATAATATCTTGAAAAAAAAGGCACGTAAACAAAACGTGTCGGCAAAAATAAAAATAAAACAAGGTCATTCATTAGATAACAAAAGTGAATATTTACTTATATTGAGTTTACGATTACGGAACACGAAAAGTTGACGAAGTCTGTGACGTCACCAAAACAGGAGAGGCTAAAACCAATTTGGGCCAAGGTTTGTTTTCACCGGCTGATATCACTGGTCGTACCGAGAATCACGTTCGCCCGATTCTATCCCCACAGTACATGTGAACGGTACAGTCGAAAGGACATCAACCTTTACACACATGCACTACTCGGTTAGGATACGGGTGATTTTGCAACTAAATCCTCAACATCATCAACTAATTATGTCCCCACCGAGGGGCATGGGTCTCTTCCCTGAGGAAGGTGTAAGCCATACTCCACCACGGGGGCCAAGTCCGAATTGGTGGAGGCTTGCAACACTAGTGGCTGGTCTTACTGTCAGAAGTTTTGAAGCCGACATAACGACGGCTTAACGACTGCCATCTATCGACAGCAGCCTCCACCAACTGCTTAACGTGCCTTGCGAAGCTAAAGCTTATTCCAATTCAATTAATTTATTGCGATAGATTAGGTACAATGTAAATTACAGGTCCCAAGTAATGATTCTTGACATTACGGAGCTGATCTTGTAGGTAGTCTGATGGTGGAGGTGGTAATTTACTGGAAGTGGAATCCAACGATATCAAATAATTGTTCCACATTACAACGGCAATGAAAACCGTCGCATGCTGTCGACACATGTTTTAGCGAGTCATATAGACATAAAGTGTATATATTGCCTAGCTGTTTTGTGCTCACAAATAAAATAAAACAAACTGGAGGCACATCAGAAACTTGTGGAATTTTATAAAACCGTTAAGATTTTCATCATCAGCAGACGCAATAAATTGCTATTATTTCTTAAACGTGCATAAAAAGATAGCGGTAGGACAGATTTATTACATCAACAGCACACTAGAATCTTCTAATAAAGTCTTATAATTGTGTTATTTTGTATTTTATCTCTAAAGCCTATTAAAAGGCTTTTCACGTCGGTCTTTTAATCAACCTCATGTTCCGTAAGTGCTGCATTTTTTTTTTGTAGCCTATATAGTACGTCTTACTGCCGGGCACAGGCCTTCTCTCAGAGAGACAGTATGGACTTTATTATAACGCGTGCCCACCGCGGACTCGCAATTTCAAGCGCTGAGGTATTTGGACACCTCATACACTCAGATTTCCACAAAGTTTTGCTTTTATCTTAAGCGAATAGTATTGCTAGAATTATTTCGTAAATGTACATAACTTGGAAAACAAAGTCATTGCTACTTGCCGGGATTCTAACTTTCGATCTCCCCCGACTGAGAAGAAGACAGTGTTGTACCGCACCGCTATCACTGGCTCCATTAAGTGCTGCATTAAAGTGAATCAAATTTATAACTTTTTATGTCAGCATAACAGACCTATACAGTTGTTTGACGATGCGTTTTTAATGTCACTCATCGTTCAGTCAGTCCACACACAAACCACTATTATAAAACTGTTGTGACGGCGACCTTTAACGGCTAACCGGAAAAAAAACAACCGGAAAACGATTAAAAGAAATCATCTAAAATACGGAAGCATGAGATAATAGTGCAATGTCAGATACACATCTGTGGTGTTGGCATATGGCAGCGAGAATATTCGCGAGCAAGATACTCGAGTCATGTGGAGCGAGGTCATTATTTCGGAAGCAGCCGATAATTTAACCGTCGACCTCGTGGCTACTTGAAGCCTGCGAGTCTAAAAACATCACTTCGAAAAGAGCTGAGCATCACTGAACAATAGATGAAGCAACAAAAGATGCATGCTCTAAGGTTAACGACAAAAATACAACAAGTACAAAAAAAAACTGAAGATGGTAGACGACAATTAAAAGACAAAAACAAATAAAATTTTAAAAAGAACTCCTCAGAGGGGCTATTTTTATCGACAGTTATCACAGAAATATCACGTGAAACAGCGTCGGGAGTACTAGGACACCATGGAGCGTAAGGCGTCCCACGTTCGAAAACCGATCGGTTGCGCGGCAGTGGACCAATGAGCGGCGTCCACGTACGGACAAGTCATGTGAGTACGCGACCAGGCGCCAATGCGGCCGTGACCTTCGCCCGCGCCAACGGCAGTAAACAACCTATTTATGGTGCCGGGTAGGAAATACCGATGCAGTTTTGCTAATTTGTATTTAGTTGTTCGGATCTAGTCTCAAGATTTTTGCGAAAAAAACACCTCAAAGAGAGAGACGATCAAAACTGTTTGATATCGTGTCTTCTGTCTACCTTTAGAATCTAGTTATGAAGATCTAACAGGTGTTCAGATGATGGATGATGGAGATAAAAATTATAAGTTTTTCTAACAAAGTAATGCTGAAAAATAATTTTAGAAACATTTGGTGCAATATAATGCATTATACACGAACAAAGAATCGCTGGAAAATCCATAAGGCTAACAAAGAAAGCATTGAGGAAAAACTTAAAACGATTCGTCCAAACTACATTTACATGGAAATGAATGCATCAAAATTAATATTATAATAAAACGGGTCAAGTGCGTGTCGGGCCGGCCGAGTGTAGGATTCTGTAGAAGAGGTTTTTATACCTTCTTTAAAATCACCGAGGTAATTTTCAATTAAATTTGCACGAAATTTTCCTTTTATAACTTGGCCGCCTATTATTCTTTAAGTTGTGAAACTTACTTACCCGTGAGAGTTTTCCTTTTAAGTTTTTCACACATTATGAGCTAGTGTGCGTTGAATTTTTATTTCGCTTTAAAGCTTAGCCTACACTACGGTAAGGGAAAAAATATATTCCCTAATTTAGGCGTAGGGGTCCTCCCCTACTACGCCTAAATTAGGGAATATATATTTTTTCCCAATTTTTTTATAAATATTTTTATTGATTAATATTTATGTCTATTTTAAAAACCTATTTAGAGGCTAAAAATTTCACCCATGCCGGGATTCGAACCCGCGACCTCTGGCTATCCGTGCCAGCGCTCTTTCCAACTGAGCTAATGGGCGACTCACCGGCATCAGTGAAATTTCGAACCTCTTTACAATATTATCTGTATTACGCATTTAAATAGTCCTTATCACGGGTTAGTGCATTAAAAATAATATAATAATTTATACCTATGTCAAAATAAGCCTTTCTGGTACTTCTAGTCTCTGTGCTAAGCCGCGAACAGAAGACGGACGGACACGGCGAAACTACAAGGGTTCCTTATTGACTAAGGAACCCTAAAAATGCAGTGCACAAGATACTTACTAAGTTTTCCTTCAGTGGAGGATTTTAAAATGCAAGACTGGTTCAGCCGTTTGTCATTAAATTAATGTTTTTAGGTCGTGGCCGCTGCGCGGGAGTTGCGTGCTCGGTGTTTTTCTTTCACTAGACCAGGACCTTTTCATTTGCTTTTAATTGAAGTCTGTTCATTGGTGCACAACATTTCTGTTTTTGTGAACATTCTGTGCACGGTAGGCACTTCTAGGGAATAATTCGCCTAGAAGGTAGTCCCGTGCATTGTTGGGGTATAATGCCATATAAGTTAATGGAAATTTTGTACACATGTGGAATAGGTAGCTTTTTTGCAGCGTGGCAATGCTGCCAGCGTGTTGGGATCCTTTGGTTCAGATATTTTCCGGAGTGGTTTGTTCAGTTAGGATTTTTTTGTGTGCTTATATTATGATTATTATTATTTTATGTGTTCTGTGTTCTTGACGAAAATTTATTGTATATCGTACTGTTCATGTTTTTTTTTTATTATTTGTGACATTTTTTTGTAACTATTTTATTTTGTATTGACATTTTTTTACTAGTAACATTACTTTTGCCCACGCGAGCCCACCGCGGATTGGCAATTCCACGCGCTGAGGTACCTCACGATGTTTTCCTGCACCGCTAACGATAAATGAATATAGACAGACATATTGACCTACTTCATTTATTAGTATTACAGCTATTAGCTATCGTACCTAAAGAGACTATCACTGCCAAATCGTGTGTGCAACGACCTTGCATAAGTTAACACTCGTGATTTCTAAATACATCAAGTCCCGACGAATAAAGATACTCTGCACATCATTTCTTTTAAGGCCTGCGCAGACGAGGGAATTTTGTCCCCGAGGGACAAAAGTCCCTAAATCTTAAAAAATGTCCTCCGAGTACTTGTCGCGGACTCAACGCGTATTATATACCTTTTGAAAAAAAAACGTATGATAAAAAAGTTAATTCGCTTTGGTCCGGCTTTATCCGCACGGATGGCAACACTAGTTGATGTAATATTTTTGATCACCAATATGAAAGGTATCGAAGTCCATATCAGAATTTTACGTTCCGTTTGTACTGAATCGAATATCTATGTGCAGTTTTTCTCGCGGTCATGTCGTATCAAGATTTATTCAAGCGCTTTCAAACGGTTTCCCATGAGTGCCAAGTTTCTGATACTACTTTCACTTGTCGTATGTTTGTGTAATTGGATTTACATTAGTGTCTGTCGCTAATTGTTGTGGCAAATTGGTTTAGCGCCACAATCTTATTATTGACAGTCCCAATTAGGTCACTTTCTATGACAATCTAATTATCTGCTACTGTGGAAGTAGGTTTAAGTGTTTTTTATATCATAATTAACTTGAAGATTTATTCAATCATCTGTACAAGACTTCCCTCTTATAAAGGAGTGTTTTTTGCAGTTTTTACGCGTACTTATGTTTGCCCATTGTTTATAATCATCAACCCGAAGGTATAGGCCATTCTCCCCCACACGGGCAAAGTCCGGGTTGGTGCTTGCAAGACTAGTGGCTGGTCTTACTGTCAGAAGTTTTCAAGCCACCCTAAGGACTTGGCTTAAGGACTGCCATTACATGACAGCCGGCACCAACGGCTTAACGTGCCTTGCGAAGCACGGAAGCGCTCGGAAAAATGCCACTAGCGGTAGTTGCGGGACGGTCACCCATCCTGCACCTGACCGCGCCTGTTGTTGCTTAACTCAAGTGATTGAATTCAATCACTCGGTTCGATAGGCTACGAGCGCTTCCATTGTTTATGTAGCCAATAAACGCACTTAATAACCACGAGTGCCCATCGTGAATTGGACCATTTCTTAATTCAAACTTAAATTCTAAATGCTTGTACCTAGCTAGAAGTCTATGGTGTTGTTACAACCCTTATAGACAGTTATTTTACTCAATAAATAATCGTGATTATGCCCGTTTAATATCTAACTATGTATGAGCATCGCCAGTTAATAAATACTAGAATACTCATGTAATTCAAAATAACATAAGACCCCTAACTTTGCAGTTATATTCTTCACTTTTGTAAAACTGCACCATGAATTTGCAAGTCAGCTTTCTCAGATCATATCTAACAAAAGGGCCCTTCCACGAACACAATTTTGATATATTACACATCAATAAATTTCTGTCTCGCTAGAAAATAAACCGACCACGCACAGAAGATACTGGGACGGGGAATGAAATATCGAAAGGGAAATACACTCTATTTATTCTTACTTGTCCAATTTAGTAAACAAGATTCTAACCTTGAAATTGAGATTAGATGCCTAAACTAGACATTTTCTCGCAAATTCATGAACTATCATGAACTATGTTTATAAAATTGGCAGCGTGTTATCTAAAAGAGTGTTCCAAGTTACTTCATTTATGGAAATATGGCAGTTTTGGACTAAAAAATCACAGTTTAAGGGTAGAATCTTGTTTACTAAATTGGACAAGTAAGAATAAATAGACTGTAGATTCGATGGTGCTGCCCTAGTAGTTCCTTTCTGATCTGCAATGTGTGTTTTTTTTTAATGATAAAAACCTACATATCCTCGTTCATATTGCAACATGTGCAATGAAAAGAAGATATTTATGTTTTTTCCCCAAATTTGAGGGAAAACTTAAAAAATTGCAAACTTAGCAAGACATCATAATCCTTACCTACTCAGGCTTAGATTAGAATGTGATTACACTCACATTTAAAATCAAGTTTTCCTTCAATTTAGATGAAAAAACGAAAATCATGTTTTTTACACATACGATATTTTGCGATATGAACGACGAATTTTATTCTACTAGTCTATCTATAGTGATTGATTGATTGATGTACTCGTATCAACGCACAGGCCAAACCCTTAAGGTTAGAAAATCGATTTTTGGACGCGTATTGCTCATGTTGGGTGCCTACGTCACATTAACAGGAAGAATTTTTCAAAATTCAACCCCCAAGGGGGTGAAATAAGGGATATTCTTTTTATAAAACAGTAATATTATAAAAGTGAAAATTTGGGAAGATGTGTGAAAATTTGCATGTTTGTAACTCAATCACACAATTCTGGGATTTACATGAAACTTTGCGTACAGATAGACCAAGATCTGAATTGAGACATAAATAAATATTCATGGTCATATTACATAGATCTCGTTAGCCCTATACTAAGTACAACTAAAGACTTGTGTTATAGGTGCTAACTCGACGATAGATTTAATGCGATAAATACATAGATAACATCCAAGACCCGAGACAAATTAGAAAAGTTTGTTTCCTAGTTTGGCCCGGCTAGGGATCGAACTTGAGACCTTCGATTTTGCAGTCAGCGTGCCAAACCACTGCGCCACCGAGGCCGTCATTTACCTGATAACCAAGGAGTGTAACGGTAGAAACCTTTTTACACCATATTTTATATTTCTTTCATTCTGCTCTATCATATTTAAATCAGAATTTAAAATGACGTCACTCATACTTATTCTTTTGGTTTTTTTTTTAACTTTCTACTTCACCTTTTGACATAAAAAAAGAGTAGAAGTCAACATAATATGATGTATCATATTATGATACTTGATATCCCGGTAAGGCAAATTCGCGAGTTAAAGCTGCTTTTATTCATAACATCAACCACAAAATAGTCTGAGGCACGTATTTCATTCGACGTTCAATATTTTTAAAGTAATTTGATATTATGTCTTGGAGTGATTGCTATTGCAGTGCATATCTCATTTACAGATATCGCTTTACAATAACGCCAAACAAGTCTGTCAGACAGGACTTGATTTGTACCACAACCTTGTACATACCTAACCTAACGTCCTTGCTGTCGCGAAAATGTCATAATCGTTCAAGTGGTACAGTTTTATCTTATAGAATATTATGTTTGTGCTACTTGGCTGGATTCATTACTTAGCATTGACATTTACAAAATCACCTTTTACAATTTAATTGCTTTGTTATTTGAAACTGTTATTGGTTGTGTAGTTACATATTGATCGGGCCTAATCGCGACTGTTTATTAGGAATTAAGGAAATTTCGTTTTACCAAATAAATAATCGCTATTAGACCCGTGTGATATGTAACTATGTACGTGCTTCGCAGGTCATTAAGAAATACGAAAGTGTCGTATAAATTGTGATACATACATTTTATTTAGCCTCTTAACCCCTGAAGGTAAGAATACTCAGAATCTTCAAAACGTACGTAGATTTTGAAACAAAAACTTTTGACGTTAAAATAATTAAAAAAAAATGTACCTGGAACAGTAACTATTCCATATCTTTCACTTAAACTTCATAAGTTGTGAACTAAGAAAATTCTGTATTATGTCCTATAAATAGGACGCGAGGGTTTAGGAGATCCCGGTTAGCCAGACAAGATAAATATGCAGACTAAAACAATCAGCAGCTACGAAATCATAACATAGCATTAGTCATGCTTCAGTGGCTACGAAACCGAACACAAAATTAGCATCAATACATGTCTAATCAATCAAAACGTAAACACAAGAGCTCTATCAACTGAGACTTACACTACCTATAAGATAAAACCTTAAATTAGAGCATTTACAGGGTAGGGCCTTGATAAAGCATATCAAAATTGTACTATCTAATCGTGAATTATTTTACTTCTGCGCACTAATTATATTGCTGTGTGTGCACCATAAAAGGGATTTCGGATTGTCATTATCCACCTGCAAAAGATATCGTAATTTCTTGAATATATTACTTCAGCCCGAAACGGACACCTAAACGGTTTTGCATAATCTCATCAACTGAAAAAACCGGTCTCTTTTCGATAGCTTATCGAAACGCCAACGAACCAAACAAACAGAATATACCAAACAAATAATATGGGGCAATCGTCTCAATTGTAAATTCATAATGACATTCTTTACATTGCGAAAAAGAACGAGAAAGAAATTGGCGTCTGGCGCAGATGGAGGTTAGGCTAACGATTTTCTAGACGCACAGCTGAGTAAGCGTAGTCATGCGCAATGGGAACCAGACCCACGTGGCCAGTCAATGCAAATATGAGTTAAAACTGCAACAGACAAAGTTAATTCTCACGTAAAATACGAGTATTATAATGCAGCCTATACACGCCCACTGTAGGGCATAGGCATTCTCTTAGAGAGAGAAAGAGAGAGAGAGAGAGAGAGAGAGAGAGATGGAGAGAAAGGGCTTTATCACCACCCGTGCTCACCGCGGATTGGGTGTACGAATGACTACATGTCGGGATTCGAACCCACGACCTCACGAATGAAAAACCGGCTTTATACCGTTCCGCTACCACCGCCATCTATTTATGTACAAATCATTCCACTAATATAGTGGGCACACCCTAGTCTCTGCATATCCCTACGGGATATAGGCATAAAATATACGTATGTAAACTTTTGCTTACTTAAGTATTTCATAGCCGATTGTGATTGACAAGAAAATTTTCCACGAATATTTATTGTGACATGACCTTTGTCAGATAACGACAACCAAAACTCTGAAGTGGGACGATCACTACAATCGAAATGAATGAACACAAACAGATTATAGTTCTTAGCTCATGTCTCTGGTGAGCAGAAGCTATTTACAATCCAATAAAAATCCTAGAAGACAGAGCGCTATGGCGCTCATTATTGGAGGGCTATGTCCAGCAGTGGACTAGTATAGCCTGACGACGACGACGAAAAATTCTAGTGACATATTCTCGAACTGTATTTTGTGAATTGCCATTGCACCCCATTTTCCCCGTGGATCCTACAAAGCATATAATGTTGCATGTACAATATGACTAACTACGGAAACAGACAGGTGTCAGAGGTGTTCAAATACTTTAGCAATTGAAACTGTCAATTCGCGGTGGGCACGCGTGTTAGTTAAGCCCATAATATGTAAATATCTCTCTCCCTGAGGGTAGCCCTATGCCCTACAGTGTGGCGTATATAGCTTGCTGCATTATAATAATTGTACATGAGAACTAACTTTTTCAGCTGCCGTTTTAACTCAATTTTGAATTGGTGGACGTTTTGTGAGACGTCTATAGGGGCTACATAAAAAAGAGACGGCACTACCTCTTGGGAAGACACAGCACAATGGGAGACGTACGAGGAATGTAGAGCAATGTCAGGGATCGAACAGACATGCGCGTTGGACGCCGGCCTGCCACGTGGACGGTCCTCGTTGCATAACCTTCAGGGGGCGTCTAGTTGGCTTTGTGGGATGTGGCTCTTGGTAGTAAAAGGACTTCAAAATTCTTTAACAGTTGAGAGGGTCTCCTTTACTTTCTCACACAGAATACGAACTGATATTTAGGATTAAAAGTTATTAAAAAAAGTGATTGGCAGTATCCAGTGTCTGGTGGGCTCCACATTAAGTAAATCCTGCGCGGGCTCCTGTTTGCGGTTTTCTAATTTAGAAAGTGCCACTGAGATAGATAGGGTGTTGCTCAGACACTAACTAAGCTAGGATTTAGTTAAAACAAGGCTATAAACTAGAAATAAAGAAATAATTAAAAGTATTGTATTACATGTAGCCTCGGTATTGACGAAAAGGAGTGTACACGAATAGTCGGAAATAGATACTTAAATATATACAATGATGAATAGATAAATTTGTCAATAAAATCGGAATTGCAGATTTCATTGGTCATTGGGAAAAATCAGACGGTGTCTTCATTTCTGATTTCAGAGTTAATTCTCTGAAGAAAGATAACTTATTATAAGTTTTGATTCACATGCAATTGTAACGCGTGCAAATTATTTAATTATTTAGGGTTTGTATCTTGCAGCAGGAAGGTTAGTATAAAAAACAAGGACAATTGAACAGGAAAGATACACTATCAATCATCGATCGAAATTCCTGTTAATGAAGAGGAATTCTGTTGGAAACACAAAATCGTTATTAATTATTAACAAGAATCTTATACGCAAGCCAATGTCCTAGTTTCTAGTGTTAATTGTCATAACAACGTGCCTTTAACAAATGGGACCGTAGAGATTTGTCAGGCAGTTACTAATGAAATTAATAGAGTTAGCACGTCGCTTGCAGTAAGCGCAACGTATTCCGCCTTTACCAGAGAAACTACTTCATATATTTTACTAGGAATGTACGTGGTTTGAAGGCCGGTAAAAGACAGGCCTGTTCGAGGGTAAACGAACTTTGCTCTGTTAGAAAAAATGCTGGTGAACGTGACGAATCATAATTAGTTCTGTCAGGGGCAGCAGCAGTTTCAATGTATCTTGTCTATTCTGTTGTTTTGGAGTTGTTCGTTTGTATTTATTTTTAATGGGCTTTCTGAGCTATTCTTTCGCACGGTTTATATTTGGACAGAGGATGGTCGGTTTATATTTGGACTTTAATAATTTGAACAAGTTGTGGTTTTTCTTAATCCGTCAACGGTAGGAATCATCATCGTCAGCTATTTGACGCCCACTGCAGGAATAATTGCATGGAATTATGGTCTAAGTCCTAAGACGCCATTGTCCCGCAACGACTCTTACTTGTTAAGTAACTACAAGGAAATCAGGAAACGAGAAAACGTCGCACTGAACACGCGTTCGGTTCCAAGGTTCCTAGCAAAACCACTTAGGAACAAAAAGGATCCTTACGTTCAATGCAATACGAGCTTTTGGTTAAGGAATGTGGGCAGCCGCAGAAATTTTGCACTTTGATACCGCACTACTACACATACACTTTCACGTGATTCCCATATGGCGCGGAGTACAGTATTGGCCCGCCATTTTCTGCAAGCTTAGTACCGGTTTGTGCGACGCGGTTTTCCTCGCAGAACTTTTGTTTTGGTTCGAGTGAAGTTTCTTTAAAAACGTTTTCCTCCAAGAATCCGTTGAAGCACAGAGCGTAAATGGACTTCGGAACGGGGCTGAGGCTAACGAATCATCAAGTGGAGGTGTGATTAGCCAATGTTTTGTTCGCTTACGACCTCGGCTCGGACGAAAACGTTGAACAAAGCCGAACTACAACTCAACTTGAAGATAAATTAGACACTTTACTCACAAGTAAATAAATTGCACTACGTGTCGTTGATGAATCGACGGTAGAAACGAATTCATTCATAGTTGATAGTTGAAAGTAAAACCGTTGATGGCAGTAAAGCGGCGAGCGCTTGACGGTGACTGTTACACTGTGCGATGACATCGCGAGCCCGCCATAACGTGGCTGCCACGCGTACTACTACTCAAAGTATAGGGGATTCCTTAGATAATTGCCAACAATTACATAATGGCAGTGATTTGTAACACTAAAACAACTTTAACACTCAAACTGCAGAGGTAAATAGTGATTAGCTCCAACGGAATAGACGCCAGCGACCATATTTTACACACGGCCATGTGCCTCGCACGTCGGCGCTCAACGAATTCCTATGCGGACCTTTTACGATGCCACTTTTTTGGGGAACACTTCACAATATAATCCATCTAAACTTGTCGGCGACGTCGCAAAACCATAGATATCCGAAAGTAATGTTGGTTAAGACGCGGATGTGCTGTATATCCATATTATGGGGGAGGGTCAGCGGTGCCGCATAGAGTATGCGACTGACGCGCACGAATGCTACGAGGCAACTGCCGAGGGGACGAGGCCGCAGAGGTGAGGGGCGCGGAGGGTCGGGAGCGGGGGCCGTCTGTACCGCGTCTCTGGTACCAGGCCTCCGTGAATGTTGCAACGTCACTGCGCGCGTGCGTACTGGCAAGTCTGGCGCCGGTATGAAGAAAAAAAACGCTCCATGCTGGCAGCAGCAGTTTGGTTACGTATGATGGGTTTTCACGCCGCAGCTGAATTGTAATCACACTGCGTGCCACATGATGCGTTACGAGCCATTGTTTCTATCGCCGTTGAATGATGGAGTTTTTCAGGAATGCTAATGTTTTTGCCTCTGCCGATGATGGAGTCGGTAACGCTTAAACGGGTTCTGCGAAACGCGATGTAAAACACTGGATGTTGTTTTTTCGCGGACTTGTTGTTGTCAACTTGTCACACAATTCAATCACGAGGCTGACCAAGTGGAAATCAAATGTTTTAAAAATCTTGATGCTGCAATCCAACACTTGATTGTTTTTTGTTGTCTCAGACCTTACAGAATCAGCAAGCATAATAAGCAAATATTTGAGAAATGAATATGATATCAGATGGATAAAAAATGTGACAAACGATTGACCTCATCTATTGAGCTGTCTCGTACACATATTGGAAAAACATGAGCTGAAGCAGGCAGCTGATGACCGAATATTTTAAAGCTAATTCCAGAATTGAAACAAGGGACTATTGCG
The DNA here is from genome assembly GCA_934045075.1 of Yponomeuta sedellus. NCBI lineage: Eukaryota > Metazoa > Arthropoda > Insecta > Lepidoptera > Yponomeutidae > Yponomeuta > Yponomeuta sedellus. Next base: position 17,145,104 of record OW203742.1, on the reverse strand, counting down.
CGGTTATGGATTCTCGTACAGGTTTGAACTTACAGATATTTTTCGTGTCCCTGACTTATTTGAATTCTTTAAAGAAGCTTGCCTGGGCACTGCGGCAAGATGTACTCGTAGTACAGTAATGAAAATTAGAATCTAATATGTGAAAACTAGCTGATACAAAATTTCACACATTTAATTTTGATAAAATTAGATCTCGTGTCGCAGCGTTTGTTATCGAACTCCTCGTTCACTTTTTTATGATTTTTTGTGAGTATTAAGGTAGGTCTGAGTATATGTCGTAGACTAATTAATACGGCAAACCAACGTTTGCGGGGTCAGCTACTAAATTATAAATATCTTTGTCTTCATGTTTGAAGACCACGTAAATTCTCGATAATTAGAAACAAAGACACGGTTACAAAACTTTCAATTCAAATCCACTTCTTAGGTACCGCCGCATTCCAATCTCGTTGTCAACGGTAGATTTCACGCATTCCGACACATGAAAACAGCCTATATTACCTTCAGTAGAACGTGCATTTCGGCCTGTCGCCGTCGTTTCCTATCGTGTAATAGTTAAACAATCTTTTATCGAAGGTTGCCGCAACCGTGGTAATGGTACTGATTAGTCGTACACGTGGCCCGGTCGCTATGGCTGCAAACTTTTTCAATAACAGTGCATTGGCAACGTACTTGAATGTTGCCAAGTCATAAAAATGCTTGTAACCATTTTTATGACTGATACTGTCCGGACTTCTGATTAGCTTTTGGGTGAATCATAATTGTTAATACGGGATATAGTTTGCATCTATTTATTACTAGCTGACCCAGCAAACTTCGTACCGCCTAACAGTCGATTCTATATATTTTTTTCGTTTTTCTTTCCGTAAAAACCATCCTCGTACTTCAAGGAGGACTCTAAAAAGAATGATCGAAATCGGTTCGGCAGCTCTCGAGATTTGCGCTTACTAACACATTCAGCGATTCATTTTTATATTATAGATAAGGTTTATGTTTATTTAGATATCTTTATATGTATTAGATCAGGCCGCAGAATAACATCGTGGCTCCAAAATCTTGCAGAATGGTTCAACACGAGAAACATTAAGAACTTTTCCGAGCCGCAACATCACGGGAAAAAATAGCTACAATGATAGCCGACCTTCGATAGGAGATGGCCCCAAAAGAAGACGATAATAGACATTTAGCTTTACGAAAACTACCCTATCTTATTGATCTGATTCCGGATTAACTTGATTTTTATCGGAGGAGTCCGAACAGGTTACGCTCTGTTTCGCGGAGCTAAATCATGGTGACTAACTGCCGCATCTATGAAAATTTCCAACACACCAAGGTTAATACTGAAAGATACTGCTTTTAGCATTAAGTTTGCCATACTTTTAATAAGTACAGTCTTCCTCTTCTTATGGTGCCTCTCCGACTACCGAAGGTTGGCGGTCAGCTCTGCATATTTCTCTCTGTCTCTCGCAAGAAAGGACTCGGTAGCACTAACACAAGTATAATAAAGAATTTTAATAATTCAATAAAGCAGGATACATAATTCAAGGCCACAGGTTTATTATCCTCTTATCTTCAGATCATGAGCGGATTCAGTTGGTTGGGACTTCAACTGTTGTAACGTCATAAATAGATTTTAGTACTTGTTTGTGGTAATGTCAGTACTATAGATAATAGCTGTTATAGATTGATTTTTTGCCCTAGTGTCTCTGTTAACTCGTTAGTAGCATTTTTCTCAGTATTCGTCTTTCCACATAACCAAATTAGTTGCCGTAAGTACATTGGTTCCTGCTTGTTCCTTTTACGTTAGCGTTAACTACTGCGTGCGGTCTTCCGTAACAGTGCGGTCGGTTGTTACATCATTCAATTTCTCTCAGAGTAATGTACGAGTATGTAGGCAAATTATAATTGATAGTTTCGTGCAATGTAATATTCTTTTCCTGTTTATTGGAACTGGACGAAGGCAGTATTAACGATAACTTGTAACTGGTTGATCAAATCAGAGACCAGATGAAGCCAAACCTGACGAAAAAGGTGAAGAAAAAGCAGGCGCCCCCTGTGGATGCAATGTCGATAGACCACCAAAGATAAATAAATAAATATTCATGGACATATTACACAGATCTCGTTAGCCCTATACTAAGTATAACTAAATGACTTGTGTTATAGGTGCTAACGCGACGATAGATTTAATGCAATAAATACATAGACAACATCTAAGACCCGAGACAAACTAGAAAAGTTCTTTTCCTAGTTTGACCCGGCCGGGGATCGAACCCGAAATAGATAAAGATGACGAAATAGCGAAAAGGCCTCGTGCAGTATACCCAGCAGTGGGTAGAGGTGGACTTATGATGATGATAATGAAGAGAAGAAATCCAGCACAAACGATACCCCATTCCTGAAAGCTTGGCTAGTGGGCTGAATTGTCGATAGATATCATAAACATAACCTAACCTAACCTCAAGCCTGTATCCCAGAGGGGTTGGCCAAGACCAGAGACTGCAACATGCCACGATCCTGGCATCCCACCTTCGCTTCATTACTGTTCATTAATCGTGTCATGCACGCATGCCGGTTTGGGGTACTCAAAACTATACACGAGCGTCGATAGATAAGTGTTAAATAACATAAAATATACATAGGTTACTGCACTTCCGGAAACCATGGCGACGACGTGGTTAGGCAATAAAACGGCGATTGCAAAATGCAAAACAACGATCACGATTCCATTTCTACAATCAAAATAATCCTTTAACTTCTTTGTACTAAGAGCTATTGGCGACGCATTTTAATTCGATTTAGCTGGTTGCTAACGTTCTTGTTGCTATCGCATCGGTCTCTAGGTTGACGGCAATGGGAATGCAAATGAGCAATAGATGTTGAAGGAAAATGAGGAAACAATATCGAACCTAGAAATGTTAATTAGCTAAAGAGAATCACAAGGCCAGACAGAAAATATAGCTCAGATCGAAGTTTATATTGAGGAGCGTCCCTCAGGTGTGCACGCCAGCGAAAGTTCTAGAAGCAAACTTACGTACTTTAATTAAAATAATTAAGATTCACCAACTTTAGAACTTTGTTGTACATGATTGAAGCCGGCTGTTTTATTCGGACAAGTATTGCATTACTTTACCATATAATTTAAGCAGAGCGTTTTGTGGGATTGTTTGTATTTACGAGTATAGTACGTAAATAATCCCCAAGATTGAGGTCGTGTACCAGGGGGTTCACATGGTGGAAAACCGTTCGCTGTGGAAACGAGCGACCCATGATCAGGAACTTCAGTGACATGTCACCACAGATATACTCGTATGTGCATGACACCGTGGCAACCTAACACACAATCACCGACCTGTTATTTAAGTTTTTTTTAAGATTAGATTTAGCTTTTCGTGCAGCGAAAAAAACATAGATCTAATCCGCGGGAATCTTATATACTATATTTTAAATATATAATTTTGACATTGTACCCGTAGTTTAATTTCTCAGTTTAATAATGGATATTTGACACGGAGTTACGCCACCAATAGCGCGATATTTATGTATTTATTTAATTTTACTTATGAATAAGTGACATTTAAATAGCCCCACCATACTGAATGTAAAGTTTAATAAACTGATAAAAATTCTGGAAGAACACTATTACCCGTAAGAAGTTGAAAATAACGAAAATATGCGTAGGATAAAATTTATTCCGAAGTGAGTCGAGAGACAGATTTATTCGTACACAAATCGGAGTGAAAACATGACTTAGGCTTCTAGCACTGGAGACCAGATATTGGAGCTCAAACGAGTAGGCGGTGGCTGCCCACGCCTGAAATATAGAAACCGGGTCGTGCGATAAAATAGAAATAGATAATGATATCGCTACGGAAGCGATGGTTGAACTTTCAGTCAAGGAAACCCTTTGAATTATTAGAACGGTTATATTTTTGACTTCCGTTAACGGGGAAGGGCACACGACGGGTGAGAGCTGGCTCTAGAATCTGTACCTCAGAGGTAAACAATAGTAAGCACCAAAACAGAAATTTTACAGGAGAGGCAAAAATAGACGGCAAGTGCGTAGTTTGAATTTTGAATGCAATAATGCATGGGATTTATAACAGATATTGGAATATTCTGAACTGTATTTTACATAATTTAGACAGCATTATTTACTTTGTAGAGTGATTTTATTATTATAATGTTATAATATAACTGTTATTTTGTGGACTTAAGGTTATATACCGCCCAATACAAATACATTAAATGAAATTAATATAGTATTAAGGGATCTTAAGATTGTTTAGCTATTGGAAATAAAATAAAATAAGATATCGGGTTAGCAGTGGTAAAGAACAGTAAGAGCACATCATTGCAGTAGTTATACATGATGGCACAGGGTGGGCGTGCTTTCAGTTCATTGCGTCGAGCATATAATTCAGAGCAGCGACTTTCTTCAAAATCTTTCAGTCTGGTTCTTACCAGAGCCTTTCATTCCGGTCGTCGATCGGCTGTTTGTTCCCAATCTAAAGGTTTTATGTCGCACTTTTTCATTTGGCGCTTAAATAGGTACATCTTTGTACCCGAGGAGTTGTCCGCCATGCTTACGGTTGCCCTCCTCAAGTTCAGAGAAAAAGATGCACTTTGCCGTACGTTGATCTAACATGACGTACGCGTTACGTGTCTACTCCAACGGAGTTGCCCGCCGCATAAGATAGGGATCAATCGCCATGATATTGGCCTTCTGCAGCACTTCTGTATTTCGAATACGATCAGACCAACGAATGTTAAGAATTTTCCGCAGACCTTTTAGGTGGAAACAGTCCAGCGTTCGAATATGGCGACGGTAAACCATCCATGACTGTGAAGAGTATCGGTCGGCGTATGGAGTATGAAATATGGCGCCTTCATACGACGGCGGAGTATGAAGGTCGGCAAGACCGACTATGCAATATTCTTCGGAGTCATGGCCTCATAACTATCAATTTTGGTTTCAGCCAGCTTCAGGTCATGTGAGCTAAACTAATTTTAATAATAATCTTTATTATTTTGATCAGTCTTATAATCTAGTCGCAAAGTGGGGAAGGATTTAGTCCTCTAAGTCTGACATGACTTTTCTGAACTCCTAAAGTGTAGGAGTTCTGAAACATCATCACTTGTCGACAGATTTCTGTACTAGGTAATCGCGGAACACGGTCGGGATTACAATGTTTTCTTCAAATCATTGTTTTTTTAGTTTAGATAAATATTTAGTAGGTATTATTGATTCGGATGACCTTCGGTGAAGAAATAGAAAATCCTTGTGGTAATCTTTTTAACAAAACTCACTTCGTCGAAGACTACCTGATCGAGGGATGTTTTGTAGAACATTGAGCCTATGCTGACTTTTCGGAATTGCATCTAATTAATGGTAAAATATGGCGTCTTTTGTTAGCATAAACGTTATCAAATGCCTTCATTGAGTACCGACAGCTTGCTTCCGCGAGGTGATAGTCATGATGACTGTTGTTCTTCGAAATCAGTACAAAAAAAACAGAGTGTAAAACTTCCACAGATTGTATTTCAGCTGATTGCTCCAGTGTACTGTCAATATCGCTGTAATTTGAGCAACTCTCTGGTACAAGGACCTGTCTTCCAGGTGGTAAGACTTCATCATTATTTGGGACTTAATCCTTATCATCAATTGAGGGCGAGAAATCGTAAAGCTGGTACAACATTGTTTGATTGAATATCTGTTGAAACAGAAGCAGATGGTTCTATACAATTATCAGTGTCATTATTGACATGAGTAACTGTTCCCATAGTACAGGAAGAACCCCATCAACAACTTGTTAGCTGCCACTCGTCATAGAAGAAACCTCCGCGAGTGGAAAGTCGCATAGACTTAAATATTGTTCAACTCTCATATTTATTTGTTGAAATTTTACTGCTGCTGGTACAACATTATTTAATGATATATGAGTTATAGAAACGGAGGCATGTGGTTCTGTACAATCATCAGTAGCATTATTGACACGAGTAACTTGTTCCCAAAGTACAGGAAGAACCCCATTATCAACTTGCTGGTTGATCGTAGGAGAAATCTCAACGGGTGGAAGGTTTTTTTTTTTGTTTGAGCGAGGTCCTGCCACCATTTATCTCGTGGCAACCTTTAAGTCATTCTAGTTTTTTTTTTAAATAAAAATGTAATTAAAAAGTTAAAATTACTTTGCTGAATTCCGCCAAAAATCCCACAAGCACCATGCGGCTAGCTAATGCACCGCCCTCCCTCCCACTTTTTCAAGCAGAAGCAAGACACGAACACACCACCACCAACACCAATACTTGTGTGAGAAAACACGCGACGCGTTTCGCCTCTAACACGAGGCATCCTCAGGCTCCCAAATGCAAGTGACCGTCTTCGCAAAAACGCTCCGTATTTATAGGCTAGGCCGCCCCTCCCCCCCGATGACGCAATGTAACCGTTAAACTGGTGACCGTTAAACCGTTTCAACCGCCTATGGGCTATTGTTGTTTTGTGCAAATATATCGATTAATGGGGAAATAGAGGAGCTGCCCACCTGTTCATTCAGCATTGTAAACAACCTATCCTTAGATAATTTGGAAATTTCCAGCTGTTCAAGTATAGACAATCTTAGCCCCTTACTGCAGGTGTGTAAAATTTCCAAATTATGGTTATTATTAAGTACATGACCCGTATCCAAAAGGTGTTTGGCAAAATGAGATTTATCCGGATGATTGTTTCGGAAAGCTGCCACATGCTCCCTATACCGAGTTATAAAACTCCTACCGGTCTGGCCAATATACACTCCGTTACATTCCGGACAAGCAACTCTATACACCCCAGACCGCTGGAATCTATCCACCCTCTCTTTTTGATTGCACAGATATATATAGAGTTGTATATACAGGTGTATAGAGTTGCTTGTCCGGAATGTAACGGAGTGTATATTGGCCAGACCGGTAGGAGTTTTATAACTCGGTATAGGGAGCATGTGGCAGCTTTCCGAAACAATCATCCGGATAAATCTCATTTTGCCAAACACCTTTTGGATACGGGTCATTTACTTAATAATAACCATAATTTGGAAATTTTACACACCTGCAGTAAGGGGCTAAGATTGTCTATACTTGAACAGCTGGAAATTTCCAAATTATCTAGGGATAGGTTGTTTACAATGCTGAATGAACAGGTGGGCAGCTCCTCTATTTCCCCATTAATCGATATATTTGCACAAAACAACAATAGCCCATAGGCGGTTGAAACGGTTTAACGGTCACCAGTTTAACGGTTACATTGCGTCATCGGGGGGAGGGGCGGCCTAGCCTATAAATACGGAGCGTTTTTGCGAAGACGGTCACTTGCATTTGGGAGCCTGAGGATGCCTCGTGTTAGAGGCGAAACGCGTCGCGTGTTTTCTCACACAAGTATTGGTGTTGGTGGTGGTGTGTTCGTGTCTTGCTTCTGCTTGAAAAAGTGGGAGGGAGGGCGGTGCATTAGCTAGCCGCATGGTGCTTGTGGGATTTTTGGCGGAATTCAGCAAAGTAATTTTAACTTTTTAATGCTATTATGGATTTCCGCAAAGTAACGCCTGATTCTATACAACATAAAAATGTAAGCTAATTAAATTTAATAATATTTTGAAATTATAAAAATTTAATATTAGTGGTTGGCCTTTCACCCACTAATATTACATTTTTATCATTCCAAAATATTATTAAATTTAATTATTTTACATTTTTATTTAAAAAAAAAAAATCTAGAATGACTTAAAGGTTGCCACGAGATAAAGTTGCGTAGGGTTAAATCTTGCTCCAAATTTTGAATGTTGCTGTGCTCTGAATGAGTTAATCGCGCGAAGCCGTGCTGTATCGGGAGATAAACAGTATCAAGTCCAGTGAACAGTGTTGGGCACTTTAGAGGTAGAGAACCTTATAGTTCATTAGTATTCTGTACCTCGTAACCAATGTTGTAGATAAGGTCGTTTCAAAATGGCTATCTTTTAAACTAATGACTATTGGACTTAATGCTGTATACCATCTTGTAGAGCTCGTTTTAGCGATCTCATCGATGTAGAAAAATTTTTTTCTCAAAAAGTGGACTTACTATTGTCTACCTCTGAGGTACAGGTTTACTTACATAGTTTTTCAATAGCATGAAATAAGTACGACAGTGCTTGATATCTGTCTCAATTTGGTAGTCTACAAAACAATAGCAGTACAATCATTCCAGGGGAAATTAATTAGAACTAACTACAAAGACCCGCGCAAATTAAATAGGCATCTCTCGCGAAGAAGATCGAATCACGAGAGACGCCGAGTTAAGTAGCACGGGTTATACTATTGCAATGCGATTGGTTACTAGACGACCGATAGTGCGAATAAAACTACCATTACCGAACTAATATGACTCTATTGAACAACTACGCCTCGCGCGATTCGATCTTCTTCGCGAGTGATGCCTATTTAATTTGCGCCGGTTATACCCCTGGAATGACATTGTATACTATTGAATTGTAGACTACCAAATTGAGGCAAATAACATAGTTATTATTGAACGGGTCTAATCGCGATTAATTATTAGGTAAAAAGTAATTACCTTATTTCCCGACGTAACGGCAGCGTTGCAGTTGCTGTGGTCTCGGGTAGACTGAAGTGGCATATATATAACTATGTATGCGTATCGCGAATCATTAAAAAATACTGAGGCAAATAACAAACATTGTCGTGCTTATATAATTCTATCTAAAAACTATGCAAGTATTAGACTCGAGGACCAGGACGTCAGACCATCTGGTGGTCCTGCAGTGGGCGCCAAATGGCCGATAATGATAATGATGACCAGAAATTAATTTTGAGTACTTGTTCTCAACCCGCTATCAACTTCTCACAGTAAGGCCCGCCACTGTCTTACGATCGTCCACCAACACGGGTTTGGCCCTCGTCGTGGAGTATGGCCTAACCTTCCTGCGATGCAGGAAGAGACCCGCGCCCCAGCAGTGGGGACATACAAGGGTTGATATCGACTCGACGTGCTATAACCTGTATTTTTATACCTGGTCCGCGATTCGCCGCTCACTCGTGCCTTGGGAACGCCCAACACGGTTACTGACCTATTTTTATACACTATGGACTGGACGAATTCACAAAAGCCTGTCTATGCATTTTGGGTTCCAGTTTAATTATATTGATCTATACTACTTAGTATGTATTCAATAAAATAGTAGAGTGGATAAAATAAATAATTATATTCTTTTTGTTGCACTAACCCGTGCTAAGGACAATTTTTTAGCCTCTTATTAGGTTTTTAAAGTAAATAATTTAGATTGTACAGAATATGTCGCACTGGGCTCGTCCTGTAAGAGTAGATGTAAGAAACTGAATTAAATAAATCAATGAATTTAAAATCTCAGTCGAAAATTTTTTCTTAATCTTCAGAAAGAATTTTCGACTGATATTTTAAAATAACGAAGTGAACAACCAAATTCCGCAGGGAAAATTTGTCAACCAGCCAGACAGTCTCTTGAAATGAATGAGAAACGTGCTCCGTTGCAGAGCACGGTGCTTACAGCTACTTGCACAGCAAATTGCAATAGAGCACATCCCCAAAACGGTGAGAACATCTGTCTTTTCAGTTCTGTTATTCAAATTTTCCATGATTAAACGAAAATTAAATGAAAATTCTGTATTCTTTGGCGTCACCGAAGGTTGACGTAAATTTTTTCTCCAAAATTTTCAACGTAGATTTTGAAATGGACACTAGTTTAACCTATAACGTTAATCAAGTCGTGGTTTCTGTGCTACTTTGAACATTTTTGATTGATTGACTGGTCCTTAGTGAATCAAAAAGTACAAGATGTAACAAAACATCGTGTCGTCGTAATCCCAAAATTAGGGTCCCCCCTATGCTATGTAAGATAGCCAGTTGGTTTACAGAGAATACTTATTATTTCCTTTCCTTTTCAGGCTATATTATGTAGTCCACTGCTGGACATAGCCCTCCCCTAATGAGCGCCATAGCGTCCTTTATTATTTATTTTATTATAATAGGAAAACTTACATCTAAGAAAAATTACGTTACAATTGAAATAAAAACTGAGAGACAATAGGTAACAAGTTTTCACTTTAGAGATATTTTAGAAGAAAATGCTTAAGAAAATATACAAAATTTCACTCACTGCAGAACAAATAGATACTCAATACTTATTTATGGTCTCAATCAATGTATTTCCTGGAGCACAATAAGGAATATATTCTATCCATCGGTCAATCTATTCAAATCCAATGATCAGAGACGATTACAAATAATAACAGAAGTCCAAGGCACTAGTAATTTTTAAGCTTCTTTACTTACTTCTCTACTTCTGCTTTATATCTTTGCTTACTTATAACAGAAGGTTTATTTTCAGTAACCGACGCCCAACTAACACTAATTGACAGTGAAATAGACTTTCGTCCCATTTTCCTTCCAGAAGCTTGCAATGAAATGACAACGTTTAATTAAATTGGCAAAGGGGATTGTACCGTTGTTGTTATGTCGAATTATATTGCAACAGCCCTCAACATCGTTCATAGACTAGGCTCATTAATTTCCAAACGGGACAAAACAAAGCTCTGCTATGAAATTCGCAAGTCGCGCCGAGCAAAATGGAACACGACCAGTTGTGTCCACGTAAATCAAGCGAGGCGGTAACAGTCGGCAAGAGTTAGAGATGAGCGTTTATAGCTCACGGAATAAGTTCTAGTATTGAACGAAGAGATATGTCCGGTCTGACTGTAGTGTTTCCAGTAGTACGGGCGTCGGTAGTGACTCGTAAATTCAGCCCACACCCCGAAATGTACGAACCGATGCAGGCATGAAGTGTTAGCGCTAGCTGACCCAGTTCAAAGTTTGCATGCCGCCGCGGGAAGGTCAGTTAGCAGAATAAATAAAAGACCTGCCTGACCTGACCTAAAATTGACCAATGTTACGTGTGCTCCTTATCTTCATCAGTGAGAAATCTAGGGCGACGTGAAATAGCTGGCGCAAATGTTTGTGGAGAAAGGAATCGGAATTCAAGGCATTTTATTGGGATTGAAAAACAAATATGGTATGCCAGCAACGAGCTGGGCAGTTTACAAAGGCGCGGAAAAAACGTTATTGGCGCCATTAGGTGAGGAGATATTTCAAGAAAGCTGCGTGAAAGTTTATTTATTTAACATTACATAGTTTATTTATTTGAAAACACGAGAATCCTCAAATGGAAGTGGCTTGGGTAAAATGAAAGCGACTTTTTAATAATCGTGCTTTAAAAAAAACACGGCATATTTATAAAAACACGGTCGCTTTTTTAAATAGTTATGTATGACAGTGCCGTAACTCTATGCTGCTAGTCTCGTCGACACCAAAGGATTGCTGCAAGAGAATGCTTCTTGCATTAAGCACGCCCTTGTACATTAACTCATGTAATTAGTTGAATAAAGAATTAAAATAATAATAATATGTAATACTGTGCTCATCTGAAAATAGCTAATGTTTTTTAGTACCCTACATAAATTGCACCAGGGCACCGGCCTACCCTACAAATATTTTTTGAAAAAAATTATTATAGGGATAATTTGTGACTGACTGATTCATAAACTTTATGGCCGCAAGTGGTAGTATGGTAGTAACAGCTGTTTTTTTCCCAGCATACTGTAAAGCGCCCGCGGCCTAGCCGAACGGAGTGATAGAAAATAAATAAAGTGTTCTCTATCTAGTTCTGTAAACCAACTGGCTATTTTACATGGCACAGGGGGATCCTAATTTTGGGATTACGACGACACGATGTTCTCTTACATCTTTTATTTTATTGATTCACTAAGGACCAGTCAATCAATCAAAAATGTTTTGTTCAAAGTAGCACACAAACTTAGCACAATAGGCGCTGTCAGGTGCTGGAAAGGCGACCGTCCCGTGACTACCGCTAATGGTATTTTTCCCGAGCGCTTCCGTGCTTCGCAAGACACGTTCAGCAGTTGGTGCCGGCTGCCATGTAATGGCAGTCGTTAAGCCGTGTCAGAGGCCTTATGAGCGGCTTGATAACTTCTGAAAGTAGGGCCCGCCACTGTCTTACAGTTCTCCACCAACCCGGACTTGGCCCCCGTGGTGGAGTATGGCCTAACCTTCCTCCGATGCAGGACGAGTCCCGTGTCCCAGCAGTGGGGACATACATGGGTTGATATCGACTGTGTACCGACCTTGTCATAAAAACTTTCTGTCCCAACTCGCGTATGCTAGAAACGGACACGGGCGTTTCCCACGACTCTCACACCGCCTATATCCGCATACCTTTAGCCATAGGTACACTATGTACCAGATAAATGTTGTCTGCACGTACACAAACCGTTGATAAGATTTTCTTAAGATAAAAAAAACCTTTTTTTTAAAAACCTATTTAGAGGCTAAAAATTTCACCCACGCCGGGATTCGAACCCGCAACCTCTGGCTATCCGTGCCATCGCTCTACCAATTGAGCCAATGGGCGACTCACGGCATCAGTGAAATTTCGAACCTCTTTACACTATTCTCTGTATTACGTACAGGCAGCGACATCTGACTTAAGCAAATTGCATTACTTACAATTTAGCCTCTAAATAGGTTTTTAAATTTGTTCCTTAGCACGGGTTAGTGCATTAAAAATAAAAATAGTATAATAAAAAAACCTTATAGAACCCAAAACTAATTCAGACAAAAATATATTAAATACTAGCTGACCCAGCGAACTTCGTACCGCCTTACAGTCGATTCTTTGATTTTTTTTAATTTTTTCTCCTTAAGAACCATCCTCGTACTTCAAGGAATATTTTAAAAAAGGATCAGCGAAATTGGTTCAGCTGCTCTCGAGATTTGCGCTTGCCAACACATTCAGCGATTCATTTTTATATTATAAATTTAGTTTTGTTTGAGGCGAGGACTGAAAGTCTATACAACGCCTCGCGTCTTTTCCTCGGCCTCGTTCCACGTCCGTCTTATATGTCCCAAGCCTAAACAAGTGATTGTGTTATGTGAATGTAATTTATTATTAAATTAAACATTGTTTATACGGATTAAGACCCGCCGTTTCGGAGCATGATGATGATTGTCACGAGGTGAACTTTCACCTCGTGTTTACTTGCCGGTTGTCCGTCTCTGAGGGGCCTATTTAGAATAGAACAGAAAAACATTTATTCAAATACACACATAAAATCTTAAAAATAATAACATGGCCAGTTAAAGAACACACTTAAGGTAAGAAATACCAATAATTAAAGCAATAGAATGAAGTAAATTCATGACTGTAAGTGTGGAAAAGTGAGCTTAGCTGGTGGAGGAGCTGTGTGTCATGGTACGAGAAAAGGTTCCAGACTCAGCTATGTCCCGGGCTGTCAGTGGACAACTCGTGACGCTGGTATTCTGCCAGAGTGCTTAGTGCGAGTTTGACAGATCCGATCGAATAACTTTACTACCGCGTTAATCGAGCATTTGAGTAGTGAGTATGAGTAAGTTATCCGTTCGAACTGGCAAAACGCTGTCACAGTACAACTCGCACTCGCGTTTATTCGTGTTTTGGCTGGTAAACGTGTTCACTTCTCAACGTAAACCATTACAACTCGCACTCAGCAATTTTAATTTCCATACTTGTCGCTAGGTGGCGCTTCCTCGATGCCATAGAAATATGAGTTTACGTTAACGCGATCGAGTAGTTAAAAAACTCGCACTAAGCACTCTGAGTGCTTAGTGCTTATTGAGTAGTGAGTATGAGTAAGTAAACCGTTCGAACTGGCAAAACGCTGTCACAGTACAACTCGCACTCGCGTTTAATCGTGTTTTGGCTGGTAAACGTGTTCACTTCTCAACGTAAACCATTACAACTCGCACTCAGCAATTTTAATTTCCATACTTGTCGCTAGGTGGCGCTTCCTCGATGCCATAGAAATATGAGTTTACGTTAACGCGATCGAGTAGTTAAAAAACTCGCACACGGGGGATGATGTTTGGCACACAAAGAGCAGGTGTGTGCCCAATAGTACACGTTGCGTCATCGACTCGTTGCCTTCACCAGAGTGCTTAGTGCGAGTTTTTTAACGACTCGATCGCGTTAACGTAAACTCATATTTCTATGGCAACGAGGAAGCGCCAACTAGCGACAAGTATGGAAATTAAAATAGCTGAGTGCGAGTTTTAATGGTTTACGTTGAGAAGTGAACACGTTTACCAGCCAAAACACGATTAAACGCGAGTGCGAGTTGTACTGTGACAGCGTTTTGCCAGTTCGAACGGTTTACTTACTCATACTCACTACTCAATGCTCGATTAACGCGGTAGTAAAGTTATTCGATTGGATCTGTCAAACTCGCACTAAGCACTCAGAGCTATATGAACACCTCAGACAGGCTTCCTCACTTCCTTCACTCTCCGAGTGGTTTGTGCCCCGCAGGGGGACGTAGACAATAAAAAAAGCGTAATTGGCAGCCTCACGTAACTTGTATAATGTGATAGGCTCCTTATGAGCGCGTAAAGGGCACGTTTGTTACACGGCATTGATAAACGGAAACAGTTTGTGTTAGGTTAATGTTATGAACAACAAATAAGGGCATCGGTCGGCTGGACTGAGCGGTGCAAACATGGTAACTAGCATCTGGATTACCGGATGCACACACAACCGGACACTTGCCTAGGCAGTTTATCTAGGCAGACAATCTAACAAATATTCATCATCAGCCCGGTAAACCCCACTGCTGGGCATAGGCCTCTTCATTTCCACGCCAACCAGCACGGTCTCGCGCTAGTCTCATCCACTGTTTGCCACAAATATTAGTAGAGGGTAAAATAAAAGTACTCGAAACGGGTGTGCATGCAACGACACTTTACAGTCCATCCAAAGGTTGTCTGGAAGAGATCACTTTTAGTGATCTTTTAGGTTAAGAAATAACATAATAATAACATTTACATACAGGCACATACATTGCTTCTGGCCCCACACTAGGATACCCTGTGTCGTGGGAACCAGAAACAACGACATCACAAACGTGTAAACATCCAACACCTGGCGTTTTATTTTGTTCCCAGCCGGGATTTGAACTCGGGACCTCTTGCATGGTAGGTAGATGTGCTACAGCTACGCCACAGAGGTCGTCAAGAATGGAAATGACACAGATATTTTAATTTCCATTTTTATGTACAATAAAGTGTTCTCTATCTATTGTGCAATAAAGTGTAACAAACAAACGACTAATTAACGTTGATGCACCGTAAGTGATCTGTAATTAACAGATAAGAAACCAAATAGCGACCTACGACAACGATACTTAAATATCTTCATAGTGAAATTCTTTATTCGGACACCGGCCCCAGCGGTGATGAAAGAACGAGACAGAACGATTCGTAAGCATTTGCTATACATAAACTGACGGGTAAACGCTAAAAACCAATCACCATAAAGATGCAAACTGCTCGGTCATTCCTCAGACGTTCGGCTATATTGATCTAGGGCAGTGGTTCTTAACTTTGTAGTTATGAGAGTTCATTCTGCCGAATTTCTGTCTTGTCAGGGATGTTATTGGTTCATTGGAAATATATGGTACTTAAATGTACTAATGTATAAATTATCGTTTGATTTATCTATAAATAACACACGCATAATTGTACGACTGGCCTAACCTTCCTGCGATGCAGGAAGAGACCCGTGTCCGAGTCAGTGGGGGCATACAAGGGTTGATATCGACGTTTTTGAACACATCAGATATTCAGGTACCCTCAAGTTAAAAGTTTTAGTTGGCTGACGATGTTTTGATTAACGAAATATGCCATTTTGTTAATCTAACTAACGAGGGTTTCTATCGAATTGAATTGTACGACTAACACTCATTTAATTATTATTTCGCAATAATAGCTTTGCGGACCACTTGGAATGCCTCCAGGGACCACCAGTGGTCCGCGGACCACCGGTTAAGTACCACTGATCTAGGGTTACGAGTTTACGGCATTGCGGAGGTGGCTGGAAAGTAGGGACGAGACTGGCTAAGAGGACGTCATGTTTTAGGGTATCGTTAGATTTTTTTTTTATAAAAAAGAACCGACGTCCAATTACTACAAACAGAGAAATAATTTAAACTAATATGACCTTTAACATCGTAAATAAAGCGCTCGTGGCCTAGCCGAACCGAGCGTCGAACCGCTTCCGTGCTTCGCAAGGCACGTTAAGTCGTTGGTGTCGGCTATCAAGTAATGGCAGTCGTTAAGGCATGTCAGAGGCCTTATGGGCGGCTTGATAACTTCTGACAGTAAAGCCCGCCACTGCCTTACAATCCTCCACCAAACCGGACTTGGCCACTATATGGCCTAACCTTCCTGCGGTGCAGGAAGAGACCCGTGCCCCAGCAGTAGGCGCGGCGCATACAAGGACTGATATCGATCGTAAATTAAAAAAAGAACGGTTCTTAGCTATCACCGTTTGTTTAGCATGATCCACCTCTAAGTTGTAATGACATGCAACGACAGAGCTCCGCCCATTTTCTGAAACTTGATTTTAATATCGCGGCAACCAAGTTATGTCCATCTGGCGAGCAAGTTATTGTGTTAGCACAAGACTAAAATTTTACTTACGGTAAGGATTAACATTAAAACGGCAAAAAATATCGTCGGTCCTAATAAACAGCTGATGGGTGGCCTACGCTGCGTTTTCCATTACGTAGTCCCTACTCGAAAAACTTTGCACCCTATCAGCTAACGGTTATTCACATATATTACCGGCCCACCGTCACTTCAACTTGATAATCTTGTTTTGTAGACAAAGGGCGAGATAAATAGTCGTTGCTTAGCCCAAGTCCGTACTCATGCTTCCCTAAGCATTACTTCAGGCTAACTTAGCTAAGTATTAATGCGTTACTAAAATAAACGTTTGCTTAGCTAAGCATGTTCTTAGGCCAATGCTAAGAATTAGTCCGGGTTTCGCGACTTAGAGAGTGCCAAAGTACTGTTTATGATAGACAAATCGATTCTTAAGCAAGTGCTTTCGCTAAGACTCGTTCTTAGAAGCGACTATTTATCTCGCCCTAAGTAAATACCGTGACGCTCTTTTCTTGAGAAAATGTAAGGGCAGCACTATAGTTAACAATTTACTTAGCGATATTGTCAATTCAGAAACTGACTCTTAGTATCTCTCTCTCTAACTCTTGTTCGATATCCGAAAAATTCTGGAAGTGGAAACTGCGCATCTTAGAATGACGAGGCAGATTCGCTGAGCTCCAACTCAGCTTTCCCGCCTAATCTAAAAGCAATATCAGAAACTAGAAAATTCAAGGGAAAGCACTACAGTTAACAATGTACTTAACGAAATTCTCAATTCAGAAACTGGGCCGAGATTTTCGCTTAGTAAACAGTTAACTATAGTGTTGTCCCTTAGATTTTCTGATTTCCAATATTGTTTTTAGAATGTTTCAATCACTATCGGTGCATCGCACATGAAGACTCGCAAGTAAAAAAAGCATTGGCTTTTGTGCATCAACGTAATGAGATGATTTAACAGCGTCCGGTGGCACCTTCACTCACACTAGATGGGTGAAGAGACCACTCGGATGCTGCAGTGCCTGGGTCATTATTATTATTTATTTTATTTATAGCATTACACAACAGATAAGTAACATAACATGTAATAATATCATGATGTAAGCTTATAATCTAGTTCCATATCCTTTAACGTGTTTAACGTGTCACAATCCTTAAACATGTTAGTATAGACGGAAAACGAAGAGACGGCATAGCCATACGTTCTTGACTGCTTAGTCGGCCCAGCCCACAGTGCAGAGCAACCAAGCCGCGGGTTTCCTCAAGAAGTTTTTCTACACAGTTGTGTGGTATTGCTTAAAGAATTCGCACCGAGTCAATACCTATGGAACGGGCAAACAGATATTATGTAAAGTGTAAATCCGTGTTTGTTTACGGAAACCTGAGCGGATGCGATGGCCACGAGCCAAGTTAATGCAATTTGTGATTTACTGCGAAGGCGGGAAAGCTGAATTGGAGGTCAAGCGAATCCGCCTCGTCATTCTAAGATACGCAGTTTCCAGAAATTTTCGAATATCGAATTGGAACTAAAACTTTTGTAAGCAATCAATATATTTATTGCCATAAATTACACGTGTATTCAGTGGTGTTATTTATTACAATGAGTTACAATGCAATTTTACCGGTTAGGCGTGGCAAAAATGGGTCAGTGATGTGATGTATTATCTATTATATCTACAGCATAAAAAAATATCAATATAAAATAATATGTAGGTATCTACAAGTAATCGGACATCAAAATGTATGTTCATTCAGGAATACTACACATTATTAACTTAAAGACAATATTAATAATTTTGGTATCTAATTATTGACAAGCTGACATACATGTTTTTATCTTGACATTTTGTATTTTCTGAATTGATTTCTTAATATTGCGTTTATTTTGTTATATTATTTCAAATCTTTGACATTTCGTAATTTAAATAATAATAATTTTGGTATCTGATTATTGCCAAGCTGACATACATGTTTTTATCTTGAAATTTTGTATTTTCTGAATTGATTTCTTAATATTGGGTTTTTTTATTTTGTTATATTTTTTCAAATCTTTGACATTTCGTAATTTAAATAATAATAATTTTGGTATCTAATTATTGACAAGCTGACATACATGTTTTTATCTTGACATTTTGTATTTTCTGAATTGATTTCTTAATATTGCGTTTTTTATTTTGTTATATTTTTTCAAATCTTTGACATTTCGTAATTTAAATAATAATAATTTTGGTATCTAACTATTGACAAGCTGACATGCATGTTTTTATCATTGACATTTTGTATTTTCTGAATTGATTTCTTAATATTGCGTTTTTTATTTTGTTATATTTTTTCAAATCTTTGACATTTCGTAATTTAAATAATAATAATGTTGGTATCTAATTATTGACAAGCTTTCATACATGTTTTTATCATGGACATTTTGTATTTTCTGAATTGATTTCTTAATGTTGCGTTTTTTATTTTGTTATATTTTTTATTAAATCTTTGACATTTTGTATTTAATTGTTATCGCATGAGATCATTTAAATGTTTTAATACTTCTGACACAACATTTGTATGCCTATTTAAGTAGAGCACAAAAGAAACTGTATTTTTAACTTTAACACCTTGTGTCTCACAAATCAATAAATGAATTATAAATTAATTCCGGAATCTCTTGCTTGAATTTTCGTCGGGAGAGTCCGACTAGGTTTCGCTCTTATTCGAAGAGCTTAATCATAGCGAGTAGACAATGGTCGCGTCGTCGGATGGCTAATTTGGCTATCTAATGTCGCTATGTCGTACGTCAAAATAGGTTTTCTGCACTGCTATTTAATTAAAATAATATGATTTTATTTATTTTCCCGCCACCTGAAATAAAGAATTAGAACTGTGCTTTGCTATTACGTAACAAAGTGTACTGCTTACAAATTTTTTATTTAGAAATTTCTAATGTAATGTCATAATTTTGCTGAAATCAATTTTGCATAACTTTGCTGGCGATATGTATATAAGGTATCATTTAAAAAAAACCTATTTATTAAACAAACATTGTAACAA
Organism: Yponomeuta sedellus; assembly: GCA_934045075.1. NCBI lineage: Eukaryota > Metazoa > Arthropoda > Insecta > Lepidoptera > Yponomeutidae > Yponomeuta > Yponomeuta sedellus. The sequence goes on along the minus strand of OW203742.1, from coordinate 17,125,513 downwards.
TGTTCATATGTCCATGAAATTTAAAAAAAAAACTTTTTTCGTGAAAGAAACATGCGAAGTACACAAAAGTACAAGAAATTCTCACAAATGAGTGCTTTCAATTACACATGTACGCCTTCAAAGCATAACAAGAATCAAGATGGCGGTTTAAAGGTGCACCACAAAAAGATCTGACGTCACTCAACAGGTGGGTTTTACTGACAGCTGCGTTAAAAAAACCAACAAGGGTTAGGAGGGGTTCAAAACAGTGAAGTGGATTTGGAGCTGCTAGTACAGTCTGTTAGCTTTTAGAATATACCTCGGGCATTAGAGTACCTAGGCTTCGGTTTTCGCCAATTTTCGCCGGTTTTCGTACCGATGATCGGGTTCTGATTTCGAAATTAAGTGTCATATATTAGTTCCGACATTTCTATTATATATATCCAATTCTATCCGATGGTAGCCGCGGTATATTCTAAAAGCTAACAGGCTATATTAGGTGTAGCTTTGTTAGTTAAATTGTTGATGTGTATGGTTTATGCGTTTGGATTAAAGTTGCTTATAAATTTGATCGCCCAAGACGCCATCGCGTGGCGTCGCGCATCGCGCAAAAGCGTGGAAATCTAAGGTCAGAATTCCTTGAACAGTTCAGTTGAACCTATTTATCTGGTATGGTGTGTTCATTGTCTTCCTTCTCCAGTGTATTAGTCCGGTCCATAAAAAGGTTATCTGGAAGAGATCACTTTTAGTGATAAGGCGGCCGTCTGTACTCTTAGGTTAATAAATATATTTGTAATTTGATAGATAGATAGATAGATAGATAGATAGATAGATAGATAGATAGATATTATAATAAATAATAATATATAAGATTCATAATTAGAATGATTAAAACCCTTTTTTTATAAGTAGCCCATGAACGCGCCACTACAGGGCGCAGGCCTTCTCTCAAAGAGATATTAAGGGCTTAATTGCCACGCGTGCCCACCGCGGAATGGGAATTTCAAGCGCAGATTTCGTTCCGAGGCATACCTGATGCAAAGGATGTCAGTGGCGGTGCAACGAGGTAAAGCTGCTAGCGTCATGGGAACTTTTGGGTCGGGTGTATCCCGAGGAGGTACTTTTAGTTTAGTTTTTTTATTGTTTATTGTGCTAGTTTTTATGACGAAGCTTTGTGCGAATTTTCAGTTTGTGTAATTAATTAACGAATAAATGGTTTTATCTAGCGCAGAGAGACATTTAACACTCCCGTTTTCTTACGATTTTTTCCTTCACGGTAAAAAACAAAGTTATGCCTTAACTTTCCGTCCTAATCTATCACACACGCGCCCAATGTCAACGTAAGGATTAAGACCTAAATACGGTCATATCATACTGCAAATATCGTGACGTGATGGCCTAATAATAAAGATAATTATACTAGTCGAATCAGAAACGAAGTTATACCAATACGTAACATTTTTACATAACATTTACATACAGGCACATACATGGCTTCTGGCCCCACACTAAGATACCCTATGTCGTGGGAGCCAGAAACATCGGCATCACAAACATGTAAACATCCAAGACCTGGGGTCTTTTTTTGTCCGCAGCCGGGGTTCGAACACGGGACCTCTCGCATAGGCAGATGCGATACCGCTGCGCCACCACAGAGGTGGTCAGAGTTATTCGCCAGAGAACTAAAGTGATCGACATAGCTCAACAGATTAGCAAACTGAAGTGGCAGTGGGCGGGTCATATCTGCCGCAGGACCGATAACAGTTGGGGTAGACTGGTTCTTGAGTGGAGACCGCGACGCAAACGTAGCGTAGGACGCCCTGTGACCAGGCGTTTCGTAAACGCTCGGACATTCGCAAAGCGTTGGGCAGTGACTGGAAGGCGAATGCTACACGTCAATAAATATTGTGATAATTATCATGATATTTAATCAAGTATCTTGAGCCGGATCACAGCACACCCTACAACAAAGATACGGATCGCGTCAGTATTAAAGCGTTTTTGTATGAATCAGACGTGATGGACCCTAGACAGAGGAAAATTAGAGCTTGTGTGGCAATAATTGTAGCCCTATCCATAAAAAAACGTATTCTTTAATTCCTTCCTATAGTTTGATCTTAATGAGTTTATTTTCTTCTCGATGCCTATTAATGAGTTTTCATTCTTTTATATATGATAAGTAGATTTTTTAGTGCTTCGTGTTTTAAGATTGTGTTTTTATAATTGACATGCGCGCTATTCAAAAGTTCTGGCAGGGATTCTATGGTCAGTATAAGCTCTTTCAAGACAATATTGTCAACGATTCAGAAGCAGATGCGGTGTCACCGACATCCTCCATTGCTGCCGTCTCGCTGCGTACTGACGCGATAAATATTGACGCGCAACACCACACGCAAGATAAATATCACGATCCAGGATCTTAGATCAGATCACAAGGATTTCCGGAAATCCAGCGATAATTATTGTGATCCCTCAATACACTACCCTACACGTCAATAAATATCGTGATCCGACAGTTTATTCGCCGAAGAGGAGAGCCGAAGATCGGGCTCAGTGGCGTGACTAGGAGGCCATGACCATCAGTGGACTGACACCGGCTGATTATTATGATGGTCATCATCACCACTGGTCGCTGATGATTCACGCAGATGCTGCTTCCAATTGCAATATGAAAACTAGACTCACCAGATGGCGCTTGACCCAGATCGACGGTCAGAACACCTGTGCAGTTATAACTTACCTGAAATAATAAAGAAACAGACATTAATTCAAACGACAGGTAAATTATTTCGCTAATTATTAGCTAATTATTTCTAATTCGGAGTCGCCTTAGTCTTTGATGTAAATTGGTCAGATGTAACAATTTTACGCAAAATTGTCCATCAGACGCTTGGTCCGAGGATTGTTCAATGTAGCATCAAAAAAGGGAAACAAAAATTTAGCATTAAAAAGTGAAAATTAGCTAAAGTCCGACAAAAATCTTACAAGCACCATGCGCCGCCCTCCCTCCCACTTTTTCAAGCAGAAGCAAGACACGAACACACCACCATAAAGTAATTTTCACTTTTTAATGCTATTACCTATGGATTTCCGCAAAGAATCGCCTGGTTCCATACAACATAAGAATACAACAATTTTTTTTATGTTAAGTGGATTTTAACAGCCAGTGCCCTAACTGACGCCGGGGTAAGTGAGTGCAATACTCTTAAGTAAGTGTTGTATGTTTTGACTATTTCTTTAGGAGGTCCCATTGCGAAACGAATTAAAGATATAAACTAAAGTGGAAGACACTAAGGGCCCATTTCGCTCATTTGGCAGAATATTGACGCAAATGTCCTTTTTCCAATTTTACAGGAGAGACCGTTGTTTCATTCAGAAGTGTTAGAACTTTGTCAAAATGCCACAACGACAGTGGCGCCGTCACGCGATAAAAAACAAAACTACATTACTGTCATTTTTTCCCCAAGTGTAAACAGTTATTTCGGGTGTTTTGGCATACTTAACTCAAAAAAAAAAAAAAAAGTACATTTGCGTCATTACCTGCCAAATGAGCGATTTGTGAATTGAGAATTTCACTAACTTACTTAAGTAACAAGCTGTCACGCTGTTTACCGGGTAATTCAATGAGGCAGTACTGCAGTTAACTATGTATACGCCTCACACTGATATTATTGGGCACCCATTTTATAATTTCGAGAGGTTAAACAGAGGGTGACGAAATTCTTATTGGAGTTGAATTACAGCACCTCAGAGGAATTACTGCGAAGTAAAGTATGACCCCCCTCCCCCCACACACACAATTGTTACATATGCATGCTGTTTAAGTATAATTTAGTTCTTATTCCTTTAGTTATGTACCTACACTGCATTTTATTTTAATTTCATGTATTGAAGTTGTTTCCCAAAACACCTAGGTACCTATTTAAAAGCTTTGTTGATGGGATAGATGCGCCCATTAGTTTATTTAAATTTTTGTCATTAATATGTCATCATGAACAAAATTTGTAATTTTTGTAATCTATGGCTAAACATTAAGATTTATTATAGGTACTCGTATATGCTGGTCAACTGGTCAACGGTTATAATAAGTTATTTGGAAATCACTCTGCTGATCCCCACGATACAGGCTAGGCCTAGTGTGGGGATCGCCGTAATGTTTGATTTTAAATCGAGCAACTTTGCAATGTACCTCATCTACCTTTATGTAATGGTGCATGCAAATTATTAAATAAACTCTATTCTATTCTAATTAAATTCCATAATTTTTGTTCCTTCACAAACACGACTAACCGCAACATGGCCGCGACAGAATATCAGCGTTGCAGGTGGTATCTCAGCGCTCCTGCAACACATGCTGAGTCGGGGCCATTTTAGGGGCTCAATACTTTAAACCATGTCTTCAAAATGCAATCACGATATAAATGTGTAACTTTTTTCTTTTGTTTTTGTGTTCGCCAAATATTTCAGAATATCTGTGAATATGTTATGTTTTATGTTGTTTGTTTTTACATTGTGTTTTTAGTATTGTGTCGTTAAATAAATGTTTTATCTATCTATTTACTTAGCGAAATGCTCAATTCAGAAACTGACCCTAAGAACCAGTTTCTGAATTGAGATTTTCACTAAGTACCTAAATATTTAACTATAGTGCCGTCTCTTCGGATCTCTCAGCAAAGAGCGTGACAAAACGTTACTTAACTATTTACTTAGCGAAATTTTCAATTCAGAAACCGGCCCTAACAATGCCAATGCGAAAGAAGACACCGTTACAATGAACGAAACTTAAGCCCAAATGTATTTGGGTGCAATCTGTGCAAATAAAGACCAAGGCCATTTCACAAAATTTTACAGATCCTTAGAATTACATTGAAACGCGATCTCTCTTTGAGCCGTTTGTCTGACGACGCAACAGAAAAGGCACAAAACATCAGGGACGAAACGCGAAACGGGAATCCAGCCAGACAGAGCCTACTGACCCGAATACGCCGTAAAAAATACACGCGTTTTGTGACTCACAATAGGGTTAGGGTTTTGAGATCGCTGTATTTCATAGAAAATAACAATAGGTTTCTAGGTCCTGTGGATCCTTTCACGGAACTTCCGCTGGCCTAATAACATGACCAGACCTTGTATTACGTAACTATCCACTCTATCGAGTTTAGCATTTAGACGGCTCCAAAGTGCCAAATGCATACATAATGCATTTGTATGTTTTGACTATTTTATTAAGAGGTGCCGTTTCGAAAAGAATTAAAGAAATCAACTCAAGTGGAAGACACTGAGGGCCAGTTTCTGAATTGAGAATTTAGCTGAGTAAACACGTAACTGTTGTGCTGTCTCTTCGAATGCATACATAATGCATTTGACAGCTAGAGTGGCTTAAAAAAAGTAAAAATCGACGTCAATCAACCCAGTGGATACTTACATAATACCTTGACCACAGGCGATTTAGGCGCAGATAAACATAACATTTAAGTACAGGCACATAAATTCCTTCTGGCCCCACACTAGGATACCCTGTGTCGTGGGATTCAGAAACAACATCACAAACATATAAATAAATAAACGTAAACATCCAAGAACTTAGGGTTTTTTGTCGGGCCGGGGTTCGAACCCGGGACCTCTCGCATGGTAGGCAGCTACCACTGCGCCACACCCCAAGGTGGTCAAATACAAATCTGGGCAAGGCGGAGTCATAGGCCAGTTTGATACGAGGAATTTTGCATCATGAGGACATTTTGCGAACAGGACATTCTGCGTTGACTCTGGCATCTTTCTAGGGACATTTAGTTTCACTGTATCTTTTTTCAACAACAGTGCACGCGTGGCAAAGTAGCCCATACTCTCTCTCTGAGAGAAGTCCTGTGCCCCGCAGTGGGACGTATATAGGCTACATAGAAAAAAAGCTGTCAAATGCATACGTATTTTGACACTTCGGAAACGTTAAGATGGATAACCCAACACAGTAGACCGTTACATAATAGAGGGGCTGGTAACGAGTGGCAATGGCATTTTGGTCTTTCGAAATCATCATCTAATCTAATCAACTCAGTTTCTGTTTATTAGTCTCTTATTCTGATATCAATTTAGTCACGAAGACAGCCCGCTGTAATCACAAGCGCCTCACTTATCATAGCGGCGCCATTTTGCGATATGCTATCTGACCAAGTTTCGTAAAACAATACACAAACGAACGTTATCGATGCAAATGCAGAATAAAAGTTGCGGTCATACGTGACAGCCGCGGTTAGTGAAGTTGATAATGGCGATATGATTAATTATAGTTGTATAGTAATTATAGTGGTTGAGTTTTTTTGCGATGAAAACATCTACCCAGTGTATCATTCAGTATGATATTGCAAATGGTAGTTGCTAGGAATTGCCAAAGAAGTTGTCTGAAAAAATTAAGAATAATGACACCGCTTCTCAAGGCACGTTAAGCCGTTGGTGCCGGCTGTCATATAATGGCAGTCGTTAAGCCATGTCAGAGGCCATATGAGCGGCTTGATAACTTCTGACAGTAGGGCCCGCCACTGTCTTACAAACCTCCACCAACCCGGACTTGGCCCCAGTGGTGGATGGCCTATACCTTCCTCAGGGAAGAGACCTGTGCCCCTCGGTGGGGACATAATGGGTTGATGAATGAATGACACCGTTAGGAGAACTCTTGTTTCGGCTGATATTCCTTCGGTTCTTGAACAAGGACTGTATCGAAGCGATGGGAAACATCTGGACGGTCTCACTTTGGTTCCGTAGGAGAGAGGTGCCTGCTCTGGGATGCCACTTGCGTCTGCACATTTGCACCATGGCATTTGGGCCATACGGCTGTAACCCCTGGGGCTGCTGCGGAGCCGGCTGCTAGGCGCAAATGGTTAAAATACAGTCAGTTGATGAGCAGCTATAGGGTCTGGGGTATTCAGGGCAAAGCCTTTATTAAAGAGGTAGGAAGTCGTCTGTCTCGGGGCGGTTTGATCGACTGATTCTATTTTGTGTATTAATTAATACTTTTATATAATACTAGCAGTGCGCCGCGGTGTTACCCGAGGTTTATCGATTTTTCCATGGGATGAAGATATTTTCCCGCAGTAAAACGTAGCCTATGTGTTAATCCAGGGTATCAGCTAACCCCAACCCAAATTTTATTAAAATCTCTACAGCCGTCGAAACGTGAAGAAGTAACAAACATACACCAATCTTTCGGCTTTATAATATTAATAGTATGAGTGTGATGTGAAATTGAAAAAACATGTATTTGTCATCATCAAATTACAAAAAACTAATAATTTTGTAATAATTTCTTAATAACTTATTATATTAACTTAGGCTTACATCGACCAAATAGGGGATGTGGCGAGCAAAGGGCGTATTAGCAAAGCTCCTTAAAATGTCTTCGCGGACACTCTGGTGCCAATGATAAATCCGGGTATAGCTCGCAAATCCTTTTACTAATTAGTTTAAATTACTATTTAGTTTAAATAACGAAAATATACAGGAACGAAATTGGTGCCATGCGTGGCGAGAGAGAGAGAGGTATTAATAATATTAATGTTAATAAAAAGTACCCGGAACCGGCGTGCGTGCATGCAACGACTTATGAACGTTGATGAAGCGAAGGTGATCTGTCAGGATCGTGGCAAGTGGCAGTCCCTGGTCTCTGCCTACCCCTCTGGGATACAGGCGTGAGGTTATGTATGTATGTATTAACTTAGGATATTGATTAAAAGTAATTTGCTCCGCATAAATGTTGTGTTGAACACAACGCTTATTTTCAGCAAATCCCTGTTGCATAAATCTTCAACTATATAGTTTATTTATTATGTAGTTTGGATTTATAAAGTTTAAGTTATTCCTTTGATTGCATGTGACATTTTTCAAAAATAAATAATGCAAAGAATAATCAGTTAACCAAAGTGGTTACTGTTGAGTACACTCTCACGTTCCCTGTAGTGGGTGTGGTGTGGCATAACTTAAGACTGATGATAAACACCGTCAGGTTTTATGCCGTTCAGTGAACCCGAGCCACGGCGCGGTTACACCCACGGTCGGCGACAAACATGGTTATGACCGCGACAGACATGGGTTTTTCATGTTTTTATTGTTTATCTAGTTTAGAAAAGAATTCTAATCTTTTAACTTGCAACTTCAACTAATTATATATCGATATCAATCCTTGGTATGTTCTCACTGCTGGGGCACGGGCCTCTTCCTGAATCGCAGGAAGGTTAGGCCATACTCCACCACGGGTTCCAAGTCCGGGTTGGTGGACGATTGTAAGCAGTGGCGGGCCGGAGATTACATGACAGCCGGCACCGACGGCTTATCGTGCCTTGCGAAGCACGGATTATAAATATGTACCGAAATATGTGTGTACTCCATAATTTGGTACATATTTATAATCCGGAGAACTGCATGTAAGGAACTACAACCGCTAATGTAAACTATGTTTATGACACAATATAATTCATTCATTAAAATTCAAATTCATTCGTTCCCGCACGCGGTTTATTTGATTTTATAATATAGTCTTTAAAATAGTTAATCTCGGTTTTTATTAACCACCAGCCTACAAAATACAGTACACTCAACCAGAAGCGTATGCCACATCGCGTGCCTATTTTCAACCTATGTTTTATACATAATTATGTAAACAGTAAAAACGCTGCTGGTTGTACATTTAATGAATCTTAATATACTAACCATAAGTTAGGCTAATGTGATTATTATTATAAATACTTTTATTGCACTTAAATTTTAAAAATAAAAACGTTTAATGCGTCAGCCTTAATGCTGTGCATAATGTTGGTTGTAAAGCTGTTTGTTTTCTCGAATAAAATAATGGCCGAATGAGTAAACTTCGAAGCGAAACAGTTACTTTCATGGCACATAGTGTCAGAATTAAGATATTTAGTTTCTTATATAGACTAACAATTTCCCATTCAAAGAGGTGACAAAGTTTTCATTGGAGCTGGGGACAAAATTAAAGTGAAACTGCGTCTGATGATTTCTATACGTATATTTGCGCCTTTTGAGAATCAGGGGCCTTCATGCCGTCGAATTCCATACAAATTTGTCAGTCGATTGGAATGGCTCGGGACGAGAACTACGCCAAATACCTAGAATAGGACTTTAAACAGTAGCTTTTAAGAGAAATAATCCACAACGCAACACTCTCGCCATGACGTTTAACCTTCGACGGAAACACAATACAAATCGTCACATCCGTGCTCAAAGGTTGAGGCCTCTTCTGACCTAGTCGTCTTACCTTCCTAATTTTTATCCAGAAGATGAACTTAGGATGGAAACGAAAAGGTCTTATTCAAAGTAGCGCCGAAACTGCGGCTTAATGAACGTTACAACTTAAACTAGGTGTCCATTTCAAAACCTAGAATATTTTGGAGAAAAAATGGACAACAAAGCTCCAAACTTATTCTTTGCAAAGTCCTTAATTAACAGAGTTTACAAAATGCGCGACGCGTTTCGCCTCTAACACGAGGCATCCTCAGGCTCGAGCCTACGAGGCTTCGATTTTTGGCGGAATTTAGCAAAGTAATTTTCACATTTTAATGCTATTATGGATTTCCGCAAAGTAACGCCTGATTCCATACAATATTATGTCTATGTGACGATAATAAATGTCATGTATTTCTGACATTTCTTCTTCTGAATTTATGCTAGAACTTTCGTGAAGAAAGTATGGCGTAGAAAAGTAAAGCTACAACCCACATAAGTAGCTTTTAGTTTTAATCTGACACACAGATCTCAGACATCCTTTACATCCTTACGCTCCGTGTGTTTTTAATATAAATAGCTGGTCATTGAACCTCCGCGGGTGATAAACACGACGTGAATTCGCATTCAAGGTTAATGCTGATTTAACCAGTTGGTCAATGAAATTGTTACTCGTATATAGCCCACTTTAACTTGTTAGACGGAAGCTCTTGTGGTTAACTCCCAAATAAGCACAAAGCAGTCGACGTTGGAGGTCACCAGATCAATAATATTGTTCGTTTTGTATTAATTAATTTGATTATACGTATAAAGGCAGTTACCTCAACTAGATAAATTAAAAATCTAACTAAAGGTTGAATGTTTGCCAAAAGTGGCTACCATAAAAACCCATATCATTATGAAAACAGAAAATCTTATTTTCCCACATCCAATATTTTCCAGCCATACATAAGATAATTTCAGAGACATCTCAAATATTCATAATTACTTCATACATTATCTTATCTTATAATAAATAATAATGTCGGGTCACAGTTATAATTATAATGCTTCTTATCATCATCGGCCTACGATTGTCCACTGCTGGACATAGGCCTCTCCTATTGCACGCCACTGAGCACGGTCTTCGGCTACTCTTATCCAGCTCTTGCCAGCCGCCCTGCGAAGATCATCGCTCCACCGAGTCTGAGGACGTCCTACGTTTACCGATCCGCGGTCTCCACTCAAGAACTCTTCTACCCCATCGGTTATCAATGCTTCTTATCGAAATCCTAAAAAATATTATGATTTTTTTTAGTAAGTATATTTGGTAGGTCCTCCACACACGTTTGCTGGGTCAGCTAGCTAAGTTAATAGTTATAACAGAAGGCGTCACTAGCAGCGTGCGACGTCACAGTCTGAGCTTGGTCTGTACAGAGCGTTTTTGTCGTGACGTAGTCATACTCGTATCATAAACAGTACATATTAGTTGTAGCAAAAATTTTCATTACAATTTTTTTCTTCTAACAGAACTTCTCCAATGCGAAACAAACATTTATTTTGCATGTTCGTTCTCTATTGAGTAATTTATTTATTATACAAAGCACCGATTGTTGTTAGATTTTAGAAGCATCGTAGTTTTGTAAAATGTTCTATTCGGAAGTTCATCCTCATAATTTAGGGTTGTTCCACTAATCCCCATTGATGGGGATAAGACCTGCCTGTAAGTAATAAAGTGAGTATTGTAAAGAGGTTAGAAATTTCTCTGATGCCGGTACTTGCCCATTAGCTCTGTTGGGAGAGCGCTGGCACGGTTAGCCAGAGGTCGCGGGTTCGAGTCCCGGCATAGGTTTAATTTTAGCTTCTAAATAGGTTTTCAAAATTTAAGACCTACATTGAAACAGGTAAGATTCCAGTATTTTAAGGGTGTTCGGAATTCATAAACGAAGTAAACAGGTCAATGTTATATAATATGATGATAGCATCGCATAACATATCGCGAGATAGTCGCAATATAAATAAACATAGAACATCGTAAAATATTACGTAATTTACGCGAGATAAAACTAGTTTCGCTCAAATAGGTAACATTGCCCACCTGTCAACCGAACACGTGCGAAAAACTACGCCTCAATTCCATGAAAACTATCAAAGTTAATTACATAACAAAAAGACGTGTGATAATGATAATACATAATTTGGTGAGTGGGTACCCGGGAATGTAAACAAAACAGACGCGAAAAAAATATCGGCAGAAGAACGGGTTCAGCTTTACTGTAATTAACTAACGTCGGACCTAGACTACTACCTGGGGTGGAATAATTTGAATGCGATAGAAACAATTACGATCCATCCAAGTTAAACGACTAGCTGAATAATGAAATTGAAATATATATGTAACCTATTGTTAAGTAAAACGGCATCGACAACACAGGCTAAGCCTAGTGTGGGAGCCTAACATATTTGTAATATCTTTTCAATCTTCTTCTTCTTCTCTTCCTCGGGCTATATTAGTCCACTGCTGGACATAGCCCTCCCCTAATGAGCGCCACAGCGCAAGGTTGTGCCATCATTGGGGGATAATGCCCATAATCCCCACGATGGGCATGCGGGTTGGGGATCGCATATGGTGGAATTGTACTGCAGTGTGCTGCTGCCCACCCCCCGGTTTGTGTTTTCAATCAATAAATACATTACTTAAAAATAATGTACTGATGAATATTGGTGTTCTCAAGGTGCAGCACATCGACTGTGATCTGGCAATGTGTTCTTTCTTCAGTGGCAATATTCCTTAGACAAAGATGACATGAGGAGTCGAATGAAGCCATATTACGCAAGAATTTGCAAACATATATCTAAATATAACAATGTGGCTCGGTAAAGCTTGGGATATTATGAAAATTTCAAGCAAAAAGAGTTATATAAAAAAAAATGAGATAGGATTTATAGGTAGGATTAGGAATAAGTATCGTCGAAATATGATTTCTTAGCCATTTGAGGGGTGGGGAAAGCTGCGATGCAAAATACTTGGGGTCCAAACTATTTTCGGTCGGCGACCAATGACACTTTGGCTCATTACCAAGTCTCCTACGTGGATTATGTAATTCATTTACGATCACTTAGCAGACGGAACATGAGAAAAATCGTGACATATCATATTTAGATTGGCCGAACTAGGTTCAGTTTCTACACAAAACGGACGTCTCCTCAACCAAAAGATTGCATTTTTTATCAAAGTTTGGTTGTAACAACACCAGTAAATATTATGAAGTACTTCTGGACTGTATAGATTGTGTGGCAGGGAGTTGTCCACGTGACTTTGCATAGGTGACAGTGAAGGTCAGTTCTGTGTACGTTCCAATAAAACCTGATACGCCACCGTTATCACCAGCTGGGACTGATAAACGCTCTTATGTTTTAACAACGCATTCCTCTGATGAAATTGTCATGATTGCAATATTGACTGAGTATTAACAAGTAATTAATCCTGGCGAAGTTATATAGATACACTACTCTGATATAATCTCGTCGTCGATCATTTAAACGACTGCCCTTCTAGACAGAAGAACGTCCTTATCATCCTGAATGTTCAAGTGAATGGTCGTGATGAAAACAAATCTAACACAAAGCAAAAAGGACGAGAAAATGCGGATTTACAAGAGAGACAACAATCCGTATCTTCCTGACATGTTTACATCAGATCGTTTGAGTCACACCTTAAGAGTCCATTCAATCTAAGTAATAATCATCTTCCGCGTACAAAGAACTCTTTGAAGAGAGGTTGCGTACATTTTAGTTTCATAAGTAAAACTATAACACATGGAGAGCGTGCGATACCCTACCTCCTGTATTGATCTTGAAAATAACAATTGTTATTTTAAAGAACTGGCGGAGGCAAAGAAAAAACTAGGATAGTAAGTACAATATCTACATAAAACATGCAAAGAGTTAAAGCAACACTTCGCGAAATCGAGACTGCACAATATAATAACTATTTACAAGACAGTTCAGTCCAGGCAACCTTAAATCGGAAAGATTGCAGAAGGAGAAATTGTACGCTATACGAAATAGTACCGATGTACGCTTTATAAATAATCTCAAACTTACATGTCATTTACAGTTTGTCTGATGCGTCTCGATGTTAAAATAAATGTATTCCTTCCGCCTAGGAGTGGGTCGTTGTCCGATTTTTCGACGACGAAACGCAACCGTTTTTTTTGGAACGAAAACAGGTCCTCGAAACGGTCCTCGTTCGCAACTGGTTTCATTGTATGCGAACGAGCAAGGCGCAGAGGACGGTCAAACGAGTGCGAACGAGACGAAATCACTAAACATCGGAAAAAATAAGTTGTTTTACACGATATTCGACTGTATACTCATAGACATAAAGATTACTTTATTGTATCACAGACCATAACGAACGGAACGAGCAAGGAGCCGACGACGACGTCGCAATGATCTCATTACGTTCTAGGCTCTATTAATATAGCACTAAAGGACATATCCGCGTCAAACAATCTAAGGACTGGTCTCGCGACGAACAAACGCTGGCACTGCTTTAGAGTCGCTGGCACTGCTTTAGAATGAAACGTAAAACGGTCCTATCGTCGCGGAACACAAAACGGTCTTATAAAACGGTTCGTCTTTGCAACGATCACGCCTACTTCCGCCCAAATTTAGAAGGACGGAACCAAAAATATCTATGACGTGAATTAATACGTTTCTCGTCTCATAGATGTCATAAAAATTTACTTAAGCATATCGAGCGCGCACAAAGAGCTTGAAACACAGCGAATACAGCAACTTTGTGCAGCGACAGAAATAGCCGCCCAAGTACCATGTTGCATTCAGATCAGATGCGCCGGCGACGCCACAGTCAAGGCCGACAGCGTGGGTAGTCGTACCAGACACCGCCAAGCCCTAGGTTCTGTAAATGCACTGAGCTATTGTAGGGTAACACATTTTTATGCAGCTTTAGATCCGAATGCACACACTCATTATCTAGAAATTTAGCAAAATATGAAGCTTCATGTCAGAAGCCTTATTTCACAATTTTTGCCAGTAAGGCCTTATTTCACAATTTTTGCCAGTAAGGCCTGCCACTGTCTTATAATCCAACCCAGACTTGGCCCCCGTGGTGGAGTATGGCCTAACCTTCCTGCCATGCAGGAAAAGACCCGTGCCTCAACAGTGGGGACATACAAGAGGGTTGATATCAATATAGATCGATAAAAGCTTTAGCCGTGAGAATGACTTTCGAAAATGGACCGAACGAAAAGTGCTCAACACCATCTGGATTAGACATTATTATCCAGTGTTTTTAGAGATCTGTTCAGAGTGCTTAAACATAGGAAGGAAAGTCAAACCATGGAGAATTCATCGAGATGAGAATATGAAAAGGATGGATGAATGTGAGTACACCTGAATCTATTTTGAATAGCAACTGTTACTGTAACCCATGTCTATGCTCACAAAAAATATTCTTATTCTTATTTACCAGAACAGTTATTTTATACTTCAATCAATCAGTACATACTCGTCCACTGCTAGGCATAGGCGTCCCAAGCACGAATAAATGTCGTATTTCTTTATTACTTTCTTTTTCGCATAATCTATTAATTGTGAAACTAACAGCTTTGACGTTCATTAAGTAAACATTTTGTTACACTATTTTTATTTTTAATGCACTAACCCGTGCTAAGGACCAATTTAAAAACCTATTTAGAGGCTAAAAAATTCGCGTTCGAATCCCGGCATGGGTGAAATTTTTAGCCTCTAAATAGGTTTTTAAATTTGTTCCTTAGCACGGGTTAGTGCATTAAAAATAAAAATAGTGTAATCATGTGGGTACAGTGATATCGTTCCAATGTTAAAACCTAACTGCAAAGTAGGTAGTCGGGGCTGTAAGTAATGCAATTTGCTTAAGTCAGATGTCGCTGCCTGTACGTAATACAGAGAATATTGTAAAGAGGCCCATTGGCTCAATTGGTAGAGCGCTGGTACGGATAGCCAGAGGTTGCGGGTTCGAATCTCGGCATGGGTGAAATTTTTAGCCTCTAAATAGGTTTTTAAACATTTTGTTTTTTAAATGATTTTTATTCTAGTTTTACTTGACTTTGACGACCTGCCCTGTCATGTGGCAGATGAAACAATGGCATCTTAAATAGTATGAAAAAAAAAAAGTTTCCAACTATTTCACTTGAAATTTTTAGATCGTAATTATTCATTCATTTAATTATGTGAATCTATTTTATATACCGCGAATGTGAGTGGAAGGGCTGGTCCCAGGCGGACATATATCGACCAAATAGGGGGTGTATTAGCAAAGGGGAAGATAAAAAAGTACCCGGAACGAGTGCGTGCATGCAACGACTTATGAACGTTGATAAGGCAAAGGTGATCTGTCAGGATCGTGGAAAGTGGCAGTCCCTGGTCTCTGCCTATTCCTCTGGGATACAGGCGTCAGGTTATGTATGTATGTATCAATTTTAATCTATATAGACGTACGTTTGAAATAATTGACCCACTGAGCGGCGCTTAAATGAAGTGACAGTTGAGGAATCATAAGTGTACCTACTGTTTAATTGAACATTTATAATCTAAAAACCTATTTAGAGGCTAAACCTATTTATAATCTGCGATACCTTACAAGAAGCGACATTGTAGCTGTAAACAAAAACCATGAACCCAAAGATAACAAATAGAACAGTCACGACCAGGGACTCTGTAACAAGGAACGATCGCCGTGTTAAAATAAACCAGACAATGATGTTGTTAATATGTTCGTCATTGAGTCATGCCGTCACATCGCGTCCTTTCCATAATTAAACGCCAGTGCTGGGACAATATAGGCTGCGTTACTAACTGGATATTGTGTATTCTGCTATAGGGCTGCATGCTCAAGATAGGACCTGATCAACATTAATGTATGTGTCCTGACCGAAGCCGGCTTTGGCCCCATCTTGGAAGAGTTTTGGTTGGTGGAGTAGACTCATTGCAAATAATACCGTAGAAAAGCAAGTAGATATTGTATATTAATATCTCACAGCTCAAAGTTGTTTCTGTCAATAAATAATATTTGATTTTACGTCCACACTTGGGCAGGCCAACATTAGAGATCTTTATTTCACCGGCAGTTGTGTTTGTAGAAAGCCGCTTTTACTTAAGTAAATCTCTTTTGTTAAAAGATAGATAGAAAGAGAACACATTATTGCAAAGCCAGAAAACAAAGAATTACAATTATAATTGCCATTTATTTATAAAGGTCATTTTTAATTGAAACACTAGCCGCTTTCACTAACAGAAGTTTAGTAATGTCATCCTCAGATATCGTCAAACTTTCAACGGGATTCCCACTATTATAGTCCGGTCAACGAGCTGGTTTCCAATACAACCTGTTAAAACAAAGTGGACGGACAAATCGCCATGTTTTTCATTACGGATAGCCCTTGAATTTACAATCACATAAAACGTCTGTCATGTCAGCAAATACACTCGTGTTTACACGAGATTAAAGTTACACCAGAGTGCTTAGTGCGAGTTTGACAGATCCAATCGAATTACTTTACTACCGCGTTAATCGAGCATTGAGTAGTGAGTATGAGTAAGTTAACCGTTCGAACTGGCAAAACGCTGTCACAGTTCAACTCGCACTCGCGTTTATTCGTGTTTTGGCTGGTAAACATGTTCACTTCTCAACGTAAACCATTAAAACTCGCACTCAGCTATTTTAATTTCCATACTTGTCGCTAGGTGGCGCTTCCTCGTTGCCATAGAAATATGAGTTTACGTTAACGCGATCGAGTCGTTAAAAAACTCGCACTAAGCACTCTGGTGAAGGCAACGAGTCGATGACGCAACGTGTACTATTGGGCACATCACCTGCTCTTTGTGTGCCAAACATCATCCCCCGTGTGCACAGAGTGTGTGATCGCACTCCGCCTTGCAGTCACGATCCAAAGCATATGTGTTTACACCGACAGTGAGTACGACGATAAATCCTCGCGTGTGCATGTGCAATGCAAATGTATTATGTAAATTATGTATTAAAATATTGACTCGTTAAGCTGGGAACAGGCCAAGCGAACAAGAAGAACTTATAAAGGATCTAACAGACATGAGTTTCATAGCTTCTATTTCATGACGAATATCAGAAGTTCCAGCCGAAGCTAGAGTGCCGTTGGGATTTCACATTAATACAAAACATATAATATGCATATTCGTAGGATAGAACAGAGTATATGCTAGGACAGAATAGTTTTTTTTTTGGCTGTTCAATAAATTTTTATTATTCTCTGTCTATATGAAGAGGATGATATTACAAATATTGACGAAATATATGAAGCGACAATATGTCGTTGGAATGATCGGTAAGAGCCGTCCCAGGCAGACATCTTTTTCTTCAGGCTATATTAGTCCACTGCTGGACAAAGCCCTCCCCTAATGAGCGCCATAGCGCAATGTTGTGCCATCATTGGGGGGTAATGCCCATAATCCCCACGCCCTAGGCAGACATCAATATCAACCCTTTTATGTCCCCACGGCTGGGGCAGGGGTAGTGATGTAAAAAAAACGGTTTTTTTTCTGAAGTGAAAAAAAACCTTGAAAAAAAACGTGAAAAAAAACGGTTTTTTTTCAGGGGGACATTTCTTTTCATAGTTTCTTCTCTCCACTCTTAGATATAAATCTGACTCTGACCGATGGTATGAACGACCTAAAAAAGAGGTCAAAGTAGTCAAGGACAATACAAAGCTCTTTATTTGTAGGAATATAGGTGTCATATTTGAAGATTACTTACTCTGAAACGTTCAATTATCCATTTTGAACGCACAGCTAGCTAGGTTAGAGGAAGTAAGGTCTTATATCATTTTCCATGTTTGTTGTACGACATCTTGAAGTCAAGGTCTACTTTACCCCACTGTAATCAGTATTACCAATAAATTGCGCTCGAAAGTAACCGAACATGCTCGGATAGCAGAGAGACATCGTTCGAGTGTCTCCGGTAGAGTATGGTTATTAGAATATTGACTATTATTGCTTGGTAATTTTGCTGTTTTGCGAGACTCGTCGTGAGGGTGGTGTTTTGTTTATGAAAAACGATAACATTTTATGTTTTATTCCATCATTTAAGGAATAACACCTTTTCTGAAAAAAAAAAACAAATTTAGAAAAAAAACAGCAGTGCCATGTTTTTTTTCAAAGTTTTGAAAAAAAAACAAATTGTTTTTTCTATTTGCAGCTCTAGGCAGGGGCTCTTCCTGCATCATACTTTAACCGAATTGGGGATGTATCCGCGAAGGGCAAGATAAAAGCACTCGAAGCAGGCGGGCATGCAACGACTAATGAATGTTGATGAAGCGAAATTGATTTGTCAGGATCGTGGCAAACTCTGGTCTCTGCTCAGCCAGGTATGCGATGCAGGCGTCAGTTCGTTCTGTATTGTTTCTATGAAGAAACTTAAGCAAAAACCACAAAGTTTTGCGTATAGTTTGCGCTTGTTCAGTTAGTCTGTTCCGTCCATTAGAATAGCAGCGCTATAGGCAAATATTATTGTCATGACTTGCTTGGTTCATTGCAGCAACGGGGTTATTACTTTGTGTTAAGTGGCTATAAATAGTAGTGGCGACCTTCTCAGACCTTGGATGAAGCACCGTTGCTAATATTTTGCCCAAGACACTAAGTGAATTGTACAACGGAGCTCGTATTAATAGATATTTACATGCTCCAGAAATGTGCATCACAAAACGCACATCTCCGAAATAAGACCACGAGAAAAGTAAAAAAAAGTCCATCACTTTTTTGGACGACTTCTTTCATTTTACGTGAGATGGGGCCAAACTGCTGCTCTTGGAGGATTAGAGATGGCTATTTTACGGCAAACAGTAGTTATAGATCCAATTACAGGAAAGATTGGTAGATGCCCATAAAAGGTAACTTCTGGACAATCACTTTACATGAGAAAAGAGCAAATCAGTCGCCGGCATTCAGCCTAATCGATTCAGCCCTGAATGGGTCTAATAAAACACTAAATTATGGTACAAGTGAAGCATGAAATAAGCAATTTGCGACAATCGGCAAATAATAGAATAAAACAGAAGTTGACCTCCAGCAAATGTGAAACGTTTGCGTGACATCTCCGTTAGAAGATATTTTGTTTGTTCATTTTATACGAAAAAGGTATATCAACTAAAACTCCAGACTACCAGTTTATGTACTTTAGCTTGCTCGGGAATATCACTTCCAAATCCGTTCTAGGATTATCATGTTATGTATAGAGGAGTATAAGAAACAGAAACCTGAAAATTACTCTCCTCTTTGCAGCGCAAAAATATGAACCGCAGGAAAATGTTAAGTTTCATAGGGTGGGTATATTTAAACAAACAATAACAATGTTTGCACGTATCGTGCTGATCTAGGACTAGATTACCCAGTACTAACTCTGATAATAAAAAGGCAAGGGAAGGTCAACAACAAAGAACCTGGTACAAACATGCAAATATGATTGATATTGAAGCCCCAGTAACAACAGAACCTCCGATCTTCGGCTGTTCGCTACAGCTAGGTATAGTTAATGCTTTCCATCAATATGACTTATTAGGCCGTCGAAGCGCGTAAGTCACCACGTGATCACAACTATTCAAGGTACTGGCTACACGAGGTTCACTGGAGGCACCAAAAACAAACATATTTAATTTAACAGAAATCTAAACATAATTATGTAAAATATTTTTGCATAAAGCGAATTACGAAAATCTCCATCATGTTAATAGTAATTTTTAACTCCTAGGATGGAAGACCTGCCTGCCATAGCGGAAATGCTATCTAATCCCATTTTAGTCTTCAGTTGTAGGTTTTAAGTTCTAAAACCCATATAACCATTATTAACATAACTCCAGATTCACTTTAAATGTTTTTATGGGAAGATCTTGTTATATTTCCTTGATTGAGAGTAAGAGAGTAAGATAAGAGTGAGAGTATTTGTAATTAAGAAGATATTTTATAATTGTAAAAGAAGATTTTTTTTGTGGCGTTATGAACCTAATGAATCCTATAAAGAAAACGAAACGGTAACGCGTAAGTTGTAAAACACTAACGAATCTAATGTGCCAGTGTCCAGACTTCTGCGCCTCTCCGGTATTTTCGAATGCCGGTCTGGTGGATATCTGCCCGCTATCAGACGGGGCGGTCGGGCGTGGATAACAGGAAAGCGTAATCAAATAGGAGGCTAGCTTGTCAATGATTTGTTGGTAATCGAGACTCGTGGGCTGAACTGATGCAGAAATGACCTACGGAGTCGTCCCTTCGAACTAGAAAGCGTTTAGCGTAACATAATCAGTCTATTCACGTCCCAATGCAGGGCAGAGACCTTTTCTCAGAAAGTGAGTGTGGGCTGGACAATGCAAGTTCTCCGCTACTTCCAGTCCGCGTCCTCAAAAATTGAGAAAATGCCTCCTTGTTCTTAACTATAAACTGTGAAAATACCACACCTAAAGAAGAGAAGATATTTCCTTCCACTTTTCGACATACTGTACTTTATACTTTATTGCACACATAAAAATCATAAAGGAAGCACAAAATTATAAAAATAAAAAAGTGTACATGGCGAGTTTATAGTGAGTAACAAAAAATCGGCTTGCTTGGTTTCCATATAAATCGCTTTGTTTAGTCATGTCTGTGGTGTGGGCCCACTTACAATTCCAAACAGGGATGTTAGATTTTAAGTACTGTAGTGTGTGAACATCTCGTGCACTCAGGATTGCTTACAATATTTTCCTTTATAGCGTGTTCGGTTCGGCATTGCCACAAATTCACAATGGTATACACTATAGAAAACAAAGCCATTTTTATATCGGGACATACCGCGATTCAAACCTGTTACCATCGCTATAAGCGACCGATGTTAAACAGACGGATAGCACAACAAACGGCTTATCTGCAGTAGGGCGTTTCTGAGTCATACATACATAACATTACCCAGTCGATATGCAAACATTTTACTGACAAAGCCACTTACATTATCAAATCGCGTGGGGCGATCAAAAAAATCTTGAAGTCGATGATCTCATTAAATCCTCACCCAACCATCTAGGGAGTCCTACCGAGATTATCTACTTTACATATTCTGAAACGAGATGCACAAAAATTAGATTCTCCCAATGTCCCAAGTTTCTAATAACAATGGCTCAGCGGTCTGATGATTTGAGGTCTCGAGTAGTATTAAGTCAAGAGACAACTGTACTGAAACTACTTGGAATGCTCGTACCATTCCATTCGCGCAAATTCCGAGTTCCTAACCCCGTTCATTGTAATCTCGGCGCGCCGGCAACTACGCAACTGTGAGATCATATTTCATTGTACAGGGCGACAGAACAATTTGCAACTAAGTAGAAGGCTTAGACTAACGTCCTGTCCCGAAAATACATCTTGCCATTGCTCTATCTCGAAGTAGGTCAACATTATCGAGCCACCCAAATGCACTTCGTTTGAAATCAGTCGACACTTCGTCGAGTCCTGAAAGGGTTAAATGCAGGAATACTAATTTTATTCCTGTGTCCGGTAAGTTAGCCAGTATAGCTATGCTGGGTCTGGAGATTCGTGGTCTCAATCAGAAGTTATCGAACAGACTGTCGATTAACTTTCTTTGCACGGAAATGCTCTGCCGAATTTTCAGGAGTTTCAAGGTTTCAATAAAAATGCTCATACGCCTAAGATCAAGTTTCTTCTTATTGAGTGTGTTGCAAGCCCAGCGTGGGGATTATGGGCATTACCCCCTATGATAGCACCGGACCATGTCCAGCAGTGGACTAGTATAGCCTGACAACGAGTGTGTTGTGAAGACGATGGTTTTGGACTGAATCTCGACAGCGCATTCAGAATCGATCTCAGCAGAAAGGGCGTTTTAATACGAACCTTAACCATTTCCCAGGCAATGGTAAAAACAAATAAAGTTTTTGAAATAAAGTCCGAAACCAACGAAAATTTGATACTAGCTCTGACAGTTCCAGAATTAAATGTGTAGTAGGTCTTGTGCAAGCTGACAAGGAAAACCTTGGAGCGAGCTTTCTGTCCTCGTTCGTACGTCACGGCGGCCGGCAGGGAGCGTGTCGACGACCCCAAAACGGCTCCGACTTGCCGATAATCACGTCGCAATACAAACTGGTATGGCAAATTAATTGCCAGCACTTCGCTACGGACCAGATTTACTTGAGGTCTAGGAAGTACGCGGGAGCGTTGAACTGTTAATAATTTGGCTGGTGTAGTAAACTTTAGCAGTAGTAAATTTCGTGTGTCGTCAATTGTGGCCACTTACATCTATTATTTACAGCCCCTCTCTATGGTGATCTATATTCTTGTTCATGGAATGTCTCCTAACGGAGGTTAGCAACCACGTCGGTTTTCTGCTTATTTGAGTGTCTCAAATGAAACTCCTCTTTCAGCATGGGCCGAGTTTTAAAAAACCACGTTTCGCAATTTATTACAATTCAATATACGTTGTGTAGCACAGTATCATACTTATTAATCTGTGGGTAAATCGACTTAGCAATGTACATCGAATTGTTATAATAAACCATTAGTTTTACTTCTATGAAACAGACCCCTTATATCTTCTTGTATGATATGTTGAAGGCTGTACTTGGTGTTACGCATTATATGGTCAAAAAACTGAAGCTTCTGATTGCTGTTAGAATTTAAGATCTTCATTATCTGTAGCACGGTTGAATTGCGAACTCCATAAATTAATGTCCATATCACTAACTCGGACACTTACTTAACATAGATAGATAGATAGATAGAGAACATTTTATTGCACAACCAGAAAAATATTACAACCATGATTTCTTAAATCTAAGTAATGTACAAAATATATTCTGAATTTGGATCACTTATGTATTTTGAATGAGTGTCCAGTAGTCGTAGCATAACAATGCGCAACTTTGTCAAGGTAACACAGCGGCTGAGAACGATGTTGTCTCTAATTTTGGAAGGTGTTCGCAAGTGAAGTCTCGCGCTGTTAGGCTACGGACACTTCTCCATAAAACACAGGAAATATCTACGGGAATAGTATATTTCATTACAAGTGCGGAAAGGCTGTCATTGCAAAGAGTTCCGCAAATGTCTACCCGAGCCGAGGCGCAGCCGAAGGCGAGGCTTGACAGTCGGAACAAGTTGCAATGACGGTTCCGCACGTGTACTGAACGACTATTTTTAATACAGTTGCGAAAAAAAGCAAATTAATAAAGAAACATTATTTGGAAAATGGCGCCAACCGTAAAAAAATATAAGCAGAGATTTTTTTTCTTCACCCATTCTAGTAGGCAAAGGGAACTATGCCCATACAGCCAAGTCTTCAGCAGAATTTTTTTATTGATATGAAATGAAAATGAAATTTAATGAGATGAAATGAAACCTAACTCAACTCATTCAATCAAATCATTAAATCTGATATTGAAACAAATTAGTAGCTCATAAAAACTTCTATGATTTTTTTTTTAGTAAAAACTACATGGTTGGTTTTTCTTTTTAATAGACATTATTTTGACAGTTGGGAAAGAGAACGCACTAGTGCGGGAAAGTTAAAAAAAAAGCACGAGTGTGTAATAGCCCACATTCCGCACGCTATACGTCTCTGTTATACGCCACTTTTTGAGTAACTTTAATAAAAATTAATTTGCGCGCCACGCATACACCAGTTCCCAATATCGTCAGTAAAAGTACAAAGGAAATGGACCGGGGAGCAAACCTAAGAGCAATCAACCTGCGGTGAGGTGGTTTATGTTATTAATTTTTAGGTTTAAGAGGAGTTGAGAAAAGGTGATAAGACAAATTAATGTTTTTTATTAAAAAATTGCGCTTTAAAGAACCGAACGTGAGAAAAGATGGTGGTTTTTCTCCCGCTGCCTTTTTCTCCACTACACTACGGCCCGAAGGCAGTGTCTAACATTTACGTTGACATTCAGCTAACAGAAAATATTTACGTTGAAATAAAATTGATTTCATTTGAATACTATTGCTTAACTAATAAATAAACCCGAAAAAACATCGTCAGTGAATAGGACCACAGAGCTAACATTTAGTGTAACTATGATCCTATTTTTTCGCGCGTAAAAACGTCTTATTAACCTACTACAAACTTACGTGGCGACTAACTTCATTGAACACTAAATTCAACGTCTGGCAACTTTGGGATAACATTGCACTAAGCAGAGTAGATAAAGATCTAGCGTGGAGACGTCGAGCTTAGTGTCATGATACGAACTGGCACGTCAGAGACTGGATTAGTTATGCACGCTGTAGACTGGGGAGCTTTGCAGGAGTCAGTGAACTGTACATTACGATTAGGTATGGAAATCGCTCCCAAACCTTATTTGAATGCAAAAGGCTAGTACGAATTTTGGTGCGGAGCTTGTAAGAGAAGATAAGATACGCCATCGATGAATATCATTGGATCGGTGTTTAGGTCAATACTATTACGAAGATTGGTAATTCAGGCATGTTCTTTTGCTAATTATGACCAAAAAAAAATTTTTTTTGTAGATTAACCTTTATTCGTCCCCACTGTTGCGGCACGGGTCTCTTCCTGCATCGCAGGAAGGTTAGGTCATACTCCACCACTGGGGCCAAGTCCGGGTTGGTGGTGGATTGTAAGACAGTGGCGGGCCTTACTGTCAGAAGTTAACAAGCCGCCCATAAGGCCTCTATGGCTTAACGATTGTCATTACATGACAGGCGGCACCAACGGCTTAACGTGCCTTACGAAGCACGGAAGCGCTCGGAAAAATGCCACTAGCGGTAGTCACGGGACAGTCACCCAACCTGCACCTGACCACGCCTGTTGTTGCTTAACTCAAGTGATGGGTTTCAATCACTCGGTCCGACTTGGCCACGAGCGCTTCAACGAACGCAAAGTTATTGAAAATTATTGCGCTGAGTTTTCTCTAATTAGATTTCTTTACAAAAACTACTAATAGTGACGCAACGTGGACTAACCAGAACATTACGTTCCCAACAAAGTCGCGTTTTTGTTCCAACAAACTTGTGGATTAATTGGAAGATAGCAGATATCGCTGATCTCATAATTACATTTTTCTCTATACAGACGATGGCAGATTAGCGTAATCTGTATAGACATCTGCACCTTCATTAGCCTGTTCATCCAGTATGAAGAGATTACCTCGATAGTTATCTATCTACTCTGTGGCATTCGCATTTCTCGTGGAAATGAAAGCGCCCAGAAGGCGCACGGGTTTATTAGGACTAAGGTTTTAGAGTGTATTTTACAACTTTCCGATTAGAATAGATATGCGAGGCCCCTCTCTTCCCAGCTTTAGTCCCAAATGGTGGTGAGGTCAGCTTTAATTATTTTCTCTCTCCACTACGCCTATTTATGACCTCGTTTATCGCAGCTCCGCATTTTTTTAAATCTTTTTTCTTTCTTTCATCAGATAGGCGAGGACTGATTTAGTTAAATCCTAGAACCTTTTTTTCGATCTTCTAATTTATAATGGGTTGTTTAGCTAATAGATTTTTTAATACGTATTCTGATATGAATAAAAAATAAATAGGTCAAGATCAAAATGTCAGAAAGCAGTTTTTTTTTGGTACTAGGACTAAGGTTTTAGAAAGCATTTCACAACTTTCCGACTAGATTAGATATGCGAAGACTGATTCAGTTGAATTTTAGAACCTGTTGTACGATGTTCTAATTTATAATAGGTTGCTTAGCTTATAGATTTTTTAATATGAAATTAAATAGATCAAGTGAGTGCAGAACCCAAGCGAGCAGCTTAAACATTTAGGGTTCCACACACTTTCACGTTAATGATGTCCCTGCCTCAGTGGTCAATGTTTGTGACAATTTGGGAACAGAACAAGTAATTGTAGCGTGGAATATATTATTTTTATTTATTTAAGCAAGCTAATTATTATTAATGCTATTATTAATAATGCACTAAACCGTGCTAAGGACAATTGTACATAATACAGAGAATATTGTAAAGAGGTTCGAAATTTCACTGATGCCGGTGAGTCGCCCATTAGCTCATTAGCCCAAGAGCGCTGGCACGGATAGCCAGAGGTCGCGGGTTCGAATCCCAGCATGGGTGGAATTTTTAGCCTCTAATTAGGTTTTTAAGCAACCTTATTTTTAAATTATTGTTTTTATTGGTTATAAAAAATATATATAATTATAACCCACTCGCCAACGGTGAAGAGAAAACATCGAGAGGAAACCTGAAGTCTCTGAAGTGTTAAAATTGTATTTAGGATGCTGATGCGGTTGCCGAAAACCTGAAGTGCATCTGGAATGTTTACTGGAGCCCTGACGGCTTTCATGCCATTATCCGCAAACGGGCAGCGCCACTGATGCAGCGAGTACGTGGTAGCGCTAACAGCATCCTACGTGCAATTGCCGATAGGCCTGCTGCCGTGTTATGACAAAACACTGTATCTATAGATACAGTGTTTTGAAGTAACATGAATAATTCGATTCTTCGCCCTTAAATACATGGTATGGCATCAAAAAATATTGAAAAAGTTTTAATAATACGCAAATCAGTCATAGTAAATAAGACTGTATAGCCAATATTATAGAGACCTGTTTTGACAAAATACTGTTTCTATAGATAGGTACCGTGTTTTGCCAAAACATCCGCGTGATTTTTATGCCAAATAACTGTAGATGCAGTGTTTTGTCATAACAACTTTAAAACCTTTTCCTATTTGTCAAGAAAAAAAGCGGGTATTCAGTGCGAAAATTCTAGATTTTCAATTAGAGTCTATATACAAAAAATATAAATTAACTAGTTACGGCATAATTATGTGCACTATTATTTAACACATGTAAAATTTTTAAAGTAATCTGTTTTGATTTGACGTATCTATGCGGAATTTTCATAACGAAATGTTTTCGGCGTTTTCTGGAAAATGCCTGTTTTTAAATTACAGTGTCTTGTCAGGACACGGCAGCCTGGTTGTGCAGTCTGGGCACACCTAATGCAGCTACATGGAAGCAAAAACTGTTCACAGACTGCAACTAAAAAACAACAAAACTTATTTCTACTATGTACACTAAGTACATAGTAGAAATAAGTTTTGTTGTTTTTTTACTAACATAGGTTAGATTATAGTAACAAATTTATGGTTGTTTTAGGCCTAGAATAAATAAAATAAAATTCCGCAGCGCTTAAAATTGCGAATCCGCGGTGGGGACGGGTGTCAATTAACCTCATACTAAACTGTATATGCTTTATATATTTTAATTTTAACCAAATTTATTCTTTTGAAACTTTTTAACTTAACTGTCAAGGTAAACCATAAATTGTAGTTAAATGAAACCGGCCCCTCCCTCGTGGCAGTAATACCAGTCTGCGAATCGATGGTATCAGCGATGTCTGTGAAAGCATTTAATAATAGTTTTCTGGCGGATCGGAATGTTGGTAGACGCAGCATGGTACTGCTGGCATTCTTTGCAGGCCACGATGCTACCAAACAAACCACGGAAAATCCGTGTTTTAGTTGAAAAACATTTTGAAAGCATAAATGGTAATGAATACAATAGAATAGAAAAATATTTATTCAAATACCACAACACACATACAATCTTAAACATGGCCAGTTAAAGAACACACTTAAGGTAAGAAATATCAATAATTAAAGTAATAGAATAAAGTAAATTCATACAGCCGTGGCAAAGTGAGCTGAGCTGGTGGAGGTGCTGTGTGTCATGGTACCAGAAAAGGTTCTAGACTCAGCATATGTCCCGAGATGTCAGTGGACAACCCGTGACGCTGGTATTCTGCTAGAACCTGCTTAAGTGAGGTACGAACAATCAACGCAAGCATTATTTTGTAATAGAGAACGGCTTATATACGCCCCACTGCAAGGCACAGGCCTTCTCTCAGATAGAGTATGGGATTAATTACCATGCTTGCCCACCGCGGATTGGCAATTTCAAGCGCTGAGGTATTTGAAGCGTTCGTGGCCTATTCGAAGCGAGTGATTGGAATGAATCACTTGAGTTATGCAACAACAGGCGCGGTCGGCAGGATGGGTGACCGTCCCGTGACTACCGCTAGTGGCATTTTTCCGAGCGCTTCCGTGCTTCGCGAGGCACGTTAAGTCGTTGGTGCCGGCTGTCATGTAATGACAGTGGTTACGGCGGCTTGATAACTTTGACAGTAAGGCCCGCCACTGTCTTACAATCCTCCACCGAACCGGACTTGGCTCCCGTGGTGGAGTATGGCCTAACCTTCCTGCGATGCAGGAAGAGACCCGTGCCCCAGCAGTGCCGTTGGTATCGTTGATGTCGAAGTTTTTGAACACATCAGACACTCAGGTTTCCTCACTTACTAAAACTTACAGAAGTTAAAAGCTTTACATGACTATGTTTTGATTAACAAAAAAACCTAAGATCCGGGCCAAACCTTTGCCGGGCTATAAATACTTGGGGCCACTTCCCGTCCCCGGAGTCAAGGCCACTATCTCCGCGCTGCAGTGTACTACGGGAACCAACCGCTACCGAGGAAATCCCAACCTGCGGGTCGCGCTACCACGGGTCACGCTGCGTACCTACCCGCCTCGACTCCAGGAGAGTGCCTATCCGGGCTGGCCAGAAAGTGACTGATCGTGTGTAGGGATTGTTAAGAATCCACGTTAAATAAATTTGTGTCGTACTGTCCACGGTTTTTATTTTTTTCCCGCTACCGACAGCTAGCCGCTCTTCAAGCGCGACACTGGCGACCAGTTTGTTAATATACGGCTGTCCACTGACAGTTGTTAACAGTAAATTAACAATGTTTAAAGATGTGCATATTCGTTATATTTGAGAGCATAATATGTAATTTTCGTATTAGCCAACTTTTCACTTGCCACGTTACCAGTCCCGCGTTTATCTATACTAATTTCAATCCAATGTTAAGCATACGAAAGTTTAACTTTTCTCTGCGTGTAAATATTTTTTTTAAATAATATATCGTTGTTAAGAAATTGATTAAAGGAATTGAATTAAAACTGTTTTTATACGGATTTATGCTCGTTTATTACATTTTTACAATTTTCCAACGTTTCGGCACTTTTTCAGGTGCCGTGGTCCCGGATGACACGTATGATAATGGAAATACAGACAAACAGGTTCGCTAGGGAATATCCCACTCAAACGCTGAATTCCAATGCAGTGGGATAATGTATTTTAGATGTAATAGGCTGGCCCAGCACCTATACCTTAGCGGGCCAAGCCCAAAAGAAAGCGGGGAACGTGCGGAGCCAATCAAGCCGCGGGTTTTCTCACGATGTTTTCTTTTTAAGTTAGCATGTGGGCTACCACCGCGTCGTCAATATCAAGAACCGTGCCCAAGCAGTGGGGGCATGTCACCACTCCTGGGTTCCCCACGGTTCTCTTCTTGCATTGCAGGAAGGTTAGGTCATACTCCACAGCGTAGGTGGTAGTTATTTAGCATAATCAATAGACGTCTCCGACCATCCCCTTCCATCATCCAACCTATTATCAGCGGCTGATGCCGAACCCAAGACTCCGGTCGCAGGGCTGGTTAGGGAACATGTACACACTTACACACACATACAGACATACAATATAAACACACACACACATTTAAAATCGTCATTTAATTATCAAAGTTTACATTTAAAAAAAAAAATTGTTTAAGTAAAAGATACTGTTGATAAATGTATTGTATCATCCACTATTATTACAACACTATCCTAGTTGTGGAAGAGCGGTGTCTACTGCTACAGGTATTTTTATACTTACAAGTAGTTGTCCTCAATGTATCTAGTATAAGAAGCAGTGGATAACGAAATAAAGAAATTTTAATTTGAATCCATAAAACTGCTCAGTACATTGTAGACTTTTAGTCCGGATTTACTTACGGGTGTTGTTATATCGGAAAAGTCCGACCAGGTTTCGCTCCGATTCGCAGAGCGAAATCATGGTGAGCAGAGACGGAGCTCGCGTCGTCGGTTGCTTGTCTCACACTGATGAACCGACGACGCGAGCTCCGTCTCTGCTCACCATGATTAAGCTCTGCGAATCGGAGCGAAACCTGGTCGGACTTTTCCGATATAACAACACCCGTAAGTAAATCCGGACTAAAAGTCTACAATGTTTTGTGCTTATGAAAGTTTTAGTTCAAAAACTGCTCAGTACAGTCACCACTTCATACATTCCTTTGGGCACACAGGAGCAGACTTATTATGTGAAACTTTGCTTTAGTATTTTATTTACTAGAACCTCGAGACAAACCAGTTATGGTTTTCAGAGGACCGATATCAACCCATGTATGTCCCCACTGCTGGGGCACGGGTCTCTTCCTGCATCGGAGGTAGGTTAGGCCATACTCCACCACGGGGGCCAAGTCCGGGCTGGTGAAGGATTTTAAGACAGTGGCGGGCCTTACTGGTTATCTGGCCGCCCATAAGGCCTCTGACATGGCTTAACGACTGCCATTACATGGCAGCCGGCACCAACGGATTAACGTGCCTTGCGAATCACTTGAGTCATGCAACAACAGGCGCGGTCAGGTATAGGATGGGTGACCGTCCCGTGACTACCGCTAGTGGCATTTTTTCCGAACGCTTCCGTGCTTCACAAGGCACGTTGAGATTTAGGTGCCGGCTGTCAAGTCATGAATGGCAGTCGTTAAGCCATGTCAGAGGCCTTATGGGCAGCTTGATAATATTTTTTTGTATGCGTTTGGGTGGCGAACTGGATGGTTTAGATTGATAAATCAGCGAGGCAAACGGCGCTGCATGCATGACAACGTCACTTGGATCCGCTAGTTTTATTATATTTTCTTTATTAGGAACTAGCTGACCCAGCGAAGTTCGTACCGCTTAACAGTCGATTGTTAATTTTTTTTTGTCTCCGTAACAACCATCCTCGTACTTCAAGGAATATTCTAAAAAAAGAATTATTGAAATCGGTTCAGCAGCTCTCGAGATTTGCCCTTACCAACACATTCAGCGATTCATTTTTATATTATAGGAGATGTAAACAGTGTACATAATAAACATCCACTATATTCGTACTTAATAATAATACAGCCTGTTAGCTTTTAGAATATAGGTAGATAGATAGATAGATAGATAGATAGATAGATAGATAGATAGATAGATAGATAGATAGATAGATAGATAGATAGATAGATAGATAGATAGATAGATAGATAGATAGATAGATAGATAGATAGATAGATAGATAGATAGATAGATAGATAGATAGATAGATAGATAGATAGATAGATAGATAGATAGATAGATAGATAGATAGATAGATAGATAGATAGATAGATAGAGAACACTTTATTGCACAACCAGAAAAATATTACAATAGACAAAACGGATTCGATAGGAAAGATCCCACTCAAACTTCTTCTTCTTCTTCAGGCTATATTAGTCCACTGCTGGACATAGCCCTCCCCTAATGAGCGCCATAGCGCAATATACCTCGGGCTCTAGAGTAGGCTTCGGTTTTCGCCGAAAGTACTCGAGTGTAATTCTACTTCCTGCTCTGTATCGTATTAATTCCGATTTCGAAATTAAATATTTCTATTACACGAATATATCAGATTCTATCCGATAGCAGCAGAGGTATATTCTAAAAGCTAACAGACTGTACAACTATTTGTGCCCCAACTATATGTGTTCACAGCTCTCACAAAGTGGAAAACTTAATTAAAATGTTCTGCCGCCGACTGTACATACGTCAATCAGACGTCGGGCGCTAGAGGGGCGGTATCAGACGGAGGGAGGGCGGGGGCGGGGGGCAAGGTCGTCTGGAGGTAGTGTCCTTGGGACAACGACTCCGACTGCCAGATAACAGTGAAGTAGATCTAAAAGATTATTCAGTGGACGGGTAAGGACTAATCAATCCCTACTCGTCCACTACTGGACATAGGTAAGACTGTACGTATTTTCTAAGGTTAACACGGGCACTAGACATAATTAAAACTGTTTTTATACGGATTTATGCTCGTTTATTACATTTTTACAATTTTCCGACGTTTCGGCACTTTTTCAGGTGCCGTGGTCTCGGATGACTGAGGTGATAGGCGTCTTTTAGACAGCATTATCGGTTAGTTTACTACCCTCGGCAAAAATTACAAAAGTTAATTATCAAGTTACGTTCCAAAATAGGCAAACCAATTATTTTATATAAAGTCAACAATATTGATTTTTAGTAATTAAAGTTAAAATTAAATTTATAAACTAATTATTTTACGTGAACTTAAAAATACTGATTACTAATTGAAAGTATAATAAACAATTAAAAGCCCCTGCACGAATCTACTTTGACATTTGACTCCGTGATCTTTTCAACTGGTCACAGACTTATTTCGATGTTAATCTATTGTTAAATCCACAGAACATAAAAAAAGAGTAGAAGTCGTAAGTGGGCGGTGCCCGCGTGCCTTACATTAGCAATGTATTGCCTATGCGTAGTCGGTGCCAGTTTTGTTTACTTCAGTTGCCGTGCGCTTCTAGTAAAGAAAAAAATGGTGAAAACTTGATTAAAATGCCTTGTTGTGCTGTGTTAGAGAGCAAAAATAAAAGCTGGGGACTAAAATATACCGATCATGCCGTAATATTTCATCGGTAAGACGTATTTCATTGTGTTTGTAATTAAATTGTAATGACATGAACACGGAAACCAATCCGAAAATGAAAAAGTGAAACCACCTTTATTTACTGGTTAGTAAAGTTAAATTTTCATCGAAGAAAGTGTACCTTCTCTAGAAATTTCTGTCATAATTTGAATTCTACTCAATTACGGATGGGGGCACACATGATAAAAATCTATCGATAATTGTCTATGACTTACTAGATCTTCATATTTAATGGTACTTAGGTATTGTAAATTCCAATTCGTCTAAGTAGGTAAAATAATTGTTGTTATTTTATACCTACTTCCTAAGTGCCTTTTCAAATGCACCCGGTCGCTGTCCGGTCGCCGGGCCGGGTAAAGTAGTAATGTATGAGCTCC
Source organism: Yponomeuta sedellus (assembly GCA_934045075.1). NCBI lineage: Eukaryota > Metazoa > Arthropoda > Insecta > Lepidoptera > Yponomeutidae > Yponomeuta > Yponomeuta sedellus. The sequence continues at coordinate 17,092,332 of OW203742.1, read as the reverse complement.
GGTCGCCGGCTGGTCGTTGTGCATGTGAAAACTGTCATTGGAGCTCATACATTACTACTTTTCATACAAGATATGACATGAGCACATAGATCGCGATATAGTTTTTCTTCACCAGTTTATCAGTGACTGAAATATCTAAGAAACTATCGAAGTAATTTTTATCTTACCCCTTTGACAACAGAAAACCGAGGCAATGTTACAACAACCCTCTCGGAATCAAAACAATTTGGAAGTGAGTTTTCGTTTAGTTTTGTAAGGAACCGGATACGAAATTAAAATGGATGGCGGCGACAAGAAGGCAAAATTGGTTCAAAACGACGATGAACACAATATATTCAAAGCATTTTCATGAACACTTCATAAACACTAAAAATGGCGGAAGGTGGCACTTATGTGATGCAGCAATACCAGAAAAAATGTGCTTCACTTCCAGGTAAGACTCTTGCGTATAAATGAAATATATTAGTACCATCGTCAATAAAATTAGTATAACGTATGAAACATGGCGTACAGATAGACAAAGATCTGAATTGAGTCGTAGAATACATTATATTTCCCGTGTTATAATTTCTAACGCCCGCGATGCAGCGGCTTAAAGCTAGTTTTAAATAAGAGATAACATTTTAAAATATGAAATCTACCACATTGTTTTATTTGTGCGTCTATGTACCCTATTAGTGTTAATTCTTTTTTAATACAGTTGCTCAAAAAGTGGCGTATTACACGGACGTATAGCATGCGGGATGTGGGCTATTACACACTCGTGCTTTTTTTGTTACCTTTCCCGCACTCGTGCGTTTTCTTTTCCAACTGTCAAAATAATGTCTATTAAAAATAAAAACCAACCATGAAGTTTTTACTAAAAAAAAATTCATAGAAGTTTTTTTGAGCTACTAATTTGTTTCAATATCAGATTTAATGATTTGATTGAATGAGTTAAGTTAGTTTTCATTTCATCTCATCAAATTTTATTTTCATTTCATATCAACAAAAAAATTCTTCTGAAGACTTGGCTGTATGGGCATAGTTCCCTTTGCCTTCTAGAATGGATGAAGAAAAAAATCTCTGCTTATATTTTTTTACGGTTGGCGCCATTTTCTAAATATTTTTTCGTTCAAAAACCTATTTAGAGGCTAAAAATTTCACCCATGCCGGGATTTGAACCCGCAACCTCTGGCTATCCGTGCCAGCGCTCTACCAATTGAGCCAATGGGCGACTCACCGGCATCAGTGAAATTTCGAACCTCTTTACACTATTCTCTGTATTACGTACAGGCAGCGACATCTGGCTTAAGCAAATTGCATCACTTACAGCCCCGACTACCTACTTTGCAGTTAGGTTTTACATCGGAATGAATATTTTTTCTTTATTATCTTAATCTTAATTGCTTATTTTTTTCGCAACTGTATTAAAAATAGTCGTTCAGTACACGTGCGGAACCGTCATTGTAACTTGTCGGAACTCTTTGCAATGACAGCCTTTCCGCACTTGTAATGAAATATACTATATTGCACAAAAGATAATGTAGAAAAGATGCATTTTCTACCAGTCAACCCGCAGGCAAAAAAGAAATAGCTAAAAATACTTCTAAGTACCAGTATTCATATTCGGCCGTAAATGTGTAAACTGTTTGTACAAGTATAATTTGTCGATAGATTCTCCCTATCGACAAACTAGAACTCGCATTGTCCCATCCCAAACTGAGAATGTACTTGTTTTTCAATTTTGAACTTTCTGTCTTACTAGGTAATAGTTCTTTTCGGTCCGACGCGGCGGTAGTTCCATCTAGTGTAGAGTAGCGTTACTACAAAATGTCAACCTTAATTTCATCAGTGTCATTTGACTTTGTTCATTGTTAACATTACAAAAAGGTGCATATTTTAATTGATACTTTTATGATGTACACCTTTTCGGCATTGACTTTATTTACCAATGGCAGGTTGGCATTCGTAGTGTGCGTTTGGTTTGTAAGTATCAGTTTGGTTACACTGGTTTTCGTACTAATGAGTCATGTCGCTACTTCTACTCTTTTTTTATGTTCTGTGGTTAAATCCCTTGACATTCTCCCAAATAACGAGGCTTTACAAACACGCCGATTATAATGAGGTGGTTTCGATCTGGCCGTTTAGCTTCCTGTTACTGGACGGGATTTGAAGTGTGGTGAAGGTATGTAAGTTTGAACCCTCGCATGTCCCCACTGCTAGGGTTAGCGACTCTTCCTGCATCGCAGGAAAGTTAGGCCGTACTCCACCACAGAGGCCAAGTCCGGATTCGATATCAACCCTATGTCCCCACTGCTGGGGCACGGGTCTCTTCCGGCATCGCAGGCCATATTAGGCCATACTCCACGGGGGAAAGTCCGTCTCGGTGGACGATTGTAAGACAGTGGCGGGCCTTACTGTCAGAAGTTATCAAGCCGGCCATAAGGCCTCTGACATGGCTTAGCGACTGCCATTCCATGACAGCCGGCACCAACGGCTTAACGTGCCTTGCGAAGCACGGTAGTGCTCGGAAAAATGCCACTAGCGGTAGTCAAGGGACGGTCATCCTGCACCTAACCGCGCCTGTTGTAGCTTAACTCGAATGTTTTATTCCAATCACTCGGTTCGAATTTCCACTAAAACGGCTGTTTTCATTGGTGGCGCTAGATAGCACCAAAGCGCCTTAAGTTGTTCCATGTTACAACGTGGAGGCGGCATTATTGCTATGCATGTAAAATTTGACGTCCTGCCGTCTTAAAGATAAGATAGGTCTTTAAGATAAGACAATATATTATTGCACACCTGAAAAATTATTAGCTATAGAAAGGTTACAAAAAAACAGAGTACAATTGGCAGCCATTTTGCGAATAGCAAGTTCTTCCAGGCAACCTTATACTGGTGAGTTTTTAAAAGGACCAATAGATACGGGTAGTCGGTCGGCGTAAAAATGAATATTATTAGACTTATGTACGTAATGATAATGACAATATCATATCATAGTAATATTATAAAGGCGAAAGTTTGCGAGTGTGTATGTTTGTTACTTCATCACGTCTTAACAAACGGCTGGAGTGATTTTAATAATTTTGTATGGAGTTAGCTGACACTTGGATTAAATCATAGGATACGTTTTACTACGGGAATATATCTTATTCCCATGGGAAGTCAATTATTTTCCCTAATAAACCGCTGGTAACACCGCGGGGCACTGCTAGTAAACTTATATTTCTGGCTTCGGTAACCGTGAAGGAAAACATCGTGAGAAAACCACAGTATCTGAAGTGTTAAACTACCTCAGGGCTTGAAATTGAATAGTAATAATAATAAATATTTATGGACATGTAACACAGATCTCGTTAGCCCTATACTAAGTACAACTAAATGACTTGTATTATACGTGCTAACTTGACGATAGATATAATACAACAATTACATAGATAACATCCAAGACCAGAGATAAACTAGAAAAGTTCGTTTCCTAATTTGATCCGGCCGGGGATCCAACCCGAGACTTTCGGTTTTACAGTCAGTGTGCCAAACTGCTGCGCCACCGAGGCCGTCTTATATAATGAGTATAAAAAGACGGCGTTCGCTCAGCTACCACCGGTTTTTCGGTACATAATAATATGTCATACTGTATACCAAATTCAAACAACATGCAACAAAACAGCGGAATGTGTAATGGATCGCTCCCTAATTTGTACCAGGCAAGCATGTCTCCCAGCCACCCTACCTAATAAAACCGGCCAAGTGCGAGTCCAACTCGCAAACTTAGGGTTCTATACAACCCTACGTGTTTTGACGTCGTACTTTGATTTTTTTGTAATTTTTTCTGTAGAATTATCTAGACTTTGAAATGGACACCCTGAGTGCTTAGTGCGAGTTTTTTAACTACTCGATCGCGTTAACGTAAACTCATATTTCTATGGCATCGAGGAAGCGCCTAGCGACAGGTACGGAAATTAAAACTGCTGAGTGCGAGTTGTAATGGTTTAAGTTGAGAAGTGAACTCGTTTACCAGCCAAAACACGAATAAACCCGAGTGCGAGTTGTACTGTGACAACGTTTTGCCAGTTCAAACGGTTAACTTACTCATACTCAATGCTCGATTAACGCGGTAGTAAAGTTATTCGATTGGATCTGTCAAACTCGCACTAAGCACTCAGGTTAAGTTGTGAATAAGAGAAAAATATTTCAACGTAACGAATTTACATTCCGTTTGCTGAATGTCAATGTAAAATGTAAGCTGTAGTGTAGTGGAGAAAAAGGCAGCGGGAAAAAAAAACTCCACTCTGACCATCTTTCTCACGTTCAGTTCATTAAGTGGCAAATTAAGAGTTATTTTGAATATAATACTTTAAGACATATTTATCAAAAATGCGTTTTATTTTGCACAGTTCAAAGCCCTTCAAGAGTCATACTCACAACAATTCGACGGATATTGCGTAGCCGCGTTTTCCTTATTGGCATTGTTCGTTAATCGACTTCGCAGTGTATATCGAATTATCATAGACACTATGAATAGAATTTGTAACCGTGAAATAGGGCGAGATAAAGTGCGAAAGGCGCCAACAAGACCCTTATTATAGATTAGGGATCGTGAACGGAACCCTAAAAAATTCTTAAAATTTGTGCTACAAAATACAAGCAATATAACGCAGCGTGATGATTCACATCAAAAAGTTTCGTTACTTTTTATTTACTAACTCCAAAATTCTTGGTTTAAATCATATATTTTTATGTGTTTATGTAAAACTAAGTATAATAATGCAGCCTGTATACGTAAACTGCAGAGCACAGACTTTCTCTCCGAGAGAGAGAGAGTATGGAAGACAAATCTAACGGATCAAATATAATAAAATGTTTTCATAATTTAAAAACCTATTTAGAGGCTAAAAATTTCACCCATGCCGGGATTCGAACCCGCAACCTCTGGCTATCCGTGCCAGCGCTCTACCAATTGAGCCAATGGGCGACTCACCGGCATCAGTGAAATTTCGAACCTCTTTACACTATTCTCTGTATTACGTACAGGCAGCGACATCGGAGTGCTTAGTGCGAGTTTGACAGATCCAATCGAATAACTTTACTACCGCGTTAATCGAGCATTGAGTAGTGAGTATGAGTAAGTTAACCGTTCGAACTGGCAAAACGCTGTCACTGTACAATTCGCACTCGCGTTTATTCGTGTTTTGGCTGGTAAACGTGTTCACTTCCTAACGTAAACCATTACAACTCGCACTCAACAATTTTAATTTCCATACTTGTCGCTAGGTGGCGCTTCTTCGATGCCATAGAAATATGAGTTTACGTTAACGCGATCGAGTAGTTAAAAAACTCGCACTAAGCACTCTGGCTTAAGCAAATTGCATCACTTACAGCCCCGACTACCTACTTTGCAGTTAGGTTTTACATCGGAACGGATAGCCAGAGGTTGCGGGTTCGAATCCCGGCATGGGTGAAATTTTTAGCCTCTAAATAGGTTTTTAAATTTGTCCTTAGCACGGGTTAGTGCATTAAAAATAAAAATAGTATAATCATGTTTTCATAATAAATTTATCCTGTTATTTGACGAGGACACTAACCCATAAATTATCGATCATAATATTCTGTCCAGCCGTCCTGGACTTACAAATGGTGTCACTAAACCGACTTTGTTCTATAACATGGTAGATTACGTGGTTCTCAGTAAGGGCATTAGTAAATAACACCCAATATAGGTGGAAGTCAGATAAGAGACGACTAACGCCATCTGGTTTGTACATCTGGAATTTTTGAACTAAAACTTTCGTAAGCACAACACATTGTAGACTTTTAGTCCGGATTAACTTACGGGTGTTGTTATATCGGATATAACAACACCCGTAAGTAAATCCGGACTAAAAGTCTACATCTGGAATTCTTCGCTTTCATGTTGTTGCTAACCTGATAGCAGTTTTATAAGGGCTGAGGTGTTTCTCGAATTAGGGTGTATTTTTTATAGGTAAGACTGATCTTGGTAGCTATGATAATAGTAAAAGAAACAAAGTATAATTATATATGCCAAGCATGAATTTCATTAAGCACAAGTGTAGAGAGTGAAGAAAAATTCATTCCACATAATAGGAAACTCCACACAGCATAAAATCACTTGCCTTGGTGCTAAACTAGGTTACCCTGCGCAATATAAATCAAGAGCCTAGTGCAGTCTCCAGTGGGAATCAAACTCAAAGCCCTGCTTTGGCATTACAGCACTAGAAGCGACAATGGGAAGGACTATATATAACCATAGCAAGTTATATGAGTACACTTATTATGTGTAAGTCTACATATTGGTTTTGTGCACTAGGAGGAACATCCAATACGAGTATATAAAAATCTGCACCAATTTAATATGTTTATTTGTGTGTATATTTTGTAAGTCTGCACTTAGATCGTAGATAATATGGCAAAACCTTGTTTGCGGGGTAACCTAGTAGGTATGTATATAATATAATAGTCATGGATACAATTAACCATGTGTATTTTTAAGTGACCTTTTGACACGGTTATCAATTTCTCTCAACATTGTAGACATTTAGTCCGGATCTACTTACGGGTGTGACGAGACGAGCAACCGACGACGCGAGCTCCGTCTCTGCTCACCATGATTAAGCTCTGCGAATCGGAGCGAAACCTGGTCGGACTCTTCCGATATAAAAAAATAACACCCGTAAGTAGATAGATCCGGACTAAAAGTCTACAATCTGTTGTGCTTACGAAAGTTTTAGTTCTCTCAACATGTTTTCATTCATGTCTCCTGCCTCTCTACAATGTGAATCAGCATCAACAAAAAAATGGCTTTCCAATAAAATAAAATAGCCCTTTACTCTGTGATCACAGGACATTTCGAAGATCACTCACATTTCAAATGTGAATGGCTTTCTAATAAGCAATTGTTACATTGTGAATAAAAAAAAATAAAAACAATTGTTTACGATAGTACCAAAAATTAATAAATAAAACTGTTTTTTTTTTTATTGCAGAAATGGTTATTTCAACAACCCTTTGTAAACTAACTGGGAATTGCCGGTAATTAATTAAATACATGCATAAATAAACATGAGGCCTATAAAAACATTTAGTGAAAAAATTATAGAATTAAGGTTTCATATTATCCTGTTACACGGCAGTACTTAAGCTGTCTGGGCAGAGTATTATAAAACTATAATCCATGGTTTATTATGACGATTCAACATACAATATGTAACAGAGTCAGTTAGTTAATTTGTCGGTTAATCAACTTTGTGATATAATAAAAGTGCCAAGTAAACCATGAATAATCGTAGTTCTACTTTTGTAAGAATAGTTATTTTTATTTCAGCATTACAAGTTTTTGTTTTGCACTCATCGGATGTGGGTAAAGTGTTGCTGTATTTCCATATTTTTAAATTTATAATTGTATGCACATAATTTTCTTAGTCGTTAACAGTAGGTACATCACTAATATAACTAAACAAGCCTTGATCAGTAATAGAAAGTAATGTACAATGGTGTTTGCTGGCCTTTATACTAAGCTAAAGCCTGTATGAGCTGATTTGTTGTAAGCTACTAAACGAAGACCACACGATAAATGGAGCAAAATCGTAACGGAGTGGTACCCTAGAGACGGAAAAAGAAACAGAGGTCGACAAAGCAAAAGATGGGAGGACGAACTAAAATTAACAGTAGGTTATAACTGGAGAAGAATTGCTAGAGATAGAAAACAGTGGAAATCGTTAGAGGAGGCCTTTGCCAAGAGGCACACCAAACTCCGGGACATACTTTAACAAAACACTAAAGGAACATAACAAAGAAAATTACATACAAAACGGAGTCTCGGGATATAGAGGCTATATTATTATTATTAAAGCCTGTATGATAAGAGCCAGTAATCTCTGTTTGTAGAGCAAGATAGACTAGTACCGAATGAAGTGGCAGCTTTAAGAAAATAAGTTTAAGTAAATGTAACAGAAAGTAGCATGTGTAATATAGGGATATTACCATACCTTTATTATATTGCGTTGCCACATTTACTATATATTGCAGATGCATTGCTGCAGCTTCATTAGTTCATCAAGGTCAATGGACACTAACTCTATAATATGTTTGATACTCACAGAATGAGTGTTTGGATAGACATGTTTGCAGCTGAAACACCCTGAAAGAATTTATGTTGGAAGTTTTCGTTTTTTTTTTTGCTGCAAATTCAACTTACATTCAACACACAGAATGTAAGTCTGAAGTAAATTTTTGATTTCTTACTTCTGCAAACTCTTGTTTTCTAAATATTTTTTTGCACATTTCAACTAATTTTATGACGAAACGTAAGACTGCCTTCCTAAATTTATCAACTGGAATTGCAATAATATAAATGCTTTCAAGTGCTCGGTGGTTATTTTTACCTACGTACATTATGTGTTATTCCATATATTAAGGTACTTTAAATTTATTTATAACGACCTGGTTTTTACCTCCTACCTACCTTCAACATTTTTTAAAAAATCTTTCGAGGGGAGAGTTTATTTACTGCGAAGAAAAATTTGAAAATCAATTAAGATTGGATCAAAAGTTATTTATAACAGTGTCATTTAATGAAAGGGTAATTCCCTTCAAATCCTCAATAAAGTTTCTCTTGTAATGTCTCTACCACAAAAGTAATTTGCAGTGTTTACAGTGCTTTAAGGAATTGTGTTCATAAGGCCATTACCCTGTAAAATAATGGAGTGGACATTAGTTAAAATATACCCCCAAAAAATTCTCTCTGAATGGGCATCACCCATTTTACATAGAAGCCTGTTTTTTATGCTACCCACCTTACCTATTCAGGTTATCTTCATTAGATCATCAAGGTCGTTGGACGCTTCATGAACTCTTCAATATGTTTTGATACTGACAAAGGATTGGATGGGCATGTTTACAACTGATAACAGCTCGACAGAATCTATGTTAGATGTGAATACAAATGGCTCAGCTTTCGGGCAGGCCGGAATCCAATAAGCAAAGAACAAAGGAGCCAAAATCACCATTGATCCGAGTTTTATCCTATTAGCTCAAGGTTGTTCAAAAGATGTGGAACAAGCGAATGTCATGATCTGAAAATTCAATGCGTAGTATCGACTTACCTCAATGGCTCACAGATGGGTCGACTCCCTCGCCGGCTACGCGTAAATACGAGGAGAAAAGTCCGCGGAATCACGCAAGGTGTTCACGGGAGAGTGTTACGGATATTCGAGATTTTCATCGCTCGGAAAAAGTCGCAAACGTTCCGACGAAACAATAACGAACGAACGAGGAACTCAACTCAACCAACTCAACGAAAAAACGAACGTTGCGGACGACGACAGCAAGCGAAAAAAAATATTGAGAAAGAAAGAGAGGGAAATAGGATCATAGACAAACCACAGAACATAAAAACTTAAACTTATCTTAACTCTTTTTTTATATTCTGTGTAGACAAACAATAGACACACAATCAGCTGTACATCGAAATTTTTATTTTGAACGCATCCATTTCCATTTTTATGACATTAGCTCAAGCGTTTATGCGGTTTGTTCTCTTGTAACTTGTAAGTTTTTTTATCGCTACTTCATACCACGTTTCATCTAAATATCTTTAATTTTTGATTCATTCAAGTTCACCTACACGGTTTTTGGGTAATAAAATACCAATGGAGCTGGTCAATAACTAGTATTTCTTAAATTATCTATAATCATTTTCTGCTGGACACTGTGGGCTCTTCGCAAATGCTTCTATTGGTTTTGGTTCATTTCATTCATCCATCCATGTATTTTTTGTTTGTGGAGTTGTGGTGTGGACGGGCATTTGCATCCAGCCTAGTATTTTTATGTTTTTCTCTGTAAAAGTTAGCAAAACAATCTAATTTATTCGAATTACGACATCGTAAAATAATAGTGAACTTAAAAAAAAAATTACAAGCTGTCAGCTGCCTTAGAACGATAACCTATTGTTCCGTCAGTTTGTGCTATCAATTACGCTTCATTGTCTAGTTTATCAGGAGTGTAACCGGCCACAATCGTGAACACCATGGCGAAGGAAGAAGACGACGATAAATTGCCGGATAAAGATGCGGCGAAGGAATTCTACGCCAAGTATGAGCCAAAAGAGATCATTGGAAGGTGAGTCCGGGTTTTGCATGCGTTTTTGGAGTATTTTTACTCCTTCGGCGTGGTCTTTGAGGCTTTGGACTCTGGCCAAGTGACTAGAACTCATCAGCGTACCTATTATTCGTGTAGGAACAGTAATTAGTCATGTCTCCTGTTTGACCTTGGGGTGAAGTTCTATCTAATAAAGGTATTACTATAGGTATTACTTTAGGTCATTATACAGTCGTAGTTTTCTACCTGTATTTTCTTGAAGTACAACTCCAAAATTGACTATGTCATTTGGTTAAACAATAGGTACTAAGTTATTCGTAATAACATTTTGTGTGACCTAGAAAAAAATGGGCTAATTGGTTTAAGCTGAACTCCAATCACCCCTCTGCACTAGTCTACATTGTATGTATTAAAATAAAATTCACTTTCAGGTTGTTAGTTATCAATAGGTTAGTAAAGTTTATTCTTTACTAGATGCTGCCAGCGACTTCGTCTGCACAGGATTAATATTTCAAGTAGCTTATATTAGCGTGGTATACAAAGGAACTAACATTATAACATTAAAGTTATCACATAACAAAGGATATTGACCATTTTGTTAGAGCATCAGGCTAAACATGAACAGAATATCAGTAAAAAGATAACTTGGTCAATAATTCTTATTTATTTTTAAACAAATAATTTTCCTTTCTTTGTTGTAACCATTGAATATAAAAAAAAATATTTTGCTGGATTGACATTCTTGTTGAGATGATAGACGCCATTGGCCTCCGTTTTTAAAAGTTTCAAGTTTTTTTAGGTACGTATATGTTTTAAAACTAAAAAAATGTGACTGACATAGTCACAAAAAAAAGTTTTAAAAATATGATTACCTATCCTATATTATCACAAGCCAAGTCGTTAAAAGATGAAAACAGTTAAAGAAAATATTCATGCCGCACGAAGAAGAAGCGAATAGACAAAACAGTTTGTGATTGACACTATTGACAGCTTTTTTTTTGTTGCCAGAAAAAAAGTAATCGATTTCCGATTCGATTCTTGTCGTATTTCTTTTCATTTGCTCGTGAGGGGTTTTTTGAGAAGCTAAAGATATTAATTGATACACTTTTGCCTATTTATTCATTCCACACAAAACATTGTTTACAAAACACACCTCATTGTTTACAAAACACACTAAAAAGAACATAACATAAATCATTATATGAATTATTTCCCAATCAATAATAAATTAATAATTAGTACTGGCAACACCAAAGCCGAAAGTGCCAAAAAAAGACAGGAAGAAAACTTAAAATTGATTGTTTTTATCATATAAATGGTTACTCCGAAAATATAAAGAATATTCGTGTTTTTATTAATAATGACCATTTATTACTTTGTATCATTATGAACATGCTGTTCATGCATTGCCGAAAGTGGTCAATGTTCTTTATGGGTCGCATTTGAAAACTATCATACAATATATTTATGAATTGTAGTTGTATGTGTTATTTTGATGTATAAGCTATACAGGGGTCGGCACTCGAAGGTTACTAAAAATTTTTACTGTTCAGCAATTTGTGAACAAACAAAATGATCGCGTATGGTTAAAGTGTAAATCAAAAGACGTGTTCGGTAGAAACCATCGGACGTTTCAGCAAGACTCTGCACCATCCCACAAAGCCCGTGAAACCCAAATTTTTTTGCAAGAAAAAGTTCCGAGCTTCATTTCTTCGCGACAATGGCCACCATATTCGGACTTAAACCCAATGGATTTTTCCATATGGTCAATTCTAGAGGCCAAAGTGTCAGCAAAAAAATATGAGACAGTCAACGCCTTAAATATTGCTCTTCGCCGAGAATGGAACAAAATATCAGCAGACCACATTCGTGCAGCGTGTGAAGCCTTCTCGGACAAACTCGATGCTGTTATGTTATCCGCGTTATAGGTGGCCACATCAAACAATAACTTTTTCTTTTTAATTTTAAATGTTTTTTTTCTTTATATTGAAGTTTATAAATAAAAAAAACAAAATTGTCAAAATTACAGCAATTTGAATTGGTAACACTTCGAGTGCCGACCCCTGTATAATAAATTCAGTGGTCGGAGTAGGTATATTGGTTTTAGATACTTGCGTCATGATATCATAACATGGACATGCATTTCTTCCGGAATGTACCGGAGTTTCCAAAAATTTGGTAAACCGGACTCTCATGCGCTGTGATGATTGCTATAAAGTGATTTTTTTAACTGTTTCCAAGTTCTAAAACCTTCTTAAATAGTGAAAATAATTAAAACTTACCCGTACAAAAACAACTTCAAATGGGCCCAATCCAAGAGTAATAAATCGATGTCCGTAGTTATAAGGCAAATTCGTCGTTTTAAGTAGATTTCAGAAGACAGTAAACAAGCCAGGGTCAAGTCAAGATATTCACAACACATAAAATAAGCGCACTCCACGAACCGAAATAAGTGAGTGAGCCACTTGGTCTGGATGTCGGTGCGAGCGCATTGTTTTCGAACAAACAGTCAATGAGTCATCCTGGATACTTGATTCTAATTGGTCAGATGCGTTGAGCATAGAGATAAGAGGACAAAAGACCCTGTTTGCCGGATGTCGTGTGTTGAAATGAATATTATTATTATATCATTTTATACATGCTTAGGCTTTTACTCCAACACTTTTACTACAACAAGGTTTTTACACACCAGTCATTTTTTACTATTAAATTCTGGTCATCTACGCCACTAGCAGCATAGCGTTGAGAGTATTGATACATTTTTAACTAGTTTCATGTAATAATTTCGATGTTTCGGTATTTTTATCATAATAATCCGGAAACTCGGAGGCGTATCCATATTAACATATACGTTTGATGTCAGTGACCTTAATTCAATATACCTACTCCGACCACTGATAATAATACAGGGGTCGGCACTCGAAGTGTAAAACTAGCTTTTGCCCGTGACTCCGTCCGCGTGGACATTAGTTATTCAGCATGCTTCAATAAAAGGTGCAGACGATTTTTGTTCTGATAAATTATCTGAATCTGCGACAAATCGTAGAAGAACAATAGATTTTTTAATTATAAAAAATGAACTGTGTCGATTAAAAATTCTTTAAAAAAAGACAAAATGTCTCAAGCGCTAAGGGTGGGCTACAAATCCGGAAACTGAGGGTATTATTACTTTGTTGTTATTGACAGGGGGTTAGTTGTGATTATAATAATTCATAATACTTCTTTATAAAGAAGATCTAATGTGGTATATATACCTACCACATTAGATCTTCCCTTGGGTGCTAATATATAAAATTCAAAGTTCTGACTGACTGACTCACTCATCAACGCCCAGCCCAAGCCGCTAGACCTAGGAAGCTGAAATTTTGCACAGAGGGTCTGTATATAATGTAGGCAAGGAATAAGACAGAATTTTTTGAAATTCAACCCCTAAGAGGGCGAAAAGGGTTGCCAAAACTTGTATGGGAGGTATAAAGAATGTTGTCTCATTTTCTTGAAACTTAAAATACTTGCTCTTCAACGCAATTGATTGAAATGTTTCACCGTCAGGACTTTGAATTTTATATGTGATGATGAAATGAAATGAAAAGGTTTTATTCAAAGTAGCGCAGAAGCTGCGGCTTAATGAACGTTACAATTCAAACTAGGTGTCCATTTCAAAATCTAGATCATTTTGGAGAAAAAATGGACAAAAAAACTCCAAACTTTGTCTTTTCAAAGTTCTTAATTAACATAGTTTATATAATTATTATAAAACATAGAACTCATACATTGTACTGGCTTTAATTCCAGACCTCATTGTCATCTAGATAATCCTTTATGTTATACTAGCCCTTTTGGCATAAGGTGTCCTTAACATATTTTTTGAACCGCGATTCAGGCAAGCTTAATAGATTTTATTAAAATCCATACAGTAGTTTTTATGTGAAGAAGTTACAAACATCCATCCAACCAACCATACTTACAAACTTTCACGATTATAATATGTATGATACTTTTCTATCAATTGGGAATATGCTTCAAAATGTTATTGGATGGAACATGGTAATATGGAAATTCCTAGACTGTCTGCGGACCCGTATCACCGAAGTAAGGATAACATATCCAGGTGGGGGTCCGCGGATCCCATCAGCGATAATTTGAACTGACGATAGACCCTACCTCATTATTTTTTAAATGGTGTTTTTTTCTATAGTTGGATAGAACATGAAATTGTGATGATAAATTTCTGGATCATACTTTAGTTTATAAGCCAGATAATTAGTAATTAGTTTATTTTTATTTTATTTATTTTCATTCAGGACACAAACAGTCATACAGAAAAACTATAAAAGTATGTATATACAAATACAAATTAGACTTGAAGGTCTCTTAAGTAAACAAAACATTAATATAATTTTTATGCAAATTCTCCATTAGAGGAAGAAATACATTTAAGGTCTTCGCACATTAAAACAACTCAACGGCGACTCGACTCTATGCCAAATATTGAAATTTAAGCCCTGTGTCATATGTTCAAGGTTTAATTTCAAAAAATGATATTAAAGTAGTGTACGACGAGTGGCCTACGCATCGTACACTAAAGGTCAACCCCGACACGTTTGTCACGCAATGACCACACGTTGTCCACGCAACGACCACACGTTGTCCACGCAACGACTATGCGTTTGCGACTGACGCGTGACGGGCAACCATTTGCCAGCCCACCCGTCCGCCATTACAATATTCACCTTCTGATTTCCTTTGTCGCAACATATCATGTACCCAATATCTTTTTTTCCTGGTGTTTCGTTCATTTTCATTATCGAGTATAATAGCTATAATCGCCAGTTCACGGAATGTAAAGTTCGACATTTCATAAGCAACACGACTTCTTTGGACAAAATTCAATACGCACTACCCACTCGTTGACAACGCGTTGTCCACTCGTTGATAACGCATTGCCCACTAGTGACCATGGGGTGGATCAACTAGTTGACTACTCATCGAGAGTGTGAGTAGAGTTGCTGCCGCGTTGGCGTGGAGTTGTTATAATGTGCGAAGACCTTAATGTATTGGAACAACAGTCACACATACAAAGGTACAATTGATAGGCAATAACAAAAAGAAAATAGACGGACATTAGACAAAGGCGTAGTTGCTGTGCGTCTACTGCTGCGAAAGGCAGCTATCTCAGTGGTGTATTAAGGGTTTGATAGCACTCTTAGTGCTGGTTTTCAGTTAGCGCTACATGTCAAACACTTGATTTGCCATCAAGATTACACTATTTTTATTTTTAATGCACTAACCCGTGCTAAGGAACAAATTTAAAAACCTATTTAGAGGCTAAAAATTTCACCCATGCCGGGATTCGAACCCTGTACGTAATACAGAGAATATTGTAAAGAGGTTCGAAATTTCACTGATGCCGTGAGTCGCCCATTGGCTCAATTGGTAGAGCGCTGTTACGGATAGCCAGAGGTTGCGGGTTCGAATCCCGGCATGGGTGAAATTTTTAGCCTCTAAATAGGTTTTTAAATTTGCCATCAAGATACAAATCAGATTCTGTGAACATTCTTTAAATCCACAGAGGTGTAAGCTCAACTGTCCGAAGATGTATCGAGAAAGAAACTGGACACGAATACGCCGCAAAGATCATAGACCTCAGTCAGGAGTCTCAAGATGGTGTTGATACACACACCATGAGGGACGCAACGAGGCAAGAGATTCAGATCCTGCGTATGGTCGCTGGGCACCCCTACCTCAGTGAGTAGACTAAAATTTCACTTTCAATTGTCAAAAGCTTTTTTTATATAGCCTTTTTTTACATCTCAGCGCAGGACACAGAGAGAGAGATTTTTTAAATTTATTATCCACTTACATCTATCATTACAGGCTGCGCCTAATACGACAGAGTAGTATATATAGATACATTTCTAAAAACTAACTTTAAATCTAATTAATATCACAAAGGATACCTATTGTAACCTTTGTGAATTCGCTCTTCTTCAGGCTATATTAGTCCACTGCTGGACGTAGCCCTCCCCTAATGAGCGCCATAGCGCAATGTTGTGCCATCATTGGGGGTTAATGTGAATCGCTCAGAGTACACGAAAACAGATCGATGGTTTCCGCGACCTGGTTTAGAAGCTGGAGTTCGCGCGTCAGAGGAGCCTTGCCGAGCGGGTTGGTGCGCGCGCGCGGCACGGAAGAATAAAAATAAACTTTATTTGACAACATTGCAAAGAATTAAACTCAGTGGGTGCATAGGGACAGTCATAACATAACATAAACACTACCAAAAGAAATGAGGTTGCTTATTCTAAGTCCCGTTTAACAAAGGCACATCATTTGTACCTACTGCGTTCGTTTAATTACAATAAAATTCCAAAATTTGCAGACGAGAAGAGAAGATCTTCTCGTCTGAAAATTAATCCTAGGTTCTTGATTGTGGGTTCGTTAACATGATAGAGATTGTGAGTGATCACTTTTCAATAATTATTGCTAAACACATGTATTAATTCGTTAATTACCTAGCTACCCTAAGAAGGAGTTGCAAAGAGATTATTACTTAACACCAAGACCAATTTCATTAGTGGTAGCTCAGAGCTGGTCCCATGATTGTAAAATTGGTCGAAATCTGTTTAAACAGTAAAAAACTGTTGGTCTTTCATTTTTCAGAGTCACCATTACAGCACTGTAGACACAAGCATACTGCGATATAGAATATCGTCAGTGCCACCTAGTGTTAAAACTATCGATCTCGTTTCTCGTTTGTTTTTCTTTCGGTGCTTATTTTGAAGGCGGTTCTTTTGTCCTTATCAATTTTCATTTATTATCC
Source organism: Yponomeuta sedellus (assembly GCA_934045075.1). NCBI lineage: Eukaryota > Metazoa > Arthropoda > Insecta > Lepidoptera > Yponomeutidae > Yponomeuta > Yponomeuta sedellus. The sequence continues at coordinate 17,075,414 of OW203742.1, read as the reverse complement.
TAATCATTCTAATCTACCATGCTCTGCGCATTTAACAAAATGCAATCACAATGACCTTAACCTATATGATAATGGTTAACTAGTGTCTGAAGCGGCATTGTTTTTATACCACTGAAGTTAAGACAGAAAAACTAAAGATTATTTTAAATAGAAGATAACCATGATTTTCTTTTGTTTTTCGAGGCCACTATTGGTAAAATATTCTGAGTCTATCCTAAGCGAACAGGGCTATCACTGAAATGCAGAAGTCCTTCGGATAGCGTGCTTATGAACACCATAAGCTCGTACCGCCATCTCCATTCCGCAATCGGAACACCAGACGCACCGCAGGTTACCATCCGCACTTGGTTGACATTCTATACCTCCGTACTAAGCGCTTTTCATCATGCTTCATAATACGCACAGCCATAGTGTGGAACACCCTGCCGGCGTCCGTTGTTCCGACCTGCTTATACATAACTTGAACCTTTTTAAGATGCGTGATGCGATGCTTTTAAAAAGAATCTTGACCTCTACACAGCCCGAAGCTGAAGATTAGGTCTAGAATGGACCGAGTTTGCCGTTATAAATCCTGTTCACGATATCAACCCTTGTATGTCTCTTCCTGCATCGTAGGAAGTTTAGGCCATACTCCACCACGGGGGCCAAGTCCGGGTTGGTGGAGATACATATTACGTCTCATATCTAGAATAGAATGGAATGTCTTTATCTAGGTGTACGGCAGAGCAAAGTAAATATTCCGCTTTCGCACGCAGATGTAAACGTTAAAAATGCGCTGTAGTCCTGTGCCCTGTCCTGTGTGTGTATTCCGCCAGAAAAATCGTGTGTCATCCACATTTACATTTAATTTTACAAATATAGATAGATAAGTTGTATGGCATCAGGCGTTACCGACACCAATACTTGTGTGAGAAAATGCGCGACGCGGTTCCCCTCTAACACTATTGGTAGAGAAAGCTTTTTTGTATAGTCATAAAAAAAACTAAGTTCATTACGGATTACTATACCAGAGGTCGTGGGCTCGATTCCCACTGAGAGCCGCTGTGCATTAAAAAAAATACCTCAGTCTGTGTGTATTTCCATTTTTGTGATGTCTTTGTCTGGATGCCCTAGTACCCAAGTTTCGGTAGTCGGTACCCTACATTACTGCGTTGCTGGATTTTACCCCAACTCTGTCTTAACGGGCGGTAATCTAAATCTAACGAGTGGATTTACTAAACGATGCAAAATGTGAGGTTAAGTGCTGTGTAAAATGTTTAGTTTGCGATCAGGACAAGTGATTGTGTCATGTGAAACTTATTATTACATACTATTATTAAATGCCTCAATGTGATGTTTGCGTTTCCAGTTGAACTGCAGGACGTGTTTGAGTCGGAGACATTCATATTCCTCGTGTTCGAGCTGTGCAAGAACGGAGAGCTCTTCGACTACCTCACGTCAGTTGTAACCCTCTCGGAGAAGAAGACTCGGTACATCATGAGGTAAGCTCTCTTTCTAGATCGCTATCCCACTGTCTCGCTCGCTCTAATGGTGAAGTCGTGCAAGGATAGCGAGCTCTTCGACTACCTCACGTCAGTTGTGACCCTCTCGGAGAAGAAGACTCGGTACATCATGAGGTAAGCTCTCTTTCTAGTTCGTAGATCGATATTCCATTGTCTCGCTTGCTCTCGTAGTAGAGATATGCGAGAAGGGACACTCTTTGAATATCTCACGTCAGTTGTGACCCTCTCAGAGAAGAAGGCTCGGTACATCATGAGGTAAGCTCTCTTTCTAGCTTATAGATTGCTATCCCACTATCTCGCTCGCACTCGTGCTGGAGCTATAGAAGAAATAAAATCAAAAAGGCTTTATTCGACTTAATGAACGTTACAAGTTAAATTAGGTGTCCATTTCAAAAGCTGCATCATTTTAGGTAAAAATGTTGGTCATTCAATCAATCATTTTGGTGTTTTCAAAGTCCTTAATTCAAAAATTCAAAATTATTTATTTATAACAGAGGTAAAAATGACAGGGTCAAATCCTCCTTTTAAGTTTACACCTGTATTAGGAAGAGTTCACTCTTCCAGCCGTTACGATTAATTAATAGAGTTTACATAATTATTATAAAACATAGAATTCACGCAATGTACTGGCTTTATTTCCAAACATCATTGTCATCTAGAATCCAGATAACCCTTCATATGTATTATAAAACAAGTTATTTTTTTTATTCCATTGGTGGCCCTAGTTAGCTCACCTCACCCAAGTTGTATTTTGATGAGGCAGTAAAAACTTTTTTTTATCTCTTTCTCATTAAAGAAAGGGACTGGATATCTATTTGCATCTCGCTCGTACAGCATTAAAAAAAATGCTGTACGAGCTTTCAAAAGAAAAATACTGTTTAAAAAGAATATAATCATGTGGGTACAGCGATATCATTCCGATGTAAAAAACCTAACTGCAAAGTAGGTCTCGGGGCAAATTAGTGATGCAAATTACTTCAGCCAGATGTCGCTGCCTGTACGTAATACAGAGAGTATTGTAAAAGAGGTTCGAAATTTCACTGATGCCGGTGAGTAGCCCATTAGCTCAGTTGGCAGAGCGCTGGAACGGTTAGCCGGAGGTCGCGGGTTCGAGTCTAAATAGGTTTTTAAAATCTTCTAAATACGTAGACAGGATAAAAGATGGGGTGTAAAAGTACTGGTCTGGAGGCCTAAGGGGCGCAGAAGTGTGGGCAGGCACCAACAAGATGGACTGACGACCTGGTCAAAGTGGCAGGAAAGGATTGGATTCGAATCGCCCAAGACCGAAATAAATGGCGTGCATTGGAAGAGACGTACACTCAGGATTGGGTTTCTATGGGTTGAAGAAGAGAAGAGAGGTTTTTAAAAATGTACTTAGCACGGGTTAGTGCATTAAAAATAATATAATCGTACAGCATTGCCGTCTGCATTGTGTGGGCGAAAAGTAATTAGGTTTTAAGGATGAACGAAATACGTGATCCCCAATTAAATAAGTTATGGTCAGCAATTCATACCTGGCTGGGAGCCAATTCTCACTTCATTAGCAAATAATTCGTAAACGACTCTTAACGCTGATGACTTGAATTCTACATAAAAAGTCGAGGGACAGCCAAAATTTGTATTCTGAACGCCATGCTAGATCGAATTCGGATGAGAAAATAAAGATCTACTGCGCTGACTCTCCATCGCCGATCTACTTTGCTGTGTGGTGTCGGCCTAGAGAATAGCACCAACCCAATTCTTCCCGCGGGTGTCGTAAAAGGCGACTAAGGGACACAAACCGGGGGGTGGGCAGCAGCGCCCCCTGCAGTAAAATTCCACCGAACTGCGATCCCCAACCCGCATGCCCAGCGTGGGGATTATGGGCATTACCCCCTATGATAGCACAACGTGGCGCTCTTTAGGGGAGGGCTATGTCCAGCAGTGGACAAGTATAGCCTGACGACGACTGCCCTGACTCTGTCTAATTATCTTATCTTATTTTTATACAGCAAATGTCTACGCTTTCAATTCGTACGGGTGAGAATCGGCCCCCTGGTCGTCACAGAGGAGTCGTCAGTATATTGTTTTTTTTTTTACCACTTGTCTCATATTATCTCCAAAAAGCGTAGGTAAGTACGCCTGCAATCAAACTGGGCAATTGACACTTCTGCGAGAACACATTGTAGGCAGAATCCATTTTCCTTATAAACAACTTTAATCAATTCCCAATAAATGTCGTCATCCGCCGTCGGACGAAAGGCGATGATATTGGAGATGGAATATCTAGTTTGAAATGGATTTGGGCGGAACACCTGGGCGGGAAGTCGTCAGGTGGATCAGGCCTTAGAGTCTAATACTTACATAGTTTCTCAATAGAATGACGACAAAGGTTGTTATTTGCCTCAACTTTGTAGTCTACAAATCAATAGCAGTACAATGTCATTCCAGGGGCAAATTAAATAGGCATCTCAGGCGAAGAAGATCGAATCGCGCGGGGTGCCGAGTTAAGTAGCACGGGTTATACCATTGCAATGCGATTAATTACCGGACTACCGATAGTGTGAATGAAACGACCATTACCGGACTAATATGACTCTATTGAACAAATATGCGTTTTAGAAATCACTCCCGGCAAGCGTATTTCCTTACTGTACTCGCCACTTCAGTCTACTCGGGGCCACGGCAACTGTATGACGGAGTTTACACGTTCAGTCTGGCGTCAGTTCAGTCCGTGACCTTGATCAACCTCAGATTGAAGCCAGACTGATGAAGCATTAAAATATTCGAATATACGTCAGTCTGATCCATCAGTCTAACCAGATTGATGGAATTGACTGGCGCCAGACTGAACATGTAAACAGCGTCTAACGCTGCCGAAAGTAAGGAAATAAATAATCGAGATTAGACCCGTTGAATATAAAACTATGTATGGGTATCGAGAACCATAAGGAATACTAATACCCGATTTCTGGTACACTAACAAGCCTTTAATCTAGTGTTAACAGCTGTTAGTTGGCCAAACTTCATACAAAAAAAAATATTTGACAATTTTTAAAACCCATGCCGGGATTCGAACCCGCGACCTCTGTCTATCCGTGCCAGCGCTCTTTCAACTAAGCTAATGGGCGACTCACCGGCATCAGTGAAATTTCGAACCTCTACACTATTCTCTGTATTACGTGCAGGCAGCGACATCTGGCTGAAGTATTTTACATCACTTGCAGCCCCGAATACCTACTTTACAGGTAGGTTAGGAAATTGTCCTTAGCAACGTGCTAAGGACAATTTCCTAACCTTAGTGTATTAAAAAGAGTATAATCATTTGACAGTTGTTAACAGTAGATTAACAGATTGTTAGTGTACGAGAAACTATCCTATCTCTGAGAGAAGGCCTGTGCCCTGGAGTGGGATGTTGTCCTTAAAAAAATCTTTACATAGGATGGTGTCTCCTCTTCCCTGTGTGATGCCAGGCATAGCAGGCATAGGTTTTGGGTCCTTGGTGTGAATGAGTTTGGTTAAAGGTTAAAAAGTTTCTATTATCAAAAGAGTTTATGTTTAGCACATAGGTAACAAATAACATTTTTATCACAAAATTAAAAACATAATATAACCTCACGCCTGTATCCCAGAGGGGTAGGCAGAGACCAGGGACTGCCACTTGCCACGATCCTGACAGATCACCGTCGCTTCATCAACATCAGGGTACTTTTTATCTTCCCCTTTGCTAATACATCCCCTATTTGGTCGAAGTATGCCTGGGACCTCCCTTACTGGCCCTTCCACTCACATTCGCTATATAATATTTGTTTCGTCAATCTTTCTCCCTTCATCCTCTCCACTTGTCTAACTTAAATTTAATAATATCTCAATATTTCAATGAATGTAGGTACTTAGGTGTAAGCGGTGGTAGTTCAGTGGGTAGAACCATGGACTGGCAAGCGAGTGCCCCAGGTTCGATCCCGAGTGCGTGTATGTACCAATGACTTTGTTTAATTTCAAAGCTACGTACATTTGCGAATTTGTAGTCGCAATACCACACGCTAACTGTAAAGGAAAACCTCGTGAGGAAACCCTCGGCTTGGTTGGCTCCGCACGTATTGACTAGTCATTCCTGTGGGCTAGGCCGACTAAGCCGTCAGGAGGGTATAGGTGCGGGGCAAGCCTACACCATCTATAAAACCATGTCCCAGGCACTACAGCGTCGGAGTGGTCCCTTCACCCATCTAGTGTGAGTGAAGATACCACTGGACGCTGTATAAATCATCTCAGTAAGTAGATGCAAAAGAGGCCAATATATAAATATATGGGTGTATTTGTACCTTGCGTTTCTTGACGAATTCTTGCTAATCGCTTTGAGAAATAGGTTGAACAACATCGTCTAGTGACGTGCGAAGAAAATGGGTGTGTTGTCTGTGATAGTGTAATCTCAGTGACCGGTGACCGGCGCATGAGTATACATTTGTGTTTGTACAGATCTGACAGTTCGTCTAGAGAAATACAGGAAGGTTATAAACAGATATAGTTAAACAATTACCTGCTTTTTTTTGTAGCATATAAAATGTCCCACTGCAGGGCACAGTCCTTCTCTTAGATAGAGAGAGTACGGGCTTAATTACCACGCGTGCCCACCGCGGATTGGCAAATTCAAGTGCAGAGGTATTTGATCACAGCAGGCACTCAGGTTTCCTCACGATGTTTTCCTTCACGTTAGCATGTGGTATTGCTACTTCTTCAGGCTATATTAGTTCACTGCTGGACATAGCCCTCCCCTAATGAGCGCCATAGCGCAACGTTGTGCCATCATTGGGGGGTAGTGCCCATAATCCCCACCATGCGGCATGGGCATGCGGGTTGGGGATCGCATATGGTGGAATTGTACTGCAGGGGGCTACTTATCTTACCAATATCTACAGTCACTGAAGATATAATGGGCATTTCATCGGACATTGTAAAAGTAATATTAACCTCATAGCCAAAGAGTGTAGCGGTACAAACCTTTTTACACCATTTTTCATATTTTTTTCATGCTTTATTAAGATATTTAAACGAAATTAAACATTAGGCTGTGTGGTGTCGGCCTGGAGAATAGCACCAGCCCAAATTCTTCCCGCGGGTGTCGTAAAAGGCGACTCAAACCGGAGGGTGGGCAGCAGCGCCCCCTGCAGTACAATTCCACTAAACTGCGATCCCCAACTCGCATGCCCAGCGTAGAGATTATGGGCACTACCCCCTAATGATGGCACAACCTTGCGCTCATTAGGGGAGGGCTATGTCCAGCAGTGGACTAATATAGTCTGAAGAAGAAACATTACGTCAGTCATTCTACATTTCTTTTGGTTTTTCACTCCCTAGTTCACCTCTTGACGAAACACTGAGAATTTTACTGACTGTATACTTACCTGTTATTAGTTTTAAAACACCGTGTTTTAAATTCATATTTTTCTGTGTAATATGTCCATGAATATTTATTTATTTTATCTCAAGAACCCTTTCAAGAGGTTAGTCAGGATCGTGGCAAGTGGCAAACGTTTGTCTCTGCCTTCCCCTCTGTGATAGAGGCATGAGTTTACTAAGCGTAACGTACATCCTTGAGCTACGATGTTTATTCAAGGATCGATGAGTTTTACGCGCTATTTTTTTTATTTAAATTCACGTATATGCCAAATGTGATTATAAATATTTGTTATTGCAAACCATTAATTAATTTTAAATATTATTAAAAGACATTGTTACAAAGGCGAACTTAACTCTTAGAGAGATCTCGACCAGCCGACCTTAGCAAATGGAGAAATATTTATACTATATTTACTACAATAAAGATAATATACTTACATATAAATATAATGTACTTATAAATACATAGTGTACAGTCTGTTTTCGCCGAAACCACCACGAGTGGAATACTACTTTCTGCTCTGTATAAAACTAAATAGGTTTCATATTTGTTCCGATATTTCTATTACACGAATATATCCGATTCTATCCGATAGTAGCCGAGGTATATTCTAAAAGGTAACATACTCATTGTTGGTTGTATATTGTTTCGGAGTTGCTGTAGATAGAACATTCGTTTAGTTCACATTACTAAGTCTTCACAAAGAAATCAAAATTAGGTTACAAAAAAAAAATTGCTCATTTCGGGACGGTAGGCTGAGAATCACGTTTCAAAGACATAGGAACTTGAGTTTTCAAGTGTCACTTTTTTCTCTCGAAATAGGTTTTATTACTCATTACTATACTAAACAATGTGATGAGAGACAATTTAGAGAGCAAACGGACGTGTAAGAATTTTTCGAAGAAAAATTTGTATGGTGCCGACATGAAAAGTGGCTATAACTCTAGAATCGCAAGTTTGGCCGTAATAACCTTGCCGATGTAAGTAGTGCTACTTATTTGTGATTTTTTAGCATACTTTTTATAGCGGTACCTTTTGCGATTTAAAAAAAAAACTAATGTGTACTTTGTACTAAAATGAGTAGTTCTAATGCTTTTGTGTCCTGATTATGCGTAGTTAGATATTCCTGTACCCTAGTCTATGAAATTAAAACTGAGCATATACATTATGTGTTTAATAAGACTTGTTTTACGAATTATTAATTAAAGTGATATTACCGTTTTTGGGAATTCATGATAAAGAAACGGTCTTTATATTTAATGTGCAATCAATCGGCCTGTATTTGTCCACTGCTGCATATAGGCCTCTCCCAGGGCAAGCCACATTACTCTATCCTCAGCAATCCTCATCCAGCCACCACCAGCGATATTTTTGGGATCATCGGTCGAGCGAACTGGTGGGTGTCCTACTTGGCGTCTGCCAGTTCGTGGTGAGTGAATGTGCAATTAGTAAAAATATATTTTGAAAAATTGGTATTTTATTTTATTAAAACCTTTCTTACTTTGGTGAATGTCGTCTAATGTACATATTATCCCTTTACTAAAACAAAGGGATAATATGTACATTATATATAACACGCCTAATTTTAATTTCATAGGCTAGGGCATATGGTATAGGGTATCTAAAGTTGGTCTAACTAGTCATTTAAGTATAAAATACACATTATTATTTTAAAAAAAAATCGCAAACGGCACAGCTATAAAAAGTATGCCGAAAAATCACAAATAAATAGCACTACTTACATCTGCAAGGATATCACGGCCGAACTTGCGATTCCAGAGTTATAGCCACTTTTCATGTCAGCTCCATACAATTTTTTCTTGGAAAAATTCTTACACGTCCGTTTGCTCCCTAAATTGTCTCTCATCACATCACATTGTTTAGTGTAGTAATGAGTAATAAAACCTATTTCGAGAAAAAAAAGTGACACTTGAAACCTCAAGTTCCTATGTCTTTGAAACCTGATACTCATCCCACCGTGAGACGTGACTTTGGCAGAATTTGTCAACATCGGCTGGTTACCATATCAATTAGAAATAATAATAACCTACTAACTATGATAGGTTACAAAAATAGTGCACAATTAATCTCTTCTTCAATGATGTTACACTTAGCGAAACAGGGGTTCCGAACAAAACGGGCGATTCTCTAGATAAGTTGGTCATGAATTTATGATGACGTAACTGGTATATATTCGCGTAATGTCAGGCCGATTCGAGTTCCGTCTTTGGCGACAGTTTATTGTGAGCTCTGCCCCGGTCTGTGCGCCTAGTACTTTGGAGCTGAGAGTACTATCAGATTTACGTGAAATTCAACCAATTATTTGTTATAAAAACATTTTGCTTTATATTGATAGCCTTAAAGTGAACTTTTAATAATCTATCTCCTCGTGGTTACTTAGCAAAAACTTTAAAATTATAATGTACTTGAGTGCAGAGAAGTGTTTCCGCTAAAAATAATAATATTCGCGTAATGTCAGGCCGATTCGAGTTCCGTCTTTGGCGACAGTTTATTGTGAGCTCTGCCCCCGTCTGTGCGCCTAGTACTTTGGAGCTGAGAGTTCTATCAGATTTACGTGAAATTCAACTAATTATTTGTTATAAAAACATTTTGCTTTATTTTGATAGCCTTAAAGTGAACTTTTAATAATCTATCTCCTCGTGGTTACTTAGCAAAAACTTTAAAATTATAATAATATTTTGTACTTGAGTGCAGAGAAGTGTTTCCGCTAAAAATAATACCTGCATAATACGAATTTGCAATTCTGTCTTTTCGGGATTTTCTCTATAATATATTCTATGTTTTCTTTCTTTTTATCTTTAATTGAATAGTCTAAAGAGTGTACCAAAAATGGCCTTATCGATGTTGGAGAATAAATTAAAAAAACATATTGCGGCAGAGAGGAAAGCCGTCGCGTGCGTGGAGTTAGTTATTAATTATAGCAATTTGGTTGTAGAAACCTTGTTCACGATGTACGCAAGGTAATTGGATTTGTCTGTTTGTTTACCTAATACCTACTTAAGTGTTGTTGAATTAATTGACGTCAATGTAAAGACAGACTAATTGAGTTCAGGTAAAAATTAAATATCAAAGTTACAGTGAAGTGAAAACGCTCTAATATTTGTTACATAATAGAGTACATAATTTTGGTACATAATAGAGACAATTTCCCGTCACTACCGCTAGTGGCATTTTTCCGAGCGCTTCCGTGCTTCGCAAGGCACGTTGAGCCGTTGGTGCCGGCTGTCATATAATGGCAGTCGTTAAGCCATGACAGAGGCCTTATGGGCGACTTGATAACTTCTGACAGTAAGGCCCGCCACTGTCTTACAATCCTCCACCAACCCGGACTTGGCCCCCGTGGTGGAGTATGGCCTAACCTTCCTGCGATGCAGGAGGAGACCCGTGCCCCAGCAGTGGGGACATACAAGGGTTCATAACGAACGAGAGACAATTTATAGGTCATGGGTTGTCCAGGAGAATCTGGATAACTCTCTAACCCATGACCTATGAATCTCAATATATCTCTATCTGTATACGTCCCACTGCAGGGCACATGCCTTCTCTCTGAGAGAGATAGAGAGAGTATAGGTGACGACCTCTGTGGTGCAGCGGTAGCGCATCCCCCTACCATGCAAGTGGTCCCGGGTTCGAACCCCTGCTGGGGACAAAAAAAAAAAACCACAGGTCTTGGATGTTTACATGTTTGTGATGTCGTTGTTTCTGGTCCCTACGACACACAAGGTATCCTAGTGTGGGGCCAGAAGCAATGTATGTGCCTGTATGTAAATCTTATGTTATAGGTTTAATTACCACGCGTGCCCACCGCGGATTGGCAATTTCAGGCGCTGAGGCATTTGAACACCTCAGACACCTTACGATGTCTTCCTTCACAGTTGGCGACTGGTATTGTTTACTATAACTTAAATGCTAAATCATTCGCCAGACAAGTGCTCGAGGGCGTCCGCTATGTGCATAACAAGAATATCGTCCACCGAGACCTGAAGCCCGAGAACATTCTCCTGGATGACCAGCTCAATGTCAAGATCACCGACTTCGGATTCGCGAAGGTCCTGAAAGAAGGCGAGAAGCTTTTTGGTGAGTCAATTTGATCTCGCCGACGTTCTATAGTCTGTTAGCTTTTAGAATATCCCTCGGGCTCTAGAGTAGGCTTCGGTTTTCGCCGAAAGCACACGAGTGTAATACTACTTCTTGTAATACTGCTCTGTATAAAACATTTCTTCGCTATTTTGAAAGTTTATGTAAAGTGAAGGGCCTGTTTCACAATCTGCAAATAAAGTTCCGGATAATCTATCCGCAACCAGGGCTGCCGTTTGTTCTAAATTTAAATAAATATTCCTATATTGCGTGTGTTCGTTTATGGCTTCAAATTTAGAACAAACGGCAGCCCTGGTCGCGGATAGCTTATCCGAAACTTTATTTGCAGATTGTGAAACAGGCCCTTAATGTCATAATACTTTTATTGCACTTTAACAAGTGTACAATACGGCGGACTTAATGCCTTAAGCATTTTCTATCAGTTAACCGTAGGAGGTGGACGAATATATTCGATTCAAAAAAAACTCGCACAACACAATCGCTTCTCATGGTCCCAAACTAATATACTCCGTACCATAATAACCAGGCAAGGATATCTAAAAGGCGGAAACACTCCCAAACTGGGGTTATTTGTACAAGTACAGCGGGCCCCAGCTGGAATTGAACCCCCGACCTCTGTCTTAGTACTCAAACGTCTTTCCGCTAGACCAGTGGTTGTTAACCTTTTAGTCATGAGAGACAATTTTACCAACTTTTTGTCTTGTCCAGTTGACTTATTGGTATACAATACTTTGGTCTAAATAAATAAAGGATTATGGATAAAGAAATAAAACACGCATAATTTTACGGCTAATTTACTATTCGCTCATTTTATTATTATTTCGCAATAATGGCTTCACGGACCACTTGGGGAAGTGCTCGTGGCCTAGTCGAACCGGGTGATTAGAATCAATCACTTGAATTAAGCGACAACAGACGCGGTTAGGTGCAGGATGGGTGATCGTCCTGTGATTACTGCTAGTGGATATTTTCCGAACGCTTCCGTTCTTCGCAAGGCACGCCAAGCCGTTGGTGCCGGCTGTCATATAATGGCAGTCGTTAAGCCATGTCAGAGGCCTTAAGGGCGGCTTGATAACTACAGTCTTACAACCCTCCACCAAGCCGGACTTGGCCCACGTGATGAACTTATTGCAATTAAGACCTGTGCAAAAGGTGATAAACTCATTGTAATTAAGACCTGACTTATTGCAATTAAGACCTGTGCAAAAACCTGACTGTGTGTATTCGCAAATAAATATTTTGAAGTTTGAAGTTTGGCCTAGCCTTCCTGCGATGCAGGAAGACCCGTGCCCCAGCAGTGAGGATATACGAGGGATGATATCTATATCGGACCACTTGGTGCGCCTTCAGGGACCACCAGTGGTCCGCGGACCACCGGTTAATAACCACTGCGCTAGACCAACGAAGCAGTTGCAATCCAGCGTCCTCCGCAATACATTTTGCGGTCTCCATAAGACAATAGCTGGCCACAGCTCGCTGGGCTAGAACCGGCCTTTGTTCATGAAAATACAGGTTCTGGAACAAGTTGTAATGAATGCACAATGCGTTCTTGTGTGTTTGTTCGTTATGTTAATTGAAAACCTATTTAGAGGCAAAAAAATCCATCCATGCCGGGATTCGAACCCGCGACTTCTGGCTATCCGTGCCAGCGCTTTTTCCAACTGAGCTAATGGGCGTTTTTAAAATTGTCCTTAGCACGGGTTAGTGCATTAAAAAGAATATAATCATGTGGGTATAGCGATATCATTCCGATGTAAAAAATGCTACGACGTTAGACCATATAATTCGCCTGTTGAAATATAGACAGAGAACTCTGTAACTGCCCTCCAATTGACGTCTTCATCACAAAAACCTACCGACGTTGTTTCGATTTTTAAAAGATAGATTATACATAACAATGATAGGATACACGTATTTTTTATTTTCTGAAATACGTACGATCCCTTAAAATTTTCTAATTTTAAAGTTTAAAATATTTTTACCGGACGTGCCGAAACAACGGGACTGACAGATATGTTTTCCTTTGCCTAACATCCTAAAAAAAACATAGTTCCAAATGTCATTTTAGTATTGTCAGGACCATAACTTTTTTTTTACCTTGGCAAAGCCGTGTTCACTGAAAGCCACGGTGTGACGTCATTAACGTATTTTTGCCTTTTTACTATATTCTCGGAATTACAACCACAGAAAATACTGAAAGCAATTTTTACGTGATTTACAAATCCAAATCGCATGCCCAGCGTGGGGATTATGGGCATTGCTCCCTATAATAGCACAACGAGGCGCTCTTTAGGGGAGGGCTATGTCCAGCAGTGGACTACTATAAGCCTGACGACGACGACGACAGTTTTGAAAAGATGTCAATTGTCAAACTAAACTACGAATTGTATGAACGATGTACGAACTTCCTTTTCATGATGTAATGTAATTTGAATGTTTCAGAGCTGTGCGGTACGCCCGGCTACCTAGCCCCTGAGACGCTGAAGGCTAACATGTTCGAAGACGCCCCCGGTTACGGCATGCAGGTCGACTTGTGAGTTATATACTAATAGTGAATTAAATGGCAGTCGCTTAGCAAGTCGGAGGCCTTATGGGCGGCCTGATAAATTCTCACGGTTATGCCCGCCACTGTCTTACAATCCTCCACCAACCCGGATTTGTCCCCAGTGGTGGAGTATGGCCTAACCTTCCTGCGATGCAGGAACAGACCCGTGCACCAGCAGTGGGGACATACAAGGGTTGATATTGAAACAACGAGATGGTCTCTAACGAAGCTAAGCATGGTGTTCTACGGGAAGCTGAACTGACCACTACGGCTATTGATAGATAGATAGAGAACACTTTATTGTACATAAAAAAGGAAATTACACAGGTATTTCTTAACCTAAGAGTACAGATGGCGGCCTTATCACTAAAAGTGATCTCTTCCAGACAACCTTTGGATGGACTGGAGCAATATATTGGAGAAGGAAGTAGATGTACAAACAAATCAAAATATTTCAGATACATTTGAATAAAACGTGCTTAATTAAGAAAATAATTATACTAACCCTGAATTGACCTTATCTTCTTTATTTATATAATTCGACTGTACGTGTGTATGTCAATTAACTCCTTCCAAACGGCTGGACGGATTAAATTTTTTTTGTATGCGTATGGGTGGCGCCTTGGATGGTTTAGATTCAGAAATCAACCCGGCAGATGGCGCTGCATGGAGGGCAACGTCTGTTGGGTCCGCTAGTATAATATTCTTCGTAGTCGTCGTCAGGCTATACTAGTCCACTGCTGGACATAACCCTCCCCTAAAGAGCGCCACGTTGTGCTATCATAGGGGGTAATGCCCATAATCCCCACGCTGGGCATGCGATTTGGAGATCGCAGTTTTGTGGAATTGTAATGCAGGGGGCGCTGCTGCCCACCCCCCGGTTTGTGTCCCAAGTATAATATACTCTTATAAAAATCTCTGTGTTATCGAGCTCCTCCGAAACGGCTTCACTGATTATATGAAATTTTTTGTCTATATTTAGTAGGTATGAGAATAGGTCGTAGGCTAATTAATATGGTAAGACAACGTTCGCTGGGTCAGCCAGTGTTGCTATAAAAACTTACGTAACTCATCAAGCGGACGTCATAGCCAATATTTATACAGGATTGTAATTGAACCGACGCTGATGAAGAGATAATAATTGGTTATGTTGCAATTGCTTGTGCTGGAGTGAACTTTGAATTTGATAACGCACTGCAGAATCAGCGTGTTAATGTTTAATTAACGACAATATGAGTGAATTGTAATAAAAATCCACATAACATAATCAGTTTAGGCTATCATTCTCAAGAAGAGTCATAGATAGTTAGACCCGAGATTTCCGCACTTAGCCTCACAGTTGGGCCATTGTACGTAGCAAGCGCTGAGGAAATTAAAAACATTTACTCAGATCTATAGTCCCTTGAAGTTGTGAAGGAATCTAACTTGTGAGTTAACGTTAAAAAATGATACGATGTCTATGTCGCAAAAATATTTATATATGTATATTTCGTTATTAGTACGAAGCGCTCATGGCCTAGGCGAACCGAGTGATTGGAATCAATCACTTGAGTTAAGCAACAACAGGCGCGGTCAGGTGCAGGATGGGTGACCGTCCCGTGACACCGGTAGTGGCATTTTTCCGAGCGCGTCTGTGCTTCGCAAGGCACGTTAAGCCGTTGGTGCCGGCTTTCATGTAATGCCAGTCGTTGAGCCATGTCAGAGGCCTTATGGTCGGCTTGATAACTTCTGACAGTAAGGCCTGCCACTGTCTTACAATCCTCCACCAACCCGGACTTGGCCCCCGTGATAGAGTATGGCCTAAACTTCCTGCGATGCAGGAAGAGACCCGTGCCCCACCAGTGGGGTCTTACAGGGGTTGATATGAAGTTCGGGTAAACTTACAAAAAACGGCGAGATACGATTTTTGATCTATTTTTAATTATGTAAGTACCTACAAAACTCCCAATCAAAAATCCCATCTCTAGTTCTCTGTCAAGGGGCCATCCATAAATTACGTCACACGTGTACCGTGATTTTTTGTTCCTTACCCGTCCTTGTCACAACCGGTCACATTTGTGAGACCCCCGCCCTAACAAAATATGTGACGTCACATATTTACTATTGAATTCAAACAGCAGTTACGACATTAGCTTTATATCAAGAGTTGCAAATGTTTTGAGTATTTCGTTAATAGTGCAAAGTTCATGTTTTAATACGTAGATTTGGAAATGTGACGTCACGAAATTTAGCACATGTCACACAATGTCACACTTCGTCGACCCCCTCCCTCCACTTTAACGTGTGACGTATTTTATGGATGGTCCCCAATGAGACCCGAAAAACTTCTAGGCGAATTCAGGCATTTGTTTAAATTAGTTGTCTGGTATAATACCGTTCGGTTGCGTAAAACTTGTTAACTGACTCGATTACAACCCTTGTAAGTCCCCACTGCTGGGGCATGGGTCTCTTCTTGCATCGCAGGAAGATTAGGCCACACTCCACCACGGGGGCCAAGTCTGGGTTGACTGACTACCCGGACTACCCGGTAATTAGTTGATTACTTTCACTACATTATAATTTAAATTGCATTAATGTATGTTTCAGATGGGCCTGCGGCGTCATAATGTTCACACTGTAAGTAATAATCTATTTTACTATGACAGTACTAAAGTTATTTGATGTTCATTATGGCAGAAAGAATAAAAATATTTTAAGTTTAGTTTTATGATAAATTTCCATTTAACTTAATTGACATTTGTAATAATACTACGTTGTTTTGCGGTTATTAAACGTACCTACAACCACTATATTTAAATTAAATTCAATTCTACAACTCAGATTAATGAATATACAACCCTAGGTATAGTCAGATTTTTCATTCCGTAGAATTCTGAAATTTCGTAAGTGTTGCTACTAAAAGAGTTCTCCACCGAAAAAGAGACAAATTTGACCCATTTCAGAATAATAAAAAATTAAATGCTGCGTATTTTTTATGTTTTACCTACATAAGGTTAAATCTACGTATTTACTTGCTTAAGTGACTTAATACGAAAATAACAAATATTTCAATATCATGAACAATACATCGAATTAACTTTAATTGCTTTATTTTATTCTAGAGCTGACAACACCGCCACCTAATTTAAGGTTTAGTAAACCTTTTTAGAAGAATAAAATGTTAGCTGCCACGTCGCGTCTGTCACTTTGATTGATTTTCATTCAATTGAAATGAAATCTTCAAAACTTCATACAACAGAAGTTTTAAAATGGCGGAAGTTAAATAACGATTACTGGAAAGTATTTGTAACTTTACTCCTGATCAATGGCAAGAGTGTATCAGCCATACAATCAAAGAAGAAGATAAGATGTGCACTCTCGACGATTTGACTGATACAGTCACAGACTCTTTTATAATTTATGTCAGCGATGATGATGAAGATAGTGATATTAGTATTAATGATGATTAAAGATTTTAATAAAAATATGTTATCTTTACTTGCGCGGTTTTTGGTTTGTAATCTCTGATATGTCAAAAAATTATAACTCAGAATTCTACGGGATTAAAAATCAGACTAGGTACAATCACAAAGATAAATGCAGATTTTGCTTAAAATTAAAAATGTAATGTTTAGTTTCATATTGCGTCGGTTCCGCTATATTAATACTTTAATTTGAACCGGGTCGGTTCTACCGACAAAGATTCAAGCACTGAAGGTGCTTCGGGATGCTAACTAAAAAAACCATAACTTGTGTTATAATACGTTTTTTTTAAAAAGTGAACACGAGAAATCTTAACAACTGTGACAACTATTTTCAGAACCTACAGTCTAGAGCCTAGAATCAACAATCAAGGACTTTAATCACTTTCCGCCAAAAATGGCCGTTTTAGCGGAAATCGACTAAAGTTCTAATCTATTGATCATAGTTATACTATTTTTATTTTTAATGCACTAACCCGTGCTAAGGACAAATTCAAAAACCTATTTAGAGGCTAAAAATTTCTGGCACGGATAGCCAGAGGTTGCGGGTTCGAATCCCGGCGTGGGTGAAATTTTTAGCCTCTAAATAGGCTATTGAGCATAGGTTCAAGACGAGTTCTGAAAATGGTTATCACAGTTGTCAATATTTCCCATGTTAATTTTTAGATAAAAGGTATTGTAACAAAATTTATGATTATTTCCCATTGGTGAAGCTAGTTCGCGCCCCGAAACGGCTTACGTAATTGAGGAATAAAGTTAATAATGTGTACTGCTTACGAAAGTTTAGTTCTAAAATTTCCATTTCTAATGTATACGGTGAATGTGGGTGGAAGGGTCGAAAAGGAATGTTCCACGCGGACATACGTACTTCGACAGACTGTTTTAATAAGTGTTCTTTGAGGGTTTTAAGAAGTTGTGTTTTTATAAACACTTTAAGCACCTGCTCTGGGGTAACCTAGAGGTTTTATGTGCGGGCCTCCTCACGGTGCGTTTCCCCGCAGGCTGGTGGGGTGCCCGCCGTTCTGGCACCGCAAGCAAATGGTGATGCTGCGCAACATCATGGAGGGGAAGTACTCCTTCACCAGCCCCGAGTGGGCGGACATATCAGGTAAAGGACGTGGCATTAAAAGGCGCCCTCGGCATAAAAATTCCATACAAACTTAGTTTGGGATGCATTTAAGGTGTTTCGGGCCTTTCGGCCGCCATGGCAACTAAACTTCGCAACCGGTTACGTTATCAACCCTTGTATGTCCCCACTGCTGGGGCACGGGTCTCTTCCTGCATCGCAGGAAGGTTAGGCCATACTCCACCACGGGGGCCAAGTCCGGGTTGGTGGAGGATTGTAAGACAGTGGCAGAGGCCTTACTGTCAGAAGTTATCAAGCCGCCCATAAGGCCTCTGACATGGCATAACGACTGCCATTACATGACAGCCGGCACCAACGGCTCAGCGTGCCTTGCGAAGCACGGAAGCGCTCGGAAAAATGTCACTAGCGGTAGTCACGGGACGGTCGCCCATACTGCACCTGATCGCGCCTGTTGTTGCTCAACTCAAGTGATTGATCCCAATCACTCGGTTCGCCTAAGCCGCGAGCGCTTCGATGGTCCTATGTCATCGTCGTCAGGCTATACTAGTCCACTGCTGGACTGCTGCATAGCCCTCCCCTAAAGCGCCACGTTGTGCTATCATAGGGGGTAATGCCCATAATCCCCACGCTGGGCATGCGGGTTGAGGATCGTAGCTCGGTGGAATTGTACTGCATGGGGCGCTGCTGCCCACCCCTCGGTTTGAGTCCGTTAGAAGTCGCCTTTTACGACACCCCGGGGAAGCGACACTACGTGACTTAGCCATATTTCGTATTCCATGGTCAATACAAGTATTCTTATTCTCTGACGGTGGTTCGTGCCAGCTTTCAATTCAGCCCAACTAGTGCCGGTCGACTGACACAGTACTGCGCATATTTTCAGACGAGCCTAAAGACCTGATCAGGCGGTTTCTGATGGTGGACCCATCGGAACGGATCCCGATCGAGGATGCGCTCGCGCATCCCTTCTTCAACACAGTGGTGAGTGACGTCATCGTAGACCCGAGCGTCGTTGTAGTGATGGCTTTAGTACTTTGTCACTTTTCTTTTCCATAAAACCGCCGGTTTCATTGAGCTGGAATTTTAAATTATTTGCTACTGTATGGATTTTCTATTGAGATCGATTCAGCTGTTTTATTTGAGTAAACAAGATGACCTGTGAACTTCTTATTACCTTTTGAACCCTCTCTGGAGTTTCACAAATATTTAAAAAAATAGCCATATCGAACGAACAGATAATAGATTTTTATTTAAAATAGGAATATTCCTTATTATACTATTTTTATTTTTTAATGCACTAACCCGTGCTTATTTTTAGCCTCTTAATAGGTTTTTTAAGTAGGAATATTCCTCTTATAAATAAAAATCGCCTTCTTGCTTTAGCTAGCAGGGGTGAACAGGATGGTGTGACTATATAACTAAGATATATAGTCACACCATCCTTCAATAATTAATCTAGAGATGTTACGAGCGAACACTTTTCATAGACTACCAGAAATTTTAATTTGGATCCAGATTGAAATATGCATTGAAAGAAAAGAAACATTGGAAAATGTGACAAAGTACACTGACATATAGATTTCTTCTAGTCTTCTTAAATTAACTTTACGCTAAAGTCGATACCTTTTAAATATCTGCCGCTAATTATGTAAATCTTGCTTTATTATTTTTTTGTTATTTTTGTAACATACACAAATTATTACTGTGTATGCAGCACAATAATTTTATAAACTCGATATTTTACTATTGCAAGAGGCTGTAGGCTAAAACTAAAGGCTGTGGTGTATAGAACTTACACATTTTATAAGTCTAGGTCGACTACAGTCACCAATACCCGGAGATAACATATTCTGTTCAAAACTGGCATTTAAACAGCATGCAATTATAGCTTCTGCGTTTAGGCTCGATCTTTTTACTTATAACAGACTTTCCGTATTGTAACAAACTTAGTTTCTTTTTACTTTGTTGTGGGACCATTCGTTGGAAACTCTTTAGACTTTCTTTTCAATTAATTTCAATCAATTAAACAATCTTTTGTTATTGAATATCTGTATAGATTTTGCGTATTACAGATTTAATAGGTATGTACTATTAGAACATAACTGTATTTTACAGGCGTCGTTTTCGAAATTGCTGAAAAGTTCTTGATTGTATTATTTTCATTAAAATAAATTACGAACAATGGTGGTCCTATAACACTTCCTTGCGGCACCTCACTATACTTCGCTATCTCGCACAACCGACAGCTCTGGGAGCAAGACATGGCGCCGCTCAAGAAATCCTTCTCCACTGCGAGCAGACGGATGTCTAAGATCGAGGAGCTTACCCTGGTAATTCGTGTGCGAGTGAACACCGTTTGAGTGTGTGCTTGGTTTGATGACAGTGTTTCCCCCAACACTAACGTAGGAGAGACTCAAAATTGTGTTCAAATAACGTTTTTTGTTTATCGACGGAGTTGGATCTAAGCCATCGGCCACATAGAAGATGCGTGGTAAAGGTACGCAATAGACTTTTTATACAAAATGTCTCATCTGTGTGGCCGCTGGCTAGGGTATTGCAAATACAAGTCCCAAGTAAAAATGTATTTTGCAGTGTCAACTGATAAAGAACTTTTGATTGTATGATTGTATTAACGTAGTATGAAAGAATGGTGTGCAGGTTGAATAAAACAATGAAAATACTTAACACATTTTTTAATTACACTAATGCGATTGACACTTACACAATTAAAAGCGTACATTAAATACTGATACAAAAATGACAATTAGATTTACAATTTTGTGCACTGCCTAATTTCCCTAAGTTGCATGTTTCTTTCTTTGCATGGTATTACTTGTTTTTGAGCATGGTCTTATGGTCATATTGTAAGCTTTTGGTAGTAAAACTCTTTATTAACTCAGTATTTAAAATCGTGGACCTTTGTCAAACATATGCTAGCCTGGGAAAGAAATAGATTACCGTAGAGATAAGTTGTCTTTGACCAACCCTCTGTTTAGGACAGTTATCTGGATTTGTGGAACTTATTTTTCTTCAATAATGAACCCATACCTCCTTCACCAACCCGGACTTGTGCCACGTGGTACTATGGCCTAACCTTCCTGCGATGTAGGAAGAGACCCGTTCCCCAGCAGTGGGGACATACAAGGGATAATATCGATCGATATCGAATGAACCCATACCAATGATAATCCAACTTTGAAATTATATTTCACAGTTATTTCGGTTTCAAAATTAGAAATGATTTTTGAACTTAATACTTTTCACGGAGACAGACATAAGAGGAAGGCTAAAGAGTAGACTTTTTCCCAACAGAAGAACAGACACAGAATTGGAATAAAAAAACTAACGTTAATGTTTGTTGGGCTGTTGCTGTCAGAGTTGAATTTTTAAACAAAGCGCTTGGTCACACTGAGTCAGTCACTGACTTCAGTGCAATAACAAGTCAGTCGCTGACACTGATCCCGTGTTAATGTATTGCAAAGTCAGTTCAGCGCTGACGCATAGTAAAACTACGACCGCTGACCACCACTGACTCTATGTAAACGGAAGAAGTCAGTGTCAGCATTGACGTCAGTCACTGACTCCGTGATCCATAGTAGCGAAACTGTTCTAACAACATAACCTAACCAATTCCAGCAAATCAAGTCGGCCGGGTTCAACGCGCGCGCAAAGTTACGACTGGGACTGGTGGCAGTGCGCGCGGCCGTGCGCCTTCGCCGCTTGCCGCACGCCGCCGCGCGGACCGTGCTGGTACATACTGCGCAATGTGCGCCGTACACGCAGCGCGTGCTTAGGAAGGTGAGAACTAAAAAGTTAAAATTACTTTGCTGAATTCCGCCAAAAATCCCACAAGCACCATGCGGTTAGCTAATGCACCGCCCTCCCTCCCACTTTTTCAAGCAGAAGCAAGACACGAACACACCACCACCAACACCAATACTTGTGTGAGAAAACACGCGACGCGTTTCGCCTCTAACACGAGGCATCCTCAGGCAAGTATTGGTGTTGGTGGTGGTGTGTTCGTGTCTTGCTTCTGCTTGAAAAAGTGGGAGGGAGGGCGGTGCATTAGCTAACCGCATGGTGCTTGTGGGATTTTTGGCGGAATTCAGCAAAGTAATTTTAACTTTTTAATGCTATTATGGATTTCCGCAAAGTAACGCCTGATTCTATACAAGGTGAGAACTGCTTGGAGTTCCTGCGAGCCTAGTACCACAGGAAAGAAGACGAGCCCATACAACTGAGATATTATTTTTATTTTTTTCAATAAGAATGACGTTTAGCTATTTTTTCTCGCTTTAAAGTGTCATGTGTATTTTTTTTTTTGCCTGGAGTTCCTGCGAGCCTAGCACCACAGGAAAAAAGACGAGGCCATACAAGCGAGATGTTATTTTTAAATGAGAATGACGAGTAGCTATTTTTTCTCGCTTTAAAGTGTCATTTGTTTATTTTTTTTGCCTGGATTTCCTGCGAGCCTAGAACCACACGAAAAAAGACGAGGCCATACAAGCGAGATGTTATTTTTCAATGTCAAAGTGTCATTTGTTTGTTTTTTTTAACAACTTTCTATTTGCAAACTAATCCGAAATTTAAGTAAACTCTTTGTTAAACTCTTTGTCACTTTGGCTGCCATGTTTCGGAGTAAAAAATCGTTAATGTTTTAATTACACGCCAAATATATATCAGTGAACTCATATGCATTGAAAGAACCTTGTATTTTATTTGTTCAAGGAGAAAAAACAAAAATGACAATCTTGTAAGACACAAAATAATAGAGTCACGCTAGTACAGTCTATTTATTCTTACTTGTCCAATTTAGTAAACAAGATTCTAACCTTAAAATTGAGATTATTTCTCGCAAATTCATGAACTATCATGAACTATGTTTATAAAATTGGCAGCGTGTTATCTAAAAGAGTGTTCCAAGTTACTTCATTTATGGAAATATGGCAGTTTTGGACTAAATATTTACAGTTTACGGGTAGAATCTTGTTTACTAAATTGGACAAGTAAGAATAAATAGACTGTACATTTTTCCGTTTTATTGCCAAAGATAACATAGATAAAAGAGGCGATACACAATTTAATTGAGATCTTAAATTGACAAATAAACTACTTGGCCGCTGAAACTTTGCAGATACAGATATTTTTATACAACTTTTGGCCGCTGCTCGCATGTATTTGGCCAGTTCGGCAATTGTGATTTATCTCGAAGAAGGTTGTCAAAACAATGCTCAAATTTTCAAGCATGTTTGAGTAACATGTGTTCTGAATGTTCCACCTTTCCCCGCAGGTAATCGACGGCTGCGCTTTCCGCGTATACGGCCACTGGGTGAAGAAGGGCGAGGGCCAGAACCGCGCCGCTCTCTTCGAGAACACGCCCAAGACGGAGCTGAAGAGTCTATACGTCAGCAACCTGAGCCGGTAGCCTCCCGCGCGAGGAGTTGGTTGTTAGACGATGGTGCTCGCTTCTGCTGCCCTGGTAAGTCACTTAACGTTTTCTTTTTGTTTTTAAGAAAAGTTTTACCGGCTCTGGAAGCTCCTTTTGAGCCTCTTCGTATTACATTATTATCCCTTTCAATATTTACACTCTTTACTTTTTTTTACATTTACATACAGGCACATACGTTGCTTCTGGCCCCACACTAGGATACCCTGTGACGTGGGAGCCAGAAACAGCGACATCACAAACATGTAAACTTCCAAGACCTGGGGTTCTTTTTCTTGTCTCCAGAAAAAGAACCGGAAAAAGAAGGGTTCGAACCCGGGACCTATCGCATAGAGGTCGTCCACATTTACAAAGTATTTATCGTGTTCACTATGTATTTATGAAGACAGCTTAACGATCTTGAACCGGCTAGGAGTCTTGAATCCGCATTGGTCTATATCGTTACTAGGGCTTCACAGAGTAAAGGCGAAAGCAGTCGGTGAGGTTTTCGTTCATTTCGCTGTTTAAATTAGTCTGTGGTGGAAATTTCCAAAGAAAAAACGTAACCACAGATTAAATAAACTCCGTCTAAAGAGTGTGTTAGAGGAAGCATATTTTATAAGTAAGACTATTAAGGTCTTGTTTATGAAAACACAATTCCTTAATGCACACCATAAATCCCTATAAATAGTCTTCAAAACAAATGCAAATTAATTTATTTGCGTTAACACGAGTATTGTTACATGCAGATGTTCGACCGAAATGAGTTCCTTTGTGATAGAGACTATATAATCGAAATACTATTAAAATGCGAAAAATACTTTGCTAAATACGGCCAAAAATCCCACAACCACCATGCGGTTAGTTAATACACCGCCCCTCCGGATTTCCGCAAAGTAACGCCTGATTCTATAGCGCAGTAGTTGTTAAAACTCTAAATTAGCAACAATACTTTCTTTTTATTATATTTTTTATCACGAAAACCTAGCCTAGCTGAGAGTCTCAATACGACTGACACCTACATACAGTCTATTTATTCTTACTTGTCCATTTTAGTAAACAACATTCTACCCGTAAATTATGATTTTTTAGTCGAAAACTGCCATATTACCATAAATGAAGTAATCAGGGAGACTATTTTAGACATTACGCTGCCAATTTTATGAAGAAAGTTAATGAACTTGCGAGAAAATATGTAGTTTTGGCATCAAATATCAATTTTGAGGTTAGAATCTTGAATGTAGTAACATTGGACAAGCAAGGATAAATAGACTATAGACAAAACGTAACGATATTCTTCTAATAATTCAAACTCTGCCTAGACGGCTACGCCATCGCCAGCCAGCTACTATAAAGAAGTATCGTTACATTTCCATACAATATCTGAAATACTTTTTTAATACAGTTACTCAAAAAGTGGCGTATTGCAGGGACGGATAGCGTGCGGGATGTGGGCTATTATTACACACTCGTGCTTTTTTTTACCTTTCCCGCACTAGTGCGTTCTCTTTCCCAACTGTCAAAATAATGTGTTTTTAAAAAAAACCAACCATGAAGTTTTTACTAAAAAAAATTCATAGAAGTTTTTATGATTCATGCAAATACTTATATTTCTAAAAAGAAGCTACTAATTTGTTTCAATATCAGATTTAATGATTTGACTAAATGAGTTAGGTTAGGTTTGATTTCATTTCATCTCAATAAATTTCATTTTCATTTCATATCAATAAAAAAAATCTACTGAAGATTTGGCTGTATGGGCATAGTTCCCTTTGCCTACCAGAATGGGTGAAGAAAAAACATCTCTGCTTATATTCTTTTACGGTTGGCGCCATTTTCCAACTATTGTTTCTTTATTAAATTGCTTCATTTTTTCGCAACTGTATTAAAAATAGTCGTTCAGTACACGTGCGGAACCGTCATTGCAATTTGTTCCCTCCTTGTCCATTCCTCCTTCCCAATTGTCAACCCTCACCTTCGGCTGCGCCTCGGCTCGGGTCGACATTTGTCGGAACTCTTTGCAACGACAGCCTTTCCGCACTTGTAATGAAATATACTATATTATAAACTATTTATGGCTTGTTTTAAAGGAATTGTGTTTTTTATTAATACACCATTGTAATTAGTTCCATTTCTCATACTCACAGTCTAAAATCTCAATTTCCCTCCTTCCAGGATCGAGAGAAGTACCAGGGGAGCAGCGGACGCCAAGACATAAGACATAGCGGCCCACCTTAGCGGATGTAACGGAGCGTGTGCGTGTGATTGTAGGTTAGTCTTAGGACCTCCACAACATTTCTCCGTCAGTTACATTTGTCTACTTCCACAGTTGTGGGGGGCATATCACTATGTTATGCAGATATTCCTGATGATTATGCGTCTGAGTCTAAAAGGTTCAGTTTAGCCTCGTGGGAGAAAGTGAAAGGCTGGTACGGTCATTAAGTGAATCTGTGATCAAGCTAAAGGGTACATGCTTGACTTACTATTGTCCAAATATTTTGTTTATTTAAGGGCCCATTTGCAAATTATGTCACGTGTTAACGATACGTAGGGCCCAACAAGAGTCACAAGTTTCTTGACGTCACATTGTATAGTATTAAAATTCTTCTTTTTCTTTATATTATATTTTTCGAAGTTTTGGAACTTCGAAAAAATTATTTTTATACGAAAACCATACTTAAAATGCACATACAAAATAAGTAATATACGCGACGAATTGAAAACCTCCTCCTTTTTTGAAGTCGGAAAAAGGCCAAAGGATTAGCAACACTGAAATCAAATTCGAACAGAATAAATAAAAACTATGATCTGGACTTCAACCAAATTCGAACAGAATAAAAAAAACTATGATCTGGACTTCAACCAAATTCGAACAGAATAAAAAAAACTATGATTTGGACTTCATGTGTTACATAAACGTATGACTTAAGTGATGTCAAAGCTAGTACGTATCACTTTGATTTTTTCTGTCTAAGTTTTAAATATGTGACGTCTTACCAGGGGGTCCCCCCCCTTTACAGAAATGTTGACACATGTGACATGGACAGAGTGTCACATATGACTCTGATGAAATTCCTGGGACGTAATTTATGAATGGACCCTAACGATTTTTGTACAATCAATGGGTGTGCTAGGTCCGTAAGACTTACACATACGTGTCTTATGGCCGAATTTAGTTCAATTTGTTGCGTATTATGTAAAATACACTGTCGTTTTTAAGCTAAACATTATCTGTTTGCCAATTGATGATTTTCGTATGACTTAATTACCAGTTTAAGTTAGTATGATGTGCTGTGAAAGCATAGCCTTGTTTTATTGAATGTGTTTACCATATAGTGACGTCGCATTGATTACGCTTTATAACTTGACGTGGGAAGTGACTTTATTTTTATTTGTTGGCGCTACAACTGGATGAGTTACACATAATTATACTTATATTATAGTATTAGGTATAAACCCTTGTATGTCCCCACTGCTGGGGCACGGGTCCCTTCCTGCATCGGAGGAAGGTTAGACCGTACTCCACCACGAGGGCCAAGTCCGGGTTGATCGGGGATTTTAAGACAGTGGCGGGCCTTACTGTCAGACCTTGTCAAGCCGCCCATGGCGTCTGACATGGCTTAACACTGCCATTACATGACAACCGGCACCAACGGCTTAACGTGCCTCGCGGAGCACGGAAGCGCTCGGAAAAAATGCCACTAGCGGTAGTCGCGGGACGTTCACCCATCCTGCACCTGACCGCGCCTGTTGTTGCTTAACCAAGTGATTGATTCCAATCACTCGGTTCGACTAGGCCACGAGCGCTTCGAAGTTACAGTAGACTTATAACAAATTTACAAGCAATACTCTAACACCTTTATTCTCCATTGCGATAAATTAAAACACCAATTAGTAAGAAATTATTTTATCTATAATAATAATGTCCACACAACACAATCACTTAACTAGGATACTATGTTAACCAGGCTACGACGTCACAAACATTAAAGTAAAGTATAAGTTTATTTCTCACCATAAAGAACAACATTAAGGGACGGTATTATAAGCCTTGAGGGCTTTACAAAATCACTTAAAGGCTAATGGTACAATTATCAATTCAACTAATTGCCAAACTAGGTGGTCCTGTATTTTGACAATTAGTTTGTTTTGTACATAACGTACAGATCTATTTCAGACATTATTAATTTAAGTATTGTGCGTCTCAAGTATACAGATGCAAAGTACACGCCGAATGAGGCCACTTGTGCAAATGTACGGTGGCCCCCAGTGGGAATCGAATCCACGACCACTGTCTTGGTACGCAAGCGCCTTAACGGATAAACCAACGAGGCAGTCATATGTATTGCAATAATTGATAATGTAAGGAGTTATTTGTTCTAAGTGGACGTTTATGAGCTTGTATAAACCTTGTTTAAATTTCCTAGCGCCTAATTGGTTTTCTCAGTAAATTTGTAAGTTCACTCGTAGTCATTTATTTTACTTTTAGTATTAACTAATAAGGAACCTTGTGTCGCAAATGCGTAAGTGCCATTTTGGAGTTTTCGGTTTTAAGTTAGTGTAAGTAGGCGTCTTTTAATTTAATTACATTTTTAGTGAGTGATTGTTGCACTGTGAAGCAATCAATGTACAGGTGACATCTGTAGTGCAACTGGTACACTAATGCTTATGAATGGGTCGTCAAGATTCTAAAGAAATATGAATGAATGAATGAAAATTCTTTATCGCACTAAGGGCTGATTTTTCAATAGTCAGATAACTTTTACCTGAGGAATAAAAATGGCGGTTTGACATAATTTTCATACATAAGCTGTCAAACCGCCATTTTTATTCCTCAGATAAAAGTTATCTGACTATTGAAAAATCAGCCCTTAGGGTCCGTTTCACGATCTGCAGATAAAGTTCCGAATAAGCTATCCGCAACCAGGGCTGCCGTTTGTTCTAAATTCGAAAGCATAAACGAACACACGCAACTATAATCTGATTTTTAATCCCGTAGAATTCTGACAGTTATAATTTTTTGACATATTATCAGAGATTACAAATCTTTTGGGCCAGGCACATTTTTCAATTTCAATACGAGTCTGAATATCTGAGTCTATACATTTTATTTGTTAGTGAATGTTTACATTTTATAAAGTGCGGTGCTCCACATTAAAAGTTACGACGAGTATACTATTTTTTTATTTTTAATGCACTAACCCGTGCTAAGGACAAATTTAAAAACCTACTTAGAGGCTAAAAATTTCACCCATGCCGGGATTCGAACCCGCAACCTCTGGCTATCCGTGCCAGCGCTCTACCAATTGAGCCAATGGGCGACTCACCGGCATCAGTGAAATTTCGAACCTCTTTACACTATTCTCTGTATTACGTACAGGCAGCGACATCTGGCTTAAGCAAATTGCGACGACGAGTGATAATTACGTCTCTTTTCGTCACAACCAGCAAATCAATGTGACAGACTCGACGTGACAGCTAACATTTTATTCTTCTAAAAAGGTTTACTAAACCTTAAATTAGGTGGCGGTGTTGTCAGCTCTAGAATAAAATAAAGCAATTAAAGTTAATTCGATGTATTGTTCATGATATTGAAATATTTGTTATTTTTGTATTAAGTCACTTAAGCAAGTAAATACGTAGATTTAACCTTATGTAGGTAAAACATAAAAAATACGCAGCATTTAATTTTTTATTATTCTGAAATGGGTCAAATTTTGTCTCTTTTTCGGTGGAGAACTCTTTTAGTAGCAACACTTACGAAATGTCAGAATTCTACGGAATGAAAAATCTGACTTTAGAGGAAAATTTATTTAAAGTTAGAACAAACGGCAGCCCTGGTGGTTGCGGATAGCTTATCTGGAACTTTATTTGAACATTGTGAAACGGGCTCTAAAACAAATTTGTACAAAGGCGAACTTAATACTAGATAGTATTCTCTTCCAGCTAACCCAAGATAATGCGGACAGTGGAAGGGGTAGTGCCAGTAAACAATATAATATTGATTTGCATTTGGATCACGTGAAAAATCTTGTTTCAAAAAATTCGCGAACAATTAGTACCGGCACCCATTCTGTCAGAACCGGCGGCACGCACGCACCGCTCTGGCTGGCTACCAATGGTTCTAATAGATTCGTGTTAGTGCCGAGATATTTTTGGAAAAACCTTTAAAAAAAACAAACTATATAGCATCGTCGATAGCTATTGTTAAGACACGTTCATTTTGTTATGGCTTTCAAATCACCCAAAATTCATGCAGTATAACTTTTTTTTTGTTCAAGCGTACATTGTGGTGCTTTTCATGTATTGCGAAATTAAGGAAACTGTGCTTTTTCCATTTGTTTTTATATATATTATATTATATAATACTTTATACGTTTCGCACTTCTCATTATACAATATTATGTCCAACTAGCTATGCCCCGCGGTTGATCGATTTTCCCATGGGAATAATATATTTTCCCGCAGTAAAACGTAGCCTATGTGTTAATCCAGGGTGTCAGCTAACTCCATACTATTTTTTTCTAAAATCGCTCCAACCGTTTACACGTGAAGTAGTAACAAACATACACACTCACAAACTTTCGCCTTTTTAATACGAGTGTGAAGTGTTTTTTCTGTAATTGTATAGGCACTTATGGGTCGGATAAACAACCTAAGACCTCTACAGGTATTGAAAAATTGTACCAAAATCTAGCAAGTACAATCAAATTGTGACTGCATTATATTGAAGCAATATATTAGCGTAACTATATTAATGCTATGTAAATATAGATTAGTTATGTGTGTACCTTATACTTATAACTGTATTTCTCCCTAATGTTAGCTTTAAATTGGCATCCAAACGTACTTACACTAGCTGGTGCCCGCGACTTGGTCTGCGCAGGATTAGTATTTCGAGTTGCTTATATTAGCGTGGCGATAGAAAAGAACGTAACATTTATGACATTAAAATTATCGCACAAGTAATTTTTGGGTCAAATTTGAAAATATGACACAATATCTTTATAAATTGTAGCCTATGTGTTATTCTGATGTGCTATATTATTTAAAGTTTCATTAAAATCCATTCAGTAGTTTTTACGTGAAAGTAACATAAACTTCTCAGAGTGCTTAGTGCGAGTTTGACAGATCCAATCGAATAACTTTACTACCGCGTTAATCGAGCATTGAGTATGAGTAAGTTAACCGTTCGAACTGGCAAAACGCTGTCACAGTACAACTCGCACTCGCGTTTATTCGTGTTTTGGCTGGTAAACGTGTTCACTTCTCAACGTAAACCATTACAACTCGCACTCAGCAATTTTAATTTCCATACTTGTCGCTAGGTGGCGCTTCCTCGATGCCATAGAAATATGAGTTTACGTTAACGCGATCGAGTAGTTAAAAAACTTGCACTAAGCACTCTGCTCTAGCTAACAAACAGGATTTGGTACACGTATGTTTGTGAGTACATATATATAGATAACATTACGGCTGTATCTCGTAAGGGTGAGCAGAGCCTCGGGCTTGCCACTTGCCACACCATCCTTGCAAGCCCTAACATGTCCTCTGTAAAGTGAAATTCTGTTTAAAATAAGCTTTTCACATTATTTGTGCATGTGGATGCCAGTGTATTGCCTAATTTAGTATAAGTAAGGAAACAAATTATTTAAAAGAGTCTTATGTAAATATATAAATATACTTAATAAAAAATAATGTTTGAAAACACTTTTTTGTCTTGTTTGTGTGTGATTTTTTTGACCCACGGCCTACCAGCCGCCCCATTTTTTTTTCATGGGAAAGTCCTCGTGAAAACCAAACCCGCGTTTGTGATAGTTTATTAAGAAACGCGTTAATTTTTTAATATTACATTTAAAGAGAAAACCAAACCCGCGTTTGTGATAGTTTATTAAGAAACGCGTTAATTTTTTAATATTAAATTTAAAGAAGCTGTGCCATTGAAAACACTTTGTCTTGTTTTTGTCTTGTCTTGTGCCCAGCCGCCCCTAGTGTTAAGAAACGCGTTTGTTTTTCAATATTAAATATAGAGAAGCTGTGCCATTCCACGCCAATGACGGGATTAACATCAATAAAGAAAATAAAATGTATTATATTTATTTCAGACTAGCTGACCCAGTGAACTTCGTACCTTACTTAGTTACCTTCGTACCTCACCTTACTTACAGCGAACACGCACTTATAGGCATGCACGGCACTGCATAATGTGTACGTCTTTTAACACAATAATTACGAAAAATTAACTAACCAGAAAATTTGTTCAAATTATGTTTCTTCCATACTTATTAGTTAATTAATTAGAACATTTTTTAAAAACCTATTTAGAGGCTAAAAATTCCGCCCACGCCGGGACTCGAACCCGCGACCTCTGGTACGGTTAGCCAGAGGTCGCGGGTCCGAGTCCCGTCATGGGCGGAATTTTTAGCCTCTGAATAGGTTTTTAAAATTCGAACCCGCCACCTCTGGTACGATTAGCCAGAGGTCGCGGGTTCGAGTCCCGGCATGGGCGGAATTTTAAGCCTCTGAATAGGTTTTTAAAATTGTCCTCGGCACGGGTTAGTGCAACAAAAAAAAAGAATATAATAATTATAACATTATTGCAATATTTTTTGAAGTTTTCCCCTTGAGTCCTTTAAGGCTGAGCATGCATTACGATTTATCACCACGCGATTTTTTCCGAAAAAATCTCTGAGGTATAGAAAATATATGACATACACCACACTTGCGAAAAAAATATCGCGCGAAAATGGTTCCTCAAGCAAATCAGTACCTACCTAAGCGATTTATAATCCGTCAGAAAAAAAAAGCGGCGATATTATTCGCAATCCGTGCTAAGCAATTTGTTTCGGTATTAAAAAAATGTAAACAGTGTTGATACGTCTTTTTATCCAAATACACACTTCTTAAATCAAAATCTTAATACATACTTTACCAATTCAATCTCAAATTTAATGTATAATTGAAATACAATTAAAATGTAAATATTTTTATTTATAAAGTGTACATTTTAATTTAAAACACTTATCAAGATTATTTACATTTACCTAAACAAATGGGCTATATAGAGTAGAAAGTAACGCGATACTTATCTAATACAAGGGCTGGAATATGCGTAGCTATTAAAAACTATAGGTATATTTTTGTTGGTTGGCGATATAAAACTTTACTATAAAACTTTAGTATTTGAATTCCCTTCCCTACTTATAGATTACATGTAGGTACTATACCTACGAGTACCTATGATGTAACAATGAAGTATCATCATGGAACTATCCTACAGTGACTTGCACTACGGTAAGTGTTTAGGCACTTTACATAATAGCGTAGAGTCACGTAGAGTAGTATCCTATTAGAAGGTGAAAGTTCACAGTCCTTACTCTACGATATCCTTCATCCATCACACAAAGAAAGAACCATCGCCTCCCTGTTTCCACATTCTCAAAACACCCACTACATAGTTGACGATTCTTACTAATTACCGCTCGCAAAGTATTAGATAAACAAAGCCAGTCCATGTGCCGGCAGAGGAAGCGGGGCGCCTAAACAACTGAACACAGAAAGAACACCTTGGTTTCTTTCTAATTACCTCACACAGTCTCTCGGACGTACCTGAGGCTTACAAATACCGGATACAGAGTAGTCGGTTTGACTTCTATATAGTTGTAAAAGCAGTAGGAGTAGTCCAACGAGTTAAGGAGCGGGCAGTCCTTCCGCTTATTGTTGTTTTGTCGGCGAGCGCCGCTGCAGCATGGCACATCGATCGCGGAGCCCCGCGCGCGCCGGTCCCCGCGCCCCATTGGCGGAGCGGGCGCGTCACGTGACGGCGCAGCCGCGCTCCCATTGGCCCGCAGCGGCCGCGGCCACGTGAGCGTGCCGCGGCGCGCGTGGTTCGCCAGTCGCGGCGTGACAGCGGGCGCGCCGACACGCGGCTCCACACGCTATGAGCCTCCTAGACACGTTGTTAGAGGCCGCGCGGTACATCGAGCTCCAGGAGCGACAACTAGCACGTAAGTACGCTTACAACTCCGCCCCGGAGCCCGTGAACGTAACAGTTGAGCCGTGCGAGACTCCGGCGGCGCAGAAGCTGCAGGCGACGCCCGATCTTGACCTTGGTTCGCCGGGCGCACGCTCCCGGCCTCGCCCCACGTAAACAAAGGAAGCCCCGATGAAAGCCCGCCGCGTTTCACCACGTCACTTTCTAGCTTAACTCTCCTCCGTCGACTTCGCCGTGGGTGTTACTGCGTACGTGGAGGTGGTTTGGTGCCGTCCGTCGCTAGATGGCGCTGGTGCTGCGTCAGCTGATGCAGGGGGAGGGATGTGCACGCGCATAGCGCAACGCCACGCGCTCGGTACCGCTGCGAACTGCCCATTGTAGCTTCATAAAGTTTACTTTACTAGTCTTGTGGACTAGCTCTGTGGAAGTTACGAGTGGTTACAAAACTGGTTGTAGTGATCCGAAGATGTAACAGTTGCGTGCGGCGAGATCTGTAAACAGAGTCGTTAGTGAGAGTCATTGACTCCGCCGAATTTATCTACAATACCTATTCGGTGCGATAGCGCTATCAACACGCGCGGCGCTTTTGTTTTTCTTGTCTACGGAACGTTCTGTTATTTACAATGTAGGTACTATCTTACTAGATACCGTACTGAGTTCGCGAAATTCGTCGATGAGGCATTCCTCATCGAGATATCAGTCTCGAACTTAGATACAAGATATAGGTAAATTCTACTTTGGGGTTAGGCAGAAGATCCAATTATGCGGTTACTAAGCCTGGGCTAGTGCGTCATTTCCTCTTCAAAATAGCTAAACAATTTGACCAATATGTTCCAATGCCGATCATAATAGTTGGTAACGTGGACTAATGACAGCAGAACCAGTCTCTTCGCCTATAAAAGGAGCTGTGCTATGCAGCTACCATTAATTTAGTCGTACACAAATAAGAATTACATATCACAAGTGTAAGCAGTACCTAAAAGGAACAACCTTGGGTTATTCGAGTGGTTGTCATCACAGTAATTCCTGTAGGAATGGGCAGGCTAAGCGTAGACAAAGGTTAGTTATATGCTGGCTTAGACCATGTACTTATTTTACTTAAGTGTGTCATCTGATGGTAAGTGATAACGTGTACCAAATCCTGGATTCTGAAATCCTGGAAAAAACAGGATTTGGTCGAACTAACGTTAGACCAGAGATTTCCCACATTTCGAACTGATAGGACGTCGTCGTCATCAGGCTATACTAGTCCACCGCTGGGTGGACATAGCCCTCCCCTAAAGAGCGCCACGTGCTATCATAGGGGGTAATGCCCATAATCCCCACGCTGGGCATGCTATTGCCATATCATAAAGTATATTAGTAAGGAACCTGAGTGGTTTTTTTCAGCATTACTCTTTTAAGTGCTAACGCGCGCTAACATAAAGGACAGCATTGTGAGGAAACCTGTGTCTGGGGTATTGAACTACCATAGCGCTTGAAATTGGTGATCTGCGGTGGGTAATTAATTCCATAGTGGCTCTGTCTAAGAGAAGGCCTATGACATGGGACGTATAAAGTCTACTTTATTGTCGACTGAGAAAAGATAGGTAAACCTGAGATTGTTCGCACTTAGCCTCATAGTTGAGCCATTATACGTAGCAAGCGCTGAGGTACGTTAACATTTCAGACACTAGGGTTTCCTTACGATGTTTTCTTTCACGGTCAGCGAGTGGTATTGCTAATATAACTTCACAAATGTACATAACTTAGAAAACAAAGCCATTGGTAGGTACATGCCGGGAATTGAACCCTCTACCTCCCGATTCAGAAGCCTTTGTCTTACCGCTTCGCTACCACCGCTCTTAATGGTTTAAGCTCAGTTATTTATAAAATTATAACGCTTTGGTTTCATTTTACTGTTATCTATCAAGTAATTAAAATAAACCAATAATATCCTGATCGACTTCAATTGTGTAACTTGCACATTCCATACAATTTTTTATTGCTAACGTCAGGATTCCGATAGGATTTCACTGCGCATAATTAGGCCTAAGGTGGGTCACCACACCACAAAATCGGTGGAAAATTGGCAGTGTGCATTTGTCTGCCTCTTCGTCACTAACGAATTCCCTGACACCGCAGTGTCTATTGAATGGTCATTAACTTAA
The DNA here is from genome assembly GCA_934045075.1 of Yponomeuta sedellus. Classification (NCBI taxonomy): domain Eukaryota; kingdom Metazoa; phylum Arthropoda; class Insecta; order Lepidoptera; family Yponomeutidae; genus Yponomeuta; species Yponomeuta sedellus. Next base: position 17,039,757 of record OW203742.1, on the reverse strand, counting down.
GTACGCAGTATCCAATTTCCATTACCTATCCCCTGTGATTGCTGAAGTCAATTAGGCAGAAAAACACCGCATGGTATCAGCTCTCTAATGGCAGTCGTTAAGCCATGTCAAAGGCCTTATGGGCGGCTTGACTACTTCTGACAGTAAGGCCCGCCACTGCCTTACAATGCTCCACTAACCCGGGCTTTGCCCCCGTGGTGGAATATGGCCTAACCTTCCTGCGATGCAGGAAGAAAAGAGGTCGAACCTGGGCTTGTCGTGGCTAGTCTTTCCTGTGGGCTAGCCGACTAAGCCATCAGGATGGTATTATAGGTGCTGGGCAAGCCTTCTCCATATAAAAAAAACAATGTCCCAGGCACTGCAGTGTCCGTGTGGTCTCTTCACCCATCTAGTGTGAGTAAAAATGCCACTGGACGCTATATAAATCGTCTCATTACATTGATGCAAAGGGCAATACAGACTCTAGAAACACTGCTTTAACTAGGTTAAAGATTTAATGAAAAGTATAAAAGGACTATGTTGCGTTGGTTTGGACATGTGGAGAGGATGAAGGAAGAAAGATTGACGAAACAAATATATTGCGAATGTGAGTGGAAGGGTAAGTCCCGTCGTGAGGGTCGTCCCAGGCGGACATACATCGACCAGGTAGGGGATGTATTAGCAAAGGGAAAAATAAAAAGTACCCGCAACCGGCGTGCGTCTATGCAACGACTTATGAACGTCGATGAAGCGAAGGTGATCTGTCAGGATCGTGGCAAGTGGCGGTCCCTGGTCTCTGCCTACCCCTCTGGGATACAGGCGTGAGGTTATGTATGTATAAAAGGACTTTATGTAATCGTATTTTTGCTACTTTACTAGAACCATTGTCACTAAGTGCTAACTATTTAGTTAATCGCAATAGAACCTCACCGGTTTTCAACAAGCAATGCCTCGTTGTATAGCATTTGGGGTCACCAGAACCCTCATAAATCCGTCTACGGTACTATCAGCTGAACGACGCAGTTGCAGTCTCCCCTCTCAGTCTAACAAGAATGCTCTGCACAAACCGTCTCCCTCTAACAGGAACACTTGTTTGTCTGTCCCTTTCACTTAACGAGGAGGAAACTTGGTATTATTACTGTGCTACCGAGCTACGCATTTTGTTGGGACCTGTATGTTCCGGCAATCTGTACGAAATTACGGACAACCAATAAAAGTTTTGTCATGCAGGCTGATGACCATGAGGATACTATCAGCTAATGTTGTTAAAGATGTGTGAGCTGTGTAAAATCAGAGTTTTCTAGCTCGTTCAGACCTCTCTAGCTAGTTTTAATCAACTAGGAGCGGATTTTTCACTCGCCGGAAAGCATCTAACCTAGCTAATTGTATGTAAATAGCTAAGGTCCCTAGCTAAAATTGGCCCTAACATGTAAAAGAAATGTATAAACGATGCCTGATTGCAAAATCCGACATACAAATCGAGCTTTTTGAACCTTTGTAGCTCTTTTCGGAATTTATTCTCGAGCTCAATTACGCTGAGTTGGTGGGTGTCTGGCAATAACTTGGACTGACTGACTTTAGGACTCAACTGTTGGGCTCAAATGCTCGGTACATACATACACAACCTCACGCTTGTATCGCAGAGGGGTAGGCAGAGACCAGACCTGCCACTTGACATGATCCTGACAGATCATCTTCGCTTCATCAACGTTCATAAGTCGTTGCATGCACGCACGCCGGCTCCGGGTACTTTTTATCTTCTCCTTTGCTAAAACATTGGGTTTCCCCTTGTCCGCCTGGGACGTCCTTTACCAGCCCTTCCACTCACATTCGCAATATATATTTGATATCTGGTACATATGTGCTGTAAATATTTGTTTGACTTTGAGGTTCAACCAAGTGCGTGGTTTCTGAATTGAGAATTTCACAAAGTAAATACTTCTGTCACCCTCTTTGGTGAGAAACTCGAAGAGGCAGCAGTGCAGTTAAGTATTTACTAAGCGAAATTCTCAAAGCAGAAACTGGCACTTAGAAGATTTGAATCTGAGACGTATGGTTAGGGACAAACGTTCTTATTTATTTTATAAAAACACTTATAAACCCCGATTACAATAGTCTGTGTTGGATTTTTAACAAGGAATAGACGTAAGCACAGATTAAATAATCTACCTCTCAAGAGAGCTTAAGAAGAATCATGTTTTTTTGTTTAATACGGCGGTAATATATTTACAAAATTAAACGAACTTACATACCTTAAGTGAAGTTCTATTGCAATTATATGAAGAGCTTAGTCCGAGATGACACACAATGCGAATCGTGAAACTACAGCGAATAAGCATCTCGGACTAAGCTAGAGTATAATTGGTTCCTGTAAAGAACGTACGTTCAACGCAACAAATCCTGAGCGATTCCAATCGTCTGTCAAATCAGTATGGAATTTGACAGTGAGACTATTGCAATCGCTCTGAAATTTGTGCGCCATTAGGCCATAGATTGTAAGTTGAGCACATCCTCCAAGCATAGCTTGTCCAGTGGTGCGCTGTAGCCATATTACATACAAAATCCTACTGCAATACGTGTCCGCGAACACATAACACGAGTGACGTGATCCCTTATCGTGTTTACATTGGTCTTATCAAGCGTGCGGGCGAGGGTCGCCAACAATGGTGTGCCGAGTGCGTATTGATTGTTAGCAAGAGCTGAGGGTTAATTGAGTCGCGTGAAAAAGTGTGCAAAAGATGCACCGTTCAACAGAGCTGCTCGGAGAATTAAGCCAGGTTATCACGGTCTTAGTGCGCTCGGTCCGAGTGCGCCATCCGAGTAAACTAATGCTTCTTAATGTTTTCCGTGACAACACTAATGGCTATTTTAGTGTTGTCACGGAAAACCGTCCAATCAGAAGCATTAGTATACTTGGATGGCTTACTCGGTCCGAGCGTACTAAGACCGTGAATACCTGGCCTTAGGGAGTTGCTTCCATTTAGGGAAGTGTGGCAACTTCTTCATCGTCAGGCTATACTAGTCCACTGCTGGACATAGCCCTCCCCTAAAGAGCGCCACGTTGAGCTATCATAGGGAGTAATGCCCATAATCCCCACGCTGGGCATGCGGGTTGGGGATCGCAGTTCGCTGGAATTGTACTGCAGGGGGCGCTGCTGGCCACCCCCCGGTTTGTGTCCCTTAGTCGCCTTTTACGACACCCGCGGGAAGAATTGGGTTGGTGCTATTCTCTAGGTCAACACCACACAGCAGCAACTTCTTACCTAACCCAATCCCACAGTCCGACAAAGAATTTGAGTCGGTTGGAGGAAAACTCTATTTAAGACGGAGTGATTCTCTGGTTGGATGGATCTCAGAAGCCTGTTCTATGGAATGAAAACACTAGGAGTGGGTCGTTGTCCGATTTTTCGACGACGAAACGCAACCGTTTTTTCTGGAACGAAAACAGGTCCTCGAAACGGTCCTCGTTCGCAACTGGTTTCATTGTATGCGGACGAGCAAGGCGCAGAGGACGGTCAAACGAGTGCGAACGAGACGAAATCACAAAACATCTGAAAAAATAAGTTGTTTTACACGATATTCGACTGTATACTCATAGACATAAAGATTACTTTATTGTATCACAGACCAAAACGAACGGAACGAGCAAGGTGCCGACGACGACGTTGCAATGATCTCATTACGTTCTAGGCTCTATTAATATAGCACTTAAGGACATATCCGCGTCAAACAATCTAAGGACTGGTTTCGCGACGAACAAACGCTGGCACTGCTTTAGAGTCGCTGGCACTGCTTTAGAATAAAACGTAAAACGGTCCTATCGTCGCGGAACACAAAACGGTCTTATAAAACGGTTCGTCTTTGCAACGATCACGCCTAGAAAACACGTACAAACAGTGCAGGACACAGCAAAAGAGAGATTAATTATCGATATAAGCTTACATCTTCATAATGCTTACTACATAGTATTGGACTATGGGATAAAGCGAATAAATAGGCAAAGCTCGTACACGAAATTCAAGGACAAGCTTTATATATTCGGCGGTCCGCACACATAATTTCACTTGTACGACTGTGTAATCTGAGGTTTTTCCTACACTGGATACACTCCAATATATCGTCTACATCAGTATTTATGCAGAATTTGTACCGTTATGCAGTTTGGCACAAACTTCTGTAATTTTATTTGAATAAATAACTTCAATCATACCATTTGGCACCAAAACCTTTCGTCGTCTTCAACCGTTGTATACCTTCAGCAGAACACGTGTATTCAAACAACCCTGCAGCAATATCGGTCGAATTACGTCCTTACCATGCCGTTTCTCCCGGAGACCACATTAATTTACAATGAAGACACCTCAGCACCATACCAAGAGCTTGTACCCACATTGTTTCGCCTTGCAATTGGTGCCGCCATCCCCCCCTCGCTGGCCATAGTCACATGTCTCGCCAGTCGCGCACGACGAGGCGCCGCTAAGGTCAGCAACCATATGCGAGGAATGCTCAGAAAGTCTTCTTAAGTTCTATTTGTCAGATGCTTCACAACTCGCACGGATTCTTGTTCTCCTGCGGTGGTAGGGCATCGAGGAGTTGTAGAGTACCAGAACCCTTCACGTGTGGTGATAATGTCAATGCTCGGTCTTGGAGTGAATGCCTGTACTCAGCAATGGAACCTTTATAGGCTTGGTCTCCTGATCTCTGCTACAGTTTACAGTTGAGAATATGGTTTATAGGATTCTAAAGCCAAAATGCAACCTGTTGGTCGAGTCTTGACCAACAGGTTGCATTTTGGCTATCAAGGTATTGACGTCACGTTCTGGATTTGCTCTAGACTGGGTCTACAAGGGTCAACAAGAGCTGATGTTAACGACAAAATGGTTGTAAACTTTCTATCAATTATTATTTTCCGCGGGTTGGAAGCAAATGAATCATGAGAAACTTTTAAAGTTCACGGAGCACAAAAGTGCTGAAATATTAGTACTCCAAACAAAAAATTGTGTATGGATATTTCTCTAGTATTGGTTGGACTCTTCCTAGCTATCAAGCTTGCACTGCGCAGGTCTTCTACCACTCACTACCTCGCGCCAATACAGCTAGTGAAAGGAAGGCCTCGGCAGCCTGCGCCTCCGCGCACTCTATGGGACCCTGGTAGATTCGTCCAGCGTCTTTAGTGATTTTTTTGTCTGTTTTTGACGAAGCGATGACTTGTTTGTGTGTGGACAGGTTTTATTGGACTGGTTTAGGCGGTTGTTTTGTCTGGAAGGAGGCGCTGGGTGCTGATTTCGAATTGTCACTTTCGCACGTGTCTGTTGATATTTCGCGACTTTGGTTGGTGATGTTTTTTGTCACTATTTTGGGATCGTTCCTTGGTTAAAGTTCCGTTTAATATTAGTAACACTGACTTACAATGTAACAGAAAGTTAACCTAGTGTTTATTTTTGCTGTTGTTCGTAATCGGAGTTCATTTGAACTCCGTAGCTTCTTTTGATATGGAAATTTTTCGTGTCTTATCTTTTTTCAACTCAATGAAAGTGATACGCTCTCTACTGATGAAATACCTAATTATTTATAGCATCAACAATTACTAACAATCATGAATCAGTGTGCTTACAATTTTGAAGAAACGTAATGTTTTAGGATGTCGCTTGTGGTTTCTTTTGGACTAATTTACAACCTACTCTGACTGACCGAACGTTTGAATATAACGTTAAAAAATATTGGTGATCTCCGATTTTACGGCCGGTCTCTGAAATCCAGGCCTCTGCTCGACAAGTCTCGTCGGTACTTCACATTTGCTACGCAGTTCCTATTCATAAACTAGTCCCAAAGCGTTTTATTTACTACATACGCTTCGTCGTACGTAATCGAATATCAAAATCCAGAAGTATTTTAGCTGACCATTATGTAGCTATCGACTTAGAGCTTTCTTTTTGTGGGTATGGTATGACTTAGGTAAGAATTTTCGAGACTCTTCGCCTAACGACATGCCTACTTTTTTGCATCTACTTAATGAGATGATTTATACAGCGTCCAGTGGTATCCTCACTCACACTAGATGGTTGAAGGGACCACTCCGACGCTGTAATGCCTGGGACATGGTATTTATAGAGGGTTTACGCTTGCCCAGCACCTATACCATCCTGACAGCTTAGTCGGCCTCACGTCGGCCTAGCCCACAGGAAAGACTAGTCAATACGTGTGGAGCCAACCAAGCCGCGGGTTTCCTCACGATGTTTTCCTTCACGGTTAGCGTGTGGTATTGCGACTACAAATTCGCAAATGTACGTAACTTTGAAATTAAACAAAGTCATTGGTAAATGCCCGCACTCGGGATCGAACCTGGGGCTCTCGCTTGCCAGTCAATGGTTCTACCCACTGAGCTACCACCACTCTCATGCCTACTTACATTACGACTAATCTGAAAAGGCCAATAGACTCTAGAATATATTATAGACTGTGAACTGTCAATCACTATTTGTACAGGGTGTGAAGTGAGAAAGGAGATAACGAGCTGGCTGATTGATAAAAGAATAACGGGCTTATTTATCATCAGACATTTGACACTCACTGCGGCACAGAGTTCTAATCTAAACAAACGGTGAAGATATGACTAGACTAAGTGTCTGAATGAAACAGCAGAAACTCCTATTCAGTCTTGTTTGTTAAATTAAACAATCGCTTAGGGCTTCACGTCACGCGGGGGATAATATCCTGCATTTTTTTTTTCTGCATCAACTCTTTAATGCCCCCACTGCTGGGGCACGGGTCTCTTCCTGCATCGCAGTAAGGTTAGACCATACTCCACCACGGGGGCCAAGTCCTGGTTAGTAGAGGAACGTAAGGCAGTGGCCTTACTGTCAGAAGTTATCAAGCCGCCTATAAGGCCTCTGTCATGGCTTAACGACTGCCATTACATGACAGCCGGCACCAACGGCTAAACGTGCCTTGCAAAGCACGAAAGCGCTCGGAAAAATACCACTAGCGGTAGTCACGTGACGGTCACCCATCCTGCACCTGACCGCGCCTGTTGTTGGTTATCTCAAGTGATTCATTCCAATCACTCGGTTCGACTAGGCCACGAGCGCTTCTTTTTCTATTACGTTGCCTCTATTACATCGCTTAGGATTATTTTAATATTAAAGACGATGCATTATCCCATCTCATCATTATCATCGGCCATTCGACGCCCACTGCAGGACATAGGCCTCCCCACTGTTCTGTGGGCCTCCCTCATGGTTTTCCAAGCTTCACGGTCTTGTGCCGTCCGCATCCAGCGACTCTCCGCCACGTAACCTGGCAGCCGATTCTCGCCCATGCGAATTGTGAGCGTAGACGCAAAATAATCGAAGTCATAGACATTTGTCGCATAAAAATAAGATAACTCGACAGAGTCATTAGACAATATTTTCTCATTAGAATCTAGATTGAATTCATCATGACGTTCAGGATACAGATTCTGGCTGTCGCCGCCGCCGTCACGCTATACTAGTCCACTGCTGGACATAGCCCTCCCCTAATGAGCGCCACGTTGTGCTATCATAGGGGGTAACGCCCATAACGCCCATAGTTCGGTGGAATTGTACTGCTGAGTGCTGCTGCCCACCCTCCGGTTTGTGTTTTGGCTGTCGCTCGACCTTTTCTGTAGAATTCCAAGCCTAGGCGGCTATACACGCTCGCTTTAGATCCCGAGAGTGTATCATTCGTTGCAGGTTTTACGCAACCGGCACTATGGGATCGTTCTGTGAAACTAGCAATGTAATATAAATTTGCAGGCTCTCACGCTAGTGTGTACAGCCGGCCGTACAGTTTAAGACTTATTTTCTAATGAAGTTAGAATTGGCTTCCAGGTCGTCAGACCATCTGGTGGAGGGCCTGCCCGTCGTCTGGTCCGTGGTCGCCAGGTCCGAAGTTTTCGCCCCAACGATCATCAGTTCTTCGCTATGGCTTATTTTATAATACGTATATGCTCTGGTGTACAATAATGAACATTCTTGTCTTATCTTATTTAGAAGAGTTGTCGAGAGAGTTGTCTGGAAGAGAGCGCTCTAAGCGATTAGACCGCCAATCATATAACATCACTTAGATAAGAAATCTTGGTTGTGATTCTTTTTCTCTATCTAAAATATCCGTTAGTTAAGCACTCTGAAAAGACGAAGTTTGGAGATTTTTGTCCATTTTTTCTCCAAAATGATCTAGATTTTGAAATGAACACGTAGTTTTACTTAAAAACCTATTTAGAGGCTAAAAATTTCACCCAATTTAAAAATTGCAATTTAAAAATTGCAAAGTAGGTAGTCGGGGCTGTAAGTAATGCAATTTGCTTAAGTCAGATGTCGCTGCCTGTACGTAATACAGAGAATATTGTAAAGAGGTTCGAAATTTCACTGATGCCGTGAGTCGCCCATTGGCTCAATTGGTAGAGCGCTGGTACGGATAGCCAGAGGTTGCGGGTTCGAATCCCGGCATGGGTGAAATTTTTAGCCTCTAAATAGGTTTTTAAATTTGTTCCTTAGCACGGGTTGGTGCATTAAAAATAAAAATAGTGTAACGTAGTTTTACTTGCAACGTTCATCAAGTCGCAGTTTCTGTGCTACTTTGAATAATATATTTTTGGTTGATTGATAAAAACGCGACTCCTTAAAACACTTTAATAGAGGGTAAAGGGAAAGTAACCACAGATTATTTTAACTGCCTCTGAGGAGTGTTTGTCGGCATATTTTTTTATTCTCTATTACATCCCACTGCAGGGCATAGGTCTTCACTCAGACACAGAAGAGTATGGGCTTAATTACCACGCGTGCCCACCGTGGATTGACAATTATAAGGCGCTGAGGTTTTTGAACGTCTTTAACACCTCACACTTTTTGATATTTCTTACGCAATGTCCTGTACAATGTTTCGTCCTAAACGGCATTTCCGATTTTTATAATAAAAAGTTGTGTAGATTTGATAGGCCTGAGAATAGGTCGTAGATTTATTAATATGGCAAAACAACATTTGCAAGGTCAACTAGTAATAAATAAAGTAAAAAAAATATTTGTTAGGTATCCTAGAGCGGTTAGGTGATTATTTTTAGATCTTACGCTTAGCTCGCAGGACGATTTTAAACGATTTTTCAAGATTGGAGGTTTTTTCGTTGGTGGCGTCGTCGTCGTCAGGCTGTACTAGTCCACTGCTGGACATAGCCCTCCCTCTCTTAAATAATCTCCCTCCCATAACCTTAAATACCTTTTGTGCTTCATTGATTAATTAAAACTTTATTTAAAATTGATAACCCGTTCTCTACGCCACACCCTGTACGGTATGTATCGGAAAATCCAAGGGGGCCGGCAATAAATAAAAGATTGATCCTTGAATGTGTGCACCCAGTACCTATTTATGACATCGCTGCTGAATGAATAAAATTGCAAATGCTAGCGAGATTTTGCAGAGAATAGGCGCATTCACTCGGCACGATAACGGTGACAGCACGACATAGATAGAGAACACTTTATCTATAATATAAAAATGGGTCGCTAAATGTGTTGGTAAGCGCAAATCTCGCGAGCAGCTGAACCGATTTCGCTAATTCTCTTTTTTGAATATTCCTTGAAATATTACTAAGTAGGTTGGTTCTCACGGAGGGGAGAAAAAACGAGTAAGTATTAGGCGGTACGAAGTTCGCTGGGTCAGCTAGTAGTGAATATTTTTTTTATTTTGTCTTGACGTCTTTGTGTCGTTACGGTTAGGTACCGTCCCGTGTGAATCGTCTAAAGCGAGCTGATTTTAATATCTAGCCAAATTGGCCAATGCTTTTGAATTATAACGGTATTGGTAGCTGGACCGTTTATTTCAGATGAGCAGCCTGGCTAATCAATTTGATTAGAAATGGTTAGAATTTATATACAACACGTGTCTATATTGTAAAATCATCGGGCTTGATTAGAAGCTCCATTTTCATACAAATCTTGGACTGCATTGCATGCAGGAAGCCGGATTGCACCTTGGCATGCAGGAAGAGACCCGTGCCCTAGCAGTGGGGACATACAAGCGTTGATAATGGCCACAAACAAATGATATTATTTGTAAAAATGCTAATCTTAACGTCTAATCTACATATGTTTCAATTTCATGTTACATAGAGGCGTATATACGTAAAATACAACATTTGTTTGGGCTTACCATTCGTATAAAATAGGGCCTTTTCTCTGAGAGAGAGACAGAGAGAGAGAATGGGCTTAGGTACAGTCGACAGCACGTCAATCTTCACATTTTAGTTGCAAAGTCGCCCGTAACGCAACGGAGTAGAGTGCAAGGGTGTATACCATGATGTGCTGTCCACTGTACGTGAACACTTCAGACACTCAGATTTCCTCGGAATTTTTTTCTTCACCTTCAGCGAGATCTTTAGTTTATTCGTATCGTGACCCCAAAACATTTGCTGACCTTTAAGGGTGTAGGTACGCTTTAGCGTCTTTATTCTATTCTACCTCTATGTAAAACATGCTTAAAAAACATGAAAATAAAGCAGATTTAAATCAGGCTTGGTCGCCGTTAAAATGGTCTGTGGTGGACATTTTACAAGGAAAAAAACATAACCACAGACTAAATAAAATTACTGTCAGGAGTGCTCTAGAGGAAGCGTGTTTTTGTAGTATAAGAGACTGAAAAGAATTGCATGAAATATGTAATTGTTCAAGTCATGGACAGCTTGTTAAAGATTTGTCTAAGTACTTCATGAAGTAAATTTTGTACCCGTTAATTTTCCTACTGTCCACGACACGACACTGCCATGGACACACTACACAGATCTCTTTAGCCCTATACTAAGTACCTACAACTAAATGACTTGTGTTATAGGTGCTAACTCGACGATAGATTTAATACAGTAAATCCAAACATCCAAGACCCGAGACAAACTAGAAAAGTTCGTTTCCCAGTTTGACCTGGTCGGGTATCGAACCCGAGACCTTCGGCACGCGGACTGTAAACCGCGTGCCAAACCGCTGCGCCACCGAGGCCGCCGTGGCTGGAAGAATGGAAAATAACTCACAGTGATAAGATCGCGTTGTATTTACATGTTATTTCTTATGTGGTATATACTGTTTCGTTTTTCGTTTGCATTTAAGTATGATACAGCTTTCCCCAAAGTGAATGATTTTCGCGAACAAAGCTGTAGATGATCAAAATCATTCCAGAAATCGAGAAATCCCTTCCTCCCAAACATTCTTACACATTAGGTACATAAACTCACGCCTGAGGGGTAGGCAGTGGCCTGGGCTACCCCTCTGATATGCAGGTGTGAGTTTGCCACTTGCCACGCCTCTGACAGACGTCCACCTAAAACAATGTCCCAGTCACTGCAGCGTCCGAGTAGTCCCTTCACCCATCCACTGGACGTATCTCATTACGTAGACTCAAAGGCCCTAATCCGTCGTAGAGACACTAGTAGGTCACTAGGTTACCGCACTGATTCCACGTTAAAATCCCGATAGATGCGGCCACTACAAGCCTTGTCGTTTTGCAACACACTCGTAAAAGTAATCTATTGCAGAATGCAACGTGATATGCATCAAAGCACAACCAAAACCCAGTATTGTATGATATCTAATCTGCAGAATGGCGTGGTCGTTCTTTGTACCGTTACGCAAGGCAGCTAAAGGAGTGTACAGTACAGTCTATAATCCATATCTAAGATGGTCCTTCCTTGTTCTATATTCGCTCTTACGCCCCGCGTAAAATGAGCGACAAGACTGCGTAATACCGAGACTTGATCGCCAAGATTACTTTGTACATCTCTAGGAGCGTGAATCACCCTGTTTGATACAACTATGTCAGGACTTGTTCTCTTGTCAGCCTTACATACTACTAGGTATTGGCTCTGCATTATTCCTCTCTCGTTCCCTCTCTTATCTTTGTTTTTACTGGAAATAACAACCAGTCATGTTCGATTTTTTACCTGTTTTACGGCACTCATTTCTTGACTGACCTGATAATCAAAGTAACTTTCAATGGAATTTGTGCGAAGTTTTACCAACCTTTTAGAAGATAGTCGCCTAATGGCGATTAATTATAACTTGTTAACTTGTAAAGCCTACTTAGCCCTCCGTGATGAGTATTCTTTTTAAGTATTACATGTGCTAATGCCCTCAACTTTTTCACATTTCTACAATCAAACGTTTGGCCGGGAGAGCGAAAGGAGAGAGAACAAAGAAATGGCGGTTTTAAGCTTAATATTTTGCAAACAAATCCCTAGATCGAAAAATGGTTCACCCGCGATATATATACGTCCAATCCAAAACCCTAATATTCTTTGTCGACTAAGGTATCCTAAAAACGGCCGATGAATTGGATCCCGATTGATTGCTTCTGTCTGATCCATTCATAGCCAAGAGATGCTTGTTACTGTAAAATTTCAGTACATTTAAAGCTTGAATTCCATGTTCAAGCTCTTGGTATTTTTGGACCCACTGAGATTCTCGCATTGGAACCATGTTAATGTTGAATCTAGTTTATATTCAATGGAATATCTCAATCTTCAGACATTGCTAACACGCCTGTCATGCGGTTAGTGAAGATTCATATAATTATTTATCTGATTCCATCACTACGTGAAGTAAACCTACCAATTTTTATGCCTTTTTTTCCGCGTAAAAGATGTTAGATGCAGCGCAGTCTTTGCAATTTCTCCGCTCAACCTCGGCTTTCGCAATCTTGCAATAAAATATACCATAACTGAACTGTTTATGCGGTACTTCCCAGACGACGGACCATCTCTTTTCGTGCCCTACGTGCCCTGCACTCAGAAGGGCCTGATCATTGCAAATGATAAAGCAGTCATCGTTACAAGTTTTAGTTCTGGGCCGCAACTGTTTAGTAAGACTGATGACAATTATGTGCCATCGACGGGGAATGATTTTTTCCAGGTTGTAAGTGGAACGCTTACGCCCCTGTCTGGAAGAAGGCATACTCTGCAAGCCTACTCGAAATCTAACCAGGCAAATACCCATGCATGCGGTAGCGTCCAGCCTGGTTAGTTGACAATGTACTGGAGAGTCGCGACTTTGAGCGTCAAAAGTCGCGGCTTTCCAGTACATTGTCAAATTCTGACATTTCATCGCCACAAAACGCGTGACTCGCGTCATCGTACTACCTATGTAGGTACTACCTGCTGGATTGGGCCGTGTCTAAAGCCAGGCTTTCACGGTCTTAGTGCGCTCGATCCGAGTGCGCCATCCGAGTAAAGTAATGCTTCTGATTGGCTATTATGGTGTTGTCACGGAAAACCGTCCAGTCAGAAGCATTGGTTTAATCGGATGGCGCACTCGGTCCGAGCGTACTAAGACCGTGAAAACCTGGCTTAACAGAGTGCTTCTCCCCAAAATCTGGATTTTAACGTGGTTTAAAGGCGTGTATCGGTGCGTGTACAGCGGGTCAGTGAGGTGTGGCGCAGACGGCGTATCTTCGCATCCGGTGGGGGTGGCAACCGGTCCGTTTCCGGGACTAAAACTGGACCGCAATTTCGCTCCTTCTGTGAAGTGATTTTCACAGTCCCCCTGTTCGCTTTTGCTTTAGGACTTCTTGCGCCTTCCTGTTGAAGGTTTGAGAGCGATTCGGGCGTTTCGCCTTTCTAAGGCCGTAAGGTTCTGGTGCTTTACCAAAATCGCTGGTTTTTTGATTGTAACCTAACCTATAATTTTACAAGACTTTGTAATCCGGCGAATCGAATCCGCGGCGAGCGAATCCTGGTCGGAGGACTCCGACCAGGATTCGCTCTGATTCGCAGAGCTTAAGCTCTACTCTGATTCGCAGAGAAATATTTTCTTGATCGAAGAAGAGCTTTCCGATCTTCTTCGATCAAGAAAATATTGGAAGTAAGGCTGACATTCTGTTGGTGTCGTTTTGCTGACATTATTGGAATGGTAAGACGTGGTAACACGACTATCCTGTTTCACATAGTATATTATAGTTTCTACTAGTAAATACAACGAAAATTTCCTCTGCAATTCTTTCATTTATATGTATATCGTCCTAGAGCGCAACAGCGGTGCTACCTACATCATTACTTGCAGAGTTTGTCCCTAAAACCTTTCTGTGGAGGCTATATCAGTGTACTAAAACATTCTCTTTAAGCGCGTAGTTATTTCTTCAACTGCATTTACTATTTCCTTTGTTCTTCGGGCGACTACATAGTTGTCGGGCAATTTAGTTTCAGCGCCCATTAATCCACAGTATGCGACGTTTGCCAAGACTGATTGTAAACGTTTGTCAATATCAACTTGCGTAGGTTAATTAAAGGAGTCTTTGAATAGTTCATAATGGTGTGGCAGTAACCTATAAATTGTCGAAGCATATGCCTATCATCTTAAGTTTCTTCAGATCCACACTGTAACGCGTAGTTATTGCAGGCGTTACAGAATGGATGTGATGCATCGGTTATTAAATAAAGGCTCGCGAAAGGTACTCTCGAAATAGAATCTAGACATCGCAACCTGCTTAACCAGTAGATAGGCGCAGCCAAGGTCATGTGAACTTGACGTCCAATACTTGGCCCCAACTTTTTGCCAATAAAAAGCTTCCCTATAAAATAAGGTAATTATTTTAGCTTCCCTAAAACGTATGCTCATTATATTTAAGTATTGAACTGTTGTCGTTGCAGGATCTTCCACGTACTCTGGGGAGAAACCGGCTCGTTGATAGCTTGATTTTGTTATGTTAGATTTGTTTAGTTGTAGAACTGATTACTGTACCTTCTTCAGACGAACACTCTTTTCTCTCACACAATTAGTACACCTATTTCATTGTGTGAACTACGAAAGAGTAAATTTATTTTACACAGCCTTTGTTATATCCGTTTTTTGTATTGGTCCTTGGTACATATCGTCCATTTGCTCCAAACCAATGCACATGTACCATAATATTTAATTTGAACGAATCAGCTGAGTAACCGACCAGTCCCAACCATGTAGCCAACATTGGTAGGACGCAAGTTTCAATCTGTAAATCGTGTCCAACAGAGTATTTTGAATCCAACGTTGGCCCCAACCCTCGCCAGCGTTGGCAGGCGACACGCGTGAGGGTGGGGGAGGGGGCAGCCCGGGCTGCACGCTGCACCGCGTCAAGGTCACCCTCTGTGCGCATGCGTCGCCCTCCCACCGGCCTGCGTCTTCCTGGCCCTGCACTACACACGCGACTTCATCGACGATCTGAATTCAACTCTACCCCCTTGAGATAGGCCCAACTTCGAATGTCCGACGGGAATGCATTGAAGGCCTCTGGTGTCGTACTGTTAGTTCGGTGGCCAGGATTTTCAGCGTTCAGGTGCCTTTTTGCACGGCGTGTATAGTGAGAGAGTGAGAGCGCTAGGCTGTCTCGTTTGGTTAGGTTTGGGTTGTGTGAGGAGGATCCAGTAGTGTCGCTAACTGTGATTGTCGCCACGTTGTAGGGTCTGGAAGGGTTAGGTGACCATCTGTTCTAAGTGCAAATCAGCGTTTTAGAAATACGTTTCGGATCTGATTGGAGCAAGAAGTTTCCGTTTAAACCTTGTGTTTCGGTCCAAGGACGGCAGGAATGTTCTTCTGATTCTTGACCTGATTAGTACACCAGTGTTGTCGGACGTGTCCTCACTGACATTAACGCCGTAGAGGCGTAGTTTCGTTTTGCTCAGCAATTGTCATTCGGTTTAGAAAGTTACGCTTTGTGTACATACTTGAGGCAAGTTGCAACCAGATAAATAGTCGCTGGTATTTAAACAGGCGTTTGCCGATGAAAAGAAATATACTTGTGAGGCTGGTGACCGATCCAATTTTGAAAGTGCCGATGTTAGCGAAATGTGGATTAGCATTAACTGGATGTAATCAAATTCAGCACACTTGATAAGCGTCATCATTTGTCTCAGTGTCCAAAACTAGAGCCACAGTCGTGGAGATGGAGACTGGTGACACGTCTTATGAAGAAGTCTAGAGCATTCTACATCTTCACAATTAATGTTGATCAGAATCTTACGTGGTGCTCTTCCAATCGAAGTTTTCTTTGAAAACCTAAAATTAGTCTTCTAATTCACGCGCGGTATCACGGATACCGCTATACATAGATCACACGTGCGCTGCGGGCGTGGGCACGACATGGCAAGCCGTTGTACGTACGTAACCGCAGTGTGTACAAATGTCCACGATAATCGGATTCGACCTGTTTCTTGGCTTCGCTCCGTTGTTGACGTGGCGGCGTGCTTACATGACTCCGGCAGTAATTGGCTAATTCCTCTGTGCCCAGTGATATCGCCGAGGAGTCAAAACTAAAGAAACCTTCGTTTACGTGTGTGTACCTATTGCGTTGCGTGCGCAATCTGAACGCTTTGCGATTGAAGTATTTGCAGGGACGACGCGTCTCGCCGGAACAATGGTGTACCTGTCTGGTGGAGTTTCAATTAGAAAGTTGCGCTATGTGTATAAGGAGCGCGGCGAGGGGGCACGCTGCGCCGCTCGTTTTGGTTGCAATGTTCCATTCACCTTATTTGTCGCGGCGAGGTTCAGTGACTCCTCGACTCGGTGACGTGGCCGCGGTTTCATCAGCGCGAATCGCCGATTCGCCGCACGGCGTCGGACCTTTTAAATTCCGTCGGTGCGCGGCGGCGGCCTCGTTTCGGAGGCCGCGAGGCGCTGGCGTGCAACGTTATGTAAAGTGCAGGAGGGAGTGCAGCGGGCGCGGGCGTCGCGCTCGACCGCGTGCGCGCCCCCTCCTCCTCGCGCCCCCCTCGCAATTCTGTCCGGCGTCGGTTTCACTCGCGACGATCGGCGGCGGCGCGCGGGGTTCCGGAGGTCGAGCGCCTCCCGCCCTCTCAGACGAGGCGACCCGTCCGTGGATGGACCGGCCGTCAGTCGACGGGCGGAACGCGTCGACGCCGCACGACCGCCGAGACGGCTTCGCTGACGTGAAGTGCGAGTGGATCCGTGGAGCCCAGTGAGTGCGTCGCAGGGCAACCGGTCGGATGGGTCCGCGGCCACGACCGCCGCCGTGCTCGAAAATAGCGTGCGTACGTTATCGCGACGACCTCGCCGGCGGTTCGAGATAGTGCGAGGTCGCCGGCACCTGTGCCCCATGTGCCGCCTGCTGCAAGGCTGCAACACGCAACACAACCTCACGCAGAAACCCTTTCTTGAGCTGAACGCGTCCTACGCTTTCTCCGTGCCTTCTATCCCGTCGATTACCTCATCGCAAAAAGATAACGCGTCGCTATTTAACGGCACAATCGTGTAAGCGCGTATTAACTTTATCACCTACGTAGGCGCCCCCGTGTTTACATAATCGAATGGCTACCGGCAAGTGTGTTCAATTTTACAGGGATCGCAATTTACCGGGTTCCGTGATTGGTCGCTTTAATCGGTTCCCGGTAAGACTTGACCTTCCGCAACGTGAGAAAGGAAAAGGAATCCAATTTATTCCATTTCTTCTTAGACTCCAATTTGTTTCCGTTCTTGAAACATTGCCAGAACAAAGGCTTCAAATTTGTTGCTTTTCATCTTCAAGATTGATTATGTTATTATTTAGGACATTCTATTTCCAATAGTCGTTATCCTTGAGCCTGGTCTTGTTCAATGTACTCGATTCATACTAGGTAGTTACCAGATATTTCAGAAAATATCTCTCAATGCCCCTTCACAAAATGTCGTGTGCATATTCTGTTTAACAATTAATTAGTTTGACGCACCGAAATGCGATGCAAGCATAAAATCGCAGTAGGTCATTTATAATTCAATGATTCACATCCACGAGGCTGATACGCTGTACTTTTTTTATACTCGAACCGATAAAATGTTGTTAGTCAATAAGTTAAGTACAGTGTCATGTCATTGTCCCACTTTGTCTCGTATCGGCCGAGCTCCGTAATTCCAAATACCTTCTGGAATACATGATATATTCTGCTGTGAGTAGTATTGGGTAGAATTCACATTTATGAATATATTTTGAATATATCCCGTAGTGTTCAATACGTCAACGGGTTAGTTGGTGCAAATCTTCGAGAATCTTCGAGTTTCACCATAATTGATAGAAATATTTCTTGCTGTTAAATGTCTTGATCTGCTTTCTTCAAAGAGCTCCTTGGTGACGTGATTTTTCAATATTAATTATTCACTTAGTGCAAAGAGAAAACTCTTTAACTTTTTACAAGCCTTGTAAAAAGTATCCAAGTATTTAAAGAGTTTTTGTTAGGATCTCAATCAATTTTATTTTATTTCACTAGCTTCCCAATTATTGGTCATGTGTGGCTACCACATATTTTCATATTTCAACAGATATTACCACATGTCTCTAAAATGTATATCCATACATTGTAAAATAACAATTTCTCGCAATCGAAAGAAAAACACGAAAAGCAGGATTTCCACACAACTTACGAGCGATTATCGTGAAAATGTTTAACAGCACACGACGATAAGCAAGCGACACGCTCCCGGCGTACTCACACAGAGATAAAGTTTGAAGGAGTGAGGAAGGCCGCCTCGGTGCTATGTGCGCCTAGTACTTTACCAGAAGTGCTTGCCCCAACCGTGTGCGGTGCGAATGCAAATTATTCAATTGATCTGAAAAATATAGAATTTTTGAGGACTCCGTTTTTTGATATTTGGCCGGTCATTGATTGATTGATTGATTCACATCATTCACACATCATCATGGTATTGTCGTTTCGGACAAATTATAATAACGCTATTTATAAAATACATATACCACCTTATTAGGTGGTGCAAAAATATGTCATAATTATATCACCAGAGTTCACAAAACATAAATGGATGCGACATTTTTATCGTTACTTTCTTTGTGTGCCAATACAGAGACCTTCTCTCAGAGAGATATCGCAACTTTTTTGTTGCTTGAAAGTGTTGTTTTTCTACCTCTTTTGGCAATAGACTATACCGAAATTTAAAGCGAAACGTATTTATTTTTCCAATAAATGCGATTTCCTTTGTCTCAATATGAAATTACTCATCCGTGAGAAACTTGTTATGATATTGTGACATTAACAGTCCAAATCTAATTTAGTGTTGAAGATGAAATTCAAGGCTTGGCATTAATTCTTCTTAATTAAAGTTGTGGAAAAACACACTACATTCAATACTTTTGTTGCAGAAGTCTTTACTTTAGGTATCGGTTCGATAAAGCCATGCACTCTATAAAGACGTTATTATGTAACATAAATATGGTTGACACGTGCCTTGTGTTGCAGTTAGCGTATCTTGTCATTATGTACATACAGCGTCGACCTTAGATTTCTTCTAGAGTAGTTTTTTCCCCTCCACTAGATCATATCTTGTGTAGTTTAATTGGTTATTTAGACGATGTTGATATTAAGATTATCAGTTCACAATTCCGCCTTGTTAATCTAGAATAATTGAGATTGTTCAGTGTTGTTTTGCCGGTAATATTATTGTTTTGAAGTCATAATATTTGCGATTTTCTCGGGTGACTCGTCTTCTTTGGCAATGTTATGTTCCTTATTCGTAAGTATATCTTGTCTCGGATATCATTTCTCTCCGTCTTTAAGTAATTTCTTTTCTGTCTTTAAAAAATCTATATTAATATCTTTCTTTCGCTTAAAAGTTCGTCATCCTAATAGGACTGCAAATCTGAGCTTAGCGACAGGTTAGTTTTCTAATTCTAAACACGCGCCTTCATGTTTTAAAACTCAGCACTGTTATTGTGCACAATATCCGCGCCACACGGGAGTAATCGTGTTTATGTATTACACTGCAAGCGATGACGCTTGCAGATACATACAGGCCTTATTCAGGCCCTTGTTTAGATCTAACCTTATCGACCGCAAGCTTACACGTTGCTTTTAAAATTGCATTCAAAAAGAATTTTTCGAAAGATTTTCTTTCAAGAAGTGAATTTAAATCACTGAATCCAGTCGTAATTTTTTAACGCAGATTCAATTAACGTTTGATTGCCAAATTGTAGTTCAATAGCCGACGTTTTGTTTCATTAGAAATATTAGATTGTCCTAACTCATCATCATCATCAAATATCTATTAGCCAACTTCTTCGGTTTCTTCGCTGTCTTCAACAACAACCTAACTCCATACGTTCACCTCCACTTTGTTTTGTTTCTCTCCGGGAAATCCACAATGTCTGCCAATTCACTCGGTCGCGGTACCAGGGTTGCAGAGAACGCAGCGAGTTGTGGCTCGCCGCGGCCTGCCGATGTTTGCCGATTGGTGGGGAAGTGGGGGAGACGGGGCCGTGCACGTGCCGATCGCCATGCGGCCGTCCCTCCCTCTCCTCATGTAACTTGTTGAGCCGACACCGCCTCGCGCTGCGGCGCGCCACTCTGCTAGCCCAGTCTTTATCACTGACTCAGGCGTGTCGGTCGTCGAGTCACATCGGTGCGCGCTCGTGTACGCGATAGCCGCGATACGACGTCCTCATTTTTCTTTTTCTAAATAAAATCCAGTGCTTGCTTTTTTGCCCGGAGCTCGGATTGATTTTGCGTCGCTAGGGCTTTGGTTAGTGAACCCGTGGGCGCATCGCGAATAATGTTCCAACTTGTGCAGCTCCCGTAAGAGTCAAAAGAAGATAATGTGTTAGAAAGTGTTGATCAAGCAAATACAAAGACAGTAGTGAACTGATCAATGCAAAGGACGAAAGTGTAAGCGTGTAAACCTGTTGGCGCCACCTGTAGTCCCATTATAGAATGGGCATACTTATGGAAGCCTCTGACGCGAATCTCGGTACTGGCGTCTACCGTAAACCAGAAGTCTTTACTATGAGCGCTCCTGGCGAGTACTACAGTGAGGGACTGCGGACAATCACAGTCAACAGCACGGAGCCAGGGTACAAAAGCATGGAGCCAATAACCCTGAAAGCCTGCAAACCCTACATGAACGGACACGCTATGAACTACTACTCGGCTAACTTCAACTCGCCTAGAGGACCAGTTGCCTTGGAGCTTACCAAGCCTGCTACGTCAAGTTACGCGCCCTATCCGAGCCCCGTCAAGAAACCGGAAGACGTGTTGAAAGTACAACCTCCGCCCAAGAAGAAGTGGATCAGGGATTTTTACTTAGGTAAGATGTTTTTGCCAATAACTTCGAATATATTGCGATCACGCGTGAAAAAACAAGATTATCCGTCGTAAGCAATGACACCGTTTGCTTAGGACACACTAATCAGGTAGACTAAAAGCGACGAAAAGTTCCTGAATTTCCTGAAACTTCTCTGACCTTTACGAATCGTCATTCTATCAGATCGCATCAGAAGAATCCCACATTTTATTAGTCTAGATTGGGATTCTGCTGAGTTTGAGTCTAGTCTGTACTCGGAACTGGCGTGCCGTGCATGCAACGACTAATGAACGCCGTGAAGCGAAGGTAATCTGTCAGGATCGTGGCAAGTGGCAGTCCCTGGTCTCTGCCTACCCCTCTGGGATACTGGCTTTATGTTGTGTAGAGTCTTGCACACAAAGTGTTTTTACAAAGTACTGTTCGTGACCGATACCACGTGCGTTGGAAGACCTTGCAACGGCGATGGGCGACCTCGTCGAGCGTTTTGCAAAACTGAATGCAAGGCCACCGAATAGGTTCTATCTTTCTCTTCTTATGCCGCGTGAACAACGTTTTTATTATTCGGAATCATCATTGGCAGTTAAATTAGGACGTAGCACGTCATTCCCGTGCGGTTTGAATGCATCTATATCTTTTGTCCCAGTTCTAGCAGCCAGTTGAGTCACTCCGCCCACCTTCCTGTTAAATATGCAACGCGGAGGAAGTCTAGAACAGAGCCTTAATTCTGCATTACACTACAATGACAGATAAATGGACGAGTCACGTGACGTGTTTCTTTTATACCATTGGCGCCTAGAAGGTTTGATAAGTGTGCGGGCTGCGGGCTAAGACTTAAAGCAGCAATGAAATCTAAGGCCTGGCCATTGTTGAACTGTTCGGATGAGGAGCAAGATTATTTGAAAAGGTACCTACATACCAGCTGAGTACTGAAAAGTTTCGTCGTACTCATCTGATGCTCCATCATCATCGTATCATTATAATCGGCCGGTGTCAGTCCACTGCTGGACATAGTCGTCTCCCAAGACACGTCACTGAGCTCGATCTTCGGCTCTTCCAGTCACTGCCCACCGCTTTGCGAATGCCGTCGCTTCACCTGGTCAAAGGGCGTCCTACGCTTCGTTTTCCAATACGCGGTCCTCATTCTAGAACCAGTCTACCCTAAGGGTAACGGTATCTGATGCTTAGGTACCTACTAAAATGGCTTTACAACTAGTGTTTTAAAACCGAGGCACATCGACAGGTTTTTGGAAGGCACGTAAGACTGCCTGCCATGCCCGTGTAATTTCTCCCACTTCTGAATCTTCGTTCATTAGTCTTTGCATGCACTCAGGCCGGTTACAGGTACTTTTTATTTTGTCCTTTGCTAATACATCCCATCACAACAATATTTGGTCGTAGTATGTCCGCCTGGGACGTCCCTTACCAGACCTTCCAGAAAGTGAAGGCGAAGGTGATCTGCCATCATCAATGTTGCAGTCCCTGGTCTCTGCCTGCCCTATCTGGGATACAGGCGTGACGTTATGTTACGTTTTTTCTGACTCTGCTACGTCCTGTCCTAGCTAAGTGGGACAAGGTATAGTGAGTCATATTTTTGTCGTTGACTTAAAAATGAGAATTATTTATAGACTGCAGTTGCTCACAGTAATGTTCGACAGGTTTTTGGAATGCAGATCTTAGTCTACCGTGAAATTATACCGGTTGCCTGCCGCGTTGGTCTAGCGTTAAGTCGCTCGTCTAACAATTCAGAGGTCGTGGGTTCGATTGGGTTTTGGAGTTTTTTTTGTCCATTTTTTCTCCCAAATGATCTAGATTTTCAAATGGACACCTACAGCAGGGCCTCGATAATCCGTACCCCAGCTAGTCCGAACGCCTCTATAATCCGAACGACCCCCCTCAAGCCTGCGCAAGCACCGTCTCCCACAGTTTCTGTCTCGCAGTGCCACATAGGTGTTCTGTGAGTGCCAGTAAAATATACTTATCTATGGTGAGTGCCACGCAGTGCGTTTTAGGTAGTAAACTTATCGCTTGTTCGACCGCCGCGCACTGTTTCGCCAATAAATATGTATGTACATACATACATTATAATAATGAAAAAAAAATGTTTTATTTCGAAAAATGCCTTTCATAATGCCTACATACTATAATCTGAACGCTTCGAACATCCGAACAGGGTATACATTTTCGGTGTTCGGATTATCGAGGCTCTGCTGTAGTTTAACTTGTAACATTCATTAAGGCGCTGGTGGGTGCTAACTAGGGCCACCAAAGGAATAAAAATCATAAATTGTTTTATAACACGTTTTTTTTTTCAAAAAGTAAACATCAAGAATCTGAACCATCACAGTGGTTAGAAATATTTTTGGTCCTACAGTCGGATTTAGGAGAGCATTTAGGACTTTAAAACTAAATAAAGTCCTAGGATATTGATACTACATTAAGTATAGGCTGTATGTTGTAAAAATAGGTTATCACAGATATTAAGATTTATTATTTATTTATACGAAGACAAACAGTATTACAATTGTCTTAAAAAGAAATAGACCTAAAGTTTTCCGAATATACAATTTTTGAAAACAAAAAATAACTATATTTTTAAATTCCTGAAAAAGTAACATGCAATACCTACCTAAACAAAATAAAGCATCAATAGAATTACAGCTAACAAATCATTTAGCCAACTTTCAGCCTAATGACTGAATTTTTGAATGAGTTTAGTGTGCTGCCGAAAATATCAATTTCACTCAACTTATCATTATAAAGTTTACATGTTCGTCGGATAAAACGATTCTGTCCACAACGTGTGCCATCACAAGATAGTGAAAACAGGTCTCTCTTGCGTGACCCTCTACGGGGAACATTGAAACTTATTTTATGTAACAGGGATGAGGAGTCAATAATATTATTAAGGATTTTAAAAAATATAACAAGATCAGCAACAATTCGTCGGTGTTGGAGTGACGTAATTTTGTGATGCTCAGGTGCAGCAGCGTAGTTAGAAAAGTAATTATTGGTGCGGTAATCTAGATTTTTCATGTTACTTTTGATTTTACTTTTTGAAAAAAAGCGTATTATAAAACAATTATTCTGAATACTGCAGGGGGACAACCTTTTGTCGGGGCCGTAAGTGGTGCAATTTACTTGAACCAGATGTCGCTGCCTGTACGTAATACAGAGAATAGTGTAAAGAGGTTCGAAATTTTACTGATGCCGGTGAGTCGCCCATAAGCTCAGTTGTAAAGAGCGCTGGCACGGATAGCCAAAGGACGCGGGTTCGAATCCCGGCATGGGTGGAATTTTTAGCCTCTAAATAGGTTTTTAAAAACTAATTTTATTGCCAAAATACAGGACCACCTAGTTTGGCAATTAGCTGAATTGATAATAGTACCAGCATTTACGTGATTTTGTAAAGCCCTTAAATTAGTTTTTAAAAACCTATTTAGAGGCTAAAAATTTCACCCATGCCGGGATTCGAACCCTAGGTTTTTAAAACCCTAGGTGTCCTTAGCACGGGTTAGTGCATTAAAAATAAATATAATTAAATTAGTTTTTAGTTTTATAGATAGAGAACACTTTATTTCGCACAAAAACGGAAATTGCAGAGATATTTCTTAAGCCAAGAGTACATAAGCCTGCTGACGTGTCCGTTGATGACTGTTCTTTCGTACTATCGACGCATGATTAATAGGAATCTGGCAATAGTTTGTATATAGATAGAAAACAATCTTGTCAGATAAATTTTTTCTTTGTTACAATTAATTGCACAATAAAAACATTAGCATAAATAAAAACTGAAAACATGTGATGAAAATTACGTACAAAGGCGGACTTAATCAACAGAAATTTCTTCCACCCAGCTTAAATGAAATGAAAAGGTTTTATTCAAAGTAGCGCAGAAACTGCGGCTTAATGAACGTTACATTCCAAACTAGGTGTCCATTTCAAAATCTAGATCATTTTAGAGAAAAAATAGACAAAAAATAACAGAGTTTACATAATTATTTTATTTTTGAACTAAAACTTTCGTATGCACAACACATAGACTTCCGATATAACAACAACCGTAAGTAGA
The DNA here is from genome assembly GCA_934045075.1 of Yponomeuta sedellus. Classification (NCBI taxonomy): domain Eukaryota; kingdom Metazoa; phylum Arthropoda; class Insecta; order Lepidoptera; family Yponomeutidae; genus Yponomeuta; species Yponomeuta sedellus. The sequence goes on along the minus strand of OW203742.1, from coordinate 17,014,665 downwards.
TCCGGACTAAAAGTCTACAATAATTATTTTATTATAAAATTTTGGGTGTGATAAAAAAGAGAGCGAACACCTTAGGTTTCCTGATTATGAAGGAAAACATTATGAGGAAACCCGATGTCTGAGGTGTTCAAATACCTCAGCGTTTGAAATTACCATACCGCGGTGGGCAAACGTTTTAATAAAGCTCATACTCTCTCTCTTGAGTGGAGACCGCGACTCGGCAAACATAGTGTAGGACGCCCTCCGACCAGGTGGGATGACGATCTGCGAAAAACTGCCGGCAGATGCTGGATGCGGCAAGCTGAAGACGGGGCGCTATGGCGCTCATTAGGGGAGACTATGTCCAGCAGTGGACTACATAATATAGCATGAAGAAGAAGAAGAAGATTCTCTCTCTCTCTCTGAGAGAAGGCCTATGCCCTACAGTCTATTTATTCTTACTTGTCCAAATTAGTAAACAAGATTCTAACCTTAAAATTGAGATTAGATGCCTAAACTAGACATTTTCTCGCAAACTCATGAACTATGTTTATAAAATTGGCAGCGTGTTATCTAAAAGAGTGTTCCAAGTTACTTCATTTATGGAAATATGGCAGTTTTGGACTAAAAAGTTACATTTTACGGGTAGAATCTTGTTTACTAAATTGGACAAGTAAGAATAAATAGACTGTATAGTGGGACTTTTATAGGCTACCTACTTGAAAAAAAATTATACAAAACAGTAGTTTTCAGGTATTGCGTTATTTCAATAACAGGTTGTAGGTATTGGTGGTGTTGACAGGTAGGTGTTTGTTGCCTCTACATCTAACCCGGGTATTGTACTGCGATGGCACGAGTCACGCGTTTTCGTTATCAACCTTTGTATGTCCCCACTGCTGGGGCACGGTCTCTTCCTGCATCGCAGGAAGGCTAGGTCATACTCCACCACGGCGGCCAAGTCCGGGTTGGTGGAGGATTGTAAGACAGTGTCACGCGTTTTGGCGAGTCAGAATTTGATAGTTTATGGGCGTGACGAAAATATCAATCAAAGATTTAATGATCCTAATATCATGGAATGTACATATTAAAAGGATTTAAAACACTTTTATAAGAAGGAAATGAGATTACCAAAATTTTATAACAATAAAATAAAAGATTGTAATAATTTTTTCAGTTATTTTGACTGAAACACCAATCAGACCGCGTAACGTCACGCTTAGGTAAACATTGGTAAACACTTTCTTTGGCTGCGCGTAAACACATTTGACGTTTGATGTTTGTTTACCTAGGCGTGACGTCTGATTCGACGCCATGACACAGCAACCTTCGTCAAACTTTAGTTTATTACTGAAATACCTAGTTATAGGTTTTTTTTTTGTAAAAAATAAATGTGTTCCCAGTCCCACATAACGGAAGAGGATTCAAAACGTCATGCCCATTTACTGGAAAGTCGCGACTGGTGACATACAAAACGCGCGACTAGCGTCGTGGGCTAACCAGTTAGGAGTGCATATGTACAGTCTGTTAGCTTTTAGAATATACCTCGGGATGTAGACTATGTAGAGTAGGCTTCGGTTTTCGCCGAAAGCACACGAGTGTACTACTTCCTGCTCTGTATAAAACTTTTCTTCCCTATTTTGAAAAGTTACGTGAAATTAAGTGTCATATTAGTTACGATATTTCTATTACACGAATACATCCGATTCTATCCGAAAGTAGCCGAGGTATATTCTAAAAGCTAACTGACTATGTACACTAAATTCCACTAGTTAACTTCAATTTCTGCTCCTATAGTTATCGCTGTATTGTGGTGTGCGCAGCAGGTTTTCGGAATGCGCAGTATCGCTCGGGGTTAGGGCTGGCACCACTCGGGGTTGGTTCCAACTCGGGAATCAACGCCTTTTCAGAGGCCTTATGGGCGGCTTGACCACTTCTGACAATAAGACCACTGTCTTACAATCCTCCACCAACCCGGATTTGGCGCCCATGGTGGAGTAAGGCCCCTGTCTGACAATCCTCGACCAACCCGGACTTGGCCCCCGTGGTGGAGTATGGCCTAACCTTCCTGCGATTCAGGTAGAGACCCGTTCCCCAGCAGTGGGGACCTACAAGGGTTGATATCTGGAATACAAAAGTTAGTTTTTTAAATAGAATAGAGGTTTTTAGCACAAATTCACAAAACACTTAACACATGGAGCTTATAGGCGTACACCATCATACGTCTGTCTAATTTTGCCCAGCGCACATTAATTTTGACAGCCATATTCCGTTTCTGCTATGGCCACGTCTGTAAGCGCCATCTATGAATGACATAGATATATAATATACATCTTCTTCTACAGGCTATATTAGTCCACTGCTGGACATAGCCCTCCCCTAATGAGCGCCATAGCGCAAGGTTGTGCCATCATTGGGGGGTAATGCCCGTAATCCCCACGCTGGGCATGCGGATTGGGGATCGCAGATTGGTGGAATTGTACTGCTAATATACATATAATATTATAATAAATAATAATATAATATTAAAGCACGACCATAGCTGTTATTTGCCTCAAGTGGTGTCGTTTGAAGCAAAGGCAGAAATGTTAATGTCATTTCAATTGTATAATCCGCATATACTGGAATAGGAATCTGTCTCGTGAAGATCTAATCTCGCGTGGCGCCTAGTTAAATAGCATTGGAATGAGATTAGTTACTAGACTATCGGTGTGTTAATGGAACAACCACTACCGTACTTATGACTCTAGTGGTTTAAAATAAAGTTTATTTCAGACTTTAAATCAAATTTATATTACAAACAAACCGGTTCTAAGAAAACCGGTAAAAACCGTCTTTATAAAACCGTTAATGACTGGTAAATACGACAAGTTATGTATTACTTGTTGTAGTGTTCTTTCTAGAGTGCAGCCGGTGGCCAAGAGGAAAATAATATAGATTTTTGAGATGAAACTTTCAAAGCAAGAATCCGTTAAAATAAAGGCAACAAAATTCAATTGCTGTTTTGAGAACCTGTAACGACAATCGTAATCATCATGGTTTGGTTAAGCAGGCTGATCTTTGATCTATTTTTGTACAAATATTATTATTTTAAATTTCTAATATTTATGGTAGGCTTTTTATTAAAAAAAACCTTAAAGCTCCTAAGAAACCGTTTTTTGTAACGTAATTGGAAAATACCGGTACAAAAAATTAAATAGGTTCACATCACTAGTCTCTATTGAACAATTCCTTTTTCAAAATCTCCGGTCCTGACTTTTCAAAGGTGGCAGCCCTACCCGGAGTCGGGAAGTGCACTCGGCGTCTTCAAGGTGTGTAGCCTCCCGCCAAGGTCGCCTGCCTCGCTTCCCTTTCAACCGACACTGTACAATTGTACATGTGACTGCCGTACTGGCCAGTAGTAGCTTGCTGAGCGTTGACCTCCGGCGACACATTACTGTCTGTCCTGCTCTATACAATCGTGCAGAAGGAGAGGAAAATAGCAGACCATTGCGTTATCGATACGGACCTTTTTGATTAAGATACTGGCAGGCCAAATGCCTGATGGCAGCCAGGAAAGTTACATTGTGCTCTGTCTCGCTCTAGACGGTAATATGGAGGGAGACGGTCAAGTCCGCAGCTAAACTCAAGCTTGATTCAAATGTTGGCGGTAGGATAGGACCGGTCACTGAAGTTTGTTAGTGGTCAATTAGTTATCTCCTTGCTGCTTCTGATGTCTTGGTAGCACCCGAATTATGTACCGTTGGGATTGTTTGAGCAGTAATTAAAGATAACCGAGGGACTTGTTTATTTTTGTAATTTGGTTACTTTGTCATAAACTCCTACTATAAATAAATCACAATGCTGATTGTTGCTGATTTGACGAATGAGAGAAATAGTTATTTGTTATAAAAGAGTGCAAAGTTGCTTTTTAATCGCGTGTTTAATTTTGATGACCGAGCAAGCGAAGGTTCTAAAATTGAATCACGAGCGCAGCGAGTGATTCAAAATTAGAATCCTGAGCCTTAGCGAGGGAATCAAAAGAGCACGAGGTGAAAAATCTTTGCACTCGAGTGCAACACGTAACTTTTCATTCCACCTCAGCGAGGAAATGACTAAATGCAAAAAAAAAAACGTTTACAATCACAAGATAGGTACTTACACTTTTTAATTCACAAACTTAGTGCACACGATGTTCTAAATTCAATTTACTTTATCCTCTAGAGAATAAAAACGGCTTTTTCACTCAGATATGAAGATTAAAAATACTCTTTCCGAGATGGTGGGATTAAAAATAGTTATTTTCACTCCATCTGCTCGAAATGACGTATTTTGATCCCTAGAGTTAGGGCCCAAAACAAGCTATTGCTATCCAATCAAACATGTATGGTAAGTATATAAATTCAAATTTAGATTTTGAGTCTATTTACCTACGCTATCACGTTTTATTTAGATACCGAACCTCTCATTAACTGTTGAGGTCTTGACCTATAACTCTAAACAAGCAAGAAGTTTTAAACCAGAGTATGGAACTGCTTTGTGTCCCAAACTCGTTGCATCGAAAGTTTTTGCCCTCTTCTTGGAAATAAAAATGTCAAAAATTTGAATTTCGAAGGCCAATTCTTCATTGGATAACATTTGCAACAATTGCATTGGCGCGCATTTAGTATGTTTAATTTCTTATTGCATTCCTCACAGATGTAATGAAAAGCAGAGTGTTCGTCACGGGCGCAAAATGTTTTCGGTCTCGGTAGTGTTGAATCCCTCGCTTCTTCGGGACTCTTAGTTGAGTCCCTCAGTTCGCTCAGGCTTCAATTTTACAACCTCGACGCGAAAACTGTGTTTGCGCACTTGGCGAACAATCTACCATTTATACTATTTTTTTTATTATTAATGCATTAACCCGTTAGCTCACAACTAATAACTAACAATAATTTAACTAATTAGCTCAGTTGGAAAGAGCGCTGGCACGGATAGACAGAGGTCGCGGGTTCGAATCCCGGCATGGGTGGAATTTTTAGCCTCTAAATAGGTTTTTAAAATCTACCATTTACTATTTTTAGTAACAAAGGACTTCATTTTCATATCGTCTATTTTGTTCTACCATCAGTCCATTTAGTCTCAAATTACGCACCATACTTTTCCGATCGGAACCGGATGAAGAAGACTCATCATTCAATTCATTCACTCACTCACTTCTCTGTTAAACTAATTACAAAGCGACAAGTGATTATGACTTAGACAGAATTTTATAAAACTAGTTTACATAGCTTAATACGAGAATTTGATGTAAAATGCGCAGTAGATTTTTTCATACATACAGGGTTGCAATCGCAATTAGCTTACTCTCTCTGAAAGAAGGTCTGTGCCCCGCAGTGGGATGTTAGGTTACATAAAATGCATTTCTGTGTTGTGAATTTCAGGGGGCACGTGGGAATTACGTGTCCGTGAATGCATAAACTAACTAGCAGTATATTAAAAACCTATTTAGAGGCTAAAGATTCCACCCATGCCGGGATTCGAACCCACGACCTCTCCGTGTCAGCGCTCTTTCCAACTGAGCTAATCGGCGGCTCACCGGCATCAGTGAAATTTCGAACCTCTACACTATTCTCTGTATTACGTACAGTCGCCCATTAGCTCAGTTGGAAAGAGCGCTGGCACGGGTAGCCAGAGGTTGCGGGTTCGAATCCCGGCATGGGTGGAATTTAGCCTCTAAATAGGTTTTTAAAATTGTCCTTAGCACGGGTTAGTGCATTAAAAATAAAAATAGTAAACTAGCAGTAACAACTAGACTGCTACTTAATTAGTGCGCGATCCGCGCTCCACGTGTGCCGCGGCGTATTGGCAAACACGTAAAACATGGCGGCGACATTGAACACGCGCGCGACCTAGTTCGGAAAATATAGGCCCCGGCGAAGTCCGGCTTTGAAACTTGATGAAGCCTCTGATTTGACTGCCTCGCTGGTCTAGCCGTTGAGGCGCTTGGCTACCAAGACAGAGGTCCTGGCTTCGATTCCGCTGGGGACCGCCATACATTTGTATGGCCAGCCATTAGTCTTGCAAGCCTCCACCAATCCGGACTTGGCCCCCGTCGTGGAGTATGACCTATACCTTCCTTAGGGAGAGACCGGTGCCCCGTGGGGACATAATGAGTTGAGGATGATACATTTGTATGGCGGCCCCCAAGTGGCCTGTCTGGGTGTATTTACATGTTTGTGACGTCATAGCCTGGTTACCATAGGGTATCCGTTTGGGGCCAGGTCAAGGGATTGTGCTGTGTGAAAGTTATTTATATATCATACCTACTTTATTGCATACGAAACATTAAATAGGACATTACATAAGAAATACCATGTGCAAAGGCGAGCTTATCTCTACAAGAGATTTCTTCCAGCAAATCTTGGAGAGTCAGAGCAGCAGTAAAAAAACGTAAATTCATTATTGCAAATCCCGACTCGGGTACGAAGGGTTCCGTAACATTATCTAACTTGATGAAGCGTCTAATGATACAATAATAATTTAAAGCTAAAATAAGCCCAAGTTTGTATCCGAAATTCTTCATTGTTCAGTTCAGTTCCCCCGGTTTCCAAAATCTCGAAACATTAACAAAGACAGCGAATTTTTCTTTACAATTTATTCGTGTATAATTTTCTTATGGTTATTGTGAGTACGTTCCAATACTCGCTGCCATTAATGCCATAATTATACATTCTTGACGATAATCACCGCGTCTGTCGATAATACACACAACAATAACAGAAATGTAAGTAAAAAGAAAAAAACCAATTTTAAAACACTATACGGCACAGAAATAATTTAATGAACATTTCCATTTATTTAAATTAAATTATAAAAATCTCGTGTCACAATGTTCGTTATCGGACTCCTCCGAAACAGCTTCACCGATTTTTATAAAAAAAATGGTTTTATTTCTTGGATGTTATCTATGTATTTATTGTATTAAATCTATCGTCGAGTTAGCACCTATTTATTACACCCTTTATTTATTTATTCATTCATTCATTCATTCATTCATTCCATTCATTCATTCATTCATTCATTCATTCATTCATTCATTCATTCATTCATTCATTCATTCATTCATTCATTCATTCATTCATTCATTCATTTATTTATTTATTTGTATATATTAAACGGGTCAAATCGCGATTATTTATTAGGTAAAACGTGATTACCTTAGGTATTTCCCGACGTTTCGGCAGCGTTACAGTTTTATTATTATATTATTTATTAGACCCGTTTAATATGTATGTATGAGAATTGCGAATCATTGAGAAATACTAGGACCTAGGTTAGTTAAAATTTCAAAAACACGTCTCACAGATAGTATGAGCCTAATTAATTAGGGTTTGGTAATTTCAAGTTACATATTATGGTAGGTATGTGTAAACCTCAGTCACTCAGGTGTCCTCACGATGTTTTGCTTCACAATTAGTGAGTGGTATTGCGACTACAAGTAAGTTAGAAAACAATGTCGTTGGTACATGCCGGGATACGATTTCACTACCTCCCGAATGTGAGGCCGGGGCTCTAATGATCTGCTACGACCACCAGCCATATATTTAGGTGTATCCAAGATTCTTAAATCCCGTGGTGGAGTATGGCCTAACCTTCCTGCGATGCAGGAAGAGACCCGTGCCCCAGCAGGGGGGACATACAAGGGTCGATATCGATTCTTAAGTAAGAACACTATGTAGCTGTTCATTAAAAAAAACACGATTTTTGGTGAAGATCTAAAAAATAAGTAAATAGTTTTGTATATGACAAATGAAATTATTTGTGTTAAAACATGGGGTACATGTCTGATATTAATTAGAAGAAGGATGTGGGAAGCTTTGTTGAAGAATGACGCTGAAATCTTTAACTAAAACATCATTATCATCTTTTAAAAACCTATTTAGAGGCTAGAAATTCCACCCACGCCGGGATTCGAACCCGCGACCTCTGGCTATCCGTGCCAGAGATCGCGGGTTCGAATCCCGGCGTGGGTAGAATTTCTAGCCTCTAAATAGGTTTTTAAAATTGTCATTAGCACGGGTTAGTGCATTAAAATAATACAGCGTGTCTCATTGTATGAAAAATTTGTATGAAAACAATGCATTTTATTCATTTTAGACATCATGTTTCATACAGACATTTACTGCTTAAGACCTACACAATCGATATCTAAATAGAAATAGTGTAGGTTTTTTTTTTTCAAAACAACCGGGTTCGATTCCCGAAAAGAGTACAGATGTTTTTTTAAATGTATGAATGCAGTTATTCTTTTTATTAAAATCGATGACATGGTTCCTCAGAACAGATCTTCGTATGTCTTATAGTTTTAGACTTTCTCATACTGACCGATTTGAATGAGACACCCTGTATAATCATCATCATCGTAACAGCCGGTGTCAGTCCGCCACTGCACGCCTCTCCCAAGATACGCCAGTCAACCCCATTACATAAACATTCATCACATCTTTCTTAGATTAGTTAAATTTACATATACTAGGGGCCAGATTCTGAATTGACAATCGCGCTAAGTAAATAGTTAACTGTAGTGCTGTCTCTTCGAATTTCTCACAAAAGAGTGTGACAGAACGTTCCTTAAGTATATACTTAGCGAAATTCTCAATTCTGATATCGGCCCTATGAGACTTCTGTTCAGGCAATTATTATCTAAATCGTACTGTTAATGTTAACAGTTTTGCACCAAAATATAAAAACATACGCGTCAAAACAAGAACCACAATGTTTTTAAAAGTCGGTTAAAAAGACGCCATCGCTATTGCGTAACACCGTTAACGGATGTATGTACGCAGAGTGATGACGGCTATGTATCGTCTGCACGACTCGTGCACAATAACGTTGGACTTTATCTACCTATAGATCTGCACGGCCCAGGCCTTCTCTCAGAGAGAGAGAGAAAAAAAGAGAGCATTTGTAATTACCTCGCCTATCCGCTATTGGCAATTTTAAGCGCTGATCTATGAGAACACCTCGAGGTTTCCTCAAGATATTTTCCTTCACAGAGTGGTATTACACTATTTTTATTTTTAATGCACTAACCCGTGCTAAGGAACAAATTTATAGTGGTATTGCTAAAATTTCACAAATGCATGTAACTTAGAAAAGTCTGACACATGCCGGGATTCGAACCCACTCCCTCCCAAAAGTGCGACCGGCGTAGTGTTGTGCGATAAAAGATCTGTAGAAAATTGAATTCTGTTCATCGAATAGTTTTAGGAACAAATAAGCGGGCTCTTCCGAAGAAAGGATGCAGAATTCGAAAATGGTAAAAAAAAACGATTGTTTTGGAACACTAGGGCGCTGTACGATTTTTGGGCATAGATCCCATACTGCGGCCAGTTTCTGAATTAAGAATTTAACTAACCCCCTTATTCATAATAGTCTGTTAACTTAAAGCATTGCTAATTCTCGCTCTGTCTTATTCTATTGACTTAAGTCAGAATGAAAAAGAACACTCTTTAGCTGTTTGAAGTTAGCGGACCATTATGAATAAGAGGGCAAGTAAATACTTAAGAAACGTTCTGTCACGCTCTTTGTTGAGAAATTCTATGAGACAGCACTACAGCCCTATTTATTTAGAGAAATTTCCGATTCAGAAACTGGCCCATAGGGTTCTGATGGAAAACGAGGTGGACAATGCTATGATTGTATGTGAGAAGTGCGGCAGAATGGACGCCCCTGACGAAACGAACCAGTTCTAAATTACTTTGCAAGCTGCAGTTACAGTGCTACACAAGAAATAAGTCCTGCGCAGATGAGCAAATTTTCGATGTGCGGCAAGTTGATCGCCCAATCAGATAGTTTCATTTTATGGCAGGCCGAGCGCCTTTGTTGCTATTGGTTGATTCAACGTCATCGATGCAGGTGACCATTAGTTTGGCAATATTAGCGTGAGTGAAATAGGTAGCGCTACTGCAGCAATCAATTCTGCATCTTAACCGTATCGGTTAAAGATCATGTTGAATGTACTTATAGCTTCGGGTACTTTCGTTACACTTCTTCCTAGTCTGCGCGAACGTAGATTCCCGAAGGGACTTTTATGATGTGTAGTACCATTGAATTTAAATGGTAGTACTGTACCTTCCTACCTACATCTTACCGCCATACAATCGCGTTTGTGGAACTCGTACAGCCGAGTACATTCTTCCAATGACTTTAAATGATCTATCTACCGAAATTGTTGAAAAAACTTGTGTGAACCAAATAGTGCTGAAATGCCCTAAAATAACACTTCTAAAGTTAATTAATTATAAGAAAAGAGCAACTGAAGTCACAGATTTTACATTTTTCAGAATTCACAGACATAAACCTATACCTACAGTTTTTAATGAGAGTTTTTTGAGTACCTAATTTATTATAATTAAATATTCTGTGAAGTTTCTCGAAATGACGTTGGACGATAAAATTTAAGTATTACAGGACTTTTTTTGGAGGTTTGTGAATGTGTGCGTGTGTGTATGTGTGTGCGAGGGTGAATGTGTGTGTGTGTGTGTGTGTGTGTGTCTTAAGGTGCTTGGGTGTGTTAACTAGCGCCACCAATAGAATACGTTTTTATTTGTTTAAAAGTGTGCATGAGAAATCTTAACAACTGTAACAACTATTTTTAGAATCTACAGTCTAGAGCCTAGAATCAACAATCAAGGACTTAAATCACTTTCCGCCAAAAACGGCCGTTTTAGCGGAAATCGACTTAAGTTCTAATCTATTGATCATAGTTTCTAGACTGTAAGTCACAGTTGTTAAGATTTCTCATGTTCACTTTTAGATAAAAATGTATAATCTATAACACAAGTTATGATTTTTTTCCAAAGGTGGCGCTAATTAGCGCCCCGAAACGCCTCTAACTGTGTGAGTGGCGCTGGGTGTTTAAAAATATTACTACGAACTGGTTACTTTTTTACGCAGTTGGGTATGTTAGTTGTAAATAAATTATTGTTCCAATAAGAAATTATCCTGTGACAGCAAAATTACACTGGTCTTCTTGTTATTCCCGCGTTTTTCATTATCATCGTCAACGAATCGCTGACTAATAAAATAATACTCTCTTACATAACGCTATTACGCGGCATTGTCGATTAGCAGTTCAGCACCGTTAAGCCGGAGCGCGTTCTAGAAATGGCAATAGCGTTAGAAGCTCTTATTGCGAGCGCTGTAAGAGCTACTATCGAACAAGAATATATTCTGGCTCGAATTTATTCAGTTTACTGCTACGGTTTCCTGTGAGCCTAGTACTTGCGCTGCACGAACGTGCGGTCAGGGCAGACGATCTCTCTCGTGTTTTTTTTTATTATTTGTTGCTTGCTGTCTCACATAGTTTATTTTTTTTTTGTTATTTGTGAATATATCAAAAGAAATATATTTATTTTTTTTGCATTTTATTCTTGATGATGTAAACACATTTTTTTCTTCTTGAAACATGTTATGGAATGAATTATTTCTAGATAATATTATGTGGTGCGGAGCTCGTCCTTTCTTTTTCATCCCGAACACAACTTCCCCTCCCAAAAAATCAATAGAAAAAAAAATGTGTCGGGGAACTCCTTATTTTTTTTATTTTTAACGTTCTCTGAATACCGGACATTGAACGATATCGATTTCATTATTCATAATAATTTTGCTCTCCGTCTTACTGTGAAATTAGTTCGACACGTGTCTGTCTTAGTTAGGTATATCAGTGGAATACAATATCTTTACAGTATCCACGTGCCGATGCCGGAATGAATTCACTGCTCTATTAGTTATACTGGATGAAAGCAATCAACACATTTATCACGCCAAAATGAATAAAATAGCTGCAATTTTAACAGACCTAAATTTTGAAGTTAGTAGCCATTTTTGACATATTTATATTCTGGACTTCCCAAGTTTAAACTGATTATATACCCGAGAACACTTGAAAGCTAATATAACACTTAAGGCTGCATAACAGTCATAAGAATCATTGACGCCCAGACGCCTCATACCAATAAAGCCTCTTTATTTTTTAAAATCAGAGTTTTTTGAATTTTTTTTCAAAAGTTCTGAATATATTTTAGGGACAGTATTTTAGTACCAATGACTTCTTTTTTTTTAATTACCTACGTGCATTTGCGAAGGTGTAGTAGAAATCGCTAACGATGAACGAAAACATCGTGAGGACCAGAGTGTCTGAGTAGTTCATATAACATAACATTTACATACTGGCACATACATTGCTTCTAGCCCCACACTAGGATACCTAGTTACGGCTGCCGACTCTACTAATAAAGCTGGACCAAGCAGAATCTTCTCTGCGGTCTAGACGCTGAATCGGCAGGCGGATGTTGTCGCGCCAGCCACCTGCGGTGGCCAGGCCTAGTTATAAGTTATTAGAATAAGGTAGTCTTAGACCAGGGCTTGTACTGAATACATGTCTTAATTAATAAAAATTAGTATTTTTAAAACGTCCTCCGGCCCGCTCAATACTTGACTGGCGCAGCCGGTAGGATTTCCGGGTCGTCTAAACTAAACATAAGTGTACGACGGCTAACGTTTTCACGCGTTTTCACGGAAATCTACGAACAAATAAATTAGTCAAGAAAATTCATCCAACGTGTTCCCACGTGCGGCGCCTGGAAGGACAACGTTTAAGACTCAACGGAGGGACATGGGCAGCCTGTAAGTAGATCAATTCACTACTCCAGTCTCTTACTCAATCCTATTCCACTATATAGCTATAGGTGTCTGAAAGTGTTGGTAGTGTTTTTCCAAAAATAGATTAACCTAAACCATAGCGCTTTTTAAGACTTAGAAATTAAGAAAATTAAAGGAAACTAAGTAATTGTGATAACTAATACGATTTTAAATACCTAAATAAAAAAAAAAATATATAATAACTTGATATAATTTAAGGAAATAAAAATGGAAAATATTACGCAAATTCCAAAGGAAATTGCTGGCGTCATCCCCAAATTTGACGGAGATGAAAAACTATTAAACTTATTTGTAAGAAAATGTGAATATGTGATTCAGTGTTGTAGAGTGGAAGGAAATGCTGATCAGGATCTGTATGTCTTTCACGTAATTACCTCAAAACTTACTGGTAGAGCAGCAGCACTCATTAGTGAAAGACAGGACTTGGATACCTGGCCCGCATTGAAAGCCGCCTTGGAGCAGCATTTCGGTGATCCGCGTTCGGAGGAATGTATTGCGATAGAATTGGAAACATTAAAAATTAATAACGGCGAGTCTTATCTCGATTTTTGTAACAGAATCCAACATACAAGAAGTACCTTAATCGCGAAGGTTAATGTAATACGCGATGACAACTTGCGAGCAAGCAAAATCACTATATATGACAATATGGCGTTAAACGTTTTCCTGTATAATTTACCAGAGGACCTTTTGCGCATCGTGCGATTGAAGGGTGCTACGTCACTGGAAAATGCATTAAGCATAGTTCTGGAGGAAGTAAATTTCCTATTTCAGTATAACGCCCGCAATAAAATGACAAAAATGCCAAGTGTCATGCCACCCAGACCAATGGCTTTTCCCCAAAACGTACAACCCCAACAGGCCTTTAAATTTGGCATCCCCAATAGTGCGCCTAATGCAACACCTAGGCAGTACCCTTATAACCCGTTAGTGCAACAGTCACAACCACAACAATTTAAATTCGGCATCCCACCAAGTAAACAAATTAAATTACCCAATGCAGCCCCTCAACAATTCGGATTTAGGCCGCAACTACCCCAGCAACCTTCAGGCTATAAGCCTCAGTTTGGAATGACACCCCAAGTAGGCTATCGACCAGCCATAAATCAAACACAGCAGCAATTCGGCTATAGACCAAATTTTGGACAGCAACAGTTCGGCCTCAGGCCAAGCTTCAATCAAACTCCACAGCAGTTTGGCTATAGGCCAAACTTCAATCAAGGCCAATTCGGCTATAGGCCAAACCTCAACCAAGGCCAATTCGGCAATAAGCCCCTTGCTGCGCAACAAACAACGGACGTGAGCATGCGCACGGCTCCGCCCGCAAGACCAGGGTTCCGTATGAACGAACTCTACAATATAAACGACTACGAAAATGTCGAAAACTGCTGCGACCAAATGTACATGCAGGAGACATATGAGACAGATTATAACACGTATCCCGAAATATACGAGGACAGTGCTGAACTCCCCGAAGACCTGAACTCCTCACAAGAGTCAGACCAAAATTTTCACATGGCCAAGAGCGAAAACAACCCGAGATAATACATATTAACTGTACAAAATTAAAGCTACCCTACATTGAGATACCAGAAATACAATCAAAATTCATGGTGGATACTGGAAGCTCACGCTCATTCATCAGCCCCGCTAAGGCTGACGAGTTTTTCCAGTACTATAAACGCTACGAGCCGTTTGAGGTGATAAGCACGCACGCCTCTAGTCACCACAACGAGGTTATCAAAATACCGTTATTCCCAACATTTAATAGCCCTGAATTCCACAAGTTTTACGTGTATGACGTAGACGGGCGCTATGACGGACTCATAGGTAGCGACCTACTGAAACAATTAGATGCGAAAATCGATATGAAAAACAACATGATTTTCACAAAATCGGCGAATATACGCATGATATATAACCCCAATGACGTCATCTGCATAGCTCCTCGCTGCGAGCAACGAGTGAGACTACCTACGGACTTACAAAACGGAGACGCTATTCTAAACTACGTAGAGTTCGGAGAAGGCGTTAGAATGCCTAGCGCTATAGTAAAATGCGAATACGGAAATGAAATGAAATGAAAAATGAAATGAAAAGGTTTTATTCAAAGTAGCGCAGATACTGCGGCTTAATGAACGTTACAAGTTAAACTAGGTGTCCATTTCAAAATCTGGATCATTTTGGAGAAAAAATGGACAAAAAAACTCCAAACTTAGTCTTTTCAAATTCCTTAATTAACAGAATTTACACAGATACTACAAAACTCGTGAATTTTACATGCTTGAATTCCAGACATCATTGTCATCTAAATAATCCTTAATATTATAGTAGCTCTTTTGGCACAAAGTGTACTTTACACATTTTTTGAACCGCGCTTCAGTCAAACTTAATATATCTTCAGGGATTTTATTGTAGAAGCGTATACAATGCCCCATGAAGGATGTATTAACTTTTGCCAGCCTAAATCTTGGGATCAAAAGTTTATGTTTATTTCTAGTATTTACATTATGTTGGCTACCTGCAGTTTTAAAGTTGCTAATATTTTTCCTGACATACATAATATTTTCATAGATATACTGACTGGCAACTGTCAGGATGTTTGTTTCTTTAAAGAATTCTCTTAACGAGTCTCTACTGCCTAGCTTATAGATGAATCTGATCGCTCTTTTCTGCAAGACGAAGATGGTCTCAATGTCCGCTGCCCGTCCCCACAGTAGTATGCCGTAGGACATGATACTATGGAAGTAACTAAAATAAACGAGCCTGGCAGTTGCGACGTCAGTTAGTTCCCTAATTCTTTTAACAGCATATGCTGCAGAGCTAAGCCTATTTGCCAATTTTTCTATATGAGGACCCCATTGAAGCTTTGCATCAATTGTGATACCTAAAAATACAGTTTCTTCGACAAGGTCTAGTTTGTCCCTTCCCAATATAACTTTGCTGTCAACTACTTTGACATTTGGTAGAGTGAACTTTATACATTTTGTCTTTTTTGAATTTAACAATAAGTTATTAGACGTAAACCAGTTTAGTACCTGAGAGAGAGCAGCATTAGTATTGTCAAGGTCATCTTCTTGTCTCTTAATTTTGAAAATAAGTGACGTGTCATCTGCAAATAGTACTATCTCTGACATATTTTGAACCATGAACGGCAAATCATTTACATATACGAGGAAGAGGAACGGCCCCAAAATCGATCCCTGTGGTACTCCTATCCTGACCTCTGACCCTGAAGATTTAGTTCTATTTATATCAGCTCTTTGAATTCTTCCTTCTAAATATGATGTCATAAGTTTTAGGCTATTCCCGTTTATACCATAGTGCTTTAATTTTAAAAGAAGTGTTTTATGGTCAACGCAATCAAATGCTTTTGACAAGTCACAGAATACGCCTATAGCATCCTTGCGATCTTCCCATGCACTAAATATATGTTTAACTAACATGACGCCGGCGTCCGTTGTAGAGCGCCCTTGCGTAAAGCCGAATTGCTGACCATGGAGAAGTTGATAGTCATTGAAGTGTGTAAGCAGTTGACCTAGAACTATCTTCTCGAATATTTTACTCAAAACGGGTAGAACCGAGACTGGTCTGAAATTTGAAGGATCTTGCTTATCACCACTTTTAAATAAAGGAACG
Organism: Yponomeuta sedellus; assembly: GCA_934045075.1. Lineage (NCBI taxonomy): Eukaryota > Metazoa > Arthropoda > Insecta > Lepidoptera > Yponomeutidae > Yponomeuta > Yponomeuta sedellus. The sequence goes on along the minus strand of OW203742.1, from coordinate 16,998,363 downwards.
AGCCTACTATATTTCATTAGATCTGGGAATATACCCTCATCTAGACATTTGTTAAAGATTCTGGCTAAATAGGGTGCTAGGGTGTCGATTACTGAGCTAACTACTGTTACTGACATACCCCACAAATCTTCAGTTTTTTTAAGCTTTAGCTTTTTAAACGATTTAATCACGGTATGAGCTTCAATATAATCAAACGAAAAATCGTGATCGCATAGGGGGACATTGTCTTTCAAAATAGTTTCTGCAAGAGCTGGAGAAGAGTCTAAAGGAGCTGTCGTTATAATTGGAACATTTGTAAAGAACTGTTCAAAAGCCGCAGCAATGTCTTCATTTGAGGTTATTAATTTATTATTTATTTTAAGTGCAAATTCGCGATCTCCCAATTTGGATTTACCAGTTTCCTTATTTATAATAGCCCAAATTGTTTTAGATTTATTAGAAGATTGAAGGATTTTTGATTTTATATACTCGCATTTTGCTTTGTGGCAGACGGCCTTAAATAATTTTGAATATAGTTTTACATACTGTATAAAACTGGGGTTGTATGTATATGTTTTTTTCTCATACAGTGAATAAAGTGTGTCCCTACTTTTTCGGATGCCGGCAGTGGCCCATTCACTAAATTGTAATTTATTTTGTTTGCAGGATATCTGTTTTAATTTAAAAACTTTTTCAAAACTATCTGAAACAGCCTTGAAGAAATCTCGATAGAGAACATTAGCATCTTGAGTTTTATTTTTTTGAATAGGTAATCTTTTTTTTAAGTCAAGTTTAAACAATTCTAGTTTTTTATTTGTTATCACCCTGCAGAGTACATCTTGCTCTATTTTTTTTAAATCTGCTTTAAAATGTACAATTTGACCACTGTGGTCTGATTTAAGACAATTCACTGTAGAATAATGGGAAAATTCACAGTCACAGTATACGTTGTCAAGGCAGGTGGCGGTGGTTTCGGTAATCCTGGTGGGCTCTAAGAAAATATTCATCAAATTAAAAGACTTAAAAATAAGTTTTAATTTAGCACTCGAAGGGGAATCTACAAGCAGGTTTACATTAAAATCACCACAGACTATAACCTTCTTATTATTACTGCAGGCTACTTTTAATACATCCTCTAATACAGATTCGAATACACTGTAATCACTGGTGGGGGGCCTGTATACGCTTACTACAATGTGTGACGATAATTCAACACAAGATAGTTCAATTATTTTTTCAACAGAAAGCCTGCAAATATCTTTCCTTTCTTTAAATTTTAAACCATCCTTTACTAGTATTAAAGATCCCCCATGCAATGCTAACTTTCTATTGTAGCAACTGGCTAACTGATAATTATGTACAGAAAAATTCGGCTTACGGCTACGCAACGACCGTCATACAAAACACCCAGAATGAAGAGGCCATCCTGACCATAACCAGCCCCTTTATTGTAAAAAAATACAATAGTGAACAATGTGAGCTTAATAGCATAAGGCCCCCTACAGATCAAATACTCACCGACAATCTAGAGAAATTACGCCTAGATCACATGAACTCGGAAGAACGAGAAGGCATACAGAAGCTTTGTAAGGAATATAAGGACATTTTCTACACGGAACAACTACCCCTGACCTTCACAAATGAGGTGAAACACCGTATAAGAACCCACAATGAGGATCCTATCTATATTAGGCCCTACAGACAGCCGCAGGCAGTCAACGACGAAATTGGACGACAGGTCGACAAAATGCTCGTGAATGACATCATCAAAGAGTCACACTCCCCCTGGAGTGCCCCTGTGCACCTAGTGCCCAAGAAGGCAGACGCCTCAGGTGAAAAGAAGTACAGACTAGTAGTAGACTACAGAAAATTAAACGAGCAGACCATAGACGACAAGTATCCTCTGCCAAACATTACAGATCTATTCGATAAATTGGGTAAAAGCAGCTACTTCACCACCCTTGACCTAGCAAGCGGCTACCATCAAATAGAAGTGGCAGAGGAGGACCGCCAAAAAACGGCATTTACGACACAATCAGGTCACTACGAGTTTTCCCGCATGCCCTTCGGTTTAAAAACCGCACCGGCTACATTTCAAAGGGCAATCAACAACGTACTACGAGGACTACAAGGACTACATTGTCTAGTTTATCTGGACGACATTATCATCTATTCGTCAAGCTTACAGGAACATCTAGAAAAGCTACGTCTAGTATTTGACAGACTGCGTAAAACGAACCTCAAGGTTCAACTAGACAAGTCAGAATTCTTAAGGAAGGAAGTCCTTTATCTAGGACATACTATAACCAGCCAAGGACTCAAGCCCAACAATGAGAAAATCAAGGCAATACTCAACTACCCTTTGCCTCGGACAACAACAGAGATCAAAAGCTTCCTTGGACTAATTGGCTATTATAGGAGGTTCATAAAGGATTTTGCTAAAATAACACAACCTATGACAGCCCGGCTAAAGAAGAAACGAGCTATGCCCATCAGCGACGAGAAGTATATAGAGTCTTTCGAGAAGTGCAAGGAACTGTTAGTCAATGCACCGATACTACAATACCCGGACTTAGACAAACCATTTATACTGACAACGGACGCTTCAGACTTTGCCCTTGGAGCTGTCCTCTCACAAGGACCTGTCGGGAGCGACAAACCGGTCGCGTATGCGAGTCGCACCCTTAATGACGCAGAAACAAGGTACAGTGTCACTGAAAAGGAATTACTTGCAATTGTCTGGGCAGTGAAACACTTCCGTCCGTACTTATATGGCAGGAAATTCCTGGTCATCACCGACCACAAGCCCCTCCAATGGCTTAAGTCCTTAACTGACACCAACAGTAGACTCACCCGGTGGCGCTTAAGGTTAGCCGAATATGACTTTGACCCTGTATATAAAAAGGGAAAATTAAATTCCAATGCAGACGCCCTCTCGCGTATTCGAATCAACGCGTTAGACAACTTGTCGACTCAGGCAAACGTAGACAAGGAGGAAAATAGAGGAGAGTCTATAAAACAACTCACCAGGGAAATTAAACAATTAGGGAAACTTCAAAAGAAAACCCTTGCACAAATCCCGGAAAAACCAATGACAATTTCAGATTCTAGTTCAGAACACCCTATAACTATTGACTCTGATACAGACAGGACATTATCATTAGGACGCAGGTCCCCATATTCCATGGCCAGCCCTTCCAGTGGAACCATCACAGCAACCGAGAGAACATCTGGCACTGAGACAGCACACTCTGGCCAAGACATGGAATCCCAAGGCATCCCGATTTTACAAGAAGCTGTAGACACAAAACCTAATCAAATCTTGGTTTTTACGTGGCAAATCGATAAACTCTCCGTAAAAGACCTTTCCAGGGAAAAGCAGAGAATTTTGGAAGTGCATTTACCTGTAAATCGACCCGATTTGGTTAAACAGTTTCTTAAGGAATACATAAAGAACAAATCTAAATATTACATCTATTTTGAAGATGAGGAGCACCGTAAGCAGTTTACGGAAGCCGTTATATTCCTCTTTAAGAAAGAACTGGTTCAGTTCTATGAATGTACGAAACGAGTTATCTATATTGACGATGAAAATGAACAACTAGATATTGTCCGCAAATACCACCACGGAAAAACGTGTCATCGCGGAATCAAGGAAACTATGGCCCACATCAAGCGCACATATTTTTGGCGTAATATGGACCAAATAATATCCAGCGTAATAAACTCATGTGAAATCTGTCTTAAAATGAAGTATGACAGAAAACCTCTGAAACCACAACTTCAACTTACTCAAACACAAACAAAACCCTTAGAGGAAATATTCATAGACCTATTTTCTATCGAAGGTCACTATTACCTCACTATAATAGATGCGTTTAGTAAGCTCGGACAGGCTTTCGAAATCGCCAACCGATCTACACCAGAAGTGGTTAGAGCCCTCATAAGATACTTCTCTTTTTACGGCTTACCCCTAAAAATTAGTGCAGACCCCGGATCCGAATTTAATAATGCCCTGATGAAGGAACTTCTCTCTTTATACAAAATAGACATCCACATAGGCACCCCTAACAACCCTAACTCCATGGGCCTAATAGAGAGATTCCATTCAACTATAATTGAAATTTACAGACTAGCTAAATACGAGCATAAAATCACAGACGCCGCGTCAGTTATGACGTATGCAGTAATGGCGTACAATCATAGTATACATTCTACTACTGGTTTAACCCCATTCGAAGTTTTATTAGGTCACACAGATTCGCGGCACGCCTTTGACGCCGACTTTGATAAACAGTACACCCAACAGCTAGTCAAAGAGCATGCCAAACGCACTAGGTACCTATACCAACATTTAGCTGACCAGACCATCAGGAAAAAGGAAAAAATAATTAAGAAAAGAGGAGGCGAGAATGAATTCCAGATAGAGCCCGGGGATACCATTTACGCCAAAGGGACGAATAAGCGGTGTAGTAAGGACAAACCTCGTTACTCCCAGGCTTTAGTGACTGGTGAAGCCGTCAGGAACATAGTCCCCATTCGAGTTGGTAACCGTGATACTACAGTGCCAATTAAGAATGTGAAACGCCCTCCACAGACACCTGCTCGTCCTGGCAGTGGTCCTGATGATGAGGAGCCAGGCCCTTCAACTTCAAGAACTAAATAACAACCCAGGCATCTTACCCGTCAAGAACGGCGTTGCGGTTCTTAGCATAGACAAATGGGTCATAGCGAAGACGCTCGACTTTAAACCAGTCGCAGACGATTTGCAGACTAATGTCGCAAGAACATCGCAACTGAATAGGTTAGTTAGTACTTTAAGTGATAATTTTACGTGTAATTTTGTAGATTTAAGGATACAAACAGAGTTTGTTAAGAATTTAACCATTGAAAAGCTTCAGCAAGTGGCACCTTCTATTCGAATTAAACGCGGACTCATTAACCCCATTGGTTCAATAATTAAACTAATTACCGGAAATCTTGATAACGACGACGCCATTAGGTATGATAAAATGATCAGCGACATGAAATCTAATCAAAATCGTAACGACAAGAAATTGACACTGATTACCGAAATGGTCCACACACTAGCAAACTCTACATTTAAGTTGGACGATAACCTCATTCAGATTAATACGGATATCAAAAGATTAACTGCTGACGTAAACAATATTTTGACAAAGGAATTTTCTAATCATCTGGAAAACCAAATTATTAACACCTATAACATGTTAATCCACAATTTTCAAGCGATTCATATTAAACTGAATGAGATAGAAACTAGCTTAGCATTAAGTAGATTAGGCATTTTACACCAATCTGTAATTGAGTCGAGTAAGTTACTGCATCTTCTGAAAAAGGTAAACGAAGTAGTAAAACTAGTTTTTCCACCTAACATGGAAAATTTGGTTAGGATTGAACAAAGCATTACATTAAAAGCCTATTCTAAGGTAAACCTAATAACTTATCTTTTGGAAATACCACTGATTGACACGGACACCTATATCTACTATAGACTCTACCCTTTACCTGTATTGTCCCATAACCGCACTATTGTTATCCTACCCAAATATCCCTACATCCTGGTGAAAGGATCGAAGATCAGGCTGCTTACTCGCCCATGCAAGGAGATCGACGAGTCCAGCTTCTTATGTCTCGATGATGACATCTCGCACTATGTACAAGACACTTGCATCATAGAACTAATGACGTATGCCGAAAAGGTGACGTCATGCTCTCAGGTTCCTGTAACTATTGAAAACGTGAGGATTCAGCCAATACAACCCTATAGATGGATACTATATAGCAAGGAAGAAAGACTATTATCCCGAACCTGTGCCGACGAAACGTTCCACCAGAAGATCCATGGCACCTATATACTCACCCTAGATGACTTATGTGAGGTAAACATCGGCAATCTGAGCCTGAAAATGCGGCATGGGGATGTGGATAGCTTCGAGTACCAGAAACTGCCCTTAGTGAACTTACCTGCTGTAAACCAACCCGCAGTCAGTACACCTTCAACCCCTGTGAACCTGGAAGGCGTGAATCTCGATGATCTGAAGTTCCTGTCGTTAGCTTTAAAGAAAAGTGTCAGTGAAAGTGGTGAAAGTGAAAGCCCAGTTATAATGGTGAAAAGTGTTAGCATCTGGACAGTTGGACTCTATGTAGCGCTCCTTATATTAATGTGTATTTTAGCATATAAGTATCGACTTAAGCTGTTGCAGATGTTTCCTCGAAGTTCTTCTCCTTCAGAAGAGAACTTCGATCCTAAGGAGGGAGGAGTTACGGCTGCCGACTCTACTAATAAAGCTGGACCAAGCAGAATCTTCTCTGCGGTCTAGACGCTGAATCGGCAGGCGGATGTTGTCGCGCCAGCCACCTGCGGTGGCCAGGCCTAGTTATAAGTTATTAGAATAAGGTAGTCTTAGACCAGGGCTTGTACTGAATACATGTCTTAATTAATAAAAATTAGTATTTTTAAAACGTCCTCCGGCCCGCACAATACTTGACTACCTTGTGTCGTGGGTACCAGAAACAGCGACATCACAAACATGTAAACATCCAAGACCTGGGGTGTTTTTTTTATCCCCAGCCGGGGATCGAACCCAGGATCAGATCTGTTAGGCAGATGCTTAACATACCTAAGCGCTTGAAATTGCCAATCCGCGGTGGGCACGCATGATAATTAGGGCCACACCCTTTCCTGAGAGGTTGAAGTGGGACTTAAATATGTTACCTAAAAAGTATTTTATGTTTTGGAAGTAAACCAGCGCCTAAGTCTTTCTTTGGCATCATGCTGAGACTGGCCCATTTTTGACAACTTTGTATTTCTAAGTTTTAGGTACGAGTAAAACGTGTTCTGTGGATTACTAACTTGACAAGTACCGACAGTCTGTTAGCTTTTAGATTATACCTAGGTTACTATCGGATAGAATCGGATATATTCGTAGAAATATCGGAACTAATGTGTCACTTAATTTCGAAAAACTTTTCAAAAAAAATAGTGAAGATAAGTTTAATACAGAGCAGGAAGTAGTATTACACTCGTGTGCTTTCGGCAAAAACCGAAGCCTACTCTAGAGCCCGAGGTATATTCTAAAACCTAACAGACTGGATACTTTGTAAACTTATTAATTTGATTATGCACCTTATGTGTGTAATCTTTTGTAATGTTGCCAAATAAAGTTTATTCTCATTCTAAAAAAACAAGCACCTAACTACAATACGTAACACAAGGACTTATACAGAATTTCCATTTTGAAAATTGCTGATGCAGTGTGCACAAAGCAGATCCGCCTCGGCCGCGGTTGTTCCTGGCACGGCTGCCCTCGAACGTATAATTTCCCATTTCAATTCTGCAACGTGCTAGCTTGTGTACACTTTGCCAACTGTCATCACATCAGAGTTCTTATGTAGTATGTACTTATCTACCAAACTGGAATCAGGCGTCTCTTTTTCTTTATGTTTATCTTTGTCTTTCAGTCTCTATCCAAGTATAGTGTGTATTATAGGTGTTTTGTGTATTTGTGTATATTTTTTATATATAATTACAATCTAGTCTTAATAATTGTCCAAATAAATATCTCATCATCCCCATCACCAAAATATTTACATCACTGAAGAAAATACTTATTAGTATTAGTGTTAATAAATTATTTTATTAGGCTTTTTTTTTCTTTGTTAATAAATTATTTTAAATTTTAGTAAAGACAAAAAATATTCAGCGTATATTTTATTGACGAATACGTCAACAACTAGGTGATCTACTAAGAGCACCTCTTTTCAGGCTGAAATGGTTATTTTGTTACACCACGCTAAAACAAATCTATAGATTTTTTGCTGCAAGCGTTACCGTTTAAGCACAGATTAATTAGGTCCGAGTACCTAGTTTCTGTGTAGGATGGACAAGAGATGAGAAATTAAAAGTGAAGTTACTGCACCTTCATGGAGCGCTGTGGTAGCCCTAACTTTCGTTTACCCTATATTGCTATTATAGGAAAGGCTTTTTGTCTGCTCTGCGGTACAACCATGCGTGACGCATGCAGCTCGTAGACGTAAACAGTCGACAGTACATCAACCCATCAACCTTTACACGCATGCAAAAATTATAATTTATATATTTCCTTTCCACTGAAGATCCAAAGTCCTCTCTCTCAGTGGGAGAACGCGTGCCCACCGCCGATTGGCGATTTCAAGCTCTGAGGCATGTAAAAACCCTCATTGATTGAACATCTCAGACACGATGTTTCCTTCATCGTTAGCCAGTATTGCCACTACAGATTCCCAAATGTACGTGACTTACAGAACAAAGTCATTGGTACATTCAAGGGTGGTAACATTTGTGGAAAGCGCTACCTCTGCGCAAATGGTAATGAAATGAAATATATGGGTAGATATCCTTTTATCCAATGAATTGAAATATTTGAAACCCGGTTTTTCAGATACATCGCCATATATGATTTCGATATTTTTTAGGGTTGTAACTTTAAAAACCTAACGTAAATACGTAACCTAACGTCAAACCGTTGGTTATATGAAGTTTCTTCATTGTTCTAGAAAACGCTTGTGTATGAAGTGTAAGGATATTGCTATGTTTTGCCAACTCTGTTTCTTGTACGGGTTTTAATATAACCTTATTTTTTCACCGGAGTTCACTGAACCAATCATTGTTGCGGCTTACAGAGAAATCTTTCCTGACAATTAAAAACAGATATGTATTGGTCTTCCAAAACCAATTTTGATTACTCGTATTACCAATTTGGGTGTGCGTTAGTGAGAGAGTGAGTGGTGTGAACAACAAAATTGTTTTGTTCTGCAGAGAATCTCTGATCCATACCTCCCACAATTTGTACTAGGCGCGCATGAAACAGAGACGCTCTTGGAATCCGCTTCGAACGATTTTACTACGGAACGCCGCGCGCCGCGCCGCCGCCGCCGCCGCCGGTTGGGTTTCCTTTCGCATGAATGATACGCTGTGTGGGTGAAGTGACCTTTCAGTTCTGCAACAGCAATGTGTTTTATTCGTCCTAACGATATGTTTAGATTAGATGGTAGCTTTCTTTATTGTACATAGGTGGCCGTCTAACAGTCTAGTCTGTAACAGTCCCCTTTGCTTTACCAATAGATCCTAAGTTTATTACTTGATATTCCTGGTATCCTAGTCTAGGAAGTATTGAACTTTAACCGTCGTCAATTTAGTAGGGACATGCTTGCATATGAAATAATGCGCAATAAGACATGAAATATGTACTTATTTACGCATTTTTAGACTCTTTTGTATGAATTAAGCTCTGCCCCGCGGTATTACTCGCGGTTTATCGATTTTGCCATGGGAATAGCATATTTTCCCGCGGTGAAATGTAGCCTATGTGTGTTTATAGTGGTCGGAGTAGGTATATTGAATTAAGGTCACTGACATCAAACGTATATGTTAATATGGATACGCCTCCGAGTTTCCGGATTATTACGATAAAAATACCGGAACATCGAAATTATTACATGAAACTAGTTAAAAATGTATCAATACTCTCAACGCTATGCTGCTAGTGGCGTAGATGACCAGAATTTAATAGTAAAAAATGACTGGTGTGTAAAAACCTTGTTGTAGTAAAAGTGTTGGAGTAAAAGCCTAAGCATGTATAAAATGATATAATAATAATATTCATTTCAACACACGACATCCGGCAAACAGGGTCTTTTGTCCTCTTATCTCTATGCTCAACGCATCTGACCAATTAGAATCAAGTATCCAGGATGACTCATTGACTGTTTGTTCGAAAACAATGCGCTCGCACCGACATCCAGACCAAGTGGCTCACTCACTTATTTCGGTTCGTGGAGTGCGCTTATTTTATGTGTTGTGAATATCTTGACTTGACCCTGGCTTGTTTACTGTCTTCTGAAATCTACTTAAAACGACGAATTTGGCTTATAACTACGGACATCGATTTATTACTCTTGGATTGGGCCCATTTGAAGTTGTTTTTGTACGGGTAAGTTTTAATTATTTTCACTATTTAAGAAGGTTTTAGAACTTGGAAACAGTTAAAAAAATCACTTTATAGCAATCATCACAGCGCATGAGAGTCCGGTTTACCAAATTTTTGGAAACTCCGGTACATTCCGGAAGAAATGCATGTCCATGTTATGATATCATGACGCAAGTATCTAAAATCAATATACCTACTCCGACCACTTATAATCCCGGGTGTCAGCTAACTCCATACCAAATTTAATAAAATCGCTCCAGCCGTTGAGACGTGAAGAAGTAACATAATTTTTTTTAAATTGTCCTCAGCACGAGTTAGTGCAGAAAACTAACTCAGCACGAGTTAGTTTTCCTATGAAACCCTGGTCTCGAACAGTCTCGATCAAAAAGCTGTTTGACTGAATTAGGCCCAAACGGACGGTTACACATTGGACGGTAACCGACGACGACGACGTCTAGGGGCCTGAAAAAATTTGACATTTATTTTCTTATTCGAATTGAATCTAGCAACAAAAAATGTCACACTATAATATAAAAAAAACATGCATAGTACGATATCCAATAAATTTTCGTCAAGAACACAGAACACATAAAATAATAATAATTTAAGCACACAAAAAAAACCTAACTTATTAAGCCACTCCGGAAAATATCTGAACCAAGGGATCCCAACACCCTGGCAGCATTGCTACGCTGCACCGCCAAAGAGACCCTCTGTACCAGATACGCACCGTCAAGCCCCACGGTCCCAGGTCCCACGGCCCACGGTCAAGCGGCGACCCAGCTCCCTAACAAGGATCTTGGTCTGAGTCCCCCAAACTCCCATTGTCTCTACAGCAAATAAGTGACCTTAATATTATGTGCGTTAGGAAAAATATCGATGTCAACCCTTGTATGTCCTAACTGCAGCGCAGAGGCGTTCTCTCATAGAGAATATGGACTTAGAATGCGGACATTTTAAATACACGTTCATTTTCCTATATGTGCCCACCGCGGATTGGTAATATCGCTTAGGTATTAGAACTAAACAGATTTATATATGTATACACAGGTTTATATATAAACAGGTTATATATGGTATGTTTTCCTTCACAGTTTGCACTCTCAAACTTTGCCACTATAACTTGACAAAATGTAAATAACTTAGAAAACTAAGTCATTGGTACATTGCCCGTACTGAGAATCGAACCTGGGTCTCTCGCATCCGAGTCCATTGTTCTACTCACTGGGCTACCACCACCGCTCTTCAAAATCAAAGCATTTTATTGAAATAGAAAACTCCAAACTTAACTATTTTATTTTTCAGTCTTTTGATACTTTAACAGAGTTTACTTATATTTTTGTAGCCTTTACACTTTTATGGCCTACATAAAAAAATCTTGGTTTGATTTATTGATTTGAAGCGTCTTTTTCACACAGAAAAGACTTGGGGAGAGGGCCCCAAGTCTTTTCTGTGTGTCTCAGGCCTCAAGTCCTGATCGTTGGGTGGGCAGCGGACAGACAAACACGTACGAAACAATCTAATAGATATTATGTAACTGTCTTCTATTGTTATGCCTGTCAGAGCCATTCGGTATCGATTTGGGACCTGTTTTATAATACCCGCCATTTGTGAGTAGAAATGAACCGGGAAGAGTGTTCTGGAATGGGGGAGGCGATCACGTAAGTCCTCCACTCTATGGAGTTGTGGTAGCGGAGCGGTAGGGTCGCCGGCTTCTTAATCGTGAGGTCGTGGTTTTGAATACCGGCATGTACCAATGGCTTTCAAACTTTCAAACTTTGAAATTCAAAGTCATGTAAGTACATTTGTGAAGTTATAGTAGCAATACCACTCGCTAATCGTGAAGAAAACATCGTGAGGAAATCCTAATGTCTGGAGTGTAAACATACCTCAGCGTCTCCTAAGTACCTACAATGGCGCAACTATGAGGCTAAGTGCTGATATCTCATGTCTAACTCTGTTTGGAGGTGTCTGATTTAGCTTACTCGCAACTGTCAAATACAGACATATTTTGACACTTTAAAGTCGTCTAACTGCTCAACCCGATAGAGTGGAAAGTTACCTAATACAAGGGCAGGCCATGAACGTTGGAAAATTAATTCATAGCTAATACATTTTATTTATCGGGTAAGCGTACAAAGTGCAACTATATAAGTTACATACATTATACTTATGTAACTTAAATAGTGAAGGTGCCACGGGACGCTGCATAAATTATCTCATTATGCTAATTATATGCAGACTTGGATCTAGCCCTTAACGAAAAAACGTTCACGCAGTATGCTAGATACGACAAGAATTAATCATTTTGATTAATCTTATCATTATAAATTGTATAAAAGAATTTACACGTTCAGTCTGGCGTCAGTTCAGTCCGTGACCTTGATCAAACTCGGATTGACGCCAGACTGATGAATGAAGCATCAAAATATTCGAATATCCGTCAGTCTGGTCCATCAGTCCACTGGATAGACACTCAGTCTGCCGCCAGTCTAACCAGACTGATGGAATTTACTGACGCCAGACTGAACGTGTAAACTCCGTCTATGAAGTTTGAATTCGATAAATTTACTATAAAATTTACAACATACATAACTTCACGCCTGTATCCCAGAGGGGTAGGCAGAGTTTTTTTCAGTTTTAAGAGAATCTTCTCCCCTGTCCATCACCATTTTGCGAGTGTTCGTCTGGCTAGGACAAAAATGAGAGTGTGTTACTAATTATCACTGTCTTGCAATCCTCCACCAACCCGGACTTGGCCGTTGGTGTAGAGTCAATAGGTGCGGAGCCAACCAATTCGCGGGTTTCCTCACGATGAGTTCCATCACCAGCGCGGGTGTTAATGCTGCTACAAATTCGCAGATGTACGTAACTATATGTACCTACTTATCCCACACCTAACTTAGGGTTAACTTAAAGGTTTGCCTTCTTAATTTTAGTAGGATAATGTGAATTCGCCTCAAGATTTTTCGTTTTTTCATTACCATCGAAACAGAATCGTAACCAGCCCGTTACATAAACAGAGAAAAAAAAGCAAGAAAAGTTGTGGGAAGTACCTACCTACCCCTGTTTCGCCGAGCTCTGACGCACAATCTCTCCCTACGCCCTTAGGTAGATGCCTAGTTGTGTAACCTAACCCGACTGGCTATGCTACCCTGATACGCTGCCGCTGACACCCGGTACAGCCTTCAGCCTTGTTTTACTGGTTTTTTTGTAATAAAAAAATGGTGGGGTTCTAAGTTTGGAGTTAGGATTGCCAGGCCCAAAAATACAAAGCTGGACAAGCCAGACATATAAGGGTCCTAACTAGCGCCACCAATGGAATAAAAATCATGTCTTGTTTTTTAATAAGTTTCGTACAAAAAATAAAAAGTATTCTAATTTGTTGAAAGTAATTTTTGGTAGACAGCAAATAATTTCATAAAAAGGGTACATGCAACCGTATTAAATAATTTTTCTGTGTTAGTGAAAAAGGTCTGTAAAATGTTATCGCACGTTTTCAGCGAACTTTGATATTTTCGTGACATTTTCCTAGTTCTGCCGTGCATTGTACCTATAGGTTGTGTAAGCCTACAGGCCATGCTTGCCTGGTAGGCAGCCATAGACAGCTATTACAGCCTTCAAATAAAATTGCTAACCGAGTTAGAGTTACCTGTTCGAACTTTTATTATTTAATCTCAATTTGCCTCTCTCTCACACATAGATATAGTTCCTAACTTTAACGAATTAATAACTTATAAACCATTTTTAGGTGCGAAGGTAAAATTTCCGTGCGACTTGCACGGAAATATCAACATTTTATTTTCATTTTATTTTATTAGAAGAATTTTTGTTACTAATTCACAAAGTACGAACGACCTTTGATTATAAACGAAACATGAAATAGAAAATAACGTAAGATTATCAATATAATAAAGCGCTCGTGGCGCTTTATTATATTGATGCTTCGCAAGGCACGTTCAGCCGTTGGTGCCGGCTGTCATGTAATGGCATGGCAGTCGTTAAGCCATGTCTGAGGCCTTATGGGCGGCTTGATAACTTCTGACCGTACGGCCCGCCACTGTCTTACAATCCTCCACCAACCCGGACTTGGCCGCCGTTGTGGAGTAGGTATGGCCTAACCTCCCTTCGTTGCAGGAAGAGACCCGTGCCCCAGCAGTGAGGACATACAAGGGTTGATATCCAATACAATATAATATTTATTATTATTTTTATTTAAATTACATTGTATTTACAATTATATGGACTATCAACCTTCTGTCAGACATTTCATATGGATTTCTTTTCGCAAACGTGAGGATTCCCGCATGATTTGATGCGTATAGGCCTCAGAGTGCTTAGTGCGAGTTTGACAGATCCAATCGAATAACTTTACTACCGCGTTAATCGAGCATTGAGTAGTAGGTATGAGTAAGTTAACCGTTCGAACTGGCAAAACGCTGTCACAGTACAACTCGCACTCGCGTTTCGTGTTTTGGCTGGTAATCGTGTTCACTTCTCAACGCAAACCATTACAACTCGCATTCAGCAATTTTAATTCCCATACTTGTCGCTAGGCCTCGCCGCGTCTTATCTGTCTGGGCTTCGTCCCATCCGCATTTTGTAAGAATGAGAATTAATAAAAAGGTCTGGCAGAAAGAAAAGAAGGGATCAGGTGATCTTTCAGGAGCAAGTTGCATGATCCCGGTATCTGCCTACCTATCCATCTCGGGATACAGGCTTGAAGTTATGTTGTGTTTGTAATATTACCTTAATTCTCGTCGTCGTTTCGCCAGCGTTGCAGTTACCGTCGTCACGGGAATGAGTATCGTAAATCATTAAGAAATACTGTTGTGTTTATTGTGAATTAAAAGGACGACGCGGTTTATGCGCGTCTACGCCCCGCGCCCTTTTCTATGTGAACCACACCTTATCTCTCTGGAACAATCTGGAACCATGTGACTTTTTGCACAATTCCTTTGACCGTCGCTTTACATCTCCTGCGGACTTAAGCCCTTACCTACGCAAATCACAATCGTACGCCGTTTACAACTCAAACTAAAAACAATATATACAGACCAAACGCCTTTGTGACAACCTCAAGCAATTCCACAGCTTCTGTTAACGACCCGATCTGAAAAACAGTCCTCGTACAAGGTCTAAGTCATGTCACCACGGAGTGACGCACATTGGCTTTACATAGAAGACATAGGAGTTGTGTGACTGACCGGCTTATTCATACAAAACAAACGGGAATGTGATTAGGCGGGACGGACTCAGGACTTTTTGGGGGGAGTTCAGGGGCTACCTATATAGGTGGTATGACTGCAGTTGCGCGTGTTGTGCGCTTTACGGTCTCACAAGTCGCGATTTTTGACGTTAAAACGCGTCGTAATGCTACCTACGCAGGAGCTAACTATCGCTATCAATAAGAAAAAAATGCGTTTACATTGGTTTTGCAAAAAGAGAACCTGATTATGATGACAGCAATCTATTGAACCTGCAGTACCTGCTTCAGTCAACAGGCGTTTTAATAAAATGCCTTAAATTCGTTGGTTATTAGCTGTAGGTACATAGTTAATTGTTGATGTTTACTTAGATTATAGTCGTGTTTTTTTCTGATTTTAGTGAATGAACTGTAAATTTAAAAACCTATTTAGAGGCTAAAAATTTCACCCATGCCGGGATTCGAACCCGCAACCTCTGGCTATCCGTACCAGAGGTTGCGGGTTCGAATCCCGGCATGGGTGAAATTTTTAGCCTCTAAATAGGTTTTTAAATTTGTTCCTTAGCACGGGTTAGTGCATTAAAAATAAAAATAGTGTAACTGTAAATTTGTTTAAAACCTAAAACATGAAGATAACTATTACCATTATTGAGATTCATAATGTAAACTTTTGCAATCCCTTTGAAGACGTGCGGATAATAAATACCTTGGCCTCTCACTCGCACTACCACCATCTTTTATTACTGTAAAAGAATGAGTATAGGTTTGAAAAACGTTGAAAATATATGCATTAAAATATTAAATCACCAACATTGTATACTTATGTTAAACTTAATAATAAAATCCAACGATAAAAATTTATATAAGTACATATTTATTTTTTCAGAGAGAAAAATTGGGTCATGTAGTTCAGAACTATTTAAAGAATTTTCTCCGTGAAAATGTAGGTGTGTATTATGAAAAATTTTATATCTGGAAAATTGCGATAATTTTATATCCTACACCTTTTTAAGTCCTCTTCATGCGAAATATTCTCCCACGCCATTTACTAGTCCTGGTGTCACCTGGGTATAGCCCTACCCCATATGAAGTCAAAGTTATTCGCTGAAGTTATTTATAGGGCATTAGGTATACCTACCTAATAATAAATTAAGAAATATTACTAATTTTAAAAGCAAAATGATGACGTCAAAAGAGTTACCTTTAGAATTAATACATTATGTGGAGAAAAACTTAACAAAACTCCACATTTATTCTTTTCAGACAAAGTTTTAACTTAACTAACAAGGTTTTCAATAAAATTACTTATTTATCGAGAATTATACGTAATAAAATAAAAAATGCTATTAATTATAAAAACAAAGTGATGACCTAAAAATGGTTAGCTTTAGAATTAACACATTACGCGGAGAAGAAACTAACAATGACACATCCACATTTATACTTTTCAGATAACGTGTTTGCATCACTTACAGAGTTTTCAACTTAAACTTTTAAGCCTGGTTTAGTTACAGTGTTTTGTTCACGTCATTTGAATGTAATTTTCATTTGGAAGAAAAGAGACAAAACACTGCATAGTTATACAATACTTACACCAAGTTTATTAGTAAGGCTGTTTAGGTTTTCATGATTGTGTTGTGACCACCCCCCCGAGCATTGACCGGCTAGCTATCACAATACCTGCCTATTACCAAACCCAGGGTATAATTCCTTTGTCTGTCCCTGGCCAATAGAAGTGTGAAATAATCTGAAAGTACAAACGCGTCTGTAGGTGCCAGCTATGTTGAGGGTTGGTGAACCGACTTTGAATTGAATTCTGAAATCAATTCACTCGGATTCTACAGCGATGCTTTTAGGAAACAACGACCGTTTCGAAGGCCACTGGGAAACCTAACAAACTATTTATTGTTCAGGTGAATAACCAAACTACTATTAAGATTAACAAGTGCCTACTGTTGAAATGGAACGTAAATGTTTGCCTGTATCGGAACGTTTCTTGACGTTCTTCCTTTTTTGTCTGTGTCGATAGATGTCTGTCACTGATACATTGTTCTGCAGTTTTGCCTGATTAAAATCCTTTTGCATCGCTAATTTCTTCTATTATTTTCGGCCCTAAACCATCAGGTTATGGGCCCAGGACGATCTCTAAGAGTCCTGGTAATAAAATTACGTCGCATCGTCAATTTCGTCATCCCGCCACATTGCAATGGCAGGTGGTGAGTCTACGCAGATGATTGTGGTCTGTCTCTTCTTTGGAACTAACTCACAATAAAGAGTTCAAAATGTAATTTAATCTAATCACTACCCACGTGATTTAAGTAAGTATAATACATCATTTAGTAATAAAATAGAAATCGGCCTTCTACATATAGAATGGGTCTTTAATTTTGTGAAAGAATAATGTCTCGCGTCACGTGCCTATACTTTTTAATTCAACTTGGTATAAAAAATATTTGAAACACTACAAATCAAGAATAGTATATTACTAAATATATTACTGCAACAGACGCATTGATTATATTCTTTTTAATGCACTAACCCGTGCTAAGGACATTTTTAAAAACCTATTTAGAGGTTAAAAATTTCACCCATGCCGGGACTCGAACCCGCGACCTCTGGCTAACCGTGTCAGAGGTCGCGGGTTCAAATCCCGGCATGGGTGGAATTTTTAACCTCTATATAGGTTTTTAAGACGCATTGATGTTTTGATGGACTAAAACCCGAGGCACACTTAAGATAGCCTCGAATAATGCGCGGAAATTAAAACTGTGTAGTATTTACCTAGGCAGAACTTTTTATTTGAAAATACTTTTCAAATTGTATGACAAACAACGCACAACATATTTTTTTTCCTAATGTGTTCATTTCTTTTTGTTTTTTTTCATTAAATTGCTTTTTTTTGTAAGCCAATTCGTAATTAAAATAAGACATTTGATAGTTGCTATGTTTCGAAGTAAAAGATCGTTCCGTTACCTACACAACAGATTACCTTACTATGTTATTAATTGATTTAAATATTAGGGGTTAAAGTATGAAATTGCCGTTTTATTGCAATAGGTTCTTTGAATTGACATAGAATCTTCTTGGTTTGAGGTTTTCAAATGAACTTTTTTCAAATGGTTTCTATGATGTTCTTTTTTTAAAAAATGTGAAACATTTGAATATCGACTTTCAATTTTTTTTGTTATTAAATTATTAAATTTATATATATAAATAAATAAATCCCTTTTTCGCTTGGTCACGGCATCACGCGTGAATGGCATGACCGATTTCACTAATTCTTTTTTGTTGTATTTGTAATTATAAGGAGAAAGTTATTATGTAAAAAAAAATGTATTTGTTATATTTGTTCTTTTTATTATTGTACTAGCTGACCCGGCGAACTTCGTACCCCCCTATAATCAATAAATATCTGTTACCTTTTTATCTGAATTAAGTTAATTTCTTTATTAAGTATAATTACTTTATTAAGTATTGCTTTTGGTAGAAATTAACTTAATTCAGATAAAAAGGTCACAAATATTTCTTGATTATAGGGCGGTACGAAGTTCGCCGGGTCAGCTAGTGTCTTATAAAAGTAAGGAAAACATAAGCGGTGCGGCCAGACACACGAACAGCACTCGTTCACGAGCATAACGCAGTGCTCAGCCATCATCAGTCTCAACCATTTTGGAGGGAGATAGATGACCCGGCCACCACGCCACCATTCGTATGACCTTAAGCAAACCTGCAGTTAAGTTTTTGTCAGTTATATAGAATGTATGTAATATAGAATATATATTATAGTTATTAATATGCAATCACGTCGTATGTACACAGTTTGTAAAATATGGTATAGTTATACCTACCTTTCTAACAATAAAATCGCAGTGGAAATGGTTTAATGTAGGGGTTGATACGCCTTTGTATCAAATACTATGTATTTTGTGCAGTTACGTATTTTAATAAATAATATTTCTTGAATTAATAAGATTAGATAAGATTAGAATTCTATATTATACACACCAGACAACAGAATACATAAAAAGGCTTACATATCTAAGCTATTGCCGTATACAAGTGGCGGTCTTATCGCTAAAAGCGATCTCTACCAGACAACCTTGAATAACCTTGTCATCCGGGACCACGGCACCTGAAAAAGCGCCGAAACGTTGGAAAATTGAAAAAATGTAATAAACGAGCATAAATCCGTATAAAAACAGTTTTATTATGTCTACTGCTCGTGTTAACCTTAGAAAATACTAACCTTGAATAAGATCAATGAATGACCAAGTTCGAGACCACTTCCCAAATTTTAACGATTTCTACCGTTTGTTTATTTTACAATTTGTTAAAATGTAGACCAAAGCTGAAAGAAATTTAATTTAGGTACCTACTTAATCAGTACTTACATATTTTTCAAAAGATTACATATAACTATAAGAAACATTTATCCAACTCCCGCATCAATACAACATTTTACAATAACGACTAAAATTCCGACCAAAAAGGTTGTCTAACCCTCACGCTACCTTGCTCTTAGTCCTTGAAGAAAAAAAAAACAAACGTTATGATCTTTTTTGTCTCAGCAGCTGATTGGGGACTTGGCAACCAACGACGACGTCACAAACACGCGCCACTATCACCAGAACAATAGAAAAATCTGGTGATATAGCTACTGAACTAAACAGCCCTAAGCGGAAGGCCACCAGATAGATACCAGTTCTTTAGTCTGATACCGTATGACATGTGCTTACATCACGCGGGCAACCACGCCCATCGCGCTATCCTTTTCTTACACCCGGATCCTTCTACCTGTCTCTTTTTCCATTGCAGCATGACCGATTGTCATTACCAGCTTATCGATTTTCAACCTTAAATTTTATGTAACAAACCTCATTTCGCTGTGTAATATCTTCGTTACTGAATCGTTCCATTTCAAGCGCAAAGCCGTCCGATACAGCTATCTCTCTTTATTAAAGAGCTCCGTTTCACCTACTCGCGTGGTCATATACTGTCACTTCTGGACGCTCGTTTGTTCAGCTAAACTGTATAGGGACAGAGATCACCAGTATTTTTGAGTTTATTACGCTAACGAGTAACCTCCTCTGTGCTGCTGCTGGTCTAGTACTTTACCGCCACGGAGTGCAATCGGCGATGTCTGCTGGAGACGTCATCATTATTTTCAATGTGATTGATTAATTGATTCCACGAATCCCAATGACACACTGAAAAACACAGATTCGTCAGAAACGTGTATTTTGTTTATTCTTGAGATCCTATTTACTGCTGATGTAGGTCAATATTTTCTTACAACCTTTGCGTCTTATACAAAAACGATTCCACTAATACACTCGTCAGTTAGACTTACGGCTTCTTAAGACAGGTCTTAATTAAATTATGATTTATAATTTAAAAATCTGCATCTTGGTTTAGCTATAAACCCTCCACAACCTAAAGTTGCGTATAAGTTTATATCAGAGCACAGAAGGTCAGACAAAATCGTTGTCATGTCAGAGGAACTTTGCGGTGTTAATTTTCTGTTGTTTCCTGCAATCGAGGATCTATTCGCAAACAACATTCTGTCACGACGATGTTTGAGGGAGTTGCAGACAGTGGTCTGACCTCAGGGGGTTATTGTGATAATTTATATTAACCCTTGGTATGTCCCCACTGCTGGGGCACGGGTCTGCATCGCAGGAAGCTTAGCCCATACTCCACCACGGCGGCCAAATCCGGGTTGGTGGAGGATTGTAAGACAGTCGCGGGCCTTACTTCAGAAGTCATCAAGCCGCCCATAAGGCCTCTGACAAGGCTTAACGACTGCCATTACATGACAGAGGGCAAAACTTCTTAACGTGCCTTTAACGAAGCACGGAAGCGCTCGGCAAAAATGCCACTAGCGGTAGTCATGGGATAATCATCCATCTAGCACCTGACTGCGCCTGTTACTTAACCCTAGTGATTGATACCAATCACTCGGTTCCACTAGACCTTCGTGGGGGCGGAGGGGGTTATTGATAGGTGTCAGTATTTGAACTGAAGAAATGTCAGTATTTGAGCACCATCTAACAGCCCCGTCTCGTTTGTTACAGAAGAGCCGAAGTCCCCTTTGGCGGTGCGCGTGCCGCCGCCGGCGCCGGCGCCGCGCACCAATGGCGTGGTGCAGCGCGCCCCCACGCCGCCTGCGCCTGCGTCTGCGCCCGCGCCGCCCGAGGTTCCAGAACATTCCAGCCCTAGAGGCAACGGCCATGGGTCAGTGTCTGTCGGCTTTACTTTCTTAGAAGGCGGTCCAGATGGGTGCATGGTATTATAGTCTGTGTAGCACTGCTAGTGTAATAAAGGGACTGAACAACTATTTAACTGGTCGATCTAATCGTCATTATTTTTTAGGTAATATATTGTATATCTATAATATAAAAATGAATCGCTGAATGTGTTGGTAAGCGCAAATCTCGAAAGCAGCTGAACCGTTTTCGCTAATTCTTTAGAATATTCCTTGAAGTACGAGGATGGTTCTTACGGAGGGGAAAATTAAAAAAAAATCCACTGTTCGTCGGTAGGAAGTACGCTGGCTCAGCTAGTATTGTAATAAATATAATTGAATTACTTGTCATTATTACGAGGCTCCAGCTGGGACGCCCTCCGACCAGGTGGGATGACGATCTGCGAAAAACTGCCGGCAGATGCTGGATGCGGTAAGCTGAGGACAGGGCGCTACGGCGCTCATTACGGGAGGGCTATGTCTAGCAGTGGACTAATATAGTCTAAAGAGGAAGAAGAAGAGGCTCCACTTACGACCTAATTCCAGCAGTCTTGAAAATGTTGCCCAAAAAGGAATAGTGTTTTGACTGAATGTCCTACTCCGACTGTAGTACTTTCTCCTCTTGTGTCTGAAATATTCTCACTCACACAACCACAGGTGAACCCGGTAACGATGACATCCTTTTGACTATTGGCCTGTATGAAATAACACACAGAGATACAATAAACTCAAGAAATATGATTAAATCTTTACCATTCAATTCCAGATTAACACTATACACTGAAAAACGTCATTTTCTTCTTCTATCTCTCTCCTCTTATACACCCTTCTCCCTCGCCACGCATACGCGGCCACCCTTCGTTTCCTATTTCGGTATTGCCATGATCACCTATATTTTAGAGTTGCCAACACCTGCTACCTGCAATGTCAAAACTGTTCATGATAATCTTCCTTCGCCGCGCGCCGCTTGAAACCCATTATGTAAAAAATACACGGGAATTCATTCCTGATCATCAATTTGACTTACGATCACAATACTTCACTATAGAACAATGCACCGTGTCGTCCGAGCCGTAAAAACGTCACATGAAAGGAAACAGTACTGGGGGGTAAATCTCTAAAATGCATAGTGGTGATAATTATAGTCCGTAATAATATTAGTCCGGGTCCGGTAATGGTCGTTTCATTCACACTTTCAGTAGTCTAGTAACCATCGCATTGCAATGGTTAAATCCGTGCTACTTAACTCGGCGCCTCGCGCGATTCGATATTCCTCGCGAGAGATGCCTATCATTGAAACTATACTATTATGTAAACTTACAATCAATGTAATATTTTGCGTAGTAATTTAAATGTTAAATAAAGAAGAAATCAATATTTAATTTTCAGGCCTAAAATCCGTACTACGCCGTTACAAGGTTATGTCAACCGTATTTTTTTGGAGTGATGTACCAAAAATAACGAAAATAATAATGTACCTGTCGTTATATTTTACATTAATTTCTTTGTAAAATATAACGCGAAAGAGAGGACGTCCTAAAACCACCTGGAGACGCTCAGTCCAGCAGGAAGCCACTATCGGGACAAACATGGAGGAGCTTGAAATAAAGGCGCAAAATCGGCCGCTACGGAAGTCCTATGTCCCTAAGGAGGGATAACAGGAAATGATGATGATGATATGCATATAACTATTTTATGTTCAATTAGGTGAATTTCGTTTAATTAAGTTTTTTTTTAATTATATTGTGCAATAAAAAGCATAACATACCTATTAGTTTATTTATTTACATATAAATCGTGAGTCGGTGGCAAAAGCTAGTTAAGAATAACGTAACGAATGCTAACGTTGATTATCTCCCATCACTAGTCATATGAAACAGACAGGTCTCAGGATCATATTCTCCCAGCGGCCGAACTGTAGGTGAAAGTCCCTTTGTTCTGGCATCCTATATTGACCGTTGTTTTTTTATGTAGGCTTCAGGCACAGGCCTTTTTCCAATAATATTGCTACTACAACTTCACAAATGCGCATAACTTAGAAGACAAAGTCATTGGTACATGCCCGCACTGGCAATCGAACCTAGCTCTCCCGTTTCAGAGTCCATTGCTCTACCCACTGGGCTACCGGTTTTTCCTTCACATGGTATTATTCTGCCGGCCCACGTTTTCCCCTCAATTTTTCTCATCATCTAACTTGAAGCTTGAAGGGTCTTTTTCAACTCGCTTGTAGTTTGGGCAGCATTTACTAGGTACGCAGGGCTGCAAGGTGCTACCTAGATTTGGACGAGATTTGAGCTGCAATGCAAAGTCGCTCGTAACTAAACTGAATACAGTGCACATCTGTAAACGTAGATGTGCTGTCGACTGTACAATAATTTCAGCGTTATTGTGGCTTCTAGGTCAGTGGCTCCCAACCTTTCTAATGAGGTTAACTAACCCCTTTAACTAAGGAAACTGATTTTACCTGCCTCCCTCCCGCCCCTTCCAAATGTTATCGGTTGTCCAAATTAGTTTTTCTTTTATCTTCCAATTATATTTATTAAAGATTCGCGATACTCATACATAGTTATGTATTAAACGGGTCAAATCGCGATTATTTATTACCCGACGTTTCGGCAGACAGTTGCCGTGGTCTCGGGTAGGCTGAAGTGGAGAGTACAGTCATAGTCACAATTAATTTTTAATTTTCCAATCATATTCCTAACCTATTCAATACATATTTGATGAATTTAATTACAGAAAAAAGAAATATACCTACCTACGCGTCGAATTGATAGCCTCCTCTTTTTTTGAAGTCTGTTATAAAATATTAGTTTGGCGGTTTGATAACTTCTGACAGTAAGGTTTGATATCGAAAATATTCGTTATTAAATTAGCTGTCGAAGTTGCAAATGGTACAATTTTATTTTAACTTCATTAAAAATATAACTCTTGTATCGTTATCGTTATCAACCCTTGTATGTCCCCACTGCTGGGGCACGAGTCTTTAGGCCTACTGCATCACGGGGGCCAAGTCCGGGTTGGTGGAGGATTGTAAGACAGTGGCGGGCCTTACTGTCAGAAGTTATCAAGCCGCCCATAAGGCCTCTGACATGGCTTAACGACTGCCATTATATGACAGCGGCACCAACGGCTTAACGCGCCTTGCGAAGCACGGAAGCGCTCGGAAAAATGCCACTAGCGGTAGTCACGGGACGCTCACCCATCCCATACCTGACCGCGCCTGTTGTTGCTTAACCAAGTGATTGATTTCAATCACTCGGTTCGCCTCGGCCACGAGCGCTTCATGTCTTGTATAAGTTCGTGTAAATAGAAAAAGTCACTAACATTAAATCGCTCGGAAACACAAGAATTTTCAGTGCGAGAAACGTGCAGCGATTTGTCATTTACGTTTAATTAAACCGATCGCGAACCTCATTACCCCCGCAGCATAGCTGTAAATACCCTCGCGAACATATTTACTTACCCACTGCACTTAACCTCAGCCAGGAGAGCACAAACGTCACGATAAACGTTTTATCCTATTATCGGCTAGTGTCATCTTGCTCTATTTCACCGCGTAAAGCGAGATGTTGTTACCCGATAGTGAGATAAAACTTTTTATCTTGACCTTGTGCTTCCCTAGCTGCCTCGTTTCGTAATAAGCTTTTATACAATACAGCTTGGAGGCGGAGTCAGCAAGAGCGGCGCAGAAACAGCGCGCCTTTCATGCTGACCTAGCCGAACTCTCGCTGTATGCTGAGCTCAAACAGTCTTGGCTTGCTGCGTTGTTGCAGAATAGAGAGCCGCCTCTCCGCTCTGTGCGCCTGGTACTGGCGCCCGGCTAAACAGCTGGGGAGCATTTCGGACGGAATGCCGCCAATCGCGATTTTTCTTTCTGCATGCAGAGCATGAAGGATGACGAAAGATTTTTAATTTCTGTTCCATAATGTGGATTTTTAATTTCTCTTCCATAACACATAAACTAAAGTTAACGAAGGTAAAGCCATTTTCAGAACTTTGATGTTTACATGTTTGTGATATCGCTGTTTCTGGTTCCCACGACACAGGTTATCCTCCTAGTATGGGGCCAGAACCTGTATGAAAATGTAATGTTACCTACGAGTATGTACGATATTTTTCTTAAATTATCTTAAGTCTGTGGGAAAACAGGTCGCAGTGTCATGGCGTCGATTCTGACGTCATGCCCAGGTAAACAAACATCGTAATCACTAGTTGTCACTTTTCACAACAAAGCACGGGTGAAGTTTTCCAGCCTAATCTGTTAACCTAAGCGTGATTTCACGCGGAGTGATTGGTGTTTCTGTCTACAATAGACTAGTTTATTTGTAAGCGACGACATGGATTAGTCTATTTCAGTGACAAAAGGTTGTAAAAGAGCCGATATTTGTAGACAATTTTGGGGTCAATGAATGAAGAAGCATAAAAAGGCGATGATAGTCTATATAGTCCACTATATAGTCTATTCCAAGTCATTAGGAATCAATTAAGCGAAATTTTAAAAGTAAATAATAGTTAGTACTTGTTATAGTGATTAGAGAACGTTGTGGACTGAAAGAGGATGTAGTGACTAGAATTGAGACAGGAATGTTGCGTTGTTTTGGACATGTAGATAGGATGAAGGAAGAAAGATTGCTGAAACAAATTTATATTGCGAATGTTAGTAGAAGGGCTGGTAAGGGACTTCCCAGGCGGACATACATCGACCAAATAGGAGATGTATTAGCAAAGGGGAAGATAAAAAGTACCCGGAACCGGCGTGCGTGCATGCAACGACTTAGAACGTTGATGAAGCGAAGTCGATCTTTCAGGATCGTGGCAAGTGGCAGTCCCTGGTCTCTGCATACCCCTCTGGGATACAGGTGTGAGGTTATGTATATGTCCCTTTTAAAATTATTATTAATATTTATTAGGACAAGCAGTAAGTAGCCAGTACACTATAATAGATCGTAATTATAAAACATAAAGGGTCTGAAAAGTTTAACCGTGTAAAATTTTATAAACGTAGCCTACAATTAGTCTGCAAACAATTTTAAATTTAAAATAAGAATAGATACAGAGGCACTCGTGATCTGAAAATCTGTTTGATGTCTAGGTTAAATATATAAACATAATCAAAGACAAAGCTAGATGGCAAACTATATTCTTTGTTCGGAATTTGCAATTCTCTTCAATTTGCATTTTTCTCCACTTTATGTATTGAGAAGTGTGCAGTGTGCGGATAGCGTCACGAGCCGATATACACAGCACGCTGCCTACATTATTAATTGGGTCCTGTCAATCAAACGACTGATTTCTTATTGTATTTTCATTAAAATCTTACTTATGCGTTAGTTCTTGACACATCTGTTCAACGCTTGCATAAATAAGGTCGCCGCTTTATCCTTGACAGAATCTTGGGACTTGTACTTATATGTACAGTCTATTTATTCTTACTTGTCCAATTTAGTAAACAAGATCTGCCATATTCTGTCCAAAACTGCCATATTTCCATAAATGAAGTAACTTGGAACACTCTTTTAGATAACACGCTGCCAATTTTATAAACATAGTTCATGATGATAGTTCCTGAATTTGCGAGAAAATGTATAGTTTAGGCATCTAATCTCAATTTTAAGGTTAGAATCTTGTTTACTAAATTGGACAAGTAAGAATAAATAGATTGTAGTGTAGATTTATTTATTTACTTACGCACTTACTTACTACGGTCTGGTCAGGTCGGTGCGGAATCCTCTGTTGTCTGGAAGAAATTGCTCTAAACAAGAAGGCCGCCAATTGTACTGTATTTTTATAAATATTTTATGTTTGTTTTTTTCCTGGTGTACAATAAAGAATATTCTCATCTTATGTTGACGGCCGCGGCCCTCTGTAGCGCAGCGGAACGCAGGTGGAACGCTGACTGTAAAACCGAAGGTCTCGGGTTCGATCCCCAGCCGGGTCAAACTAGGAAACGAACTTTTCTAGTTTGTCTCGGGTCTTGGATGTTATCTATGTATTTATTGTGTTAAAGCTACCCCACAAGTCATTTAGTTGTACTTAGTATGGGGCTAACGAGATCTGTGTAATACGTCCATGAATATTTATATTTATGTTATCCTCTCCCTCATCAGGCCACCCCAGATCCCTTCGCCGCCCTCCGTCGGCAGCAACGGCAGTGGCAGCGGAAGCAGCGGCAGCGGCGGTACTCCCCGCGCCGGCACTCGCGAGGTGAGATTTTTGAATAAATTTTGCAGCTCTAAAAATTGGATATAGATACTTTGTAATTCGCATATGGTGCGGATAGATAGAGTTACAAAGCTAAAAAATTGTTTGCGCGTACGGCCACTAAGTATGCTGCTTACGTGAAAATTGGATGGATACTTACCCCCTTATTCATAATGGTCCGCTAACTTAAAACAGCTGCTAAAGAATGTTCTTTTTCATTCTGACTTCGGACAATAGATGAATACAGAGAGAGAATTAGCAATGCTTTAAGTTAGCAGACTATTATGAATAAGGGGGTTAGTGTAACCACGTGTAACTAAGCTAAAGATGAGTTCGCATATGGTAACTATGTATGCAGCTTACGTAAAAATTGGATAGATACTTTGTAGAACTGAGCTGAAAATGACTTTTCGCATATGGTAACTAAGTGTGCAGCTTACGTAAAAAATGGATAGATAGAGTTACAAAGCTAAAGATTTGTTTGCGCATATGGTAACTAAGTATGCTGCTTACGTAAAAATTGGATGGATACTTAGTGTAACCACGTGTAACTAAGCTAAAGATGAGTTCGCATAATTATGGTAACTATGTATGCAGCCTACGGAAAAATTGGATAGACTTAGTGTAATAAGCTAACAATGAGTTTTTGATCATTGAATTGAATTGAAATAATTTATTGTATTGTAACTAAGTATGCAGCAACAGCTGACATGGCTGACATAAGCCATGTCAGAGCTTACTTAATAGTTAGAATTAGTTTTCGTATATGGTAACTAAGTGACAGACATGACAATAACATGGTCTACGTCTGCTAAGACAGGCACATTGAGAAGAAAAGCTATTTAAGTACAAAAACGCTTAAAGAATTCTGCAACATTCTAAGTAGAGCACTTTACAAATATTTTTCGTAGAATATAAAAATAGAATAAATAGACAACACAATACATACAAAACGAATTATACTTAAAACTTTATAATGTAAACCAATATGATACCAATAATTTATGAATTGAATTAAATTGAAATAATTTATTCACTTAAAAACAAAGTACAATGACAGAATATAAATACAATGTACGACGAAGTATATGACGAGTAACAGTTGCCTGCTTCTTTTGCCACTTGAGGCTGTATAAATGATATAAACCAGCATTAACAGAGTATATATTGCAGGTCCATAATAAGCTCGAGAAGAACCGGCGCGCGCACCTCAAGGAATGCTTTGAAATGCTCAAGCGGCAGCTGCCAGCCACGCCCGATGACAAGAAGACATCTAACCTTTCTATACTGGCCTCCGCCATCAGATATATCCAGGTGAGAACTAAAGCTCCTCTAGGTATGCTCCGAGATGCTCAAGCGGCAACTTCCAGCCAGGTGGGTGACAAGAAGACATTAAATCTTTCTACCCTATACTGGCTGCCGTTATCGCATATATCCAGGTGAGAACTGCTAAAGCTCGTCTAGGTATGCTCCGAGATGCTCAAGCGGCAACTTCCAGCCAAGTGGGTGACAAGAAGACATTCAATCTTTCTAACCTATACTGGCTGCCGTTATCGCATATATCCAGGTGAGAACTGCTAAAGCTCCTCTAGGTATGTTCCGAGATGCTCAAGCGGCAACTTCCAGCCAGGTGGGTGACAAGAAGACATTCAATCTCTCTACCCTATACTGGCTGCCGTTATCGCATATATCCAGGTGAGAAATGCTAAAGCTCCTCTAGGTATGCTCCGAGTTGCTCAAGCGGCAACTTCCAGCCAGGTGGATGACAAGAAGATATTCAATCTTTCTAACCTATACTGGCTGCCGTTATCGCATATATCCAGGTGAGAACTGCTAAAGCTCCTCTTGGTATGCTCCGAGATGCTCAAGCGGCAACTTCCAGCCAGGTGGGTGACAAGAAGACATTCAATCTTTCTACCCTATACTGGCTGCCGTTATCGCATATATCCAGGTGAGAACTGCTAAAGCTCCTCTAGGTATGCTGCGAGATGCTCAAGCGGCAACTTTCAGCCAGGTGGGTGACAAGAAGACATTCAATCTTTCTACCCTATACTGGCTGCCGTTATCGCATATATCTAGGTGAGAACTGCTAAAGCTCCCCTCGGTATGCTCCTAGATGATCAAACTGCAGCTTCCAGCCAGGTCGATGACATGAAGAAATCTAACCTCTCCATTCTGGCTGTTGCCATCAGATATATCCAGGTGAGAACAGATTAGGTCCTCTAGGTATGCTTCGAGATGATCAAGCGGCAGCTTCCAGCTAGGTCGATGACATGAAGACATCTATCCTCTCCATTCTGGCTGTTGCCATCAGATATATCCAGGTGAGAACCGCTAAACCTCCTCAAGGAATGTCCCGAATGCTCAAGCGGCCGCTGCCAATCACGGCCGATGACAAAAATACTACTATTTTTTTCATGCTGGCTTCCGCCATCAGATATATCCAGGTGAACACCGCTAAGGCTCCTCGAGGAATGCTCAGATATCCTCAAGCAGTAGCCGCCAGAAAGATCGATGACAAGAAAACATCTAACCTCTCTACCATATACTGGCTTCCACAAACAGATATAATTATCCAAGAGAGAACGGCTCTTGGTGAGATTTCCTCAATTCAGCTAATTTTTTTTCTAAAAATACCTATATGGTTTGTGAGTATTTATTATTTGTAAGGCAAATTAACCTACACACAAAAAACACAAGAAATATTAAATGTTCTCTCTCATACAACAAACGTGATTTTAGTATGTTTTTTTCTTGTTCTATACATATAGCAAAATCGGTACAATATACAAGAGTGTCAAACTATTCGTGATCTGTCCAGAAATAACAAAAGCTCTCCAAGCGTGAGTTTCACTCCCGTAGGGTCCTTTTACTGTAAATGCGTAGGTAATTTTATATTTATGGTAGAACAGTCGACAGCACATCAACATTTACATACATGCACTGTAATTAGTCACGTTAAGGGCTACTTTGTAACAAAAATGTCAAGGTTGACTAGCTTTACGAATGCGACTAGCGTTTGATGCAGAAGTGCCCCAGAACGACTGTCGTTCCAACCGATCTTGCTTCAGTTTTCGTTAGGTCATACTTAAGTTATATAAGTTTATAACAGAAGCGATACAGCGGCTTGCTCGCCCAGAGCTTAAATACCACCATCTCATTTAAAGATTTAGTCACATTAACAAAGTAAGGTAAAATATTATAAGCTATATTTCGTGTAATTTGAACGATACTCTCCACCTAAGCATAGACAACAAAGAGGCTAAATGAAGTGCAGTAGGCTATGTTAGCCCGGTACTTTACTTGGCGCGTTTACCTGCAACATTTTAACAACCGCGCAGGTGCTTTACAGCGCCTATGCGACTTCCTTAGGGTGGAGTGAAGTCTTAAAAGTAGTTGCTAATCATGCGGTCCTAGTACAGCTGAGGTTAGTATAAGAACAGAGTGCGCCAAGAGGGCCTTAAGATTGCTCGTAACCGCCTTATTCCGATTGCCTATGCTAACCTAGTACTTTCGCAATATCTGCGAGCGTAAGATTCTCATTCTCAAGAAGCAAACTCGACGTTTTGGAAATAAGATATTCCCCCCCTCCACCCACTCACATGTTTGTATGACATGAAGCGTTGCGTTTTGCGTTGTGTTCATTTCATAGTGAGGATAATACGTAACGTAAATAAAAGATTGAAGTAATATTAACAACAGGTTGAGCTTACCGTACCTGTAATTTTCAGTTACGTGACGGGCGATTTGGCAACAAAAATAAGACGGTTTATTGCTGTTGATTGTACATAATATAAACTCTCAGCTGCCTAAAAGTTATGTCTGCCCAGTACGTGCCAAGGGTCTTTGAGAGCGGGTTGACAATCTTAAGAAAAGCGAGATGCTGAAAATTAAATGCTGGAAAAAATATGAAGGCGAGGCTAATAAATCTGCGAGGTTTGCACAGAATTGGATGAGATCACGCGAAACTCAAACGCCACTGTAATTAGCATGGCTTATTTTTAACACCGTTTGTAAAGGAAATGATAAAATATGTTGTTCTAACGTTCTCATCTAACAATAACATTGTGCTTTTCAGATTTTTATGACACGTTATTGCAAAAACAGATTGAAGGTATCAATTTTTCATTGGAGTAGTTAGTTAGCCTTTGTTCCTAACTCAATTTATTGCTGCCAGTTTTGGTAGTTAATTCATCAAAACCCGTTGTATGAAGGCGGGGATCACCAATATAGGCGTTTTAGTGCATAGACACGCCCCAATCCACATCCTTGAATACACTACAGCAGAGCTATGCCAGCCTAGTACTTGGTGGCCAAAGTTTGCGTCATAAGGTTCCATTTCAGAGTAGTCTTGAAGAAGGTTTGTGGTAGATTTTTAGCGATGTTTTATAATCAGAAATTAGTTCGTTCATATTAAAAATTTACTAATATTTCGAGAACACCTGACATTACCCGAAATTAGCTACAGCCTCTACAGGACAGGTAAAAAACCACAGATAACTCCCGCCAAATAACCCCCTCGCCCTGATAATTATATTGTTTCCACATACATCGCCTGCCTAGTAAAAACAGGGATAGAATGAAGAAAGAAAGAATGCAGAGAAATTTTTGTGAAACAGACAGCCAATAAATACTTGGAGAAGCCACTGAACTGAACTGAAGGAGGCGGTCTAGGGGAAAACTTCTCGTCTTGATCACGTAATCTGCACGAATATGGTATCGAAACAAAACTCGATACTCATTAGTCGTATCGCAACAAAAGTAATCGATCTGGCATCAAAAGGTTCCGAATTACTAAGGTTTCGAGTACTTAAACTGTGATATAAAATGTATCATGTTTTTGTTATTAAAGTTTCCTGTTCAGTAAGAATAAATGTAAAGTGTCTTTGTTAGCCCCTTCTCATAAAATATTAGTTCTAAAACCTAAAAAACTATGAGCTTTGAGTGGCTTTGACGTTGTCTAAATAAACATTTTGCTTTCTAGTGAATAAAATTTTGTGCTTTGAAAGGTCAGAGTGCTAGAATTTTCGTAATGCCTTTTAAAGCAGGGTTTCCTTACGTAACTATTGTTAGAAGATTGTTAGCTACCGTGACAGGGGCGGACCTAAGGGAGTCTGTAACCTCCCAGTCGTGCAACCCTCAGTTAATTTTCCACTAAAGATTGTAAAATGCTGTTTTCTCAATAGGATACAAAAAGGTTTTTTTCTGAAAGTTGCTCAATTTTCAGGAGCTCTAACCCGTTTGGGTGATAAATGAAGGGGTTTTCTGTAGGTAGAAATCGGTAGCTCCCTCTAATGTTCCTGGATCCGTCCTCGAGCGACTCTACAAAGTATTGCTGTAAGATTGTTCACAACTGATTCTATAGCGCCCACCTACCTGCCCCCACTGTTTCTCAATAAAACCTCAAGAACTTTCCTTGCTTTTACCGCTTTGTTATTGCGTAAGTAATTGAATATAGTTGGCAAAGAATGTACGGACTCCCTGAAAGTTTTTTTTTGTGGTGCCTTTTGAGAGGTTTCTCATGATATTTTATGTTTGTAGGGTTTCGAAGAGTTGAATAGTGTTCGGCTTTCTAATGTTTGATTGGATAACCAAGATTTGAAAGTAGCAAAAGCCTTTTCTACAATTGATACTTGTACTGCTGTTTTTGAATTGAGAATTTAAAAACTTACGTACATACTTACCAAGTACCTACAGTGTGTAACGCTGTTTATAAATTGAGAATTTGAAATAATTCTGAAACCGGCATCTGTCTTCATCCAACGAACCAATCAACGGCACTTTGGCTGACCAATGACTAGGCAAACATAACCACCGAGGAATAACGAACTGACTATTTCAGAGGTCAAGTTTAATATTATTAGTGATTGAAATATTACCGAATCATTCGGAGCTGCTAAATGGCTTTTCCATTCATGAAATTCATACCACTATTGAGGGAATGGCATCACTATCTATTCCATGAGGATTTCAACTGCAACGCTGTCCACTGCTCGCCCGCAGGTGCTGCGACGCAAGGAGCGCGAGTGTGAGCACGAAATGGAGCGGCTGGCGAGAGAGAAGATCGCCTCCCAGCAGAGGCTGGCTGCTCTCAAGAGGGAAGTCTCAGTGCTAGCCACGGCGAGACCTACGAGTATAGGTAAGCGCTATGAGCTTTTAATTTATCAAGCAAGTTTTGGGTAAAACGGTCTCAAGTTTTATGTACTGCGCACTGAAGCAATCCGTCGCACAAGTTGCAGCTAATTTACTACAACTGCCATTAATTTACCGGGAACACCCCCTTTGAATTTGCCTAAAAAATGGTCATTAGTGTTTATATATTGGATGTTTCTTAGCGGTAAGCCATCGCATTACACGCATCAAATCCTGTCGAAGTCCTGACGTCTGCAATAGCAATTAGGCCTTAACTTGACAGCTAGTCGTTAAGAATCCTTCAGGATTTAGTCCAAACTGGGATACCCTATGCTGTGGTAACTAGGCAAGGAAGACCACAAACACGGAAATACACCCAGACTATAAATATACGGCGGCCTCGAGTAGGAATCCCACAACCTCCGCCATGGTAGGTAATCAGACGTGATACCACTGTATCAACGAGGCACTCAATTAGGTCTAAGTTCCGTTTGGAATATCTTCTCTAGGAGGTAGAGTTTGCCACCAATGTTCACTGTGAAAAATTGTTGTTCAATTGTCTTCATATCTCCATCTATATAGCACGAGAAATTATACAAAAGGACACGGTCAATTATAGGTAGGGACAAATAAAATAAGTATTTGCGTCTCGCTCATCGTACATATATTTCTCAAGGATCCCATGTCATTGCAACATTCATGGTTTAATATGACAATTCGATGTTCAATGGATTGCCGATACACCCTCTGTGGGTGAATCAGTGTAAACAAGAAGAAAGATTAAATAGTACCATCGTTCATTGAATTTTCATAATCGACCATGCATTGTAATTTTATGAAACGAAATTATTATAATAACCATTATTTAGTGAAGAAACTATGTACATTAAAATCTATAATATAAAAATGAATCCATGTATGTTTTGGTAAGCTCAAATCTCGAGAGCAGTTGAACCGATTTCGCTAATTCTTTTTTTAGAATATTCCTTGAAGTACGAGGATGGTTCTTACGGAGAGAAAAATAAAAAAAAAATAAAGATTCGATTATGTAAATGCTATGTTATGTTAATTTAGTTAACAGCAAGTATTTACAGAATAAGTGTTACGAGTATATAAAAAGGTCTTGACCGCTGCCGTTGGGGAGAGTTCCCAGTACGCTGGCAGCATTGCCCCTCTGAATGGTCAGGCTGATGCTCTGGCCGAGGTAGCTACCAGCTCTTGGGAAAAAAAAATAGATTTTACAAGGAAACTACCTTACCACAGATTAAGTAAACTGCTGTAGACGAAGCGTGTTTTTTTATAAATAAGGACAGTAAAGTTTAACATAATGTTTTACCTGATTTACAGAAACAGTCGTCGAAGAGAGACTGAGGGACGAAAGAGTCAATGGCCAAGTCTTAGGAATTCCTATAAGTGTAAGTACCTTAATTATGCAGCTCTTGAACCGCAATACATTGCGTATTTCGGTTTATTTCCGTACCTAGTCTACTGCGACACGAAAAGTAAGGCCGATATTTTGTACATCATAAATCATTCATAATAGTTAAGATCAAAATGGTATAAAAATAGAAGACTTAAGTTAATTAAAAATCCGCGCTCTCATGATGAATGGACACGTAGGAGCAAAATTTTTTTAAATATTTTCGGCCCATCCTTTTTTAAATCTTTGACAGTTCGATTTAGTGACGTTCTCTGAAGTTACCGATTCGAATCTTTACTGTAATCGATTATAGTTTTAATTATGTTGAAGTTTTAATCGATTGATGGCTTTGATATTTCTTATAGTTTGTTTGTCTTAGGGCGATAGACAAAAAACTATGCTTACATACAATATTAAAACTAATTTCTTTTAGTACCTACAGATATTTGTAATAAAACATGATAGGCTTATATTTTACCATCGAAAATCAACTTCAATAGTCTTCGCTAGTTATCTTCTAATATTGTAGCAAAACACGTCGCATCAATATTGTGAAAAAACCGTTGATTCGATACGAAAAGAAGAATCGGATTCGCACAAGGATTCCGTACAAAGTCTGTTGATCCATGAACAAACATATTTAAATTAGTTAAGGTTTGATTTGGTCACGCAGTTTTTCCAATCTTTTACCTTAAAAAAGATTTTTTTTTGTGATTTAAGTACAATAGTTTCACATTTTCTCATATACCTATTTGTACTAAGACGATATTACTTGCGATATTTCATATTTCTAGGTCCACAGGAAGAACCTTCTTTGAATATACCCGTTTTTTGTGGCTTTGACGACCGTTGTTTTTAAACTTCAATTCAATTCTTAATTAATAGCTACCCTAAGGATTCTGCCAATTAGATGTTTAATTTTTCACAACTTTATTTCACTGAATACCTCCACGCATTTCCGAGATAAAAATGTTCTTGATAGACTGACGGACATACAACAAAGCGATCATATGGATATTATAAGGGTTTCGGTTTTTGTTAGGAGGTAGGTATCGCTGAAAATAACGAAATTCGGCCCATACTCTCTGTCTCTCAGAGATGGCCTGTGCCGTGGAACTTATTAGTATTAATTATCACAATATCATGTGACTGGGAGAATATCACGTGTCACACGCATTTCAAAAAATATCTCAGACTGATCCTAATTTTCCATTGATTTTTAATCTCCCACTTGGATCACTTGAGACCTTTCTCTCTGAGAGGTCCTTTGAGCCCTTGGAGGTGTCAAATTATGTATGGAAACGTCAAGTTTACAATGAGAAAAGTGACGCTGTCACCGGAGTGCTGGTCAGAGTGCTTAGTGCGAGTTTGACAGATCCGATCGAATAACTTTACTACCGCGTTAATCGAGCATTGAGTAGTGAGTATGAGTAAGTTAACCGTTCGAACTGGCAAAATGCTGTCACAGTACAACTCGCACTCGCGTTTATTCGTGTTTTGGCTGCTAAACGTGTTCACTTCTCAATGTAAACCATTACAACTCGCACTCAGCAATTTTAATTTCCATTCTTGTCGCTAGGTGGCGCTTCCTGGATGCCATAGAAGTTAAAAAACTCGCACTAAGCACTCACACTCTGAGATAAGTTTATCGCGTAGAATTCTCCCACGTCGCCAACCATCCAGCATCCTCGCTAAATATCGCGCGGTACCAGGCGCCCATGAGTCTGACACACGTGCTCCCGCAGATTACCTCCTCGCCGCCTCGCGCGCGGGCGGCGGACGGCTCCCCCCCGGGTTCGCTCAACCTCAGCACCAAGCTGCGGACGCTGCCCATACAGATCACGCCGACCACGTCGCAGGTTTGTGTCGATTAGATTAGAATTGCAATAGAACACTTATGGCGATAAGCTTCCAGTATATACATAACATAACATTTACATACAGACACATACATTGCTTCTGGCCCCACACGAGGATACCCTGTGCCGTGGGAACCAGAAACAACGACATCACAAACATGTAAACATCCAAGACCTGGGGTGTTTTTTTATGTTCCCAGCCGGGATTCGAACCCGGGACCTCTTGCATGGTACGTATATGCGCTACCGCTACGCCACAGAGGTCGTCATACTGTAGTATAGTTGATTTTTTTCATGTAAGTTACTTTTAGCCGACCCCCAAAACAATCTTTTGCCATTTTAATTATCTTACGACCTACTCTCAGATTTATCGAATTTAACACAAAGAATCATAAAAATCAGCCGTTTCAGAGGAGTTCTATAGCAGGCACGTGAGACGTGATTTTTATATATAAGATTAATTCCGTATTCGCTTACTTGATTTTTTGCCGGAAGAGTCCGACCAGGTTTTGCTCTGACCTTTATGTGTGTAATAAAGAGTTTTAATGTAATATAATCTAATCTAATCAAATCGCTAGCAAATTGATTTTTATCTAATTGATCTAACAACGTCCACTGCACAAAACTTTGTTCAGGGACCTAGGTAGGTACGGTTTTTTTAAAGTTGTTGTATTTACGAAGCGTAGTTGCATAAATATTACGTGGCAACAATGACTTCCTTAATTTAAAAAAAACGTGATAAAACATCAGTCTATTGTTTAGTTGCGAAAGATTTACTAAGATTTACAACAAAAAACAAATGGACATTCTGTTGCAAAACATTCACAAATAAATGAAAATGATTTTTTTATGAAATTGGCAAATAAATTGCAATTGGCAATACGAAAGTATCTTGTTCAAAGTCAGCACATACGGCCACCCAATGTACAAGTTGGTCGTAGCTGCTGACTTTGAACAAGATACTTTCGTGTTTTGCGTTGAAACAATGTATTGAAAGTTGCTGTTACAATATTTGCCATATTTACTCTATAAGTACATTTTTTTTGGAAAATTCTTTCCCGGAAAACTTAAAATGGAAAGCTAGAAAATAAAACGCTCGTTTTGAGACATTTCAGGACAAAAATAATACATAATGTTCGCACTACTTTGCATGTTTAAAGATAGTTACGATGGTGTAGTACAGGTTTTTCTCCACACGTCTATGACCAATCTACAAGTATGCGCGCCTGATACTTGCGTATACTAGTCGATAGACTGGGATGTAATGGGTTAGTTAATTTTGTGTAGTTATTGCTTTCGTATACACACGACTTGTATACCTGAGCGCCTAGTACTTTCCTAGAGGAGTCGATAAACTCTGCTTCGGATGGAAACATCGTGCGTACTGTAAGATTAATTTTAAATAGAAGATTATTTTTCCGTAATCGGAGTTTGGTTCTGGCTGCACCAGGAATTGAGCGTCAAGCAACGTTCACCCACTTATTATGTAACTAACTGTATGTGCACTCGACAGCAGGTCAACCCTTAAAGATTTTGTTGCAAAGTCGTCTGTAACGTAATCGACTAGAGTTCTTCTATGATACCATTAAAAAGTGAAAATTACTTTGCTAAATTCCGCCAAAAATTTCGATTTCCAGTTTCCGCGTTCATCTTTGATGGCCATACGAGTATGGCCCGAACAATCTCGGATTAAAAATATCTAGCGTGCGAGCAGTGAATGCTGTCATGCTGTCGATACTGTGTGTTCATAGTTCGTTTCCATTGGTTGGTGATGTTGCTACGATAATTCTGTGCCCCTAGTACTTCGCTTCGACAATCGATAGACTAGAGCTGAATGGGAAACGAATTCCTAAGCTCCGTTCGGTTCTTCTAATACGCCTTACTTTGAACGGATTTACTTTGAAACGACGACAACATTTTCAACGTTTACTTTGATAATAATCGGAATTTATTTATATTCTTCTTATTTTAGTCATTATTATATTGCATACAAAACACATTACATATTATCTTTTAGAAAAAAAATCTCGTGTCACGGTGTTTGTTATCGGACTCCTCCAAAACAACTTCACCTATTTTCATTTATTGGTGTATATTTAGTACGTCTGGGTATATGTCGTAGGCCAATTAATATCGCAAAACGACGATTTCGGGGTCAACTATGAATATACAGTAAATATTTTGCCGCTTCAGAGTCCAAAAAATAGATTAACTAACCCAGTGTGCAGATATACTCGCCATAATACTGCGAGCTGTTATGCCACAGATTTAAAATAGTTTTAGAAAAATGGCTGGAACCTTCCTTACACTTAGTTTATTACTGAAATACAGTTTTTTTTGTGAATAATATATTGTGACTCCACATTATGGAAGATGATTTAATCTTTCTTCATGCCTAAAGTCTTTAGGCACGTTAAGCCGTTGGTGCTGGCTGTTATGTAATGGCAGTCGTTAAGCCATGTCAGAGGCCTTATGGGCGGCTTTACAACTTCTGACAGTAAGACCCGCCACTGTCTTACAATCCTCCACTAACCCGGACTTGGCCCTAGTGGTGGAGTATGGCCTAACCTTCCTGCGATGCAGGAAGAGACCCGTGCCCCAGCAGTGGGGACATACAAGGGCTGCTATCGAAAGTCTTTTCCGCGTCTTGTCCGCGCGCCTTCTGCGTAGTAGCTGCTAAGGTCGCAGTAAAGATACAGAATAAACGCCCTGATGTCTTATTGATATTTTACAGATGGTGCGGACGTCCTACGGCGGTAGGCACAACACTTTGACCCTCACCACGCTGGCGCCGGCGGACCACATACCAACCACACAGGTGAGTCTAGCAGTCACACCATCACCACGCTGGCGCCGGCGGACCACATACCAACCACACAGGTGAGTCTAGCAGTCACACCATCACCGCGCTGGCGCCGGCGGACCACATACCAACCACACAGGTGAGTCTAGCAGTCACACCATCACCACGCTGGCGCCGGCGGACCACATACCAACCACACAGGTGAGTCTAGCAGTCACACCATCACCACGCTGGCGCCGGCGGACCACATACCAACCACACAGGTGAGTCTAGCAGTCACACCATCACCGCGCTGGCGCCGGCGGACCACATACCAACCACACAGGTGAGTCTAGCAGTTACACCATCACCCGTCTTCGTGGTAGACCGTAGGACATTGTTACCCTAGGGGTGAAAGTAAGTTCGCCGAATGTTCGAGGGACTAAGGAAGTAACCCGAGATAAATAATTTGCTTACCGTTACTAATGTAAGGAAAGTCTAAACAAAACCCTATAACTCGCAAAAACAAATGAAGATCGGACTGCTGTCCTGCCTATTTTTTTTCTTTGACCGGCCAGCTGTAGCCAATGTTATTTTCATCATTGAAAAAAATGGTACCCGTAATTGTTTTGTTCAAAAATATATTACTTCAAAAAAAATGTTGAAAGCAGATTATAACAGATTATTATTTATATAGATTAGCCTCTAAATAGGTTTTTAGATTATAACAGTCATTTAAAAAAGTATTTTTGTTTTTAATTCATATGTACTTACTAAACTTTATTATTTAACGTGGCGCTCTTTAGGGGAGGGCTATGTCCAGCAGTGGACTAGTATAGCCTGACGACGACGATGATTATTTATTATTTTTAAATCGCGCTGTGACTGAGTACTTGCATAGAAAGTTGAAACATGGTGTGCCGAAAGGTAATAACACTTAGTGATTTACTAAAATGCGCTGTTTGTAAGACACAATTTCACTATCAATGTCTGAACTGCTAGATTTTCCGCTTTATATTCGACTAGGAAAACATGGAAATGCGAATCGTGCACAAATGTTAATACAGGCCGCGGGAACAAACTTCAACAGAACACCAGGAAAAATATTCCTTCCGGCGCAGATAAAAAGGAACATAAAGATAAGTTCCAAACTCCGAAGATATCTAAGTGTACGCCAAACTTA
The DNA here is from genome assembly GCA_934045075.1 of Yponomeuta sedellus. Classification (NCBI taxonomy): domain Eukaryota; kingdom Metazoa; phylum Arthropoda; class Insecta; order Lepidoptera; family Yponomeutidae; genus Yponomeuta; species Yponomeuta sedellus. The sequence continues at coordinate 16,957,362 of OW203742.1, read as the reverse complement.
TTGCCAAAATGTAATTCTTTAGAAGAACATTCCTTTCATAACGCTTCTGTCGTGGACGATAGCTCAAGTTTTCTTGATTCAACCACAAAGAGCTTGCCCAATATTTCGCAAAGAAATGACACGTTGGTTCAAGACTTGACTGAGGAAGTCACAGGCCTCAAAATAGAATTAAATAGTGCGCATGAAGAAATTATTAATTTAAATGAAGAAAATACCAAACTGAAGTTAGACATCCAAGAACTGAATAGGAAAATAAGTGTACTAATGAAAATTAGTTCAAGCGTAACTACTTCTACGCCTAAGTTACTCTCTTCTACATGTTCTAGCATTATACGGAAAAGTACGAAAAAGAAAATTGTGTTCGAGAACGTGGAATCTTCGAACTACTCTGATAAATTAGAGACAATCCCAAATTTACCAAATCCTGCTATCCAGGACACTGTCTCAGAAAATGTGAAGAAGCCCGAGGATTCTCAGCATCTTCCAATACAAAAGCGTCAGTCATCAGAACAAATTATTGGGCGCCACTCACAGCAAAGCAAGAAAAAACCTGTTATCCACATCTTGGGGGATGAAGGAGCGCGTGGCGTTGCACAAAAACTCCACGACTTAAGAAGAACTCAGGGTTACAGCGATTATGGGATCTCTGCTCTCGTTAAGCCTGACTCGTCATGTTCTGTACTCCTAGCAGACCTTAGGGAATTGATAATTAGAAGCTCCAAAAAGGATATTATAATCCTTATATTGGGATCACATGAAAAAACTACTAAGTTTGTCTCAGACTTGGACAGAGTACTGCAAACAAATGATAAAGGAATTGTAATATTTTTATGTCAAATTAAAGTCAACCATTTTCTTGACACAAACGGGCTCAATAAAGAACTAAAAACCATGGCCACTAGGCTTCGCGATTGTTATTTTGTGGAAAGAAAGAATAAGCTACACTTAAGTGCGAAGTTAAACATAGAAATAGATTACTTGTATTACAAGGAAAATTTTATTACAAATTTTGGAAAAGTGTTTAAGAACCAAAATGCAAAATTTCCAAAGGGATCTTTAAAAAGAGGAACTATACCATATTTCTTTCGAATTCAAGAGACTAAAAATAATAGCAAAAAGAAGAAACTAGAAGATGGCGCCGAAAATTATGCAAAAAAAGGAACTATTCCATACTACTTTAAAAAACATTCGCCTTTGCCAACTAAAACCAAGGACACTCTAGCAAAAGAATCTTTTTTTCGTAACTCACAAAAAACGTAACAAAAAATCTTCCTTGAAGTCTGTAATTACACAAATAGCCCACATAAATATACAGAGCTTAAATTACAAAAAACAAGCCGTACTTCAGAATTGGCTAAGTTCTGAATATGGAAAAAATGTAAAAATTTTGTGCATAACAGAGCACCACAGAATGAAAAGTGACCTCGATCGAATCAGTTTCACAAATTTTACGTTAGCTTCATCCTATTGTCGTGAAAATAGAAATGGTAAGGGTGGTGTATGCATTTTTATCCACGACACTATGAAGTTCGAAGAACTTCTGTCTCTAAAACAGTTTTCTATACCAAACATATTTGAAGTTTGTGGCATTAATTTGAACAATATTCATGTGGTTTGCGCATACAGACCAAAAACTATAAAGAATGACTTTTTTCTCAACAATATTGAAACTGTGTTAAATCACATTTTAGGCAACAGGCCGAACCGAAGGTTCTTGCTATGTGGTGATTTTAACATAAATTTATTGGTAACTAGTGCTGAAACGAGAGATTTTCTTAGCCTTCTTAAATCTTTTAGTTTAAAGCCGTATGTGTTGGAACCCACACGAATTACCGATCATAGCAGTACCTGTATAGATAACATCATCTCAAACATATGCTTGCAGGACGTCAAAGTGATTGAGCCTGGTCTTTCTGATCACTGCCTCCAACGTGCTAACTTGGTCATGGAGTTGAATTCCAACCCAGTGGGTAGTTATAGACTTGTAAGGGATCTAAATCAAGGCAATTTAGATCACCTAAAGATTTTTTTAAGTGACATGAACTGGGACCAAGTTTGTTTACTCTCTGACACAAATCAATCTTTTAATCTATTTCACGACATTTTGATAAGTGCATTTCATAGGTTTTGCCCACTAATCAAAATAAAGGAAGCCAAAAGAAACTTAAAACCGAAATGGATTACAAAAGGCATCAAGAAATCATGTGAAACAAAACGTGACCTTTTCATCAAAATTAAACACTCGAGGAATAATTTACTGCTCTCACATCATTATAAGAAGTATTGTGCAATTTTACATAAGGTGATAGCGCATACTAAAAAGAAAGATAATGAATTCCGCATCGTAAATTCAAGTAATAAAATAAAAACCACTTGGAGTATAGTAAATGAAAATGTAAAAGGAAGAAAATCTCGAAAAGTTGAAAGTTTTGCTGGACTAACTGACGGAGTTACAAAAATTGAAGAGGAGGTAGAAGCTGCTGATTTATTTAATACATATTTCTCAAATATATCTAAACGTAATAGTAGCATAGACATATTACCCGATTTGCAACTTCCCAGCTACCGAATGAACTCTATGTTTATTTCACCAATAACTAAACCCGAACTATTAAAAATTGTTTCCAGTTTAAATAATAAAAAGTCTTTTGGATATGATGGCATACCCATTGCTATTATAAAGCATATCATTGAGGTTATAGCCGATATTATGATTCATCTTATAAATGTATCAATAAATACGGGAATATTTCCAGATAGACTCAAAATGGCTCACATCATACCACTGCACAAAGGTGATGGTCGGCTGGATGTTAGAAATTATCGTCCGATTGCACTTTTGCCGATTATATCAAAAATATATGAAAAGTTTTTCGCAAACCGATTGGAATCTTTCCTAGTAAAATTCAAAATTTTATCACCGAGTCAATTTGGCTTTCAAAAGGGCAGATCTACGGTGGATGCGGTCTTCGACATGATGGACTTTGTTTCCGAATCATTAAACATGAAATCAAATGTAGTGACAGTGCTGCTTGACCTGTCTAAAGCATTCGATCACGTAAATCATAAAGTCTTAGCTCTCATTCTTGATCGGTATGGAATTAGAGGAAATAGCTTAAATTGGATAAAATCTTACCTAACAAAACGCACACAAAGTGTAATACTTCCCACCGTAGACCCCAGGAACAAGTTGATACTAAAAACTGAATCGTTAAGCACGGAAACAACATGTGGCGTACCACAAGGAAGTGTATTAGGCCCTTTGCTTTTCATCCTTTATTTAAATCATTTACCGGAAATCCTAGAAAACTGTTGTAGTTAGGCAATAAAACGTGTTTGATATGTACTCTAAAGAGGATATATTCAGGTTTTGTCTATTGCACCACTGTATCGAACTGTCGTGTTTGAAAAATGGCGTAGTAACCACGTTTGTTATTTTTATCTGTATTTTCACCGATCCCAATAAATTCATCAGTTTGCAAGAAACACATCTTTACCTGGAGTCCTAATAACAGGTTATGGGCCCAGTCGTTTTCGTAACTCTGTTTAGGTGAAAATTGCTGTTTCGGGAGGCAAGCTGATTTTCGTTGGAGAGGCGCTTAGTGTTAAGGGAAGAGCAGCAGCGTTTGGGGGCTGGCGGTACTGGAGTTAAAAAGTACTGCAACAAGCGCAACCTTGTTACATTCTACAACGAAAGGGGAGTTATATCCAGGATAATGGATCAGCTCATGTCGGCGGGATCGGTGGGGGTTTTCAAACTCGAGGGGCAACGAAACTGGAGTCTGTGGAAGTTTCAAATGACGGTGCTATTAAGATCGTTAGACTTGCTGTCAGTCGTGAACGGCACGGAAGTGAAGTCTGAGGAAAACGCAGTTGGGTGGTTTAAAAAGGATGCGAAAGCTCAGGGATTGCTCGTCAGTAGATTGTCTGAAAGTGCGATGGTCCACATTACGACCTGTGAGACGGCGACTCAGATGTGGAACAAATTACTGACCATATATGAGCAGAAGTCAAACACGAGTACTCATATTATTCAACAACGCTTCTTCAGCTTTAAATATGAAGATGGGATGGCCTTGTCAACGTTCGTCTCAAAAATACAAGAGATGGCTAGTCAACTGAAACAAGCTGGAGAGGAAGTGTCTGAGAAGTTTCTCATGACGAAGGTACTCATGTCATTACCAGAGAAATATGTACATTTTATCTCGGCATGGGAGTCGGTTGATCCAGCGCGTCAAACCCTGGATGACCTGGTTGGAAGATTGTTGATGGAGGAGGATAGGTTGAGGAGTAGATTGACTAATCCGGAGAATAGCAGAGACAACAATATCGCTTTAGCTGCAAAAAGCCAAGCAAAGTGCTTCAAATGCAATCGAGTGGGACATATAGCAAAAGATTGCAGAAGTAACAAGGAAACCCGGAGATGTTTCCTGTGCAATAAAGCTGGTCATTTAAAATCGCACTGCCCGAAGACTAATGCGAATAATAAATCGGGTTTTAACAAGGATGACAATGCATTCCCGGTTATGACAGCAAATGCGATGACTACTGACAGCGGACTTCATGTAGTTCCAACAAGCAAATGGATTATAGACAGTGGCGCAAGTCAACACATGACTTCTGAGAGAATCCTTTTTACGTCATTCAATGAGACGTCAGATCGATTTGTTGTGGTTGGTGATGGGCGAAAATTACCAGTATTAGGAAATGGAGATATATTATTCGAGGGCAATAAACTAAGCGACGTTTTGTTCGTACCAGAGTTGAAATTAAACTTGTTTTCGGTATCTTGTGCGACAAGTAAAGGGTACACAGTTAATTTGTTGCTGGACAAATGCCTAATAAAGATAAATGGTAAAGTATGTGCATCCGGATTTAGGGAAGAAAGTTTTTATGTTATGAACTTCACGAGAAACGATGCTCAATGCGCGGCAGTCTCGTTAAGCGAGTGGCATGAGCGACTTTGTCACCAGAACATGGAGCAACCACTCGAACAATTGGAGATATCGCAGGAAGTACTGAACAGTGAAAGACACCAAGAGCAGGTAGACAGAGAGAATCTGCAAGTAACATCAGAGACAGAAAATGAGACTGGAAGCGAAACATTTGAGTCAGCCGAGGAGATTGAAGAGCCGATAAGGACAAGATCAGGCAGAGTAGTGAACCGTCCTAGACTATTGGATGATTATATACTTGTTGCAGGCGAAGGTGAACCTGAAAATTACAAAGAAGCAATGAAAAGAGAGGATGCTGATAACTGGAAAAAAGCGATAGACAAGGAGCTAGAACAACTACAAGAAAAGAATACCTGGACATTAAAAGAGAAGGTGCCAGAAGGTCAAGAGATCATCAGTACTAAGTGGGTACTACGGCTAAAACAAGATCATAAAGGAGAAATAATCTATAAAGCAAGGTTGGTGGCGCGAGGATTCCAACAGAGTGACCTTGATGATCTTGATCTTTACGCCCCAGTGGTAAAGCTTAATACATTCAGGATCTTCACAGCGGTGGCTACTAGGTTGAACTGTAGAATAAATCAATTGGATGTTTGTAACGCTTTTTTAAACAGCAAAATTGACGAGGAAGTTTACTTAAAAATGCCAGAGGGCGTAGACACTAAGTATAAGTACTGCAAACTAAACAAGTCAATTTATGGTTTAAAAAGATCTCCAAAATATTGGAACGAAACATTTGATGCGGTCATGAGGGCGGAGGGGTTTAAAAGCTCTGACAAAGATTATTGCCTGTATTCAAAAAATGAAAACGGTAACAAAACTTTCTTGCTACTGTATGTTGATGACATTCTTTATTTCAGTACGTGTGAAAAAGAGTTGTCAAAGTTGAGAGAAAGTTTGACTAACGCTTTTAAGCTGAGAGACATGGGACATGTGGGCAATTTTCTGGGGATTGAGGTGAAGCAGGATTTGGTCAAGGGCTACACAACAATATGTCAAAAAGAGTACTTAAAAAAGATAATATCCTATTATGGTATGACTGATTGTAAACCTTTGTCTTTGCCCATTGATAAGAATTTTCAATTTGATTTACTAAAAAAAGAAAAGTCTGACAGTCAGTTTGAATATAAGTGCAGAGCACTTATTGGGAAACTATTATATGTAGTTACTGGTTCTAGGCCAGATTTATGTGTTGTAGTTAATATGTTGAGCAGATACGTCTGTTGCGCTAGTCAACTACTCTATAAAATGTTACTAAATGTACTAAGGTACATACAGGGAACGATAGATTTGTGTCTAACGTATTACAGGGATTGTAATGAGGGCGTAACATGCCATGTTGATAGTGACTGAGGGGGGAGTGATGATAGAAAATCTACAACAGGGTATTGTTTCAAATTATTTGGGTGTTCTGTCATTTGGGTATCAAAAAAGCAACAATCTGTGTCTCTGTCGTCAACAGAAGCTGAGTATATTGCTCTAAGCCATGCTACGAGTGAAGCCTGCTGGCTGAAATCAATATTAAAAGATTTCGACATAGATTTGGGGCCTATTGTAGTTTATGAAGATAACCAGTCTACTATCAAAATGGCTCACATGGCTACTGGAAATACAAGAGTTAAACACTTAGATATTAAACAAAGATTTGTAAAAAAAAAATCGACAATAACATTATTGTATTGAAGTACGTAAGTTCCAGTAACCAAATTGCCGATATTTTAACTAAACCCCTGGGTGGTATAATGTTTAAAGATTTAAGAGGAAGGTTGTTTAGTTAGATTGATTTTGTTTTCTAAAATTAGTTATATTAGTATGAGATTTAGTTTTATTTGTAACTTGTGTGTTATGTTGTTTGTTGGTTATTAAGTCCAGGATGGCCTGTTAAGGGGAGGTTACGTTAAAAGGAGATTTTTTGTTTTGTTAAGGGCATGTTAGTGTATTAAAGGGAAGTTCATGAGTGTTAGTGTTAAAGTTTTGTTATACATATTTTATTGAGGGGAGGTGTTGTAGTTAGGCAATAAAACGTGTTTGATATGTACTCTAAAGAGGATATATTCAGGTTTTGTCTATTGCACCACTGTATCGAACTGTCGTGTTTGAAAAATGGCGTAGTAACCACGTTTGTTATTTTTATCTGTATTTTCACCGATCCCAATAAATTCATCAGTTTGCAAGAAACACATCTTTACCTGGAGTCCTAATAACAAAAACAAAGTAATAATGTTTGCCGACGACGTCTCAGTTTTTTTTCTGTTTGAAAAATATGAAGCCACCTTATTATCGGACAATATATGCAACTCAATAAAAACTGTTGTGGAATGGTTACTGGCTTTAGGACTAAAAACGAATGGAAATAAAACTAAATTAATTCATTTTCGAAATTATAATACTCCAAGAGCTAAACTAGATATCAAAATAGACAATACACAAATTGAAATCGTGGATAACGCGAAGTTTTTGGGTATTTTCACAGACGAATTCATGAACTGGAAAAAGCACGTTGAAGTTTTAGAGGGGAAACTGAGTAGCTTTACTTATGCTTTGAGATGTTTAAAAAAAGTTACCACAACACATGCCTCTATGCAAGCGTACTACGCATTCTTCCACTCGAGACTCCTTTACGGTTTGGCGCTTTGGGGTGCAAGTGTAGAAATAAACAAAATTTTTATCTTGCAGAAGAGATGTGTCCGCATTTTAAACGGTATAAGATCAAACAGAGTATCCTGTCGTGATCTTTTTACTAAATTAAAAATACATACTGTTACGGCCCTATACATCATAGAACTGTGCAAATTGGTAAGGCGTAATCCAGATAAATTTCCGGTCAGTGCGGGACACAAATGCAGCCGGCTTCAAGATCGCAATCGGTTTAACCTTGCAGTGCTACCGTGCAGAACCAAGTCTATAGTAAGAGCACTAGACAAATGGCAGTAAAGGTTTATTATAAATTTCCTGAAAATCTTAAGTCAGCTCCTAATGATCAGTTCCTAAAGGCTTTAAATAAGTATCTTTTAGACATGTGTCCTTATACTTTGGAGGAATTTTATGAAAATTGTAAAAGTAATGTTTTTAATTAAGTAATATTAATTTTATTTTATATCAGAATTTATTGTAATAACTTAATTATCTAATTATTTAATTAATTAATTAATTAATTAATTTTGCTATGCTGTTATACAGTAAAATTACACTGTGCAATATTTTTATGTTATACCTACCATCTTTACCTACAACTGTAATTTATGGCAATAAACTATTGAATTGAATTGAATGGTTCAACGGAAATTTGAAAATAGAACAATTTTTTTTCATAGCGTGACAGCTGTCAGTTGAAAACGATTCTCCCTAGGGTAAGTTGAAAAGTAGTACTTTCAACCCACTCCTCAGACGACTTCAGGCCTACTTTCAGAGTATGAGCAATAAAAACTCCCACACAACACCATCACTTCTAATTGTTCTAAAGTAATATACCCTGTGCTAAGGTAACCAGGCAAGAACATCACAAATATGGAAATACACCCAGACTGAACCCATTTGTCCAAACGTTCTGCGGCCCCCAATGGAAATCGAACCCACCACCTTCGGCATGGTAATCAGCCTTAATACCGCTGGACCAGGATGCTCGCTGGACAAGGCAGTCAATTAGAGTTAGTGCATTACTTCTCACTTTCGCTAATTCGTCACTATCGTTAATTCGTCACTTTACCGATTCGTCATGAGTTAGTGCATTATTTTCATAATATCCGAATACTTACATAGAAGCCTACTCCATCTAAATTTCGATTCCGAGTTCGAGTGGTCTCCTCACCCATCTAGTGTGAGTGTTGGTGCCACAGGACGCTGTATAAATCATCTCATTACGTAGATGCAAACTATATAAACCAAACCATTAATTTGAAGATTGTTACTGTAATAAAATATATATAGAGCGCTCGTGGCCTAGGCGAACCGAGTGATTGGAATCAATCACTTGGTTAAGCAGCAACAGGCGCGACCGCGACCCATCCCGTACTTGACCAGGTACGGGATGGGTGAGCGTCCCGTGACTACTGCAAGTGGCATTTTTCCGTGCGCTTCCGTGCTTCGCAAGGCACGTTAAGCCGTTGGTGCCGGCTGTTATATAATGGAAGTCTTTAATCCATGTCAGAGGCCTTATGGGCGGCTTGATAACTTCTGACAGTAAGGCCCGCCACTGTCTTACAATCCTCCACCAACCCGGACTTGGCCCCCGTGGTATGGCCTAACCTTCCTGCGATGCAGGAAGAGACCCGTGCCCTAACAGTGGGGACGTACAAGGGTGGATAACGACTGTAATAAAATATATATATGCCGCCAATTGTGCTGTATCTTTGTAATTATTTCTTTGTTTTTTTGTTTTGTTTTTGTTTGTTTTTTCCTGGTGGACAATAAAGAATATTCTTATCTTATATACTTACTTAATAATATATACTTGAAAGTATATAATATTAATATTTTTAGGCACCTTTGAATAGGTATAGATAACTAAAACGTCTATGTTCTTTTTCAGAATGGTCACCTGGAGAACGGCATGACTGGCACCACGCTGAGTACCACCCTCGTCCATCCCGCTCAGATACACCTGCCACTCTCGCAGGTAAGCTCAGACAGGAGATCACGTTTCTGTAAAAGAATACGCTCATGCTTTCCGTTCAGATACCTACAGCTGAGCTAAAGATTAGTAGTGTTTCTAATTTATGGGGATTCCCTTGCGGGGAAATTCAATTCGGTTGAGCATTTTATGGGGATTGACACTGTCATTTTTTAAATTCTATATGGCATCAAACCTTTTTCACATAGGCAAGTTTAATGCTCTAGCAGAGTTATTTACTAGTGGGGAAAATTAGGTGATTTTCACATTTTATTTTATCGATAGATTTACCGTGTCCTAAGTGGGCTACCCTAAACAAAACACTCCGACACGATTGATAAATGTAAAATATGTAAATATAAAGATGTTCATCTTCATAAGTTTTGAGGTCGCTCCAGTGACCCGCCACATTAAATCAAAAGAGAGAAAGAGAGAAAGAGGGTAAGAGGGTAAGACTGAAAGAGGGAAAGAGAGAGAGAGAGAGAAAAGAAAGAGAGAGAGATAGAAAAAAAGAAAGAGAGAGAGAGAAGGAAAGAAAAGGCATACCAATCACAGGTCCAACAAGAACAATTAACATAAATACAAGATAGGGCAGTTCAAGCTCAGAGCGTACATCCTGTGGTGTGTCGATGTTGCCACAAAGGGCATCTGACTCAGCGACATCACATCACGCTTTATGGTTTGAAACATAACACGTAACATATTGTAAACTCACGCTTGCTTCCCGAAGGGGTAGGCAGAGACAAGATCCTTGCCTATTAATTTGATTATATTCTTTTTAATGCACTAACCCGTGCTAAGGACAATTTTAAAAACCTATTTAGAGGCCTAAGACGAGACTTAAGATTTGCCAGCGGGCAATGGAGCGCAGTATTCTAGGTGTAAAAAGAATTGACAGGATTCGTAATACAATGCTGCGCTCCAGAACCAAAATTATCGATGTTGGAGCTGCAACCCCTAAGCTGAAGTGGAACTCGGCGGGTCATCTAAGCCGTATGGGCCCAGAGAGGTGGGCAAAAATCATCACTGACTGGGTTCCGCGCGACGGATATCGCAAACGTGGCCGACCCAAGCGGCGATGGCGGGACGACCTTACAACCTTTCTGCCGGACTGGCAGGAAGTGGCCATGAACAGGGAGGAATGGAAGACAAAAGGGGAGGCCTTTGCCCAGCAGTGGGACACAACCGAGGCTACATAAAAATAAAATTAGAGGCTTATAAATAGGTTTTTAAAATATTAATTTGTTCATGATTTGAATTCAACTCTATTATATCTATAATATAAAAATGAATCGCTGAATGTGTTGGTAAGCGCAAATCTCAAGAGCAGCTGAACCGATTTTGCTAATTCTTTTTTTTTAGAATATTCCTTGAAGTACGAGGATTGTTGTTACGGAGAGAAAAAAATAAAAAAATGGTAGGCGGTACAAAGTTCGCTGAGTCAGCTTGTTTACGATAGAAACGCAGTTCAAAATCTGAATGCTATGCACCTTCATGTGTGTAGTTTAAGTAATTAAACGCCATTATTTGTCTGATAGAGCGGCGGTAGCTCAGTGGGTAGAGCAATGGACTCTGGACCGAGACACCCAGGTTCGTTCCCAGTGCGGGCGTGTACCAATGACTTTGTTTTTTAAGTTATCTACGTTATAGCAGCAATACCACTCGCCCACCGTGAAGGAAAACATCGTGAGGAAACGTGAGTGTCTGAGGTGAATAAATACCTCGGCGCATGAAATTGCCAATCCGCGGTGGGCACGCGAGGTAATTAAGCCCGTACTCTCTCTGATAGAAGGCCTGTGCCCTGCAGTGGGACGTTTATAGGGTACTTAACCTCCTAAGCCCTGGCGTCCTAGAAAAAGGACATCACGAATAACTTTCTTAATTTACACCCAATGATTTAGTAGGAAGTCTGGAAAACAGTAATGTTCCAGGTCCAATATATTCCTCATCATTTTTTGATCAACAAGAAGAAAACGTTCTTCAAAATCCACGTAGTTATGTTATGGGCTTAATAGGATATAAAAAACTGCCTGACAAAGTAAAGATCTCTTTTAACAACCACACGACTCACTAAAATTGTTCTCTTATTAAAATCCGCAAACTTTTATTATATTTAATTCAGTGAGAACAAGGACGGGCTGACAATCAGAGCTGTGATGATGCATGCACTCACAGCACTAAGCTTGAGTCCTATCCTTTTTGTCACGTAATGTCTCTACATATTTTTTTGTCATAGTATTCACATTATGTTCTCTTATGTGTGTGATAAATAAACATTTTTCAATTTAAAAAAAAAACGCCAGAAAGCTGGAGTTTCCAATGCTATATATATATCGTTCAGTGATTTATATGAATTTATGAAGTTATGACTATACTTTTCTATCTATGTTTGGCAGGTGGTCAGCAGCGGAGGTCTAGTGGTGGGCGGAGCCCTACAGTTGCTCTCCACGCCAGGCGCTTTGCGGGTGCTCCACGCACCTCAGCTCAACGGTAAGCTAGCCCTCGACACATGTAAATCTGCAATCTTAACGCTAGACACCTAACCTTCTCACATACCGCAAAATACCTGACCATTCGTCGATTCGACGATAATTTTTCGACCCCCGTGGCACAGCGGCAGCGCATCTGCCTACCATGCAAGAGGTCCCGGGTTCGTACCCCGGCTGGGGACAAAAAGACCCCCAGGTTCGAAGAGAGTCTAGATACTTCCAGATGATGTTCTGGATCGTGCTATACTCAGGTTTTATAGTATATTCAATTCTTTCCACCCACTTCCCGAGGTTTCTGGATAGGTCAAGTAGAGATACATACTCGATTACGTACTCGATCGTTCAGGAACATTCTGGAAACCTCCGAGAGGTATGGAAAGATATCGAACCTTCTCGATGTGCCTTTTCGAACGCCATCACTCGTCCTCTTCTCCCAGAATTATAAATTTTACTTCTACGTTTTGCCCCATGAACATTATTGATTTTTATTCTACTATTTTACATAAGACAATTTGTACTTTGCAGGTGTAACCACGAGTGAAAGCAACCGGATACCCAGGGAAAACGGCGTCACCACGTCTACCCAAGCATCAGGTATGTACAATGTGTCCACCCTAGGAAAAACTCATTCGAATTACTTCCCACCTAAAGGCCGGAATGAACTTTAAAAATGGAACTACTGTCAGCTAAAAAATGCTGCGGTCATGTGAGTTTCTAAACAGCCAGTGTGAACTTAGCGCAAACTTCTTTGAGCTGAATAAGCCGCAATGATTACGCGGTATTTAAAAATTTTAAAAATCGACATAAATTGGCGAGATACTAATCTGTTAATGTATCTGACGGAATAAAAAAAAATGGTAATAATCTTTTATGCTAAGATTTGAATATTGAAATTGAGTTTTTATTTTCCTCATATTCGAAAAGAGTGTTTAACACGGGTGAATGAATCAATTCGTCTAAATACCTCGGAAATTGATTCTTTCCACCCTCGTTTAACAATCTACCATTTCATTGGAACTTCAACATATTAACGTGGGTTAGCTGGAGGAAAATACTATCTATTATTGAGCTCGCCTTTGTACAAATCTGTTGACGATCAAATAATACATATTTGTATTGGCCGCTAGGGGTGTGGTTGGACTTTTTACTTAGTTCTACCGGAATTATACCGGCTAGACCTACAATTATCCGAAAACAATCAGCTTATACATTTAACGAAGTGTGAGAGGCTGCATCTAGTCCTAACCGGCTAAAACTAGGCGTAGCCGCACTTCCTGTCGTAACATATAAAATTAACAGGCAAACGTTGTTTTGCCATATTGTTACTAAACCAATTCCACTGCGATTTCATTCTTAGAAAAGATGGTCAGAGTGGAGTTTTTTTCCCGCTGCCGTTTTCTCCATACACTACGTAAGGCCCGAGGGCGTGGCTTACATTTTACACTGTGCATTGACATTTAGCAGAATGTTAATTCTTTACGTTGAAATAAAAAAGAACAAGCTGATTTATGCTTCGCAGTTTGGCGACCTTTTTGTGGAACCTGTAATGTATCTTTCCTGAATAATTGAAAAAAAAAACAGCTGTCTGACCGATAACAGTGTGTATTACAGATGCGAACGGCGTGGTTGTGAGCGGACTGACGCCCCACATGCTGCATTCGCATCTCGCGCACAAGGTATGTACATTCGTTATCAACCCTTGTATGTCCCCACTGCTGGGGCACGGGTCTCTTCCTGCATCGCAGGAAGGTTAGGCCATACTCCACCACGGGGGCCAAGTCCGGGTTGGTAGAGGATTGTAAGACAGTGGCGGGCCTTACTGTCAGAAGTTATCAAGCCGCCCATAAGGCCTCCGACATGGCTTAACGACTACCATTACATGACAGCCGGCACCAACGGCTTAACGTGCCTTGCGAAGCACGGAAGCGCTCGGAAAAATGCCACTAGCGGTAGTCACGGAACTGTTACGGGGCGGGTCAGGAGAGTCTTTTTAAAAAAGATATTTTCTTAAAACACGTTTATTACGAAATTGAAAATAAAGGAAATTGAATAATAGAAATGGAACAGTAGAGATGACCGTCTTTCACGAGCCCGGATATGGAATTGCAAAATGGTACGACTGTGTGACTGGTCTTGCGTCATGCCATGGGAAAAGGCTCCACGTGTCGAATGCACCTACTGACGCGTCAGCACTTTCCCACGCATACAGTCTCTAAGGGAAGGTGATTATAACAACCCCCCCCTTAAGATTGAACATCACGGAAAGGGTGATGTGAAATTTCGGGACTCGCTCCAGATTCACAAACTAATATTAGGTATGTCAGTATTAAACTTAGATCTAGAATTAACCTACGTTCTTAACTATCTACCATAATAAGGATCTCGTTGACAGGATTATTTTATGTTAGATAAGGATCTTGCAAGTACAATATTTCTCTTCTGAGGAGTTGGATGCTGAACATGGACCATATCTTCAGCTTCTGCGATAGAGGAATGGTTGTTGGCTGTGTCCTTAGTAGGTATAATCGTTGACAAAGGTAAATCTGGTTTAACTTCCGGGTTACGGCGTTTATGGAAAATTTCAGTGCAACTAGAAAACATATTTTCCCGTAGGATTATTTTCCTACCCTTATACAGTAAATAGAACACAAACATAATACTAACTATATAACTAAGTGACATATAATGAACTCCGTATTTTTGGAGATGATTGGAATTCTCGATTTCGTTAATCTCGCTCTCAGATTGATCGAGATGGACACTGGCATGTAAGAGTGAGTCTAAATTGTTAACACTATCTAACTTAACCATAGGAATCTTAAACAGGGTTTTATTAACCTTAATTCTATCGCAACAGTCATCTATGACTATGCTAAAGTTTGACATAGTATGAGTCTGAGTTATATTAATCGTATACCTGTCAGTGGAGGACAACTGCAAGGTCCTGAAAAATGCTTTACAGTTTTTCGGCAGCGAAAGGATGCCTGTAGCAGATAACATCTCATCGTACAGGTTATCTCCGCAAGCTATGTGGCTTCTGCCTGGTTCCGATTGGACGAAGATCCATCGGTTATGAGTTATCTTATGAAATAAGTCGATAGAGCCGCGTAACAGCTTAATATTACAAGAGTCTGGAATCTTAGAAACTACATCCGTTAATAAACTAATTTCGCACAGAGGGTTCGCGATTGTTGAGTAAACGTTTGTTAACACGCACACATAGCACTTTTCACTAATCACTTTGCAGTTTGACAAGTCTTTGATCAATGAGTAGAACATATGATCGCTCGTTATTGCCACGTAAGGGCTGGAAGGAGCAATAAGAGCGAAAGTCTCGGGTTTGGAACTGTCGTAGGGAATTGGTAAAGGAATGACATTGAAAAGTTCATAAGTTTGCGGTAGGACTAAGGGAATTTTTACTACAATGACTATTTTATCAGTATGATAGTAGCATACCAGCTGAGATACATCAATTATCTCGTTAATATTTTGTAGTGACAGAGACACCGGTAGTTCGTAATGCTGAGGTAAGTCGTTTCGATGCCCTTCGAGTTCGCTGTACAGCTGATGTGGACTAAGTACAGTCGGATGCAAGATGTTTAACTTTGCAAACAGAATGGCATTGTTTACGTCATCAATGTCAAAGGAAACAGAGGTGATAATGGACTCTAAGGAGTTCAGCAAGGACGAGACCTGCGTTTTTGTTTGTAATTTATCATTAGAATTATTTATTGCTGACATGGCTGAGCGTATAGCTTCCATATTTTGGACGAGACGTTTTTCGTTCTCGTCTACTTTACTCATAGTGTTGTTGAACGTAGATATAGTAGACTTGATAACGTGAATGTTATCCTTCATTAAGTGCCTCAGATGTTTTTCATCTGTCTGTACTTTGTTGATAGCGTCAGTGAATTTTATAGCGTCATCAGAGTCTAAAGTACCGAAGAACGTTTTAAGCAATGAGCCTCCGATATCGAAAAGACCACGTTTAATGCGAGGATTTTGTTTGTTTAACATTAGATGGGAAATAGAAGAGAATTTTCGAATATTGACGTCACGTAAATTATGTAATGCGGATAAAGAGTTAGAACAATCTGTTTTAATTTGGGATGATATAAAAGAGCTACAGAAGGTATTTACCTTTTCGAGTAAATAATCGATTTTATCAAACGTTGGCTTTACGTGACTAATATCGATATAAGTAAGTACATTCCAGTCGTCGTTTGTGAACTTGACGTTTATAAGCTTATCAAAGAATAGGCCGGAACTTCCTCGAATAGGTGAGACGAACTCACAGGGATACAGCGAGAGCAATGACCTGGAATAAATAAATAAAATAGGTACTTACTATTATAGGAGACTTATTATTATGGTGCCGTTTGGTCTGCGGCGAGCTTGATTTCGTCGTAATGATGACGCACGTGTCTACGGTTGATTAAGAGTGTGACCGTGTGGTTGCCATTTATTTTTACGATCTTATATGGCCCTTTCCACACTGGTGATAGAGCCTTGTTTTGTTTATGATGGCACTTTAGATACACCGTGTCGTTTACGCTATAAGTGGTAGGCCTAGCACGAGAGTCATAATGTTTTTTAGACCGTTCTTTAGAGAGATGAATGTTTTGTAATGCTTTTTGTCGGCTGTAGTAGAGCCGATGATTTAGAACTCTGATGTAGTCGGTGTATGTGTTACTTTCGAGTGTATCTATTGACTTTGGGATATAGGGTTTGAACCCGAATAACAATTCGAATGGGGAGAAATCGGTAGTGGTATGGACGTTAGTGTTATATGAGAACATGGCCGTGTTTAAATAAAGGTCCCATGTATGAGCATTTTCGTTGACAAAGGGTCTTAAATATTCCTTAAGGGTCGAATGACTTCTCTCTAAGGCACCGCATGTTTGAGGGTGATAAGGGGATGCGATAAGGTGTTTAATACCGAATAAGCGTTCCAGTTGTTTAAACACCTCTGAACAGAAGTTCGTGCCTTGATCAGTGACGATGATTTTGGGGATTCCGACGTGAGCTATGAAATGGACGAATTTTTTAGCAGTTTCCTCGGCGCTGCTTGTCTGTAATGGATACGCCTGGGAATATTTTGTAAGATCATCTTGGAGTGTTAAGATGAACTTGAATTGGAATTCGTAAGTTTCTGGAAGTGGACCTACAATGTCCAGGAAAACTTTTTCGATCGGTCTGGTGGCGGTAGATGTTATTATCATTGGAGCACGATTTGTTTGCCTCAAGGGTTTGTTGATTTGGCAAGATCGACAGTTCTTTACATAGTTTTCGATATCCTGCCGCATCGATTTCCACCAGTACCCTGATTTGATGCGCTCTAGCATGCGCGAGATACCCGGATGTCCGGCAGTGGGCGAATCATGATGATCTTTTAGAATTTTCTTGACCTCGTCAGGCGTAGGGTATAAAATAGAATTATGATATATGTTGACCTTGACGCCTGTACCATGAAATAGAAATGCGAGGATGTTATATATTTTTGGGAATGAAAGTTTGGAAAATGGATCGGAAAAGTCTGAGATGGCAAATTCTTTTTCTTCGCTGTACCAGAATCTTATCATGTCTCTAAAATCTCGAAGTAGGTTAAATATGTCTTTGTATGACATTTCGTCATAGTGATGCACGCGAAGAAATAGATGTGTGAATAAGTGTTTTTCATTTGATGTAGAATAATATGTGTAGAGTTCGCGCTCGATAGTGCGGATGTCTGGTTCACTAGTCGAGGCTTCGAGTATTTCTTGGCAATATGGGACAGATTCGTCTAAGTCGATTGAGGTAGGGTAAGTAATGACTTTGCATTTAGCTTTCAGCAGAGGTTCATTGAACTCTTGGATTTCAGTGTCGTAGGATATAGGAGAACGGCGGATACTTTGCAAATACTGCTCGTAGGTTTCGGACGTAGAAGGCATGGGCGGAAGCTGAGGGGACTGTGAGTTGTTATCGGCAGCGGGTGGACTATTACCGCTTGCGTTACTTTGATTTAGAATCGGATCTGTGACATTGACATTGACGGGGAATCTGGATAGGGCGTCGGCGTTAGAATTTAGTTTGCCTTGTTTATAAATGATCTCGTAGTCGTACTCCTCTAATTTGAGACGCCAGCGAATTAGCTTTGAACTGGGGTCTTTGACATTGAATAGCCAAACTAAGGGCCGATGGTCAGTTACGATTTTGAATTTGTGACCATAGAGGTATGGACGGAAAGTTTTGACGCCGAATAGGATGGCCAAAAGTTCTTTTTCAATAGTGGAATAGTTGCCTTCGGCCTTGTTTAGTGTTCGTGATGCGTAGGCGATTGGCTTGTCCTTGCCAACGTCACCTTGGGATAGAATGGCCCCGACAGCATAATTGGAAGCATCCGTGGTAAGTATGAAAGGTTTTTCGAAGTCGGGGTACTGGAGCAATGGGGCTGAAGTTAGTTTAGATTTTAGAATAGAGAAGGCGTTCTTTTGTTCTTGCTCCCAGTGAAATTCAGCGTCCTTTTTAAGGAGTGACGTCAGAGGTTTTGTGATTTTGCTGAAATTTTCAATAAATCTACGGTAATAGCCCACTAGGCCTAGGAATGACTTAATGTCCTTGGGATTCTTAGGAGTTGGAAAATCGGTGACTGCCTTAATTTTGTCAGGATTCGGAGAAACACCCTTGTCCGTTATTATGTGGCCGAGATAGGCGACTTCTCGGCGTAAGAACTCACACTTGTCAGGCTGCAACTTGAGATTCGCTTCTCGGAATTTTGAGAATACGAGTTCCAGCTTCTGCATGTGTGAGTCGAGATCGTGAGAGTAGACGATGCAGTCGTCAAGATATATGAAACAGTGGAGACCTTGAAGGCCACATAGGACAGTGTTCATAAGTCTTTGGAATGTAGCAGGGGCGTTTTTAAGCCCAAAAGGCATTCTAGAGAATTCGTAGTGTCCAGCGGCACTATTGTTAGTAGAAACGGTAAACCCTGTTTTAGGGGCATCGAGAGGGTCCATAAGGACTTCATGAAAACCACTGGCTAGGTCCAGTGTCGTGAAATATTTTGAATGACCTAATTGGTCGAGAATATCAGAGATAAGGGGCAAAGGATAGACGTCAGAGACGGTGACGTCATTTAACCTTCTATAGTCTATGACTAAGCGCCATTTCTTTTTGCCCGAAGCGTCCATTTTTTTTGGCACGACCCATACGGGCGCACTCCAAGGGGAGTTGGAAGGACGAATTATTTTTTGGTCTAGAAGTGATTTAATTTGCCGTTCAACTTCGTCCTTATGACACTCTGGAAATCTGTATGACTTGACGTGAATGGGTTGTGAGTCACCTGTATTAATGGTGTGTTTTGTAACATTCGTGTAGGTTAATTGTTCGCCTTCCAAGTAAAAGATGTCAGTGTATTTAGAACAGCAGTCGATTAAGCGTTTTTCTTCTTCGCTATTAAGATGGGAGGTGCGAATGTTGTCAAGGACGCGATTGTGTCGATTGGAGTCGCTAGAGGACACGGAGTATATATTTTCTTGGGAGTTAGAAGTCGAACTCGGTATGTGACACGTCTGTGTCAAGGTGACTTTGTAGTCTGTGACTTTTATTTCGAAATTGGTGGTATTAAGGACTGATATATTTATTTTTCCATTGGGCTTGATAGAGACGAGGCTATTTGCTACAAAGATGCCTTCGGAAATTGAATGGTCTAGCACTAAGGCTTCTTTGTTGTGGAACTCGGAACTGTCATTCGTTATTGAACATTCTATGACGGCTTCAGAACGAGCTGGAATTATGTAGGTAGGCTGATGGAATTCTATAGGGATGAGATTACCCTGTATGTGTAGACAGTGGTTTGAGTAGCGGACATCGGCATTTTGGCGCGATAAGAAATCGTTACCTAATATCCCGTCATAGTTCAAGTTCACATTTTCGCTGATGGCGTGGAACTCATGGTCGAACGATATTGAACCTGTGTCTGTTTGAAAGTCGAATTGGATTTGGAATACGCCAAGGCTTTCGCAGTATGAATCATTGTCGCTTAGGCCCTTAAGCTTTATGGTGTCGTTCGAGAGTAATGGCTTCTGTGTGAAATTAGTAAGCTTAGCTATACTGACACTTGCACCAGTATCGATGAGAAAGCACAACACGTTATCTGAGTAGTTTGTTTTGAGACAAACGTGTGGCAGAGACACCTTTTTATAGGTTGTATTAATCTCATGAATTGATATGGAATTAGACTTAGAATTGGGCTTAGGCTTGGAATTTTCTTTCGGTTTAGAAGTCTTTTTAGATTCAGAGATTTGTTTGGGTTTTTGGCTCAAAGAAACAGAGGCTCCCGAGGGAGGATTTTGAGGACTTGATTTGGAAGCAGAGTTTATTTTGACGTTACTGGGCTTAGAGGCCGAAATAGAAGGTAACGATGAGTTTTCAACCCTTGAAATAGAAGGACTCGCTGAGTCATTGGGGTGTTGTTTATTCTGACGACCTATCTGTCGTTTAGATTTAGAAATAGGAGTCGGCAAGTTAAACCTGACTCGCTTAGGCTTTCTCGCCTTGGATACAGAGGGATTTAGAATTTGGGACTCGGGCGATTTCGCCGATTCAGAGGGAGTCGATAGGGTGCCTGCATAATTACTGGGTACTCGTCGACACGAATGCGATACCCCGTTGCTTAGTTTAAATTACAGTTATCTTCGTCAGCCTCTTCGCCGGAGGTCGATAGAGGAGGTGACTCGACTGTAACGTTATGCTGGAATTGATAAGGGTTGTTGTTCGAATTTCTCCGGGCGTTATTGAATTGACGTTTTTTGCATTGACTTATGTCGTGGCCCTCGTTTTTGCAGTATCTGCAAACTGCTGGGTTGGAGGGCCCTTGAGACCTATCTGAATAATCTCGCTGAGGGCGAGGATTTGGTTTATATGGAACTAGAGCGCGAGAGTCACGCCTGAAACATTCAGACTCTAAGTGGCCTGGCTTGTTGCAGCGTCTGCAGAATTTTTGTTTAGGGGCCTCGGTCGGCCTTGATGTTGACTTATTTAAGAGATTTAGAATCTTTTCTTCCTCCACGGCCACTATCACGGCATCGTTGAGTGTTTTCGGCTCTCGGCAACGCACGATGTTACTTAAGCGTGAATTGAGACCTAGACAAAATGTGTACAGGGCTAAATCTTCTGTCATAGCAAGACGTCCTGGCAGCTCCTTTTTAAGGGAGTTAGCATTATGAATTTCAGCCTGTAAATCTGTGAGGGACGTTTCGATTCGGAGAGCAAATTGCGCTACGGTTTCATTCAGCATTTGCTTACATGATTGAAGGTCAAGCAGGAGATGGTTGTAATGTTTCCTCTGACCAAAGTTTTGTTGTAAAACAGCCTTGAGTTCATCGAAACTGCTGAATTCACGGTTTGAGCAAGCGATTTGGGCCTTGCCCTCGAGTTTAGATATTATAAATTTTAGGAGTAAGTCTGTCTGGCTTCGCGATGACAGATCTAGGGCATTTTGACAATTTGTAAGGAATGCTGTTAATGTTTCCCTGTCTCCTTTGTACGGGGAAATGAAGCTACAGAGGACTTGTATGGGATACGGCTCTGTTAATAAAATTTGAGTCGATTGTTCGGACTTGGCCATTTTGTTTGAGAAATACCTATTAGATAATAACACGAACGAGCGGCGGCACGCTTAGAATTGGAAATAGTAAATAAGGTAGGTATGTACTCGAGTTGGTAAAATATTCAATGTAAGGAAATAGAATGGATATAGAAAGGACTCGTGACAATAACGGTTAATTAAATGTTAGACTCACAGGATCACGGCGAGCTGGAGAGTGGTAGACATTGCGGTTTGAAGTTTCTTGTTGCAGGACGACGACGACGACGACGGAGGCGACGGTGATGGACACGGAGACTCGGCGACAGCGACGACCATAGGTAAGTACCAGGTAAGTAGGTAGGTACTTATACGGGCAGCAGCAGCGGGCCCGTCTTGGAAGCAGGACACGGAGAGTTACGGATGGCGCAACGATTCGGAGACCACGATGAGCGGCAACACGGCGGCGGCAGTGACTTTGAGGACGGCAGGCTGTATCGGCAGGCTCCAGGGTTGAAGGCTGACTGTCGCAATTACAGGGCACAAAAGTTCACAGGATAAAGTTCACAGCGTAAGGATTTCACAGCATGAAGAGTTTGACACAGTTTTTCACATAGTTTCACTGCGGTCCGGTTTTTCGCGTTTTCACGTTTTTACGTTTTTCGCGTCTGAGATGCTGGGAAATGCGATTTCCACCAGCGTATCCCACTTCTGACACCACTGTTACGGGGCGGGTCAGGAGAGTCTTTTTAAAAAAGATATTTTCTTAAAACACGTTTATTACGAAATTGAAAATAAAGGAAATTGAATAATAGAAATGGAACAGTAGAGATGACCGTCTTTCACGAGCCCGGATATGGAATTGCAAAATGGTACGACTGTGTGACTGGTCTTGCGTCATGCCATGGGAAAAGGCTCCACGTGTCGAATGCACCTACTGACGCGTCAGCACTTTCCCACGCATACAGTCTCTAAGGGAAGGTGATTATAACAGAACGCTCACCCATCCCGTACCTGACCGCGCCTGTTGTTGCTTAACCAAGTGATTGATTCCAATCACTCGGTTCGCCTAGGCCACGAGCGCTTCTTATGTACATTGTACTTCTTATGTACATTGCTTATGTACATTGTGAAAGGTTTATCGGCGTTGAATCGGTATGATATCAACCCTTTGTATGCCCCCACTGCTGGGGCACGTTCCTACTTTGCCGGAAGATCATACCCACTCCACCCAATCCACCGCGGGGATTAAGTCCGGGTAGGTGAACGATTGTAAGGTAGTGGCGGGCCTTACTGCAAGAAGTGATCAAGCCGGAAGCGCCCGGAAAAAATGCCACTAGATGTACTCACTGGATGGTCACCTATCCAGCACCTGACCGCGCTTGTTGTTGCTTAACCTAAGTGATTAAAATTAAATAAGAAAGAAAGAAAAGCCAAGGATAAGGGAAAAAAAAAATCTCAACCCATTAGAATAAATGTAGTGTTTTAATGTAACTATATAATGTAACATTGACAAGTTTTAAATGAACACTGACAAATTTTATTTTTAATTAATTCTATTCAATAATGTAACATAACATAGCTTTTAAATTAATTTATGGAGGGAACTATTTCTAATTATTCTTTTATTTTATCAAAAGTATTGACTTTAAGGTTGCCACGCAATTAACGGTGGCAGTAACCTAGACTAAAAAAAAAACCTAAGTGATTGATTCCAATCACTCAGTTCCAATAGGCCTCGAGCGCTCCAGGTACCCACACTAACCGTCCAATATCCCGTCCACAGATGGTCGAGACACAAATGGTGAAAGGCAGCGTGGCCCCTCTCGCCGTGAGCGCACAGTACCTGAGCGCGGCCACGATCGTCAAACCCGTGGTCGTGGTCAGCAGCGCGGGTACACCCCCCTCCACCTCCGCATGAAACTACGGGACAGGTGTCTTCTTCCTGCAGCAGGCCTAGTCAGCTATGCTGGCCTAGTACCTCAACGGTGGTGCTAGACTGGAGTGGGCACTAAGTAAGGACTAGTGGACACTACTTGGACTTGTCTTCTTTCTGCAGCAGGCCTAGTCAGCTATGGTGGCCTGGTACCTCAGCGGTCCTTACGGGTGTGGACACTACGTAAGGACTGTTCACCCATGAAGCAGATCAGACATTATGCGCTCTCCACCTCCGCGTGATAAGTGTCATTATTCTGCGGCAAGCGTACTATGCTATCCTAGTACGACAGACATTTCAATCGGTGAACAGCAGTATCGCGCGCGCCTTCTACTTCCTCTTGAGCCTAGAGTTTTCTACTTTCTGCGGCAATCCTGGCCGGCTAAAGACCTACAGACAAACGGTACTAGATGAAGAAGGACAACTACTATTTGAAGACTACCAATTGAAATTCTGGACCCCTGGTACGTTAACAGCAAATCGTCACCCACCTTGACGGAATGCTTCAAGATTCCAATCAAGTGTGTTGATAATTGAATTAAAAACCAACAGCTGTTGTTGGAATAAACAATATCTCGAAAAAAAGCCATCAAAATATTGCTATATCTGTGTACCATTCCCGTGATTATTTCCTTGGGGCGAAGCCCACTGTACAACATTTAACAGCCAAACTGGGGTGGCTTAGGACATTTTAAATTAAAGACATCGGGCTTTCTTATATATGTGGCTCTTATGTTAAGGCGTCACAAGCTAAGTAGAAGAGGAAAATTTATTAATAACGTATTTATGCAATACTTCCTTGTTGGAATGATGAGGAAGGTCATTCAAGGACTCTAATAATGGTTTACAGAAAATGTTTGCGCTTGTAATTTTCCGACAGGCTTACTAGGTATCAAGTAAAGTGTACTGAGTCTGCAAGTTATGTAAACTTTTAGTAGAGCCACAGTTATATTAATATTTAATGTTTACAAGCGAAGTCACGTAATATTGTGTGTTTTTTTTAATTGGCAGCGTAATCCAATTTAGGCTAAAATAAGCCTTCGTTAACACCTTTACCCTACGAGTATATTTTTGTGTACTATTTTAGTTCATGATCGAATGCATGATACATAATAGCATGCATTCGATTTCCTATTTAGATAGAGTTTCCTATTTATTTTTTAAAAGTTTTATTATTACACTATTTTTATTTTTAATGCACTAACCCGTGCTAAGGAACAAATTTAAAAACCTATTTAGAGGCTTTTAGAAATTTTTAGCCTCTAAATAGGTTTTTAAGTTTTATTATGTAAATGTAATACGTAAACTTATGGAAAGCGGTCCTTTTACAACTTCTCACCTTATAGATGACAATCTTTAGTCGAAAGCGGTTCTAAACGCTTTAAAACTGTAATCACGGAATTAAGAAGGCGCCTCACTGGGTGATTCGCATACTTTGGTTTTCATTTTCAAACATGCCAGCTTATGTGGAAACTTTGTCAATATTCTAAGAAGATAAAGCAAGGTTTGACCGTTTTTAGAATGACGAAAATATAAATTGAAAAGAAATTAAAGAAAGTAATTTTCTAGGAGGAGGCTTCATCATCAACCCGTTATGTCCCCACTGAGGGGCACGGGTCTCTTCCCTGAGAAAGGTAAAGGAAACACTCCACCACACGGGCCAAGTCCGGATTGGTGGAGGCTGGTCTTACTGCCACAAGTATTCAGGCCGCCCTAAAGTCTCTGACTTGGCTTAACGACTGCCATCTACCGACAGCAGACGGCAACAACTGCTTAACGTGCCTTGCGTTGCACGGAACCGCTCGGAAAAATCCCACTAGCGTTAGTCTTAGACGGTGACCCATCCATGCATTGAACGAGCCCTTTGTTCAATGCATGGATGGGTCAACCTTCAAAACAATCAACCTTCGTGATCGTTTAAGATCACTCAGACAGCCGGGGCTACGAGGCATTCAGTAGGCTTCGTTATCAGCCCTTGTATGTCCCACTGCTGGGGCACGGGTCTCTTCCTGCATCGCAGAAAGGCTTGAGGAGGCTTCTGAGGCTCTAAGTATTTTTAATTAAAATTCTCGATTTTAAGGACGACGACCTCAATTTGTGTCCTGTAAACATATTGGCAAGGTTTCATTGCGATAAAGCATGTCGTTAGTACTCACTAAAAACAATGTATCTTGGGTACAATTGGTACAATGTACAGTCTATTAGCTTTCAGAATATACCTCGGCTACTATCGGATAAATTTGTGTAATAGAAATATCGGAATGAATTAAATAACACCTAATTAAATAAACTTAAAACGAAAAGTTTTATACAGAGCAGGAAGTAGCTCGCGTGCTTTCGCCGAAAACCGAAACTTGCTCTAGAGCCCGAGGTATGTTAAAGCTAACAGACTCTAGGTGAATCGCTTCGTGAGGAACTTTCTTAAGGAACAACAGTTTTTGCCAGAACAAGCAACAGTTTTTGCCAGACAATTCGGCCCAGTGACTGTGGCAAAATATCAAACGGCTAACTCTGATGTCTGGTTTGTTCCTAAAGGTACACAAGCCGCTCACATCCGGAATGCTTTTCTGCGCATTGATTATGTAACATTTGTGTTTGAATGTGGAATGTTTACTTGGCTCTGCTGTTAAAATATATATCTCAGGCGTAATATGTATCACTCATGATGGAAACCGCATTACAGTCGCATCTAAGACGTTACAGTGATATTGAGACACATAATAAATATTACGACAAAGTCCAGTAGATATTTCGTTTTTGCACACAGATATATACGTTAAGAGTTACATAATCAAGGCGCTGAAATTAGAAAGATAATGAAACTCAAAATTTGACTTCCGCTCCTAGGCCGTATTAGCGTCAATATTATTCGTCCGAAGTCCGCGTCCTCCGAATTGGACTTCACTTTACAGACCCGTAAGTCTTGTTGCCAGAGGAATAAGAGCTTTTTTCCTGTGTGACCTAGTTCATTTACTTTCTGAATTCAGTGTGCACGGCTTCATAATTTTGTTTTTTAAAGTGTATATTTTGAGTCTGTAGGTAAATATTAAGCTGATGCGATTTCGTTTGGGAAATGATGATTCGACTCGAGGTACTTGTTATGTGGTAATTGGATGAAAAGTTTATTTTTTCTAATCGTAAAATCTGTGATGTCATCCATTCCTAGAGATCCACGGCCTTCTACGGAGGTCTACGACTCTCAACTCTTAGAGCATAGGTTTTCTTATACGGTATTGCTTGTGGCGAGCACATGTCAACTCAGCGCGCATTGCGAACTCCAACATTCCTGCATCGCGCAATCAAAGTGTTTCACATGACATTCAATAAATATAACGTCCGACTAACAACAGCCGGACCGGCCGTCCCCAGGCATACAATCTGTCTGGCGGGTAATTTCCTTTTATAGTGGAAGAGCACGATCACCCGCTCTTCCCTATATGCTCTTACAAAGTCATGTACCCAATGACTTTGTTTAGAAAACTACCCGCGGCTTGGTTGGCTCCGCACGTCTTTCCTGTGGGCTAGGCCGACTAAGTCGTCGTATAGAGTGGTATAGGTGCTGGGCAAGCCTACACCATCTTAAAAAATGGCCCAGGAACTGCAGCGTCCGAGTGGTCCCTTCACCCATCTAGTGTGAGTGAAGATACCACTGGACGCTGTATAAATCCTCTCACTAAAATGCAGATGCCAGAGGATTGCTCTTAGCATACCTGTTTAATTTTATCTTATCTTAGAGTAGAGAAGGCTGTGGATTGAGTCAACAACTCTGTAGAAAGATTATCGATGTTGTGGTATTAGGAAATTTAGGAAGAGAGATTCTGTTTTAATATTTAGTGTGCGAGGAAAGCGTTCAATATAAAAAAATGTGGCTTATGTCTGGTAGATAAAGCAAGAAAAAAAGGTCACTGATTGTTATCATATTGTGATTGTCAGATGAGTGTTGAAATTGTGGGGCACGGTTTTGTAAACATTTTTTGTTTAATGACCGGATTATTTATAAAAACTCAATTACTACTTCAAACACAATTACTACCTACTTCAAACACTCCAAGCGCTCACTAAAATAATCTGTGGTGGTTTACAAAAAAAAACTCGTAACCACAGTTTAAATAAAACGGTTCTAAAGAGTATTTTAGTAAAATCGTTTTATAAATAAGGCTAATAATCTGCTCGAATTACAGATGAGACGTTGGGAATATTGTTAACTACAAATGATTACTTAAAGGATGGCTTGTATTTATTGGTGCCCAAAATCCCAATCAGTATTGGGATTTTGGGCATTAATATAATTGATTAATTAAAAAATTATAATTGATTTTCAATATCTAGACGTCTCTACATCTAAAATTAAAATATACTAATTTAAGTACGGGGCAGGCCCTTTGGACTAAAATTGGGAATATTGCCATAACTCCAGGGAATGGTCTGCCATCGTTTTAAAAAAACCTTAACACTTGTTTTTTGTCATGAGTAAAGCAGTTTCGCTTGCAGATTTAACGAGGTCAACGACAATATCACGCTACAATTTTCTAGTAAGCTTACCTTTTTTTCTTGCTAAGTACCTACTAAAAAAACGTAATATTTTCTTATGCTCTGCATTCTAAAATTAGCTTTAATCAATCTTAAAGGACTATTATGGGCATTTGCTAGGATCGAACTAAAACTAGGTGTCGAGGTTAAAATTGAATAATTGCGCTAATATTGAGAAATAAGTTTATGTCACATGTTGACAAAAGAGCGCTGAAGCGTACTGTTCTAATACGTAAGACATAACAATTATACTTTAAAAAAAAAATGATGTTTGTCCTATCTATTGATGTACTTATTATTGATGTGCACGGGATTATTGGCAATATGCCCGGCCAATGTAACGCTATGTTTACTATTAGTGGGAACGTTTTGTGAGTACATCAATATTCCTAGCAAAATGCCTCTCGTAGTTCCCTAAAAAGGACTCTGATGTTGTTGCAATGGCCGGCGGTCCCAACTGGCGCGCAATCGCTGGCCGTGCCTTCCCAGTTGGGGCGACGGGCTAGTCGCTGTGGCGAGGATCCACGCTCGTAGTGCCTATATGTTACTAGTAGTAGTTTGACAACTTTACTTACGTAATTAATGAAATTCACTGTGGTGGTGTGTAGACAACTGTTTACTTCCAAGCTCAACGGACCAACTTAGCGAGTGCAAAGCTTGGCAATAGACTGTTGGTATGTTGGCTGTTTTTTTTACGGGGGGCCTCACTGCCGGATGCACGTATTTGTATAATATTAGTGGTTTACGTGGAACGCCGATACAATAGGCGTAGCGGTTTGTGAGGTTCATATTACAGCATTTGAATGTCTCGCAGTTGAGTTTCGACGTTCTAGTTGTAGTGTAGGTAAATTATTGTAAAGATCGAACGGCCATGCGTTTTGAGTTGCATTCAGAGACATGGTTACGCGATGCGCAACGTGTCTGCTCCATCCTGTGCTCAAACGGGTACGATCTAATCGAATGATTGGCAACGAAGACCTTGATTGCGTTCGTTTCACTGGCCCCTATGGCACCAGTACTATTACGAGTACTATGGAGGTCAATGAAGTTCGCTTCACTACGCCGTGGCCTTTGAACTCATGACCACTCCATGGTCGACTAACCTATAGCCAGTCAAAAGCGCTTCATGAATTCGCGGGGCACGCTTGTCGTTTCGCTGTGGAGCAGACGCACGGGGCGTCAAGTAAACATCTGCCTGAACTACTTACGCCGTTTCCGGGAATATTGCCAACATGTCCGGGCAGATATGTGACAACAAGAAAAGCGAGCCACCGCTATTTTTAACAAAACGCTGTTGGGTCCGCGCAGGTAGGGAGGCGCGAGCTTTTGTTGGTGTTACGTTCTTGTCCGGGCATATTAGCAATATTCCCGGCTAGTCTCGACGAACGTTTGGATTCATACAGTGCGTTTATACTTCTTGGGCTCGCTGTTTTAGCTGCGATTATGTTTGTGTCAATGTGTCATTGATGTTAAACTATACCTAAGTTGAATTTCTTAAATTAATTGTATGAAGAGTGAACATAACAGTGTACCTAATCAACAATAAATAAAGTTCGTTCTATCGATAGAAAACCGTTCGTAACAGAGCAATATTGATGTTAACAGTATATTGTTATAAACAGCAAGGACATTATACTCTGTTTCAACTAAAAGTAGCCTCTACTTGAATTCATTCAAGAAACTCCATCGAAGATTTAGTGACCTCGGTAGTGACAAACCAAAACTTACGATTAAAAAAACAAGTCATGTCATAAAGTATGGAACAAGCTAGAGTTTTTCCCCGTTTGGCAATTTCCCCGATTGTCCAGGTTTTTTCGATGGGTGTGGAAGTGGAATTTTTAAACGGTGATTTGAATGATCATTTAAGTGTTTGGTTTTGTTGACAATCTTCCAAATCCTTGGCCACTGCCTCAGCAGAGTGAATCTTAATTGAAATAACTGACCATTCCCCGAGACGGTACTTTGTGTAACCCTGACATTGGAGTATCATTGGTTGCCATCAAACCATAAAAAATGTGGGTCAGTGACTGTGGGAAAAAACTGTTATATGGGTGACGTCTATGGTTTGTTCCAAAAGTACATTAACTATTTTCATGAAATTATATATTTTTAGTAACTAGATTTTTACGAAATTGTAAATTTGATAATTGTTCGAACTTTCATCTGGTACGGAGTATGCCTACCTATTAAGCATTTTTGTAAGTAGTCACTTCGCACTTAAAATATTTTTATTCGGAATACGAGCTTTAAAACGTTTAATAACGATGTTTGTATGTAATTTAGATTTTGCTATGAAAGTTCAGAAAAACGTCTTACGCAATAAAACAATTAAAGAGAGTAATTGAGAATAACCACTATTGGCATCTCCCTCGCAAAGTCCTGCCGCGTTGGTTGTGTAGGTGAGATGCAAATAACTTTCAATTCGGTTATCTTTACGGTATCACGATTGATCTAAACCACAGGTTATGGTTGTCAGAGAATGGCAATCAACTGGGCCAAGTTTCATGAAACTACAATTGGTTGTCTAATAAGACAATTCGAGTAACATTGCGTAGCCTAGGGTCAACTTGTTAATCTATGGGTTCATCGATTTTCCAATATATATGGAATTGTATTGTATGATTTGTGTTTTATAAAACAGGTCCCTATTCGTCAGTACGATTGAACATAACTTAACAGAAACTGTATCGACCTCCAAACATTTTGAACTTTGATGGTATGTCAGTGATTTCAACTTAGATCTTTCTTGTATACGTCGTTAGCTGAGGGATAATTCCATACCTATTTCTTTATTTATACGTATTTCAACCCACTGTACGGTATACAGTGGGTTGAAATGAATACGAAAGGGCATCAATCCTCTCGGTCGCTTCGTCAGCGTGTGAATTTTCGGAATGCCACCTTTTATGGACCAAAGCGGGCATGGTCTGGTGGTCAATAGATACAGTAATACAACGTATGGAACTAGCGACCTCATTTGAACCGTCTTAACAGCCACATTTTTGATATCCTGATATGAATTTTGAGTTGGGCCTATTTTGTTAAACAGGGATCTGGAATACCTACTCCAGCCCTTTTTAGCTTAAAGTAGGGTTCGAAGTGACATTTGTCGAAATAAATTATCCTGCTCATCTATTCAACAGCCAACAACAATATTATACTCGTATGTATGCCATTTCAGAAAAATGTGCGAAAAATATAGTTAAGAAAATATAATACACTAAATTAGTCTACAATTATCTCGGTAACTTCGAACCCTGGCTGGAAATTGTATAACATGCAAGGGTTGGAGTGTAAAAATTACTTAAATGTTCAGCTTGAAGATAACTTGCATTTAAGGATTGTTTCTGTTTTTACTGTTTCAAGGCAATAACTACTTTCCTTTGATGAAGGGCTGATTTTATGAGTGTATACAGACATTGAGATAGCTTACACCTGTGTAGATATTTTTTATTATATTTAAATATTTTATTGTGCTTTTTATTTATAAGGACACCTCAAATGGTCACTTTGCCCAAAAAGCTAATGAAGATAATAAAAAAAACAAAATGTAAAAAAATTATACTTAATATAAAAAGAACTACAATTAGAGAGAATTTTTATTTTTAATGTACAGTTGACGTCGAAAGTGTGTGTACTTCACAAAGTTTGTGAATATTGATCAATTATTTTAACTTCCCTAGATATTTATGTTTCTTGAACTCTGTTGAGATGACGCAGTTTTGACGTTGAAAGTGCGGGATATTCTTGAAGCTATAATGCTCATGTAAATATTATATAAAAAAAGAAGAACGTAGTGTATGAAAGTTCTACTATGTTAGAAATACAACAAGAAATTATCTATGACGTGGTTTTATTTATTTAAAAAATCCCATGAAAATATTAACATGTTATTTAGAAACAAAAACACGATTCCCCTAAAACACACTTCAAACGCAGTTTATATACTCTTTAGTAAAGAGAAACCAACCTAAACTACGTTTATAGATTGTCTTAAAAGGAGACTTGTTTTTACTGTTAGTGTTATTTAATTTTTTATGCCACACCTGGCAATAAAGTGGCTTTTTACGCACGCTGCGCGTACGGAAAAAGCCGCTTTCTGGCCAAGTGTAGACATAAAAAGATGTACACAACACGGGAGGTAATAAAGAAAGCTCTCGATCGCATATTTACGTCCCTCGCTTGCAGCTCGGGCCGCAAACTTCTGCGATCTCGGCCTTTCTTTGTATTACCACCCTAGTTGTGTAATGTACTATTATTCATCAGATTTGAGTTAAATTTGAATTATTTTTACCTTAAATAAAAACGTAACGTAGAGTAACCACAGTTTAAATAAAACTCTTCTAAAGAGTGTTTTAGTAAAATCGTTTTATAAATAAGGCTAATAATCTGCTCGAATTACTGATGGATGAGACGTTGGGAATATTGTTAACTACAAATGATTACTTAAAGGATGGCTTGTATTTATTGGTGCCCAAAATCCCAATCAGTATTGGGATTTTGGGCACTAATATAATTGATTAATTAAAAAATAATAATTGATTTTAAATATCTAGACGTCTCTACAATCATCTAAAATTTATTTTACTTTTTTTGCCTTTTTAAATTCATTGCGCTCGTGGCCTAGGCGAACCGAGTGATTGGAATCAATCACTTGGTTAAGCAACAACAGGCGCGGTCAGGTACGGGATGGGTGAGAGTCCCGTGACTACCGCTAGTGGCATTTTTCCGAGCGCTTCCGTGCTTCGCAAGGCACGTAAAGCCGTTGGTGCCGGCTGTCATATAATGGCAGTCGTTAAGCCATGTCAGAGGCCTTATGGGCGGCTTGATAACATCTGACAGTAAGGCCCGCCACTGTCTTACAATCCTCCACCAACCCGGACTTGGCCCCCGTGGTGGAGTATGGCCTAACCTTCCTGCGATGCAGGAAGAGACCCGTGCCCCAGCAGTGGGGGACATACAAGGGTTGATAACGAAACGAACGAAATTCATTTCAAAGTACAGAAGTGTCCTAACTACTACGGTCACTCCCACACACTGAAAATCGGCGCTGAACACTTTAAAACCTTACTAAACTTGTAATAAAAATAGGTTTTATAGTATGTTCAAGTTCTTAATGTGAATGGCAATAAACTTATTTTTATTTATAAAAAGATTCTTAAAATACTCCCTAGAGGCAGTTTTAATAACATAACACAACCTCACAGCTGTAACTCAGAGGCAAGCAGGTAGGCAGAGACCAGCATAAATAGTCTCTTGCGAAGAGGAAGACGTAATCACGGATTATACACCAAAAAGGTAAAAATTAAGTACACTCCCTGTAGGCCCCCTCATGGCCCCTCACCCCGGCTAAGGGTGAAGTGCAGCCTAGCGCAAGTAGGAACTTTGAAATTTTTGTTCGCATTTAGCCCCGTTTTAATGGCGGACATATTTTTGTCTCACTCTTTAATACTACTTACTCTTTCTTTGCTGTCAATGTCAAACTGAAAACATAACAAATTATGGCGGAACGCGGCACATATTAGAAAGTTTTCTAGTTATTTTATGTGTTTTAAGTTTTTTCAATATCTAGCTGTGTGTATCTTGTTGTACTGTGTTTGGTGATTTTCTTTTAATAATGGCACTGATCGGATGGTGTCGAACTTGTGCCATTTGTAAAATAAGATGCAGCCGGTCAAAGGGTACCAAAAGAAAGTTTATGAGTAAACCTAGGGATGAAGACCGGTAAGTATTTCTGGCTACAGTTTTTGTCATCTTGCACAAGAGCAAGATCATAAATTACGTTAAATAACGTACCTAATTAATATACTATGAGAAAAATATTAAGATGTTTCAATGTCATAGTGATGTGCCATACACATATTCGATATCGATAAAAAATATCTGATAAGTACCTTGGACAGAATTACTACTCAGTGTACGTCGGGTGAATTGCTGTAAGCCATAACAATGTTTCAACGATGCACAATTAGTGGCTGCATTGAATGTGGTTTTTTTTAGATGCAGACAATGGGTGAAAATTGTGGAAGATCTTGCGTATATCCCCATTGAAAAACACCACCAACATAAATATGTATGTGGAGATCATTTCAGGCCGAAAGATTTTAACAAAAAAGGAAGCCGATTAAAGAAATGGTGAGTTGTGTTATAAATTTATAATGTAACACTACATTTCATGAACAATTTATTATTTAATAAAAAACAAAATACGCCTTGCTTTACGTTGAACATTTGAATGTATTTTGCTCCGTCATTTAGAACGCAATATTATTATTACGTCTTAATACATAAATGACATTACTTAGATAAACATTTTTTTACAGGGCTGTTCCTTCTCTACTTATAAATGCGCCTCCTGTTCCTGATTACTTACTAGCTGAGTTTCCTTACCACGTAGCCACGTCGCATCACTTGAAACTGGTTAGTGATTGGAATTTCTAAAATGTTTTTTTGTACTAATTTTAACTCAAAATATTTTTTTATAAAAATGTATTTATACAATTTTTATTTTTAATGCACTAACCCGTGCTAAGGACAATTTTAAAAACCTATTTAGAGGCTTAAAATTTCACCTATGCCGGGATTCGAACCCGCGACCTCTGGCTATCCGTGCCAGCGCTCTATCCAACTGAGCCAATGGGCGACTCACCGGCATCTATTCTCTGTATTACGTACAGGCAGCGACATCTGGCTGAAGTAGATTGCATCACTTACAGCCCCGACTACCTACTTTGCAGAGTGCTTAGTGCGAGTTTTTTAACTACTCGATCGCGTTAACGTTAACTCGTATTTCTATGGCATCGAGGAAGCGCGACCTAGCGACGAGTATGGAAATTAAAATTGCTGAGTGCGAGTTGTAATGGTTTACGTTGAGAAGTGAACACGTTTACCAGCCAAAACACGAATAAACGCGAGTGCGAGTTGTACTGTGACAGCGTTTTACCAGTTCGAACGGTTAACTTACTCATACTCACTACTCGATGCTCGATTAACGCGGTAGTAAAGTAATTCGATTGGATCCGTCAAACTCACACTAAGCACTCAGGTTTTACATCGGAATGATATCGCTGTACCCACATGATTATACTATTTTTATTTTTAATGCACTAACCCGTGCTAAGGATAGTATAATCATTTATTAATCATAGTATTTGATAGTTACCTATTGACTATGTAACTGTATTATGAAGTTAAGTGGTAAACAGGAACAAACTATTAAATTTTCTTCGGACTATTCTTGCAATTGTTTATTTTCAGATTCAGCTATACAAAAACATATTAATTGTCGAGCTTCACAAAAGAACTCTGGTACGTAGACTTTTCATGTATCGCTGAAGTTTTTTGTAACTAGTGTTTGTTTACTTTGATAAATTACAAAGTGTTATCATTTTCAGCACCTTGTACAGCAGCCAAAATATCAGCAGTTGCTATTGGTCCAGCAGGATTAGACGACAATTATTGTGGCCTGGAATCTCAGAATATCAGAACTATCCCGGTAAGTAGCATAGTTTACAAACATATTAATAATCAATGACGAATCAACTTTTTTTGACGATTTCAGCACCTGAATCCAAACCAATGATTGATGAAGTTCGTTCAGATTGGACACCTCTATAGAAAACCCAAATAGCTGCTGAAATAAATTCAATAGACCTTGACCACAATTATTGTGATTTGATAATAAATAATAAAATACTAATTTCATTTGTCGTTTTATTGAAAACATTGATTTGTATTAATTTTATTAGGCTGACCGCGAAGCCCCTGGATGATAATTTATCGATATCGATAAATGTAGTAATGTTAGTGGACGTCCCTATTGCACAGACAAGTTATTATGTTGGTAGCACTTATTTTTGTCATTGCATTTTTGCTCTATTGGTTGGTATTGCTAACGGGGCTAAACTCATTACAAAGGCATATAGGGAGGTCCCGTCTCTTGTTTATATACTCTTTGGTGAAGTGTTCGAGAGGAATCTGTAATGTTATCATCACGCTATTCTATGAATATTTTATTACTTGTCCTAATATTTTTAACTTCATCCTAACTTGTGTTTATAAATTTATCATATTACCGATTTTGTAACGTATATTCCGCCCTCAGAACAAGGACTAAAGCATAGAAGGAGCCGTAAAATAAAAAGTGAGTAGTGAATAGCTGTCCTTGTAAGAATCCTTGCAAGAGTATGAGGGCTTTTCAATGACGGCTGTCAGTGGAGTTCCACACAGACGTAATAGATGGCGCTAGCACGGAGTCCCTATATAGTTGCTACGAATTTTTTTCTATATCAGTTGGTAGGATCACAGAGTATAAAGTTAGGAATGAGAGAGAGAGAGAGAGAGAGAGAACTCTTTATTGCACAACCAGAAAAATATTACAACCATGATTCTTAAATCTAAGTAATGTTATACAATTGAATGAGTTCCACAGATAAGAGACTACATTAGTTCTCACAGAGTTTCAGAGTTTTGTATCGTCCATCGGTAGTAGTACTACTCTTTCCTTTCATAGTAGGTACATAGTCTGGTTTTTTTATATAAAGTTCAACTTTCGCCTCTTACGTAGCCGTAGTAGAGTGTAGAGCTAGACCTCAAAACAATAGCTAAAGCTAGACGTTCTCTGCTCTCCTGCCTAATGTAAACAACGAATCAAAATCGAGTGCAAGCATGGATACGAAAGTTAATAGAGTTTGCGTTGTAAAAACTTGCAAAAATTGTGGCACTCACTTGTTCCCAAAAGATGAACAGAGACGAACATTATGGATTAAAGCTATCGAACAGCTGAAGTCTGTGTTGACGATAAAAAAATACAGTAGACTTTGCTCAAGTCATTTTAAGCCAACTGATTTTGTTCAAAGGAAGACTTTAGCCCAACTAAAACCAAATAACTTTGTTATTATTTAAAGACACTTTAAATATGCAACTATGCCTTATTTTGAATTATATTGGCCCCGTTGTCGGCTAATATAAATTTTATTGATCTAAACAAATATATTAAAAACATAATTATTAAGTATTGTTTTTGCGTTTCGCACCTTCAACTCCATTTTAAGGTCCGCGAGAGACTACTCCCCATATTTTTTGTCCATTATACAGGCCGGTGTCGTTGATACAAGAAGAATCGTGGTCCAATAGCAGGCTCGGGTCAATCAGGTAGTCCGGGTCACAAGCGTTGTTTTCGTCGATTAAAAAAGTATCAGGGTCCGTAGGCAAGCAAGGTCGTAAATAAATCAAATATTCAAACAAACGATAACGTAACGACGCAACCAATAGTATTGTGTCGGTCATGTACGAAGTACGATTAAGATACGTTACCATGCAATGACCGAAAGGAAACGTTTCCCAGTAATAATCGAACAATATTTTTTGATTGATTTTTATCATAGTGCTTCTAATATAATGGTGGCACGGCAACATTAAAAATATTAATCTTAAATTAATGGTCCTGTAAAAATACAGATATTAAAAAAAAGCATATTTTATGGCTGAAAGGTCAAAACGTGAACGTTGAGATGGTTCTACTATGAGGTCCTAATAGTACTAATATACAGTACTAGTACATTGTCTCAAATGTAACAGTACGGAGCGATATTTAAGATGTCCGAGCAGGCCCAATACCTACTAGCAACCAACAGACAACACAATCAACACGCTACGCTCAGCTACGCACAGATTACTCAGCAGTCAAACGGAACACACACATTTTTCCTCTAATCTATAGTCATAGCTATGCTGTGACGACTCCGTCGTTGGCATTAAAAAAAAAAAAGTTCAGTTTCCATACACAAGACTTGCAACGCCATCTATCGAGAGAAAAAGGAAGTATTTTTTATTTTTAATAGCTGTCCGAAAAGAGCTCATTGCAAGGATTCTTTGTGCCAGAAAGAGACAGCTATAGTGTTCTCCGCCCAACAAAATTTCACAATCGCTAGGTTGCCTATAGAAAGTCATAGTTATATTGAGGGTCATAGACAAAAGTAGAAATCCATAAGGATGGGATTTGTCCCATCATCAACACGTTTTCGTGTTGTTTGCAACACGAAAACGTCGATACCATTTTTTCCTTAAGTAAACATTCTGTAAATATAGTAGTCTATATTAATATTCTTGGTGTACCCTATTTATTTAACCTACGATAAATTCTCAGCCCTCCAAACTCTTGTTCTCACTTATATGTTGCAAATACACAAATGCCATCAAAATCGGTGAACCCATTTACGAAGAGTTCGATAACATGCACAGTGAGATTGTTATATTATATTAGATTTACTAAGGTTGTAACTTATAATGCAAAGTCTGGTATGTAATTTAAGTTTGTATGTATGTGCAGCATGTGGTTAGATAAAAAATACAGAAATCCATTTATTTTTACAAGTTCAATTTGCATCCAATAAAGAAACTTATCGATGTAACTATACCTACATTGCGAGCTTTATGCATTCAAAATTTTAGAGCACAGCTCAAAGAAAAAGAAGTGTAACAATAACTTATGGTCATTTTTTACTCCTAAGTTTCATGTCTGTCAAAAGTTATGAACATTTATAAAAAACTGTATCATCCAATTTTAAAAACCTATTTAGAGGCTAACTGTATCATCCAATGTTTTTGCGGAAATTAAATGAATAAAATAATTTATTGCACAACCAGCGTCACACTCACATTGTTTAAAATTCTTTTTTTCACAATAGTGATGTGATTTGTTGCTACATTATTATTATATTACTACACGTAGATTATGTAGCGAAAACTATTTAAGTTCATTTTCTATAAGATATCGATATCAACCCTTTATATGTCCCCACTGTTGGGGCACGGGTCTCTTTCTGTATTGCAAGAAGGTTAGGGCATACTCTGCCACTGAGGCCAAGGCCAAGGTTGGTAGAGGATTGTAAGACAGTGGCGGGCCTTACTGTCAGAAGTTATCAAGCCGCCCGTAAGGCCTCCGACATGGCCTAAGGACTGCCATTACATGACAGCCGGTACCAACGGCTTAGGGGCCTTTCATTAATCACGTGTGGTTTGTAAGGGGGGAGGGGTTTGACAAAAATCACGAAATGTCACAAGGGGGAAAGGGGGTGTATTAAAGATATCACGTGTATTTATTTTTTCTTTATTTAATCATTATTTTTTCAAACGCGCGATTTTTAAATCGAAAAGCGGCGTGAAGTGTCACCTTGACTCGCCGTTGCTAGGCAACGAACGAAGTACCTTTTAACGCGCGACGACCGCCCCTTCGGCACGCCAATCGCCAGTTATTCTGTTGTTTTCGCGCCGAATGCTTAATTTCGGAATAAAATAAGATTATACTTTATACATGTATTTAAGATAATATTCTAAAATATCCTAACATAAAAAGAAGATCAAATATATGTGAAGCCTCCAGGCTTGTGATTGGCTGAAAGTTACATGTATTATAGTAAATCGACACAAGAGTATCATGCATGACAAATAAGATACCAAATTAATATATAAATACAACAGGCGCGCTTGACAATTCTAGTTCTATAAAATTTAAGAATTTTTGTAGATACCAAAAATACAGGTGATTTTGGGTGAGGGGTGGGGGGTAGTCTTAAACCTCACCATGTATCACCAAGAGGGAGGGGGGTTTAAAAAATGCTAAAAAAAGATCACCTAATTAATGGACGGTCCCTTAACGTGTCTTGCGAAACACGGAAGATATAGATATACAGCTTGGCAAAAAAGTCCAGATATTAATTATGGCAACAATGCCTTGACTTAAGTCGCAAAAAGTAACTTTTCTCCATAAAAAGTTTTGTTTTTAAATTTCTAGACTTTTTGCCAAACTATAGAACCTATCGTATTACAAGTTCTAAATTTTTTGAAAGAAGGTGGAATTATTATAAGTAAAAATAATATCAAAACCCCTTCTGGTAGTTTTTGATTTATCATGCTAAAACTATAAAATAATATCAATCGCTATCAACCCTTGTATGTCCCCACTGCTGGGGCACGGGTCTCTTCCTGCATCGCAGGAAGGTTAGGCCATACTCCACCACGGGGGCCAGGTCCGGGTTGGTGGAGGATTGTAAGACAGTGGCGGGTCTTACTGTCAGAAGTTATCAAGCCGTCCATAAGGCCTCTGACATGGCTTAACGACTGCCATTATATGAAAGCCGGCACCAACGGCTTAACGTGCCTTGCGAAGCACGGAAGCGCTCGGAAAAATGCCACTAGCGGTAGTCACGGGACGCTCACCAATCCCGTACCTGACCGCGCCTGTAGATGCTTAACCAAGTGATTGATTCCAATCACTCGGTTCGCCTAGGCCACGAGCGCTTCTAATATATCAATAATAATAATAAAATCAATAAAAAAATATCAATGCAATCAAGAGATTCAAACAGAAATATATTAATCATAAACAATCGAATCAGTAACTTCATAGAACGTTATTAAATCAAGCTTTCAAAAGTTAATTAAGATTTAGTGAAATAAATACAAGAAATTAAAAACTCCTTAACTAAGTATCGATAACTTTTTCGCTGAGGTAGTGGGAAACGCCCATCCCTATCGCCCTAAAATAAACAACAAACTTTTTACTGTGATTAAATTGATTATACTCATGATTTATTAGCTTTGAAACACTATTCTCAGATGTTATTAAAGCTATGTTGCAATTCCAGTAGGTCATAGTAAAAATTCAAGGGAAAGCACCACTATAAAGTACACAAAATTTAGTCTTACCGATGGAACTTGATGAAGGTGGTTTTGTTTTCTCTTCTCCCGAAGGGGTTTTACATCCCAATATCACACACGCCATTCCGATGTATTACGTATACTCCATACTATGAATATTCACTAAATCCACTTCAAATTGTCTTAAAACAACCCAAAAAACACAAGGTTTGTGGAGACAACGCACTCCAACATCTGTTGTCTAACACACTGCCAAATCGAAGGTACTTGGCAGCCTGCTACTAACTGATTTTCTAAACATCTATAATTCGGTAGCATAAAGGTAACCAAAGTAACCAACTTGACAATGAGGGTTGTACGTTTTGAATAATAAAACATCACACTACTATATTTTTCTCTGTCTCACACGTGATTGGCGACGTTTCAAACTAACGAGACAGACATGTGTAAGGTGTTCATTTTATAACGCTCCTTCTATGCTTTAGTTCTTATTCTGAGATTCCGCCACTACAATATTCAAAAGCCTTCACAGAGTAATCCCTATTTAAGTTTCTGTATACTCCATTACCCTCCCTTTTATGCGTCAATGTCAAGACGTGATCCTGGCAGAAATAGTTTAGTTGCCATGTTACCAAAATTGAATTGAATTGACTTTCTTGGGAAACGCCGCTTTTGTTATAAAAACCGAGTCAACTCAAATTGTACTTAGTTAAATGCACCTGAGGTTTCCGCACTTAACCATTTAAAAGGCTTTTAAGAAGTGGTAGAGAAATCGCATTTTTATAAATAAAACCGGTCTTTGTTTATACAGCCGTTTTACAGGCGATGCGACGACGTACCTAAGGAAATCGACAAACACAATGTAGTGTTGTCCCTGTTTATAAAAATCATATTATTATACAACCTGGCAGCCCTATTTATAAAAATTATTTTAATTATAAAAATAATTTAAATATGGGTGTGAATTAGCTTACCTATTGTCAGACCTACCAAATATGCTTACATAAAAAGGTTCATAAAAATCGGTAGGGCGTTTCATAAGAATTCTCAAACACTGTGACACGAGATTTTTATTTAATACTAGCTGACCCAGCGAACTTCGTACCGCCTACCATCGATTCTCAATTATTTTAATTTGTTTCTCCGTAACAACCATCCTCGTACTTCAAGGAATATTCTAAAAAAAGAATTACTTAGTAAAATCGGTTCAGCTGCTCTCGAGATTTGCGCTTACCAACACATTCAGCGATTCATTTTTATATTATAGAAGATTATAGATTAGAATATGAAAATTCGGTGTACGTTGCGTAGTGCAGTCTTACCTCCCTACTAAAATTATGTTAATCTGGGCTTAATCGACATAGTAAACCATGAATTATATATATACATAAATATTACATGAATAGCTATTTTGTAAATGTTGTTACATTTTGCATTGTACATCCAGCAAACAGAAATAAATTGCTTCATTCTTGCCGTTGAAATAAATTGAATTGAATTTATTGTAAAGGCTGATAATCTGCCGACAGGTAGTTCCAACAGAACGTCAACATTAATAATTAATTTCGTTTCACTCTGCTGTGGTGGACAAACCATTGATAGAAATCGTTAGTTAAAATACCAAAAACAGAGGTAGGTTCGAATTCCGGCAAAGCGCTTCTTGTATTTGCTCTCGCTAACTTTGAATGAAAACGTTGTGAGGAAACCTAAGTGTTTGAATTGTGTATTTAACAAGCGTATATTGTGTATATACCGAAGTATGCAAGCGTACACAATATACGCTTGAAATTGCGAATCCGCAGTGGGCAAGTGTGATAGTGTCTAGTATAGAGAAAACATAATATGTGCCTTACAGTGGGCCGTATAGTGTTTTAAAATCTCCACATAAGTAGCCTGGCTACCCATAGCACAGGGAATACTGGTTTGGGAGCCAGTGCCCATAATTGTAACCCTGTTTTACAAGAATATTTTTGCATTTAATTTAATTTCCATTTGATGATGAGGACGGTTTGACGAGCGCTTCCATTATTTAATTCGTGTCATTAAAATATATAGAAGGAACTAAGTATCCCCTATAGTAAAATTTGTTCTTATATGCTGATGTGGTTGTACAGAACCCACATTTTTTTTTATCTATTATCAAAA
The DNA here is from genome assembly GCA_934045075.1 of Yponomeuta sedellus. Taxonomy (NCBI): domain Eukaryota; kingdom Metazoa; phylum Arthropoda; class Insecta; order Lepidoptera; family Yponomeutidae; genus Yponomeuta; species Yponomeuta sedellus. Next base: position 16,914,470 of record OW203742.1, on the reverse strand, counting down.
TGTATGGTGTGCAACAAAGAGTACCTATTAGTCTAATCTAATTACACTCTGTATTATAATATAACTATACTTTAGTGACATCACAAGCGACAATTATTTTTCTATTTTTGAAAAAAATAGTGTTATTTTTAAATAGCAATGCCGAAATGGTTACATAACATTGAACATGCCGGGTCCGGTATAAGTAGGTATTTACAACTAATAACTAACGTAAAAAAAGACACCAATCATCTTAAATTCTCAAGTTTACATAGAAATCCCGGTTACGCTTTATTCGTCGCGCTAGATACGACCGTCCGGCGCTCGCGATAAGGATTTCTTTGGCTTGCGATAATGTCTATCATAAATTCATATCACAATGACTGTGTAAATTGTAATACGATTCGACTAAGGGTCGTATTACACTAAATAATAATACACTAAACGCCTCTAAAACCTTGAGCTTGTAGCTGAATCAATCCTATTTGCATACTTTCGAAATGTGACATTTGCACATTCATTTGTCAAAAAAAACAGTGTTCAAGGAACACAAACTTTATTATTAAATATTTCTTTTAAATTAAGCATGGTTGTTGCATCTAAACTACGCCTGGGTCTTTTCCAAACGACCTTCATATTACGTTGAGCAGTTCCTCTTGTATCGTACTGTATAGATAAAATACGGTTTCTTGTGTGCGCCTCTAATGACTGAGCGCAGTGTTCTATACAAATGCCAGACGTGCAAGCATGTCTTCTGTTGCCCTAATAACAACCTAGTATATTATTGCGTTTAAATTGTTTACTGTCGCAAAAACTAGGACAAAGTTCTTAATTTAGTGCTATATTATTGTGAGACAAAAATATGAGTGAATTGAGACAGAGAAAGGTAGGTTGGTTGTTAATTCTCAAGAGTTAATTTTAAGTGATTTTTCTAACCTATAAGTTTCACCAACCATTAAAGATACCTAAGTCACTTACTAACATTGCTAAAGAGTAGGCAACTTGTGATAAAATCAATGAAGGGTATGTACTAGATATAAATAAATGAACGATGCCGCGCAAAACAGTTTCACGTCATTTTGTGGCAATTTAGCCCGTAAGATCGAACGTCGTGCAAACAAAATTAAGTGTTATCCAGTGAAGTTACGATTTACGTTGGTGGAGTTTAGCTTGCAAAAGTTGCAAACGGTGTCACGCACGAGCGAGGGATTCACGCCGACCTTAATCAGCTGGGTAATATTTTTTTCTGAGCCGAGTGTACGGAACGATTAAGGTTGCGTTCTAAGGCAAAAATATCAAAACGATTTTAGATGCGTTCAAATAAAAAAATACAAGAATGTTCTTGGTAAAAATATTACCTCCTCATCAGATACATACATAATGTCATCCCTGTGTCCTGGGTGGTAGGCAGAGGCCAGGGTTTGCCACTTGCCAGGGTTTGTAACGATTCTGATTTTTTTTCATATCATTTTAAATTATTGCACCTAATAATATTTGGATAACGATTCAAACCCTCTTACGGATAATAAAATCCCTCATCTCCTTTTTCCCTTTCCAGTTAAGAGATGAAGGAGTCATTCCATTCAAAAGGCCATCGAAGTCCAAGCAACCAAGCAGAGTGAAAGAGATAGTGGCAACGCTATGTGTTGTCACATTAGGCGGAGTTTACTTTAGCGGTAAGATTAAATAATATGTATAGCTTTGGCGTCCTATACGTAGAACATTGAACATGACTTTATAATTTACACCCGTGAACTCCACCTCCAACAATCCGGACTTGGCCCCGTGGTGGAGTATGGCCTATAGGTACCTTCCTTAGGGAAGAGACCCGTGCCCCTCGGTGGGGACATAATGGGTTGATGATGATTATGATGACTAGGGCCCGGATAAATATGTCCTAAAAAATCGAAAAAATGTACATATAATATGGATCTAAAAAACGGAAATATGGAAGAATATGGGCTAAAAAAGACAACCAATACCAAACACTTGTATTCTAATATAATTGTTTGAAAAATTAAAACGAACGGAATTAAATTGTTTAGTTACAGTTTAGTCTAACTCTTTATTCGAGTTGTTGCAGTATACAACAATATGTTTCTTCAAATTTTCAAACTTGAGGCTCCTTCTGTTTGGTCGGAAAAACACTGCGCAACGACTTTATTCTCGCGGCCCTATGAAAGCACACATTCTGCAGTTTTTTTCAGTTGAAGTAAGTACTAAAGACAGGAAATATGGAATAATGTAATTAAATTCTAAAAATATGGTTTTAACCCTAAAATATGGAAAAATATGGTTTTCAAAAACCTAATTTTCCAGTTCAAACCATCCTGTTTGATGTAAAACACTAAATAACTAATTCAAATAAAGAATATGTGCTTACATATTTATCCGAGCCCTAATGATGATTGAACTATAAATAGGAGATCTGGAAAACTTATTGTTCTAAAATATTATTTAAATATTTTTTGGACGAATGTTGTTTTTTTCTTCAACAGACGACCTCTGTGGCGTAGCGGTAGTGCATCTACCTGCCATGCAAGAGGTCCCGGGTTCGAATCCCGGCTGGGAACAAAAAAAAAACCCTTAGGTCTTGGATGTTTACATGTTTGTGATGTCGTTGTTTCTGGTTCCCACGACACAGGGTATCCTAGTGTGGGGCCAGAAGCAATGTATGTGCCTGTATGTAAATGTTATGTTATGTTACATCTACATAGTTTTAGAAGATTCTGATTATTTTTAAAAACCTATTTAGAGGCTAAAAATTCAACCCATGCCGGGATTCAAACCCGCGACATCTGACTATCCGTGCCAGCGCTCTATCCAACTGGTACAGCGAATTTTTAGCCTCTAAATAGGTTTTTAAAAATTGCCCTTAGCACGGGTTAGTGCATTAAAAATAAAAATAGATTCTGATTAATTGATACCTCCAGGGGTTAGGAGTAACAGCTTTCTTATTGTATTGCATGTTTAAAAAATTGTGTTCAGTTTACAAGAACAAAAGAGTCTATTTACCATTTTCTTTTTTTTTTATATAAATACATTGGCGCTTGAAGACACGATAGCGAAGAACGCGGGGTACACGAAGTATCACCACGCAGTCATCATCGATGCTGGCTCCTCCGGCTCCAGGGTCCTGGCGTACAGGTTCAGAGAACCTTTTCAAGGTACGGAAGCTGTTTCTTTTAGTAGACTGTTTAGTTTTTATGTACGTGTTAATTAGAGGCAGAGCCCCTACAAGGCATAACATAACATCTGTTCAGGAGAGTCGTATTTGTTCAGCACGAGTTATGAAGTGTTTCAGTTAAAACCTGTTCTGAAATGAATAAATGTGGAATTTCCTTGTTAGCTTCGTCTCCACATACCTAATTGGGAAGCTTTGACCTTCATTGTTTTTATAGTGATTTTTTTTTACTTTCATTTATTTGTGACATTTTATAAACCCCCGTGCGATTCGATCTTCGAAAGAGGTGCCTGTTTAATTTTCCCGGATTAAACAATTGGACAATGAGTGGTGGTAGTAGAACGTCTGCTTCTCATTCGGAAGGTCATGAGATCGAATCCGGGCATTTATTAACCACTTTGTTTTTTGAGTAACTCCTGTTGTCGTGTTTATATCATTCTATTGAAAAACTATTAGAGTCTGAGACTCTAATACTTTTAGTTTTTACTCTACTTACGAGTAAACTTGGCAAAAAGGAGTTGAAAGCCAAAATCATACTTAGCTATACCGATTAGTCAATTTATTATTTTAATGTACCACAGATGCTTACTTACTATTTTCAATCGAAATTACTTCGGATCATTACTTTTATATTTCATCTATGTAAATGTATTCGCGCTAGTTTTTTTTAATTAAGACGATTTTGTTATTAAATACCTTATGTATTTTTATAGTAAAGTCCCCCTTACGAATCTGAGTACCTAGAGTGCATAGTTTAGATTTTCTTTATTTTGCAGTTCTCGGAGAGAGCAGACTGTTATTAGAAGAGGAATACTTTGAACAGTCGAAACCAGGTCTATCTTCGTTCGCTGACGACCCTGAAAAGGTAATTTAATCAACCTACAATTTGATAGCGACACCGCCATTTTGGCAGACCGCCATCTTGAATTCATGTCAAAATGGCGTCGAATTCTCTGATGAATCTCGATAATTTTTCTATGTATCGCTGTCACTGTGTCAATCAGGATAAGCTAATAATCCCATAGTCATCTCTCTTATTATTTACCTACTTAGGTATATGAACTTACGTCTGCTAATTTACGGTTGTTAATGGTATTCATGAACTCTTATTAGGTATACGTATGGCAATTGGCAACTGACTAGCACGGGTTAGTGCATTAAAAATAAAAATAGTATAATATTTCTCGTGTTTGATTTCATATTTCCAACTTCTCGAAATTCTTCTTTCCATCCACGTTATCAACACGCTTTAAGTGACATATTTTGTTGTCGACATTGTCCCATTCCTAGCCCTGTCAGTGTGACGGCTGTCGTGGACAGTGTTGCTAGATGTACCGCATTTCCGCTTTTTTCCGCTTTTCTGATAGTGAATCCGCTTTCCGCTTTTGATAATGCGGTAACTAACGCGGTTCCGCTTTTTTCGAAATTGGTTCAATGTCATGTTCATTCAACTTTCAACAAGTCGGATTCCGTTTGGTGCAATAATCTGTGATGCATATAGACAGTGCACTGTGCGTTCATGCGGGCGTGCGTGTAGTCTATGCAGCGGGCACCATACATATTATAGTGGTACTCTAGTGCATTCACAACAGCAAAGCAAGAGGCGCGCGCAAAATTTTGACTTGGTTATCTGTGCATATTCAGTGTTATTTATAAATTATGATATCTTATTATGAATAAACATATAAAACCTATAAACGGACAAAGAACAATCGGTATTGTATAATATTATATAGTAATAAAAAATCCGCTTTTTTTCTGAAAATCCGCTTTCTGAAAGCATTTTCAAGTTTCGTATCTGGCAACACTGGTCTTGGAGCTCAAGCTATGTTTTGTTTTATAGGTACCTATAGTATTTACACTCAGAATAAGGACTAAAGCATAGAAGGAGCCGTAAAATAAAAAGTAATTATTGAATAGCTTTCCTTGTTACTCTTACGATGATTCTTTGTGCCAGAAAGGGACAACTCGTACACTCGAAATTTTACAATCGTACTAGGTTGCTTAGAGAAAGTCATAGTTATATAGGGGGTCATCGATAAAAGTAGAAATCCATAAGGATGGGACATTCATCACGAAAACGTCGATATTATTTATTCCTTAACTAAACATTCTGTAAATATAGCAGTCCATATTAATATTATATGGTATTAGCTGGCGCCGCAAACGTTGGTGTGCCATATCTATTAACCCTACGATAAATTCTCAGCTCTCCGAATTCTTGTTCTCACCTACCTATATGTTGCAAATACACAAACTCATCAAAATCGGTAAACCTATTAAGGAAGAGTTCGATAACATGCACAGTGAGATTGTTATATATTTGATTTACTAAGGTTGTAATTGCTTGTAATTGCTAAATCTGGTATGTAATGTAAGTTTGTATATATGTACAACATGACATTGAGCCCAGGTTAGCTGAAAAAAACTACAGAAAACTTATCTATTTGTACAGCATCCAATAAAGAAATTTACCTCGATCTAACCATAACTAGATAGCGAGCTTGTGCATTCAAAATTTTAGAGCGTAGCTCATAGAAAAAGAAGTATAACAATAACTTGTGATAGATTGTTTTTTATTTGACAAAAGTTAGAAGACGTTTTTACGGAAATTAATTAAAAAAATTATTGCACCAATAATTTATTGCAACCAGCGTCACACTCACATGGTTTAAAATTCCTGGTTCCTGAAGAAGGGTATCAGGTGTATCACCTGTGTATCAGGAACCAGGGCAGTGCCTTTAAATTACACAGGGAATTACAAAAAGCAAGAATAACTCGTAAAATAAAATAATAGGAAAAATTTAAAAATATTTAATGTTTGTCCTTCTAATCCAGCGATAGTCTTGGTTACTACTACTAAGAAGGGGTATCGAAATATAAACATTACAATTCTGGCTATTTATAAACGTACTTATAAATCAGTAGAGAACTTATACAAATTAATTTGTTTATATGAAATTATTCCTCGTTAAATGACAGTCTTTGTTAAAAAATAAAGTCCTAATCTTGTAAATGAAGCTATCTTCTTCAAAATTTCTGGTGATTTTGATCAAAACCAAGTTGACCATGGCTTCCATGCCGTCTATCCACATTTGTTGCATTGTGCTATCTTCGGGTAACCTGAAATAAATAATTATTAATTAAAAACCGCCATAATCAGTCTAAACGTTAATTTTATTTATGACAGATCGACATCCTTGAAGTTCTTTATTAATTTGACAGCAAGCCGTAGATATAAAATCCTGTACTGGACACTACACGTAGATTGTGCAGTGAAAACTCTTCAAGTTCATTTTCTATAAGATATATGAACCTATCTTATTACAAGTTCAAAATTTTATGAAAGTAGGTGGAATTATTGTAAATAAAAATAATATCAAAACCCCCCTTGGTAGTTTTTTAATTTATCATGCTGAATCTATAAATATATCAATGCAATGAAATGATTCAAACAGGAAAAATATTAATCAATAATCATCAACAATCGAATTGGTAACTTCATAGAACGTTGCTGAATCGAGCTTTCAAAAGATAATTAATATATATTTATAATGGAATTGAAAATAGAGCGGTGGTAGCTCAGTGGGTAGAACCATGGACTGGCAAGCGAGAGCCCCAGGTTCGATCCCGAGTGCGGGCATGTACCAATGACTTTGTTTAATTTCAAAGTTACATACATTTGCAAATTTGTAGTCGCAATACCACACGCTAACGGTGAAGGAAAACATCGTGAGGAAACCCGCGGCTTGTTTGGCTCCGCACGTATTGACTAGTCTTTCCTGTGGGCTAGGCCAACTAAGCTGTCAGGATGGTATCGGTGCTGAGCAAGCCTACACCATTTATAAAACCATGTCCCAGGCACTACAGCGTCGGAGTGGTCCCTTCACCCATCTAGCGTGAGTGAGGATACCACTGGACGCTGTATAAATCATCTCATTACGTAGATGCAAAAAGGCCAATCATCATCATAATGGAATAAACACAAGAAATAAAAAAAACTTTTTTACTAAGTATCGATAACTTTTTCACTGAGGTAGTGGAAATGCCCATCCCTATCGCCCTAAAATAAACAACAAACTTGTTACTGTGATTAAATTGATTATACTCATGATTTATTACCTAACTTTGAAACACTATTCTCAAATGATATTAAAGCTATGTTGCACTTCCAGTAGGTCATAGTTAAAATTCAAGGGAAAAAACCACTATAAAGTACACAAAATTGAGTCTTACCGATGGAAGCTGATGAAGGTGGTTTTGTTTTCTCTTCTCCCGAATGGGTTTTACATCCCAATATCACACACGCCATTCCGATGTATTACGTATACTCCATACTACGAATATCCACTGAAATCCACTTCAGATTGTCTTAAAACAACCCAAAAAACACTCCAACATCTGTTGTCTAACACACTGCCAAATCGAAGGTACTTGGCAGTCTACTACAAGCTGTGATTTTCTAAACATCTCTAATTCGGTAGCATAATGGTAACCAAAGGTAACCAACTTGACAATTGAGGGTGGTACGTTTTGAATAATAAAACATCACACTACTATATTTTTCTCTGTCTAACACGTAGTTGGCGACGTTTTAAAACTAACGAGACAGACATGTGTCAGGTGTTCGTTTTATAACGCTCCTTCTATGCTGTAGTCCTTATTCTGAGTATTTATACGGATGTCATTTTTTGACATCCGTGTATCGCGCGACGTAATCATGAATCTGTGGTCAGGTCACTCATTCATTATAGGGATGTGACTTTGTATATGAAAAATCGATTAAAAAATAATCGATAAAAGTGCAGGACAAAATTACGATTATAAAAAAATCGATTATTATTTTAAAAATAATCGATTTTTAAAAAACAATCGATTTTTTTTTGTTAGCTGATAAAAGAAAACATAATATTTACATTTGGCATAGCCAGTTCTACAATTTACATCAAAATATTGGCGCCAAGTACTCTTTGGCACTCTTTTTGTCGACATTGTTCTTTAAAAACCTATTTAGAGGCTAAAAATTTCACCCATGCCGGGATTCGAACCCGCAACCTCTGGCTATCCGTGCCAGCGCTCTACCAATTGAGCATTTTACTTAGTACATTTACTATTCAACGCAGACAGTAGTTGCATAAAAGAATAAAGTGCGACTATCTCTCGGTAAAACATTGTCTACTACGGCAGGCGCCATCTAGCAATTATTTTGTTTCTAATAGTTGGCCATACCACTATAGTAACGCCAACACAAAATAATATGTAAATCATTTCGAAATCATGTACACACACAATAGGGATGATGATCGGATGAATCCATAGATACACGCTAGATGGCGATAAAATAATCGCTGAAAAATCAAATAGATTTTTAGTTAATCGACTTTTTTGGATGTATAAATCGATTATTATAAATCGATATTTCTAAATAATAATCGATTTTCCTTATAATCGATTTTTTCACGTCCCTTCATTCTTTATTCATTTCGTTTCGTTCCGGTGCCTGCCACTCGGTCGGTCGCGTCGCGCTGTTATTATTAACCATCTTTAAACAGAGTCTTTTTAATCTGTGTATACAATTCGTTGAATGAGGGATTTTTCTGACAGCTATTAAAAAAAAATTGTTCTAAAAGCTACGATGAGATGGCGCTGAATCGCAAGGGTTTACCTTTTTTTGTTTGTTATTGCTTGCCACAGGTAAAAACTTTATTGCTGTTTTGCGATTTCATCGTAGATAGAGTTCCCTCTACGGATTTCATCGACTGGAAGGAATCTAATCTGTGATCAACTGATCCACGTCAACTGATCAACCATGATTTTAGCACGAAAATCAAATAACAATAATAATGCAAGAGCAAAAAGAAAAGAGGGAGGAAATTTCACGTGATCTGTGGATTGGGACCACAGAATAAACTGGAAAGTGGCATATCCCATTAAAAAACAAAAACCCTTACTTGAAAACGCCATCTACTGAAAAATTAGGAACTACTTTTCTTAGCTGTCAGAAAAATCCCTCATTCGCACTGTGACATACGCGCGTGATAACTGCTCGAATTCTCAGTGGTTAAATACCTATACTCATTGGAATTCTCGTGAAGTGATAGACATTTGGTGACCAAGAAACTTTATCAGCTCAAAGAACAATAGCTGTACTGGACAATCAGTGCACTGAGTCCATAAAACAGAATTGAATTGAATTGAAGAACAATATATTGACAATATTAGACTATTAGTGAACAGTGTAGGAGTGTTTCCTGCACACTCGACTCATCGGCCCATCCGTCACCGCTCATCATCTGCCCATCAGCTCAAAACGATCAATTACCCACCATCACCAAGGAAGCCCCCAACTTTACCCACCAACCCACCTCCCATTCCGCTCATATCTCGTACCTATACCTATAGCTTCGATTCATGTATTTCGTGTTGCTATGTACTATGGTAACCTATAAATGTGTTAGTACTTCGATACTTCATCCATAAGTGATAATTGTTTGTGTTTGTTACGTTTTGTGTGAATGCATTCATTATTCTATATTAATTTTCAGCTGAAATAATATCTCCGAATAGAGTAAGTAACTTCTTTTTGGTTACAGACGTACATACTTGCTATTGTTTAGTTTTCATTTCATTCATTTCAAAGTAAAGTGTTTGGCAGTCTCGAAGTCTGTTGATAAAAAATACTAGCCTACTTCTAACATTTCATTTCAAGGTACATTTTAAAAATTTGTTTAGTTAACAACAAGGGCTGAGGTCCTCATACTCGTCGCAGTAACATTAGTTAGGGTTACGCACCTACTTACCTTACTTACCCACGGTACTTCGGTTCCGTAGAATAAAATTCAGTGGTTTTACGAGACGTTCGGAAATTTAGTACCTAAATCAATAGGTAAGTAAATTCGACTTTGGTGTCATTGAAAAATTTAAACTCACATTTATATATTAATTTTTTTTATATTCTATGCTGGCATAGTATTCTCATTACATGTCATTATTATTACACTTGTAAACATAAATACAAGGTTACACTATTTTTATTTTTTAATGCACTAACCCGTGCTAACTGGTACGGATAGCCAGAGGTTGCGGGTTCGAATCCCGGCATGGGTGAAATTTTTAGCCTCTAAATAGGTTTTTAAATAAATACAAGGTGTTAAAAAATTTTTTTTTGTTTATTTATTACCCAGTTGTCTCCGCACATAAACACAATATACAGGGTGTAATATTACTTAACTGATTCTGCATACACACACACACATTATACAGGCTGTAATTTTTTTTACTAGTTTATTAATCAGCTGTCTCCGCTCTTACTACTTACTGTCTCCGCTCTTACTACTTATGCAGGCTGTTTGGTCATACTTATACACAGAGTGTTCAATATTTGTTTTGTTTTTCTCTTGTCGTTCTTTCTAGTTTCTTCAATTGATTATATTATTCAGTCCAGTTTATATTTATTTAACGGTTATCATCATGCCGCCGACCAAATCCCAAGCCTCGAGGTTTAGGGAAGCCTCGAAATTTATCAAAAAAGTTAAAGAATATAGTGCCAATATTTCCGAGGCCGACGTAAACACCCGGGAAAAATTTTTGAGACGCCTTCCAGCTTTAAAAGAGTGGAAGGAAAAATTAGACAAAGTATATTATGAAATAGTTGATGACAAGGACCTTGATGACAAATCGGAACAAATATATACAACTGATTATGAGGCTCTCTCAGATATATACTCAGATATGGTCGCATTAGGAGGGGATATCAGTTCGGCACTTCCCCCATCTCAGCCCATTACAGATGCCGAAAATGACCATCAGCTCACGACTCACGGGGTAAAATTGGTCACGCATACCGCGGTACTACCCACACTACAGCTGCCGAAGTTCAGCTCAAAGGTCGAAGATTGGCCTTCATTCATTGCAATATTTAAAACTTTGACCAATGATATTGCAAACCTCTCCAATGCGGTTAAACTACACTATTTATTATCGTGTCTCTCAGGTGAGGCCCTCAGTATGGTTGCCCACTTGAAAATAACCAATGAAAATTTCGATATAGCATTAGAAATATTAACAAAGCGCTACGAAAATAGGCGTGTCCACATAGATCGGTTTGTTGATATTATTTTAGGTCTGCCCAATATATCAGCGAGTTCGGAAATCCGCTCGCTATTCTTAACTCCGCTCATCTCAGCACTAAGTGCATTAAATCATTTAAATCTGCCCATGCACGATTGTGATTACGTATTCGTTTCAATAGTAGTACGTAAACTGAAAGGCGAGTTGCGTACCCTATTTGAGCGAAAACATGGGTCTTCCTCTTCTCTACCCACTATAATGGATTTAGTTAGTTTTTTAGAAGAGCACGCGCGTTGCGTCGAGACCGAATGGTCTGGCCAAGCGCCTTCTACTAAGCCCATCCGCCCATTACACAGTACCACTGTCTCACTTAGACAGTCTCCTTACCCTACCTATACGCAGCGAGCGTATCAGCCCAATCATGAGTTCCGTCCTATAACACCGGCGCATAGGTACCCGGACTACACGACATCTTCTCAAAATAGGGTAGCATACCATGCACAGACCTCCCGCTCACCCACTAATGCAAACTTTTACTGTCCCTATTGTAATAGCAAGGGGCACAAATTAATAGCATGCACCAAATATAATACTCAGCCCGTACAAGGTCGGTGGGACTTTATTAATGCTCGTAATCGCTGTCGTCGTTGCCTTGGCCCTCATTATGAAAATGAGTGCAAATCCATCCGTGGTTGCAAGAAATGTGGAAGGGAAGATCACCACACGTCTCTTCACCGCTCTGAAGCAAATTCTCCAACTCATTCATCTCAGCACCTTCTGCCACCTCACTTACAAGACCAGCCCAGGCAGCGACCAGCCAACGTACACCAACATCTTTCCGCCCACGCTACACAAGCCTCGTATTCAGGTCATCACTCAAACAATCCACCCTCCCAGTCCTGTTCACTGAGTACGATCTCGTCCTGTTCTCGATCACCTACACCACAATTGTGACTATCTTCTGTTATCGAGCATCCAGAAGTAGAAGAAATAGATTCAGCACATAATAATGATACATCCTCACACTATAAAACCTCACATTCTTTTTCAGCCCAAATTCTAAAATACAAGATACACAATCTAAATTAATCAGCACAGAGAGCCCCATTTAGCAGATGTACACAGTCAATACAACAAGGCAAGGGCCTTATTGGATTGTGGTTGATCACCCTCATAACTCGGCACATGGCGCAAATTTTAAAACTCCCATTAGAACAGGAATCAATAAATATAACCGGTATAGGAAATCAGCACTCGGAACGTTCAAAGGCATCCGTCACAATCAATTGTAGGCCCATTCACTCTCACACACCCACGCTGATAGCGAAAGCTTAGATATTAAAGAACGTCACTGGTTATTTACCATTGGATAAAGTACCAGACATTAAACAGTTCGCGAATCAAAAACAGGTTTCCCTATCAGATGAGGATTACCACACACCAACTCCGATTGATGTTTTATTAGGCTCAGACGTTCTAGGTCATGTGCTGGACGGAACAAAGGTTTCGTTGGAGCCGGGCAGGCCAAAAGCCTTCGGCACGATATTTGATTTTACACTTCTAGGACCTATTGCGGAACTGCACAAGGCACCCGCTCATCAAGTTAACGTAGGTTATAATACTATCAGCCCACAATCGCAAGCCTCAACCCATGACATTCTCAAAAGTATTGAAAGGTTCTGGGAAACCGAAGAACCCCAAGCCCAACTAGACAAACACACTAGTCCCTTGGAAGATCAGTGTGAGGAAATATTCAGCACAACTACCACTCGTGACACTTCAGGTCGCTACATGGTCACTCTGCCATTTCTGCCCAATGCTCCAGAACCCGGTAACTTTCACCCTATTACATAACGTAGATTCCTTAATTTAGAAAAGAAGCTCCAATCAGATCCGCCCCTCCGCGCAAAATACAATAATTGTATGGCAGAATATATTAATTTAGGCCATATGTCTCTATGTCTTCCCAATACTTTTACACATAAGCCTCATTTCTACATTTTCTACAAACTCCGTTCAGTTTTTGACGGCAACTGCAAAAGTTCAAATGGCGTCAGTCTTAATGACTGTCTCCACACAGGTCCAGCCCTTCAACAGGATATTGTTGACATAATAATGAATTTTAGAACCCATTCTGTGGTGTTCAGCACTGATATACGCATGATGTTTAGAAACATTCTCATCCAACCAGATCACAGAAGCTTTCAGCTCATTCTCTGGCGATCATCACCAGACCCTTACTGACATACGCTTTAAATACTGTCACGTATGGTTTACGTTCAAGTCCATATCATGCTATCCGCACACTCTTAAAATTAGCTGATGATGGAGGTCATAGCTATCCTGCAGCTGCTAAAGTTATACGTGACTCCATATTCGTCGATGATATTCTGTGTGATTACGACTCAATAGAATCCGCTCAAGCACTTCAAACCGAGCTGATAGAATTATTAGCTTTGGGAGGTTTTCAGGTCAATTGAGGGACCTCTAATTCCCCAGCACTACGAGAACGATTCCCAGAAGACCAATGTGACATGCCCAAAAATTTTTATGTAAGCCCAGACCTCAACGCTGTTAAGGTGCTCGGTGTGCAGTGGATTCCACAATCTGATGAATTTACGTATCGTACCTCTCTTTCACCTATAACTCACATTACAAATATAACGATACTCTCTCTATATGTCCCCAACGGTTGGGTGATACCTGTCATTATTCGAGCAAAGATTCTCCTTCAGAAGCTGTGGCTTCTTAAACTAGGATAGGACGATCCCACACCTGATGATATACAGAATCAATGGTTGGAGATCGCCGAAGATCTTCCTCAGCTCTCACACCTCCGTATTCCCAGACACATCAGCCCAGATAAACTCAGCTCTGCTTACTCGCTTCACGGGTTCGCAGACGCCTCAGAAACTGGCTTTGCAGCGGTCGTATATCTTCACGAATTTCGTGAAGATATACGACCGCTGCAAAGCCAGTGGACGTTAAGCAGGTGGACGTGCTAACGTACATCTCATCGTCAATGGTCGCACCCATTAAAAATCTGCTCACAATCCCCAAGCTAGAACTTTCAGATGCTAACCTAGTGACACAACTCATGATTCGTGTTTCTGCCCAGCTTTCGGCACACATACCTATAACTCAATATATTTGCTGGTCCGACAGCACAAACGTACTCGCATGGCTTAATACGCCTCCACATCGACTTCAGGTCTTCGAATCTAAACGAGTAGTTAAAATAAACTCAACCCCATTTAGGGCTGATTTTTCAATAGTCAGATAACTTTTATCTGAGGAATAAAAATGGCGATTTGACAGCTTATGTATGAAAATTATGTCAAACCGCCATTTTTATTCCTCAGGTAAAAGTTATCTGACTATTGAAAAATCAGCCCTTAATATAACATGGAGACACGTTCCAACACATCTCAACCCTGCAGACTGTGGAAGCAGAGGTATATCCGCACAATCACTGTTGATTCATCATCTTTGGTGGTCACCAGTATGGCTCAAGGAGTCTCCTGAAACATGGCCACAGATGCCACCAGCTCTGGGTCATCATGCTATTCCTGGCCCTAAGCCCATGAACGTACAAGCTCATATAGTAGTCCCTGATGTGGACACTGATCTGCTCCCTCGTTTCAGCTCACTTGACAAGCTCGTTGGAGTAACAGCTCGTATTAAACGCTTTCAATTTAATTGTCAGCGTCCTAAAACTGCACGACGTTCAGGTCCCCTGACTGCCAATGAGCGCAGAGACGCTCCGCTCTCTTGGATCCGCTCTGTTCAGTACAATGAATTTGCAGAGGATATTCATCGCTTGCAAACTAATAAATTATGCACAGTTCGACTCCAACGTCTCTCACCCTTCATAAAAGATGAACTCTTAAGAGTTGGAGGTCAACTCTCCAATGCTGCTATTAGGTATGACGCTCAACATCTGCTCATTCTGCCCAGTTCAAGCTCGCTTGAACACCTCATTAGAGATCATTACTACAAAATACACTGCCATCCTGGCACAGTTTACACGCAATACTACGCCAGCAGTTCTGGATATTATCAGCACGTCGCGTTATCAGACATCGCGTTTTCAAATGTATTGTTTCCGATGTCGTCCACAGTCTAAGGCACCAGTAATGGCCGATCTGCCCATAGGCCGAGTTACACCTCAACCAGTATTTAGTCAGGTATCAATAGACTTCGCAGGACCGTTTCTCGTCAAATCCAGCACATTACAAACTCTTAAAAGCGTCCTTTGTATATTTGTGTGTCTCTCAACAAAGGCGGTTCACTTGGAATCAGTCAAGTCGCTCAGCACTGATGCCTTTCTCGCGACATTACAGAGATTTATTTCGCGTCGCGGTATTCCCCTTCTCATACGCTCAGACTGCGGTACTAATTTTGTAGGCGCTAGGAATCAGCTCATAGCAATTTAGAATTTCCTAGCTTCCAACGATGATGCAATCACACATAAGCTTAGCAATCAGCACATAACTTGGTTATTCAATCCACCTACCGGACCGTGGTTCGGTGGTCTACATGAAACAGCAGTCAGATCTACAAAACAACTGCTTTATCTCGTAGTTGGTGAGCAATACCTCACGTTTGAGGCGTTTGCTACATTATTGACACGAATCGAGGCTGTGCTGAACTCTCGGCCTCTCTGCCCACTCTCTTCAGATCCCACAGATTTCGAAACTTTGACGGCAGGCCACTTCATAATTGGCCGTCCTCTTTCAGCTCTTCCCGAGACTTCATTTCATGATAGGTCTCTCTCAGCCCTTAAACGGTTTCAACTCATTCAAGCACTTTCTCAGCGCTTTTGGGATCTATGGACCAAATCCTACCTCCACACTCTCCAAACCCGCTCCAAATCGATCTCTCCTTCTTCCCCTCCTCAAATCGGCGAGCTCGTCCTCATCATGGAAGATAACGCCTGAGCTGCACTGGAAGAGATGAAGAATCACCCGCCTCCTGCCTGGAAAGGATGGCGTTGTAAGAGTAGTGGACCTGGATACCAGCACAGGGACCCTTAGACGACCGGTCCTCAGGATTGCCAGGCTCCCACTAGCCATTGAAGATGGAGGATTTGGGCTGGCCCCCAGGATGTTCGCGCGAGAATCGATCGCGCGACTTAATCATGAATCTGTGGTCACTCATTCATTACTCATTTCGTTCCGGCGCCGGCGCTCGTCGCTCGCGCCGCCATTATTCATCTTTATACACATGCGCACTGTGACATACGCGCATGATAAGTGCTCGAATTCTCGTGAAGTGATAGACATTTGGGGACCAATAAACTTTAACAGCTCAAAGAACAATATATTGACAGTATTAGACTATAAGTTAACAGTGTAGGAGTGTTCCCCGCACGCTCGATGCATCAGCTGATCCGTCACCGCTCATCAACTGCCCATCAGCTTAAAACGATCTATCACCCACCATCACCAAGTAAGTCCATTTATATCACCTCACATTCCGCTCATATCTCAATCAGCCCATCGTTAGGTAGACCTAGCCGACACTGGCTAACTACCAGTAATTTATACTCTAATTACCAATTTACCTATTCAAGTCATGTTTGGGTCCAACGCCGTAATGACTTAGTTATCGGGAAACTAAACATTTATTTGATCTGTCTCTATTTACAACCCCTCGCGTCTTATACAGATTAAAAAACAGCTTTTATAAATTTTGCGCTTTTTCAATGTCGCAGCCATCACTCAAGTTATTCTTTTTTTCTCTTAATTTTGTCCTATTTAGAAGAATATTACCACAAAATCCGTAAAACAATAGTTTAACTAACATGTTGACGTTTTTGCCCATTTAAAAATATAACCCAATGTACTCAACACTCCTCCAGGGTGCCCAAACGATAGTCCAGCTGATAAAGAACGCGGAGTTCCTTACGCCGGCTGATCGTCGCAGCCGCACCCCGCTCATCGTCAGAGCCACGGCCGGGTTGAGACTACTGCCCCAGGAAAAAGCTGACCAGCTCATACAGAGCGTCAGAAAGGCCATTTCTAAGTAAGTAGGATGGCGCACCCTGGGCAACCATCAACGACTCTGGCATTCCTTTCCCCATGGCTTGCCATCGACACGCTAAGAAGACGCCAGTAGGATTATACAGAGCGTCGATCGATATCAACCCTTGTATGTCCCCACTGCTGGGGCACGGGTCTCTTCCTGCATCGGAGAAAGGTTAGGCCATACTCCACCACGGGGGCTAAGTCCGGGTTGGTCGGGGATTGTTAGACAGTGGCGGGCCTTACTGTCAGAAATATCAAGCCGCCCATAAGGCCTCTGACATGCCTTAACGACTGCCATTACATGGCAGCCGGCACCAACGGCTTAATGTGCCTTGCGAAGCAGAAAAACTGCCACTAGCTGTAGTCACGGGACGGTCACCCATCCTGCACCTGACCGCGCCTGTTGTTGCTTCAGTCAAGTAATTGATTCCTATCACTCGGTTCGGCTAGGCCACGAGCGCTTCTAACATCAGCGTCAGAGCGTCAAGAAGGTTATATCCAAGTAAGTATAATGACGCAACCTGGGCAGCAATCAACGAGTCCCTTGCGGCGATTGGCAAATCTTTTCACTGCGATTGCTTGATATCGACACGTTAAGCAGTCAGTAGGATTATTTAAACAGAGCGTCAGGTTATTTCCAAGTAATTATTAAGACTTAGTGGCGCAACGTAAAAGGAGTGGTGGCGTAGTGAGAGTGGTAGCGTAGTAGGATTGTAGTAGATAATAAAATAAATAAATATTCATGGACATACTACACAGATCTCGTTAGCCCTATACTAAGTACAACTAAATGACTTGTGTTATAGGTGCTAACTAGACGATAGATTTAATACAATAAATACATACATAACATCCAAGACCCGAGACAAACTAGAAAAGTTATTTTCCTAGTTTGACCCGGCCGGGAATCGAACCCGAGACCTTCGGTTTTACAGTCAGCGTGCCAAACCGCTGCGCCACCGAGGCTGTAACGGGCCGTAAATAAATGACAAATGTTAGGCTGCTTAAATTAATAACATAACTAAAGTTTATGAAGCAATTAAGTTTGATCAGTGGAGGAACGGAATGTACAAACGGTCTTTGCTAGCCCTTAAACTAAGCTTAAGCCTTCATGATAAGAGCCAACAAATGAAACAGTCTTTGGTAGTATGAATTTTTAATTGTTTTTGGACCTTATTTCAAAGTGATAGTGTTTAATTCAAAGTGCTGACTTATGCCGTTACTAAAATTGCGCGGTATTTTACAGGTTGGGATACGATGTCGGCCAAAGGTCAGTGGAAATCATGGAGGGCTCCGACGAAGGCATATTCATTTGGTACACCGTCAACTTCCTACATGGTAAGGACAAGGATGTTTTAACCAATCTTGGGTAAAGGAGCACCATTTTTATAGCGGAAATCTGAATAGCAGTCATGATATTAGTTTCAGGCAAGTAAAACTTTGATTGGACTGTATAATATACATAATATAATAATATTTGAGTTTTTGGACTCTTGGAAAAACTCAGAAATTACTAAAAGGAAAATGCATAAAATAATTGTATAACCGGTCTCAAATAGGCGAATAATCTAGCTACCCCATTAATAATAAAACTTATTAGATTTAGGCTTTTCGTTGAATTCTAAACGTTTTTTAATAAGGGCGTATACCTACGCATACTAGAGTACAGCAAATTGTTGGACTCCTTTTCAAGATTCTTAATATTTTACAAGATTTGCTCGATCGAGAAGTAATGAGATGTGAAAACAAGAAAGTTAAAAAAATACAACGATATTAGTTTTAATAGACGATAATGGACTTGTAGCACTGTTATCCCTTTTACAGACCTTCTGGGTTCAGACACGATGGCAGCCCTTGACCTGGGCGGGGGCTCAACACAGATCACGTACCAGATGAATGCGCTCACAAAGCGCGCCGTGCCCAACGCTGATCAGCACGTCGTGCCCACTGGAGCCAGTAATATTTCAGTCTACACTCACAGGTGAGGAGCCCAACGCCCATCACGAAGTTGGATAATGCACATTAAGTCCCATTTCACTAACGATATAAGCAATTAGTTATTTATGGCTGGCTAGGATATAATGATTATGTCACGTGTAACGGTAAATGGTAGAAAAGCGACCATTTACCATTCCCTTTTCTGTGTCCTGTGAAAATTTTGAAGATTAAGTTAATAAAACCTTCACTAAATCGAGAAACTGGCAAAAATTGTTAACAGCACACCTAATTTCTTATATCGATTTTCATGGTAACGTTATATCGGCGAGAATTAAAAGTAAAATAACAATAAAGTTATATAACTAGGGCTAAAAGGTGTCACTACCCACCGCCACTTTGCGAATATCGTCGATCCACTTGGTCACAGGGCGTCCTGCTCTGCGTTGACTATAACAAATGAATAAATATGGATCGAAAACTACTAACGGCCGGTCTCAATATCCTATCGATTAACTAAAGATTAAAATAGCTACCTTTAGTAACTATAGGTGACATTTTGCGTTTCAATAAACAAAGATTGATAGCAATAACAAACCGTGACCTTGATCCATCTTTCGGAGTGCCCACCGCTTACCATAGGTAAGTGACTACAAAAAACGCTTGAGCGTTTCAATATCACTTTCGAGTAGGAGTGATCGTTGCAAAGACGAACCGTTTTATAAGACCGTTTTGTGTTCCGCGACGATAGGACCGTTTTACGTTTCATTATAAAGCAGTGCCAGAGACTCTAAAGCAGTGCCAGCGTTCGTTCGTCGCGAGACCAGTCCTTAGATTATTTGACGCGGATATGTCCTTTAGTGCTATATTAATAGAGCCTAGAACGTAATGAGATCATTGCGACGTCGTCGTCGGCTCCTTGCTCGTTCCGTTCGTTTTGGTCTGTGATACAATAAAGTAATCTTTATGTCTATGAGTATACAATTGAATATCGTGTAAAACAACTTATTTTTTCCGATGTTTCGTGATTTCGTCTCGTTCGCACTCGTTTGACCGTCCTCTGCGACTTGCTCGTTCGCATACAATGAAACCAGTTGCGAACGAGGACCGTTTCGAGGACCTGTTTTCGTTCCAGAAAAAACGGTTGCGTTTCGTCGTCGAAAAATCGGACAACGACCCACTCCTACTTTCGAGCTTACTGTCGATGCGTCAGATAACTAGCTGTCAGAGTTTTGCGCCATCGCCCGATTTTGAAGGATAAGTGGGATATCTAAAGGATTTACAGTATTTTTACATAAATAAGTGTATTTTAAAAATAAAAATGGATATGTTCAGCGATGAAAGTGACAATGAAATTTTTGAGCACGGTGTGTTTTATTCAAACTACGATGTAGCAGAATTCGAGGATCACCGGGTCAGCGCTCGAATAAACTATGAAAGTGAACTTTCTGACTCAGAATTTGTTCTCAGATTTCGATTAAATAAAACGTCGTCGGTAAATGACTCTTTTGAATCTCTTTTAATTTATTATTAGTAGCATTTGTATTACTTTATTCTTACAAATCTTGTCCAGCAAGAAACTGATCTCATCTTTTCCAAGAGGTCTGGTCTTTATCTGAAAAATAGTATTGTGTCGGTCATGTACGAAGTACGATTAAGATACGTTACCATGCAATGACCGAAAGGATACGTTTCCCAGTAATAATCGGACATTCGGTCTATTCGTTCATTGCTCTCGCGATCACGGATTGGCTGAATGAATAAATGAACCGGACCTGGTGACGAATATGGCCGAGAGCGAACGAACGCTGCATGAGAGAGAGTGTGGTGATTGAACTGAACGGAGCGAAATTGTTTCGATCGGTCTCCCTTCAGCCGGTCGGTCTTTTCCGAACTTTAGAAGTAGGTCGTATGTCGTAGCAATAAAGATTGTTTTTAATTGTTTTGTTTTTTGTTTCATTCATTGTGTCAATTCTGCGCTGCTGGTTCGCGCGCTAATCCAAGTAGGTACTTTTGTAAAAGTAATACCGTGTTGTTTTATTGATGTTAGTTTCTCTAACGAATATAACATAATATTTTCACTGTGTTATTATAGTGAATCATTGGTGAAGGAGATTTTTCTGTTTCGTGCGCTTTGGGACGCTTATTTCTGTGGTAGTAATCTTGTTCTGCGAGCTACTTTTGTTCTTTGCAAATAACAAAAGTAGCTTACAATAATCTAGATGGTAATAATTATTTCATTGTACGTAGGAAAAAAAACTACTCGAACTAAAAATATTTTTTGATTGATTTTTATCATAGTACTTCTAATATAATGGTGGCACGGCAACATTAAAAAGTAAAATTATTAAAAAAAGCATATTTTATGGCTGAAAGGTCAAAACATGAACGTTCAGATGGTTCTACTATGAGGTCCTAATAGTCCTAATAGTACTAATATACAGTACTAGTACATTGTCTCAAATGTAACAGTACGGAGCGATCTTTAAGATGTCCGAGCAGGCCCAATACTACTGAAAAATAAAATCATAAAATGTATGCATAGGTATGTCTTTTATACAGGCTACATTTTGGTACGAAATCACAAAAGTGCAAACCTTTTGTAATAAAAGCGAACAGTCATTATCAAATAACTTCATCAGTAAACAAATACTTACGGTCAGTTGCTGTGCCATAATTGAAATTTTGTGATTGAAATTTCAGTTGGTTTTGTTTGTTCCTTCTTTCGCGCGCATCTTCTTGGAGAACATGACATTTACCACAGATCATTGACATTGATACTCGTCACTGCTCAGCGTCAAAGCGTTTCGTTGCGTCCTACGAGTTGTAATTTGAAATTATTTAATCGTCGCAAACCAAAATTCACTGCCTTATTTTTTAACGTTTAGTCGTTTTAATATGTAAATACTTCTACACAACTAATTTGGACCTTGAATTTAATGCTTATGGTTATCTTAAAAAGTAACGCGATGAAATTCAATTCGAAAAATAAAACGTTTAGGGAGGGTCGCACTTACTAAAGTTAGAGGTGCTACGGTCACAAATTATACCAAAGACGTGGCAGCATGGTCTACGACCTTAGCCGGTTCCTTGCGGGACGAATTAAAAAAAAAAAAAATTGAGTTGATATCTATCTTTGATCCAGATGAGGGTGGCATGAATTTTAACATTGAAACGGCAGTTATAGATAGATTAAGGTTGACTGTTTATCAAGGGTAGCGATCCATTGTTAACTAGAGATGGTTTATTGAGACCGGCCGTAAGACAGTCACTTAAAATTTGTTTTTATGTATGAATAAGATTTTCTTCTCTAGAACTAATACTCTGATTTACCTAAACAAGAGACGTGTTTACGTGTTAAGTTTTATCTCGATCGCAAAAACGGTAACGCAAGCTGAGTCAAAAGTTGGTATGATTACGGTGCTGTCCGTTTGCTATGTGTAACAAAAAATAATAAAAACCGAAACAGTATTAAACCACACTTTTGTCAGACTCTTGACTGGTGTTAAATCGTTCGTTATCAACCCTTGTATGTCCCCACTGCTGGGGCACGGGTCTCTTCCTGCATAGCAGGAAGGTTAGGCCATAGTCCACCACGGGGGCCAAGTCCGGGTTGGTGGAGGATTGTAAGACAGTGGCGGGCCTTACTGTCAGAAGTTATCAAGCCGCCCATAAGGCCTCTGACATGGCTTAATGACTGCCATTATATGACAGCCGGCACCAACGGCTTAACGTGCCTTGCGAAGCACGGAAGTTGTGTTAAATATTTCGGTGTTAAATATATAATCTTAAATGTGCCTCCATGACAAAAACAGGGATCGCACAGAGAAAAACAAACACAACTATAAAGATCTTAAACATCTGGTTAACATGTCGCTATTCTTTGAAAAAAGGCATATTTCGAAAACCATATAGTAAAAAATATTAATAACCCAAAGACTGTGGAATAATTTAAAGGATACAGTATGTATAAATTTCAAAACCACATCAATAATCCCTGATCACCTGAGTAACCCAGACGAAATAAATGCTCATTTTCTGAACACTCCGGGCAATCGAGAGGTCTCTATATCAGACTTGACATATTTCGAGTTTGGTAGATTCTGTTCGTCCACATTCAATTTGAGTACGGTTAATGAAACTTCCATTGCGCATATTATTCAGCATATGCGATCAAATGCTCAAGGTGCAGATCTTCTCACATTAGACATGATAATAATGACTCTTCCTACAACTCTGGGTGTCATTACAAAAATTATAAATACGTCAATTTTGTCGAATACCTTTCCTCACTCGTGGAAGATGGCACTCGTGAAACCCATCCCTAAAATCAATAATCCCAACAATGTTAAGGAGCTTAGACCTATTAGTATTCTGCCATGCTTGTCTAAGATATTAGAAAAAGTGGTCTATTCCCAAATAGCTTCATATGTAGAGCATATCGGAATTTTACCAGAGCGTCAATCGGGCTTCAGGAGGGGGCATAGTACCAACACGGCTTTATTAGATGTTGTGGATAATATTCTGGCAGCTCGTGACAACGGACAGGGTACCATACTGACTTTATTAGACTTTTCGAGAGCCTTTGACTGTATTAATATAGACCTGATGCTTTCTAAACTGTCGTACTATGGCTTTGGTGTTGATACAGTCAAGTGGTTTCACAGTTACCTTATTAATAGGCAGCAGCAAGTAATTTTGCATAAACGGAGTGGTGACTGTTTAAGATCACAGGTGGCTGCTGTGGACCGTGGGGTCCCACAAAGGTCGATTCTTGGTCCGCTACTCTACGCTTTGTATAGCAGTGACATCATAAACAGTATCCACAATTGTCGGTATCATTTATATGCTGACGACTTACAATTATACATCCACTGTACACCTTCTGATGCTGGGAATGCTGTAGCCTTACTGAATTCTGATCTTGATCGTGTTTCCGCTTGGTCTACTAAAAATTCACTGGCGCTTAATCATTCCAAATCAAAGTACATGATCATTGGTAGCAGACACCAGGTTGCTTCTATCTCTACGAAATCTCTGTCAAGCCAGTCGAGAGAGTCTTCGAAGCTAAAAATCTTGGTGTGATTTTTGATGAGGAGCTTCGCTTTGGGAGTCACGTTGCGGAAACTACTCGTACATGTTTTTATCGTCTTAGTGTTTTGTACCGGATACGTGGCTTTCTAAGTGTGGAACTTCGTGTGAGGCTTTGCGAGGCGCTCGTCCTTTCCAAACTTAACTACTGCATTGCGGTTTATGGTCCCTGTCTCTATGCTAAGACGCATCGCCTCATTCAGCGCGTACAGAATGCTTGCGCACGTTACCGCCTCGATCTCACGTCACGCCTTTTCTTAATAGCGCAGGTAACATGGATGGTAGACGCAATTACCACCTGGCCTGTTTACTTTTGGCGTTGTCAAGTCGGGTTCCCCCAAGTATTTGTACGACAAACTCAAGTGGTCCTCTGAGTCTTTATCTTCTGCATATAGTCAACGTAGAATGTTTTATATTCTCTGTCCTTCTCATAAAACTATCGCTTTTCGGGGAAGCTTTAGATACGCAGCTTCCAAATGCTGGAACAATATCCCTCCGCCTTTGAGAATTATAAAATCTATTTACACATTTAAATTAAAACTAAAAGAATACTTATTGTCCATACAAAAAAATAAGGTGACATAAGATAACAATTTTAAATTAACGATAAACAAAGTCAAAACAAGTAAAAAAGAAATACACCCCAGTGCGCTCCAATAACACTTGCCTCACCTGATTTATTTTATGTTTATCCCCTGCGCTGAAAACACTCTCATCACAACGCTCGACTTTATCTATATGAAACAATTAATTAATCTGTGTCCTATTTCCTGACTTGTTGTCCCATATAATAATAACGAAATAAATTATTGTCTATTTCATTCTTAAGAATTATAATCTATCGTGCTACCAATTTACCATACATTTATAAATTTCAACACTGCTTTAATGTAGACAGGTATTTTTGGTTCTATATTACAAATGCTTGCGTTGATTGTTCGTACGTCACATAAACAGGTTCTAGCAGAATACCAGCGTCACTGGTTGTCCACTGACAACCTGGGACATATGCTGAGTCTAGAACCTTTTCTGGTACCATGACACACAGC
Source organism: Yponomeuta sedellus (assembly GCA_934045075.1). Taxonomy (NCBI): domain Eukaryota; kingdom Metazoa; phylum Arthropoda; class Insecta; order Lepidoptera; family Yponomeutidae; genus Yponomeuta; species Yponomeuta sedellus. Next base: position 16,889,133 of record OW203742.1, on the reverse strand, counting down.
TCCTCTACCAGCTAAGCTCACTTTGTCTGTATTCATTTATTTTATTAAATTACTGTAATTATTGGTATTTCTTACCTGAAGTGTGTTCTTTTACTGGCCATGTTATTATTTTTAAGTTTTTATGTGTGTTGTGGTATTTGAATAAATGTTTTTCTATTCTATTCTATTCTATTCTGTTCTGTTCTGTTCTGTTCTGTTCTGTTCTGTTCTGTTCTGTTCTGTTCTGTTCTGTTCTGTTCTGTTCTGTTCTGTTCTGTTCTGTTCTGTTCTGTTCTGTTCTGTTCTGTTCTGTTCTGTTCTGTTCTGTTCTGTTCTGTTCTGTTCTGTTCTGTTCTGTTCTGTTCTGTTCTGTTCTGTTCTGTTCTGTTCCGTTCCGTTCCGTTCCGTTCCGTTCCGTTCCGTTCCGTTCCGTTCCGTTCCGTTCCGTTCCGTTCCGTTCCGTTCCGTTCCGTTCCGTTCCGTTCCGTTCCGTTCCGTTCCGTTCCGTTCCGTTCCGTTCCGTTCCGTTCCGTTCCGTTCCGTTCCGTTCCGTTCCGTTCCGTTCTGTTCTGTTCTGTTCTGTTCTGTTCTATTCTATTCTAAAAAACCTTTCGTCCCTATTTCTACTACTGATTTCTTCTTTCAGCTACCTGAAGCTTGGTCTTCACGCGGCGCGTTTCGGTTCTTTGAAGCTGGAAGCCGGTGAGAAGACCACTCAGTTCAGCTCCCACTGTGTGGTCCCAGCCGTGCAGGGCCTGGAGTGGCAATACGCTGGCAAGCAGCTCACTGTCAGGTTAGATGGCTAGATGAGTAGATGGATGCCCCTAAGTACCCACCATGGGTACAATAGTACTATACTATTTTTATTTTTAATGCACTAACCCGTGCTAAGGACAATTTTAAAAACCTATTTAGAAGCCAAAAATTCCGCCCATGCCGGGATTCGAACCCGCGACCTCTGGCTATCCGTGCCAGCGCTCTTCCAATTGAGCTAATGGGTGACTCACCGGCATCAGTGAAATTTCGAACCTCTTTACACTATCACTTACACTCAGTTATTTCTTTAAAAAATAACTTTCTTGCAAAACAACAATTTTCGAATCTATTCGAATGCTTTATAGTATCGCGATTGGACTGGATCGTTAAATCTATGTTTGGGTATATAACTTTTCAAATATCCAAGCCAAGATGAGTGGCGATGGACATAAATATAAGTCAGATATTTTTAGTATAGTAATTTTGACAAGTTGTCTGCTGTCTATGTCTGAGATTACACTCACCAGAACTAAGGAGGAATTTGGCTCTAGTAAAAATTATCTTTAACATAATAATAAGGAGTAAAATCGACGTACTGATCAATTCTAGTTTTTTCTGGAACGCTAAATGGAAAACAAACATAGTTACAAAACCCACATTACATACATGACTTATTAAAACTCGCTCAGTACTTTTATTTTTTTTCACGACACGTCAATATCTTGAAGGGGGCATAGTTTGTAATTTGCTCCGATCCTAAAGTCCTACTAAACTACAGCAATATTAATTTAGGGAACCGTTGGATGATTGAAAATGAAAATGCTTTCTTGAATTCCACAGCGGGGCTCCACGTCCATCGGACCAGACACCAGACGCGGCCTACCAACGGTGCCAAGACCTCGTCAAGCGATACGTGATGAAGACCCTGGACTGGGAGCCCAAGCAGCCACCACGGGGGACTGTGGCCGCTATGAGCTTCTTCTATGACGTGGCGGTTGACGCTGGGATTATTGGTGAGTCATGAGTAATATAATATGATCAAGGCTTAGGTAGTTCACAGTCGCTCAGCGTGCTACTTTCAGAGTTTCATTGATATCTGAAATAAGACAATATACCAGAGAACTAAGGTTGACGTAGCCTGTAAAATTAGCAAGATGAAGTGGCAGAGGTGAGCGGTGGGCTGGCAAAAAAACAACTCTGACGGAAGATCTGTGCCCAGTAGGACGTATATGCGAGAAAACAGCCATAGAGCCATAGAAAAGCCATAGAGGCGAGAAAGCGATACAAAGGTAAATTGAACTCTCCGTGTCTAGTGGACTACACAGCAGACTGATACGTCCTGGAAATAACGTTCTGATCGGCGTTGTGCAAGTCGGGCTCCGTGTACCTGGTAGATTACTGTGACACTAACCAGTGCGGAAACTGATAGGTTTTGGTCATAACATAGGCTTTGGTCGCGCGTTTCGTAAATAAAATTTAAGGATTCTGTTAATTGTAGCATTTTTCTTGCTCGCACATTTTATCATCTCTGTGATTACGTATACTTTTATTAAAGATAATAATAAATAAATGACCCACGGTGAGCAAACAACTTTGTTATCAACCCTTGTATGTCCCCACTGCTGGGGCACGGGTCTCTTCCTGCATCGCAGGAAGGTTAGGCCAAACAAAGCAGCAAACAACTTAATACACATTATTGTGCTTTAAAGTGTTTGTTGACATGTAGATCAATGCCAAGTGAGGTTTAAACTCAGCTTTGTAAATTTTATGAAATGTGCGAGAAGGATAATGTAATATATAAAAATATCGTGTGCTCGCTATCGAACTCCTCCGAAACGGCTTCACCGATTTGTATAAAATTTGTGTGTATATTTGATAGATCAAATAATACGGCAAAATACGTTTGCGGGCTCAGCTAGTGACGTATAAAAGATCACATGTTAAGTTTTAATTGACATACACCTATTGAAATTGTTGTTTTATCCGTCCTGTTGTCCTATCCCGAATCATCTACAATAGAGCCTTCTGGAAGCCTATCGAATAGTCGCCGCATGCTGCGTTTTAGTAAACAATAAAACGCTGCAAGCAATAGTGACTCGTATGTCCACTATTATAAGGTTCAAATCTCTTTGACAAGGACTTTGTTCTAGAGTCGTTGCCGCGTGCACTGAGTGTAGGTACGTACTTGAATGTTCTAGAATCCTTGCCGGCGGATATAAATAGCGGTCGCCGCGGCGCGCTGTCAGTTCCGTTTGGAATAGCGAAGAGTGAACTATGAGCGAACATACCTGCGATACGAGCGACCTACGACCTCAGCGATACTATTAGACTTCGATTGGACCTACGATTGGAATCTACGTGTGGACTTCGTGTCGTGAAGACCTGCAGACCAGAACCTGCGTGAATAAATCCTAAGAAGTTGTCATTGGTGTTTTACATCCAAATCCAGAACCCTAGCCCGTAACAGATGTAAACTTGTAGAAATAAATAAATATGACCGTAGAGACAATTAGTGCTCAATCGAAATGTATAAATACAGAGTGGTTTGTTGAAATGCAATAAATAGATTTATGTAGTTATGGCTTATTTCATCCAGACTTCAAGACCGGTGGTCAGGTGACCATACAGCGTTACCGCGAGGCTGCGGTAAAAGCCTGCTCAGTCCGGGACGCGGACCAGCCTTGGGCCTGCCTGGACCTGACTTACATTGTCACCCTACTCCACGATGCCTACAAGATACGAGACTCTGACCCTGTTGCTGTGAGTAGATACATATTCGTGAAAATATCAGGGGTGTACCTGTAACGTTTCGTCGCCTAGAAGCGTTCGTGGCCTAGCCGAATCGAGTGATTGGAACCAATCACTTGAGTTAAGCAACAACTGGCGCGGTCAGGTGCTGGATGGGTGACCTTCCCGTGACTATTACTAGTGGCATTTTTTCCGGGCGCTGCCGTGCTTCTCAAGGCACGCTAAGCCGTTGGTGCCGGCTGTCATGTAATGGCAATCGTTAAGCTATGTTTTCAGAGGCTTTGTGGGCGGCTTGATAACTTCTGACAGTAAGGTCAGCCACTGCCTTATATTCCTCCACCAACCCGGACTTGGCCCCCGTGGTGGAGTATGGTCTAACCTACCTTAACGTGACTTGCGAAAAACGGAAGCGTTTGGATAAATGCCACTAGCAGTTGTCACTGGATGGTCACCATCCAGCACCTGACCGCGGCTGTTGTTGCTTAACCCAAGTGATTGTTTCCAGTCACTCGCTTTCACTAGGCCACTTTTATTATTATAAAACCGGAGATAAACTCACTTCGTCGTCAGGCTATACTAGTCCACTGCTGGACATAGCCCTCCCCTAAAGAACGCCACGTTGTGCCATCATAGGGGGTAATGCCCATAATCCCCACGCTGGGCATGCCGGTCGGGGATCGCAGTTCGGTGGAATTGTACTGCCCACAAACTCACTTACCACATTGTTATTATACCATTTTTTATTATTTTAAATGCACTAACCCGTGCTAAGGACAATTTTAAAAACCTGCTTAGAGGCTAAAAATTCCACCCATGCCGGGATTCGAACCCGCGACCTCTGGCTATCCGTGCCAGCGCTCTTTCCAACTGAGCTATTGGGCGACTCACTGGCATCAGTGAAATTTCGAACCTCTTTACAATATTCTCTGTATTACTTACAGGCAGCGACATCTGGCTTAAGTAAATTAATTAGGTTCTCTTTTTCTTCAGCTAATCAAGAAGGTCGACGGCCACGAGGTTTCCTGGGCTCTTGGTTTGGCCTACACGACACTGGCCAATCAGATCGCAGCCAAGTAAGAAGGGGACAAAGCTAGATTGGTGGTGAGAGAGTGAACGAGATAGGCAATAACAATAAGCTATTTGACAATAATTAGTTAATAGCGGTTTTCACCAAAATGACCATGGAGTATCGGGAATGCTAAACCATCTACGGGAGATTATTGGTCGATCTAGGGATAACCTGAAAAGATAGGGAGCCTGCCTAGTGATGCCGAAATCCCGTGCCGATGTAGAGCTGCACAAACAACCATTTTGTCTTCCCTGTGCCTTGATTACCTAAGTTTTAACGTATACATCTGTGTGCATAAACGAAATATCTACTGGGCGTTGTCGTACTATTGTGTGTGTCATAGCACTGTACGTCTCAGATGCGACTGAAATACTATAAATGATACATATTACGCCTGTTATCTATACAGCAGAAATAAGTAAACATAATTACGTTAAAAAAATAATTTCACTGTTTGGCACCTTCACCACATCACCTGTTGGCTTAAAGTACTATCTAGTATTAAGCCCACCAATTGTACAATCTTCACAAGTACAATAAAAAAATATAATAAGTAAACATTCCACTTTCACACACAGATGTATACGTTAAAACTTACATAATCAAGGCGATGAACCTCCCAATGCAGTTTGCGGTGCGATGTGCGATTAAACAAACCTTTCAGTCATATTGTTGGTTGGCATAGTGCGATCTCACTCATGAAGATTTGTGATCGCTGCCAATATGCTAGCGATTGTATTATTTTCTTTTAATAAAAGTAACAAAGTGGACATCGTACAATCAAATTGTCTTAACCCGAACAATTCTATTAGTAGCCCAGGTGGGATACCGAAGATTTCCTCTATTGTTAATTTTCCGGGTCATAACGCACTGAGCCGTTTTCAGCACAAATTCACAAAACCATTCATAGATGGCGCTTACAGGCGTAGCCATAGAGGAACTCGAATACGGCTGTCAAAATTAATCTGTCCATTTTCTTTCCATTGCGCCAAGCACCAAGCGCTAACTGCACCAATGGAATGAAAATCTGTAACTTGTTTTACAATAGCTTTGTTCCAAAATGTCGTCGTCGTCAGGCTATACTAGTCCTGGACATAGCCCTCCCCTAAAGAGCGCCACGTTGTGCTATCATAGGGGGTAATGCCCACATAATCCCCACGCTGGGCATGCGGGTTGGGATCGCAATTCGGTGGAAATGTACTACAGGGGGCGCTGCTGCCCACCCCCCGGTTCCAAAATGTAAACATCTTGTCAAACGTACTATGACAAGATGTTTAGAACCTAGGATAAACAACCTAGGACTTTAATCGATTTCCGCCAAATACGGCCATTTTTAGCGAAAATACATTAACATTCTAAGATGTTGATAGTGTATGTTCTAATCAAATCAAATTATTTCTATGTAAAGAATTTACATTCTGTTTGCAGAATGTCAATGTAAAACGTAAGCCGCTGCCTTCGGGCTGTATTGTAGTGGGGATAAAGGCAGCGGGAAGAAAAACTCCACTCTGACCATCTTTTCTCAAGTCGTCTTAAACCTAATGGTACATCAGTTGCCATCTATACGTATACCTAATAAGATTTTATGATTGCCATTAATAACTTTCTTACTTTCCGAAAATAGTTATCATTAATATTAAGGTTTTGAATTATTCGATTGCCATTGCAACCCTGTATTTCCCCACTGCTGGGGCACGGGTCGCTGCCTGCATTGCAGGAAGGTTAGGCCATACTCCACCACGGGGGCCAAGTCCGGGTTGGTGGAGGATTGTAAGACAGTGGCGGGCCTAAGGCTCAATTCACACTGGCGCAGAGTCGAAGCGAAGCGAAGCGACGCGACGCGTTATAATTCGCCCCGTTGACGCGCGAATGCGCGCGTCTTCGCGCATCGACGCGCGAATTGGCTGATATCGACCTTATTATGATTGCCCTAATAGCAGAAGTTCAAAAGGAGGACGTCAGCTGACGCGCGTCTGCGCGCGCAGACGCGCGAACCCGGGCGACCCTTGCAGGCGAAGACGCGCACAGTCAGACGCGCGTCGCTAAGCGTTTGCAAAATTTCGCAACATAAATTCCTACCGTATTAACAGAGAAATAGAGATGAATTTAGAACAGTTGAAAAACGTGACGCGTCGCGTCGCTTCGCTTCGACTCTGCGCCAGTGTGCATTGAGCCTTACTGTCAGAAGTTATCAACCGCCCATAAGGCCTCTGACATGGCTTAACGACGAAGCGCTCGGAAAAATGCCACTAGCGGTTGTAACGGGACGGTCACCCATCCAGCACCTGACCGCGCCTGTTGTTGCTAAACGCGAGTGATTGATTCCAATCACTCGGTTCGACTAGGAGCGCTTCGAATTATTACTTTTTATAAAAAACGTATCATAAAACAAGTTATGATTTTTAATTGGACAAACGTGCTCATGTTCTTGGTACACGCTCATACTATGAAAACCTATTTAGAGGCTAAAAATTCCAGCCATGCTGGAATTCGAACCCGCGACCTCTGGCTATCCATGCCAGAGGTTTTTAAAATTGTCCTTAGCACGGGTTAGTGCATTAAAAAGAATATATCTTTGTATGAAGTGCTTTGTGAATTTGTACTGAAAACGGCTCACAGCTTCATCTGTTTTTAGGGTTCCGTACCTCAAAAGGAAAAAACGGAACCCTTATAGGATCACTTTGTTGTCCGTCTGTCCGTCCGTCCGTCCGTCTGTCAAGACCCTTTTTCTCAGGAACGCGTGGAGGTATGAAGCTGAAATTTATATCAATTACTCAGGTCTACTGTCCCTTGAAGCTGTGAAAAAATCAAACTTCTAAGCCAACGCAATCAAAAGATACAGCCGTTTATGCCGCAAATTTTCGACACTTGCAAGGGAATCAAAACCTACAGGGTGCTTCCCGTGAACTCAGAATCTTGAAATTTGGTACGAAGCAACGTCTTATAGCATAGATAAAGGAAAAATTACGAAAACCATAAAAATTTAGTTACATCACATAATATATTTTTTTTTATAATTTTAAACTTACTACCCATTTCCTCATAAACGCGTAGAGGTATTAAATTGAAATTCATACCAAATACTCAGGTCTATAATACAGGTTTGTACGGAACCCTCGGTGCGCGAGTCTGACTCGCACTTGGCCGGTTTTTTTTAAGACACCTACGTTATCTCTTTACGTCTGAAGTTGACCTATCTATTTATTAAATATAGGAAACGTGGGGTACAATATTGTTAATGAATGTGTTATTGTCAAAGCACGCAGGTCCATAAACGTGATAAATTCGCTCATTTGGCAGAATAATGACGCAAATGTACTTTTTTGCCAATTTGAGTTAAGTATGCCAAAACACCCGAAATAACTGTTTACACTTGGGGAAAAAATGACAGTAATGTAGTTTTGTTTTTTATCGCGTGACCGCGCCACTGTCGTTGTGGCATTTTGACAAAGTTCTAACACTTCTGAATGAAACAACGGTCTCTCCTGTAAAATTGGAAAAAGGACATTTGCGTCAATATTCTGCCAAATGAGCGAATTCTAGAGCAATTTTACCTGTATTTATATTTATAAAAGACGAAGTGAGATACTTACTGCAATTTTAGTGTAAGCAAATGTTCTCTAATTTTATGTCATTCTGTTGAATTATATTTTATTATTATTTTGTACCTACATACTGACCTTTTGATAAAATATTTGTGAAATAAAACGCAGTCGCGTCTTCGTTTTTGCTTCCAAGTATATAATTGACGAGCTCTGTGGCGCAGCGGTAGCGCATCTGCCTACCATGCGAGTGGTCGCGGGTTTGAACCCTGGCTAGGGACAACAAAAACCCCAGGTCTTGGATGTTTACATGTTTGTGATGTCGCTGTTTCTCGTTCCCACGACACTCGGTATCCTAGTGTGGGGCCAGAAGCAATGCATGTAAATGTGCCTTTATGTAAATGTTACGTTATAATTCCAAATAATATTTAGTATAAGCCATTTTTATTAATTGCTCATTTTTTACTGTACAATAAAGAATTTGATAATAATAATTATTATGATTAAATTCGCATGTTATCTCGTCTATTAAGAGCATTTTATTTTATTTTTAAGGTATTGTGCGTTCACGTTAACTTGACGCGTGAGAGAATTGGTAACACTGAAATGTTTACTGTTACCATGTTAAATAAGAAATCATTCACATTACTTGGGGAAAATAAAAGGATTGAGGGCTTGTTTAACCATCTTCCGATTAGGTCCAAAAGCTAATTCACATGTTATGTCCTTGTTACCAATTCTCTCACGCGTCAAGTTAATGTGAACGCACTGCAGGTTGACACTTGACCCCACTCCTAAAGGTAATGACTCGAATTTTATAATTATTTTTATGAAACTTAAGGCGTTATGTGGTGCTAACTACCGCCACCAGTGGAGAATAGTACATTATGGTACTAGTGTGTAACTTTGGTGATTACCGCCGGTAATCATCAATACACACGTGTATCATACGACGTTTTTCAACACACTTGTGAATAAAATAACAATGAAAAGTCATTATAATTTCTGAATAGTGAAAACGAGTTGTGAAAAATGTTTCGATATGGCGGGAAAAAATAATTGGTTCTCCTATGCGCGCGCATTGCGATCGGCCACAGACTAAAGGGATGAGATTTTTTTTTATTTTCCGCGCATAGGATTTGCGCCTATTCTGCCACGTACAAAATGGTGAATTTAAAGTTTTCTTTTATTACAGAGGATAGTTATATTTGAGCGAAAGTTTTATTTATTAAACACGTACGACTTAAAATTATCTATTTAAATAAGAACTTGCATGAAATGAGCAAGCAATAGGAACATTAATTAAATTTGCTCTATTGAACATGATCTTTTTTTTAATAAAAACTTTTTTAAGAACAAAGCAACTCAATAAAATTTAAAAAAATCGATAACTCACTAGTGAGTTATACCCTAAATAACAATGAAAAAGGCAGTTTGATTATGGGTATCATTCTGTGCCTAATTGCGGTGACCATAGAGCCACTTTATGAGCAAGTATGTTGAAAAATCATATTTTATTTTATAACGCGCCTTTGGCAAAAGTAAACATCATAAATCTTAATAAGAAGAAGCGCTCGTGGCCTAGGCGAACCGAGTGATTGGAATCAATCACTTAGTTAAGCAACAACAGGCGCGGTCAGGTACAGGATGGGTGAGCATCCCGTGACTACCGCTAGTGGCATTTTTCCGAGCGCTTCCGTGCTTCGCAAGGCACGCTAAGCCGTTGGTGCCGGATGTCATATAATGGCAGTCGTTAAGCCATTTCAGAGACCTTACACCAACCCGGACTTGGCCCCCCGGGGTGGAGTATGGCCTAACCTTCCTGCGATGCAGCAAGAGACCCGTGCCCCAGCAGTGGGGACTACAAGGGTTGATAACGACGATAAATCTTAATAGACATAGTAACTCTTTTGAGAACCTACTGTCCAGAAGCTAGGTCCAAGAATCTAGATCAGACTTTAAAGCAGTTTCGCAAAAAGCGGCCGTTTTTTCCTCTGTTCTAGACTGTCTGTAGGTTCTAAATAGTAGTTGTCACGATATGGATCTAGCCACTCTATCTATAGGGAATATGCCGAATAGCCCTGGGTAAAGGGACATTGTTACAAAGTAATTGAGTGTTTTAGGAACCTCGTTTTTATCCCCTACTCTCACTAGTTCAATTAACAGTTCAATTAATAATTAAAACTTAAAACGTTAAAAGTCTTCAGTAATATATTTTTCATTCTTAACGTCTTCATTAAGAATGAAAAATATATTACTGAAGACTTTAACCTCCCAAAAACTCATAATGAAGAACAGAAACCAAAGACGTGGCAGCATGGTCTACGACCTTAGCCGGTTCCTTACGGGACGAACTAAAAAAAAATTCAGTAGTGAAGCTTTCCAGTATTTGCAGTTCAATGATTTTCTTTGATTGAACTGCTAATACTGGAATGTTTCACTAGTTCAATCAATTGAACTGTTAATTGAACTAGTGAGAGTAAAAGGTTGTTATATGACTGTAAAGATCGTATGTGTAAGGTGGCGAAGAAAAACAACACGTTTCTGAATGGTAATTTATTAAGAACGACTCATTAAGGTACAATAAAAATTGGATCTAATGCTCTTCCCACTAAATATTAATTTTAAATGCAGCTTGAAACGCTCAGTCTCCTCTAGATGAGTATTGTAAAAACTAGTCGAACGACAACATTATGCTTGAAGAAAATCCTATCATAGATTCTAGGAAATAAGGTTGAATTTTACCTAACCATGTATCACTAAAGGCTCGCAGGGTCTTGAGCAGCATTTAGTTACAAAGACAAAACACTGACAAACTTAAAAATGCAGTTGATTTCCTCTCTTTTCCATGACCAATGAGTGCATAATTAAGTTTGTTTCGCCTATTTACTCTAATACACGGGTACAGCTAACAAGATAGTAAAGTAGTAAACAAATAGCATGTTATAAATCACTAATAAATACATGCTCAACCGTTTACTAGGCAGTTGTATAATAGTTCCCACCACAAATTGGCCGTCGGATAAAGACATTAAATCCGCAAAGCATTTTTGGTGTGTTGTATGACTCTGTTAGGGTGGTGTGAATTCAAATGTGCACCTTCGAAAAACCTCAATTTTCTTAGTTTCCATAGGTTTTTCGAAGTTGCAAATTTGAATTCAGTCTACCCTAATAGAGCCATAAAACATACCTACCAAAAATGCCGAACAACTTTGCGAATTTAGCCTCATTTTTGGCTTTATCCGACGACCTAATATTAAACCTTATTACTTTGAAATAACGTCCAAAACCAATGGAAAATGTATACTAGCCCCTTAAAGGGTTAAATGTTATTAAGGTTAAGGGTTAATATTAAATATTACGTGTGCAAATTTTGACGACTCTATTGAGTGACAAGCCCAATTGATGGGTGATGGACCTTATTAGGCATAAAGTCACGCCTATGTCTCCGGAAGGGTAGGCAGAGATACGGGTTTGCCAATTTCCAAGGTCCTAACAAACCTAAATCCTGGTCCTGAAGCTACAGAGACAATTTATTGAATAGGCATGGCGAAAGATTTTTAAATCCTGTTACTTAATGTGGGGACACACTTATTATTTACAAAAAAAACCTATATTTTAGTAATAAACTGAAGTTTAATAAAAGCGTGCAAGCCATTTTTCTAAAATTATTTTAATTCTGTGGGACAACAGCTTGCAGTGTCATGGCGTCGAATCTGACGTCAGGCATAGCTAAACAAACGTAAAACGTCAAAGAAATCATGGGTGAAGTTTACCAAGGTTAACCTAAGCGTCACGCGGTGTGATTGCTGTTTCAGTCAAAATGGCTGAAAGTGGTATTATAATCTTTTGTTTCATTGAAAATATTGGTATTCTGATTTAATTTATAAAACTAAATCAGTGTTTTAAATCATTTTAATATGTTTTTTTCCCTAATATCGGTAATTTTTTATTATTTGATACTGTCGTCACGCCTATTCGGTCCACATAGAGACAAAATTTTAACTAAACCCTTAAAATAATTTGAAACTTTAGCTTATTTACAATCAAATTCATTACTGCAAATCAGCTTATACCTACATCTACTCGTAAGAGGTAACACTATTGATTATGTTTGGTAACATCGATTGTACTATTACTCTGTATCAGATGAAATTTACTAAGTTATGCACACCCCCTTAGCTAATCAAAATAGTACCCAACGATTATCAGTATTATTAACAGTCTTATTTACAAAAGCATGATTCCTTAAAACAGGCAGTTTAAATTTTCTGTGGTAAAGAGAAAATTAAGCACAGATTATTTGAACTGTCTCAGTTGAGCTATAGAGAGAAGAGCTATGCTCGGAGTTTCTCTGAAGGATAGGATTTGTAACGAATGCCGACAGAGAACCAACTTTGGTTCTCTGTCGGATGCATTCGTTCGACATAGCTCAGAGAATTAGCGAATTGAACTGGCAGTGGGCTGGCCATTTCTCGCGAATAACCGACAACCGTTGGAGTAAACGTGGTCTTGAGTGGAGTCCGCGACTCGGCCAACGTAGTGTAGGACGCCCTCCGTACAGGTGGGATGACGATCTGCGAAAACTGCCGGCAGATGCTGGATTCGGCAAGCTGAGGACAGGGCGCTATGGCGCTCATTAGGGGAGGGCTATGTCTACTATACATAATATAGCCTGGCGAAGAAGGAGATGAATCAATCAATGAATCTGCCTGTCCTCGTCCATTGCTGGACTTAGGCATCACCCAAGGCAGGCGACTCCTCTCTTTCCTCGCTATCCCCATACAGTCACTATTAGAAATCTGCCTGAGGTCATCGGTCTCGCGAGCCGGTGGGCATCCTACGCTGCATTCCCCAGTTCGTGGTCTCCACTCAAGAACTTTTGAACCCCATCGACCATCGGTTCTTCCGCATAATGTGACCAGCCCACCGCCACTTCAGCTTGCCAATCCTATAGGCTATGTCAGTCACTTAGTTCTTTCTCTCAGATGAGCGTTTTAGAGGTATCGTGCCTTTATAAGTAACATCGTTAATTTCTGCACTTCCACATAGTTATCAGCAATATTTAATGGCGAATGAAGGAAAACATCGTGAGGAAACCCGAGGCTTGGTTGGCTCTGCACGTATTGACTAGTATTTCCTGTAAGCTATTAAAAGGTGCTGGGCAAGCCTTCTTCTTCTTCTTCAGGCTATACTAGTTCACTGCTGGACATAGCCCTCTCCTAATGAGCGCCATAGCGCCCTGTCTTCAGCTTGCCGCATCCAGCATCTGCCGGCAGTTTTACGCAGATCGTCATCCCACCTAGTCGGAGGGCGTCCCACATTACGGGCAAGCCTACACCATCTAAAAACAATGTCCCAGGCACAGCGCCGTCCGAGTGATCCATTCACCCACCTAGTGCAAGTGAAGATGCCACTGGACGCTGCATAAATCATCTCATTACGTAGATGCAGTTCTCGCCAACTCATTGCCCCAAGAAATGCCCAGCTTTTTCTATTATTCTTGGTGCTTCGCATGTTTCACACAATGATATTCCATCTGCCACAGAGTATTTAACAAGAAGAAAATGTTTCTTGTGTCCAACCCACAAGATGCAATGAAACAACTTCGAAGTAGATATGGGATTTAAATAAACACCTGTTATTTCGATACAATAGCTAAAATGTTGGGATTTTCGTGGAATAATCATAACACTTAAGGTGTTATGATTATACCCGATCGCTCGGTGGCGTTCCACAAATACTTTCATACAAATACTACTGCAGAAAATATGGATGTTCAATCTGTTAGCATTTAGAATATACCTCGGGCCTCGGTTTTCGTTGAAAGCACACGAGTGTAAAACTACTTCCCGCTCTGCTTTTGAAAGAAAGAAATTTCTTTTCGAAATTAGGTGGCATATTAGTTCCGATATCGAAATTAAGTTTCATATTATTTCCGACATTTCTTTTACACGAATACCTATATCCGATTCTGTACGATAGTACCCGACGTATGTTCTAAAAGCTAATAGACTATCTATGGAATATTACCTACGTGGTTTGGTGACTGGAAGCCTGAATGTTAACATTACGTAAAATGCAGGCTGACCAACGTAGCTAGACCTTCGCGTCTCCATGCAGATCCACTTTCAATTTCATCGGAAGCCGCCGGCATACTTAACTGAATTCAGAAAATGAATGCTACTGGGTAGGCATTATGCAACACTCGCTCTTATCCGTCACGGAACAAGAGCTACGAGCCGGTAAAGACCGATTTGAAGGACCAAATAATTTGCATGTGGCATAAGATCGAATGTCGATTAATTGTCATTCTGAATTCAGAAAGGCATTATAGAACTTCGACAGTTTGGCTTTGGTGATTTAAAACAGCAGCTGATTTGAAGGAGTTATGGTGGGTCTCTTCCTGCACCGCAGGATGTTTAGCCCATACTCTACCACGGGGGCCAAATCCGAATTGGTGTAGAATTGTAAAACAATGGCGGGCCTTACTGTCAGAAGTTATCAAACCGCCCATAAGGCCTTTGATGTGGCTTAACGACTACCAGGAAGAGATCCAGCAGTGGGGACATACACAGGGTTGATATCGAAGTTATGGTGGTCGCGGATATTCCACGCAGATACACCAAAAAGGGCTACGCGAGTTAAGTATTATAATGATAACAAGGACGTAAATAAAGTAGCTCCATTCTCCGTCTCAGTCGCACCTTACAGCTTCTTGTACCAGAACAAGTAGTGTTCACCGTCCTCCACCAGCAGATCATCCACACCTGGAAATAATCACATCAGTCAGATGGCATCAGTCTCACAAATTCTCATATACTTAATTTAGGCGTAGGTTTGCTGCGAACTTCTTTGGTAGCGAGTTGTCTACTGTGTGATGGGCTTGGTTGCTTTGATTTGCTTATTATATATTAAGTGGATGTTAAGATTCGGCAGTCTAGGTTAGTATAAATATTTGTTTATGATGTTGTAAACACACGAACCTGTTACTTTCTATGTAGAAGTGAAAACCTTTAAATGACTTGTTGCTGCTATATTGTACAATGTATCCTCCATTTTGCAGTCGATGGTTTTCCTAAAATCCAATAAATAAATAAATTGATTTTTAGGGTTCCGTACCTCAAAAGGAAAAAACGGAACCCTTATAGGATCACTTTGTTGTCCGTCTGTCCGTCCGTCCGTCCGTCTGTCAAGACCCTTTTTCTCAGGAACGCGTGGAGGTATGAAGCTGAAATTTATATCAATTACTCAGGTCTACTGTCCCTTGAAGCTGTGAAAAAATAAAACTTCTAAGCCAACGCAATCAAAAGATACAGCCGTTTATGCCGCAAATTTTCGACACTTGCAAGGGAATCAAAACCTACAGGGTGCTTCCCGTGAACTCAGAATCTTGAAATTTGGTACGAAGCAACGTCTTATAGCATAGATAAAGGAAAAATTACGAAAACCATAAATTTTTAGTTACATCTCATAATATATATTTTTTTAATAATTTTAAACTTACTACCCATTTCCTCATAAACGCGTAGAGGTATTAAATTGAAATTCATACCAAATACTCAGGTCTATAATACAGGTTTATACGGAACCCTCGGTGCGCGAGTCTGACTCGCACTTGGCCGGTTTTTTTTTTACGTATCCTCTATGTTTGTGTCCCACTGCTGGGCAAAGGCCTCCCCCAATTCAGTCCAGAGTTTCCTGTCCTGGGCCACCTCAGACCGCTCCGGCAGATGCTTGTCGAGATCATCTCTCCACCGTCTTCTAATAATACGTAACAATAATTTTAATAATTAATTAAATTAATGAATGTAGTGGAAGGGCTGGTAAAGGGACGCCCCAGGCGGACATACATCGACCACATAGAGGATGTATTAGGAAAGGGGAAGATAAAAAGTACCCGGAACCAGCGTGCGTGCATGCAACGACTTATGAACGTTGATGAACCGACGGTGATATGTCAGGATCGTGGCAAGTGGCAGTCCCTGGTGTCCTACCCCTCTGGGATACAGGCGTGACGTTAGATGTGTATGTATGATTATATTGATTTAATAAAAAAAATCTGCTAAGCTACTAAGCCGTTTCGAAGGTATGGTTTAGTTGGAAAAATATTCGTAATGACGCCGCCCTCACGGCCATTCGGAAGCTCGTGGGTTCGAGTCCCAGCATATAACTGACTGTCTTCTAAGTTACGCAACGCACATTTGTGATGTTGTAGTAGCAATACCACGCTCTAACTGTAAAGGAAAATATCGCGAGGAAACCTGATTGCCTGAGAAGTTCACATACCACGGCGCTTAAAATTGCCAATCCGCGGCGGGCACGCGTGTTAATTAAGCCAATACTATCTTTCTCTCTCTCTGAGAGAAGGTGTATGCCCTGTAGTAGGACGACTGTATGCTAGATATACTTTTTTGGTGGTGTGTTCGTGTCTTGCTTCTTCTTGAATAAGTGGGAGGTAGGGGGGTGCGTTAACTAACCGCATGGTGCTTGTGGGATTTTTAGCGGAATTTTGCAATGTAATTTTCACTTTTTAATGCTGTTATGTACTGTCGCGGTCCTAACCCGAACCATCTAGAATAGAGCCTTCTAGAAGCCTATCGAATAGTCGCCGCATGCAGCGTTTTAGTAAACAATAAACGCTGCAAGCAATAATGACTCCTATGTCCACTATCATAAGGTTCAAAACTCTTTGACATGTAACTGTTCAAGAGACGTAGCCGCGTGTACCCAGCGTAGGTACGTGCGAGAATGTTCGAGAGCCCTTGCAGGCGGATACAAGTAGCAGCCGCCGCGGCGCGCTGTCAGTTCCGTTTGGAATAGCCAAGAGTGAACTTCGAGCGAACATACCTGCGATACGAGCGATAACCTACGACCTCAGCGATACTATTGGACTTCGATTGGAATCTACGTGTGGACTTCGTGTCGTGAAGACCTGCAGACCAGACCCTGCGTGAATAAATCCTAAGAAGTTGTCATTGGCGTTTTACATCCAGATCTAGAACCCTAGCCCGTAACAGTATTATAATCTGAGGGTGTAACGCACCGACAGGCGCCACGAGCTGGTTGCCGGGCGGCGCGGCCGGATCCGGCACCTCGGTGAGCCGGTACAGCAGCCAGTAGTGGTATCCCATCGGCTCCTCCTTGTGGCCGGCCAGCGTGTGCACGTAATGCCCGTTCGGCCACTCGCTGGCCTCGAACTTGAACTTCGGCTCCATCTCCGCGGCCATCTGCATCACGTGGTAGAAGGATATGTTCCTGGAATGGGGGAGGGAACTTTAAGTAGACGGTAGAGAACATTTTATTAGGTAGTCCACTTCATGTCCCAGTTCTGTGGAGAGCCTGGTAAAGCACGCCGTTTTACGTTCTCTTTAATTTGGTCAAATTACGAGGTAGTTTCTCAGTGACAGGCAGGAGTATACGATTAGGATACTGCACCCAAAACAATCGAAGTCTTAAATATGATAGACAGGTTTGAGGAGGGCCTTTAGCCTTCTAATCCTCGCTATCACCTCCTGCAACTCCAAAAGAAAGATCGTTCCCGCCGGGAGATCGCAGGAAGGTTAGGTCATACTCTGCCACGGGGGCCAAGACCAGGTTACTGGAGGATTGTAAGACAGTAGCAGAGGTCTTACCGTCAGAAATTATCAAGTCGCCCTGATAAGGCCTCTGACATGGCTTGACGACTGCCATTACATGACAGCCGGCACCTATGGCTTAACGTGCCTTGCAAGCGCTCGGAAAATATGCCACTGGCAGTGGTCACTAGATGGTCACCCATCATGCACCTGAACGCGCCTGGTGTGCTTAACCCAAGATTCCTATCACTCGATTCCACTAGACCACGAGCGTTTCGATCACTATGGATCCGTTTGATCCATATGAAATAGGTAAGTTGTGTGAACTGTAACAACACTTTTTTTTATAATAGCTCCAGTCCAGTCAATTTTGAATTATTTTAAAGAAAATCGTTACGTTCTGTTTAGGTGGCAGCCGTGTCGAGACCCAGCTAGGGTTTCGTAGAAAAGTGAGTAGGTATTGCAAAATAAGGGTTTCAACAAATAGATCATTACAGTACGAACCTTGGTGTCACCATATAGAGCGTGTAATTCTCGGTGACGTTTGTGCCCAGCCACAGCGTGTAGGTGAAGGAGACATTGCGGGCCTCAGACTCGTTTGCCGGTCCCGACTGGTACGCTAGCTTCAGGCTGCCGTCGCCACCGTTACTGTCTGGAAGTTTGCAAACTTATTGTAGGTATATCTGGTAGGAAAGATTTAAGACCATCCGAAATGTCCATAGTAGAATAAGTCGTCGTCGTCGTCGTCAGGCTATACTAGTCCACTGCTGGACATAGCCCTCCCCTAAAGAGCGCCACGTTGTGCTACCATAGGGGCTAGTGCCTATAATCCCCACACTGCATGCGGGTTGGGGATCGCAGTTCGGTGAAATTGTACTGCAGGGGGCGCTGCTGCCCACTCCCCGGTTAGTGTAGTCGCCTTTTACGACACTCGCGGGAAGAATTGGGTTGGTGCCATTCTCTAGGCCGACACCACACAGCAGCAAGCAAGTGAGAACCTGTAATTAGATTAGGTAATTCATATATTTATAACTATTATTTGTCTCCCATATTATATATATTTTAATCAATGGGAGACAACTTATAGTAATAAATATATGAATTGACCTAGAATTTGCCCAAGTGTATTAATAAATCTAACGTAATCAAATTATTATTTAAATGGTTGGCTAAATGCAAAATGCTGCGCCCAGATCACCGCCGCCACGGGGGAGGGGGCCCAGGGTCGGCGATGATGATAAAATTTATTTATAATTATCACAGAAGATTTGGCAATTGTGAAGTGTTCATGTCTAATCCATTTTTAAAATAAACATATATCTTTATGATAGCTAGAAAGCAGCCAAAATCCTTAGAGGTTCGGCAAAAGCCAAAGATACAGGTGCTGCAGCACCAGGTTTGTTGCCTATGAGCTATGTTGTGAGGTTAAAGTTTCTGTTTAGCGGAATGCTTTATACAGCGTTCTAATCGTTTGATCCTCACAAAAATCCAGTCGCCTAGTAAAACGTAGAGTATTGGCAACTTCAAATTTTTCAGACACGAAGCTAGGCTCCCAAAAAACAAAAATAACCCGAAAACAGAGAATTCCCGAGAACAGAAATGCGTAGAGAGGCCGATGTCCAGGAGTGGACGAACGAGTACGGGCCGATTGATTGATTGATTGATCCCGAAAACCAAAAAGTAGATGG
This sequence comes from Yponomeuta sedellus, assembly GCA_934045075.1. NCBI lineage: Eukaryota > Metazoa > Arthropoda > Insecta > Lepidoptera > Yponomeutidae > Yponomeuta > Yponomeuta sedellus. The sequence goes on along the minus strand of OW203742.1, from coordinate 16,869,773 downwards.
ATAGAGAACACTTTTTTGTACATAAAAATAAATTACACATATATTTCTTAACCTAAGAGTATAGAAGGCGGTCTCAATAAAAGTTATCTATTCCACCTTTGGATGGACTGGACCAATCAATGTATTGGAGAAGGAAGTAGATGCACCAATCAAATTATTTCAGACGTAAAATAATTATACATGCTTAATTAAGAAAGTTATTATTATTTACTAGTAAATAGATATAAATAGATACGTAAAAAATATATAAGTAGGTACAAAAGCTATCTTATCTCGACGTGTCGACGACGTTACAGTCATCGTGGTCACGAGAAGACTAGTAGAAGGCTGGTACCCGTTCGCATCTTCGGCTCATAAGGTTTCAGACTACCCTTAATTATGTTATAAAGTGAAAATATTTAAATTCAATGATAATAATACATATCTTCTTTTTTTTCTTCAGGCTATATTAGTCCACTGCTGGACAAAGCCCTCCCCTAATGAGCTCAAGGTTGTGCCATCATTAGGGGGTAATGCCCATAATCCACACGCTGGGCATGCAGGTTGGGGATCGCAGTTTGGTAGAATTTAATACTGCAGGAGGTGCTGCGCCACCCCCCGGGTCGAGTCCCTATACATATAAATACATAAATTTATAAGCCAAACATATGAACAGCAGCAGGACACTACTACAAACGGAAATAGTTTCACAGTAGTTGCTAACATACCGAGAGGCTCGTGCCGACTGTCCAAGAGTTTGTCGCTGCAGTGCGGAGGCCTGACAGCGGCCAGAGACGCCGGAGTGAGGGCCGCGACCGCCGCTGCGGTGTTGGCCACGTCGCCCCAGCCGCCGTCGGAGCCCTGGCGCTCCAGCAGCCACTTGCGCGCCGCCGGCAGGCTCCAGTGCTGGTGCGCGCCTGGCCCGCTGTCCGCGTCTTCTAGAGCCTGAAAACGTAAATCCTCATAAGACGACCTCGGTGGCACAGCGGTTTGGCACGCTGTCTCTGAAACCGAATGTCTCGAGTTCGATCCCCGGCCGGGTGAAAGTAGGAAACGAACTTTTGTAGTTTGTCTCGCGGGTCTTGGATGTTATAATATCTATTTATTGTATTAAATCTATCATCGATTTAGCACCTGCAACACAAGTCATTTAGTTGTACTAGGTATAGGGCTAACAAGATTTGTGTAATATGTCCATGAATATTTATTTATACACAGATCTCACTTTTAGATCGCCTAGTTAAATTTTCACTTTGGGTGACTTCGTTTAGAGATGTAATTTTAACTTGCCTTCCTCAAGACTTGGAGTCAATTCTCCAAGGGTTCTTTGAGTTTTGTGGTTTTGAAATATTTTATTTTTTAGTTTTACTTACTTGTGTAGCGGCGTAGGCGATCGCTACGTTATCGTTAAATTCTCAGCAAGAATTCAAGAATTTGGGGCGCTTCAATAAAGCGATGTGCGTAACATTCAAAGATTCTATTCTGAAAGAAATTACATGTGTCGAAAAAAAAGGCGAGAGGAACATTCCCAAACCAATCACGTCGATTGTCACGACATCGTAGCTTCAGTTGTTTGACTATCGATGACGTCACAGTGATCGGATGTGCATACAGTTTATTGGTTGATAGATGTACCATAGACAGCGCTATAAGATGTAGCGATGTATAGTCTGTTAGCTTTTAGAATATACCTCGGGCTCTAGAGAAGGCTTCGGTTTTCGCCGAAAGCACACGAGTGTAATACTGCTTCCTGCTCTGTATAAAACTTTTCTTCACTATTTTGAAAAGTTATGTGAAATAAAATGTCATATTAGTTCCGATATTTCTATTACACGAATATATCCGATTCTATCCGATAGTTGCCGAGGTATATTCTAAAAGCTAACAGTCTATAACATGGTTCCCGAACAACTTGCCATCCAATTGTTTTGGAAATGCTTCTAAAGAAGTGACGTTCGAATGACCATGGTATGGAGACGACGACCACCAAAGACAGGAAATGCATTCCAGTGACAAGAGGAAGTCAGCCAAAAACCAAATCGCTTCATACCAGATTCAACGGCAACTCAGTAAGCAGTCGGCAAATTAGCTTAGTAAAAGTTCATTTTGATTTTAAAGTCATCCTGGACATAGAAGCATTCATCCAGGTGGTGATACTACCCAAATTTATCAAATCTTTATATCTTTGGACGACATCGTGTATGGGGCATATCTTACACCTTACTCTATCTTATACCTTAGTGCTTCAAATTGCCAAACCGCGGTGGGATTTTCAATTTCGAACCCATAGTCTCTCTCTCTCTCTCTTTGAGAGAATGCCTGGGCCCTATAGTAGGTCTTATAGGCTAAATAAAAAAGTATATCTTTGAGGCCAGACTACTGAGACTGTTGGCTTGTGAAATATGATGATCTTGGGTCGTGGGTTTGAAGGGGTTGCTTGATGTAAAATGCAGCTTTAAGTTAACATGTTTATTTGTTAACCTCCGGATATGAAGTGAACAGAGTATACAAGAAACAAGGTATTTTAAATAAAAGTTATTGCTAACTAAACACTACGAATATGTGTCACACAAACACTACTGTGTACGTCTAATACAATGACATCGCTTACGTTGATGTCACCATGGGTGCCTTCCGAGATGCGACAGAATCGATTACAGTGCCAATCCATATAAGTGTAGTAGGCACAAAAACCTTATTTCGTGCGAGATTCTTTGGGACTACTAAATTTGGTCGGATTCGCGTTGTAACCGATTTCATCGCATCTCGGAACGCAGGGCATACTTTACTTGTCTAGAACTAGAAAAGTGCAACTAGCTAAGCGACTCTAACCTGTATAGCCAAGGCAGTAGTGGTGAGACTGCCGAAGCTGCCATCAGGATGCTGCTGACGAGCCAGCCCGGCCATGGGGCGCCGAACGAAGTGGAGGAGAGAACGGTGGCGATGATCTTGAACAACGCAGCGAAGAGCCAGGATCACCATAGAGATAGTGTCTGGAATGGGAGAAAAATAAGGGTTATGGTGTTATTGGTTTGGCGCTAATCTTGTGGGTAGTTGTAGCTCAGTGGGTAGAACAATGGACTCTCAAGCGAGAGATCCAGGTTCAAAAGCAGATATCTATTAATTACGCACTGCATTAAACAATTATACCAGTTCTACTCTATTCTATAGGTATAATCAGGCCACATCAACCCACTGTTGGGCATAGGCCTCCTTTTTATCGCGCCATTCCTCACGGTCCTGTGTTAATTTATCCGAAGGTTGTCTGGAAGAGATCACTTTTAGTGATAAGGCCGCCGTCTGTACTCTTAGGTTAAGAAATATCTGTGTAATTTCCATTTTTATGTACAATAAAGTGTTCTCTCTCTCTCTCTCTCTCTCTCTAATTTACCAGTTCATAAGTAGATATTTATTATAAAAACCTATTCAGAGGCCAAAAATTCCACCCATGCTGGGACTCGAACCCGCGACCTCCGGTCCGCGATCCGTGCCAGCGCCCTCCCAACTGAGTTTAGTAATTAACCATTGCTTGTCATGTAATCATGTCAGAAGCCTTATGAGGCTTTATTTTTATATAGCTTTATTGCCCGCCCGTATGCCGGCGGCTTGACAAGTTCTGAAAATAAGGCCCACAACAATCTTACAATCCTTCACCAACCCGGACTTGGCCACCGCCAGAATATAACGTAACCAAGCTTCAGCTGAGCTCTTTTAGGCCTGCTTTTTAGTCATTACTTTACGTACCCAAACTATGGTCAGCCGCGGCGTTGGCGATATCCAGCAGTCGCCGGATATGGCGACGTCGCACATGCGCAGCTGAGGAGCAGGCCGCCAGGGTCGCATAGGCGAACTCCAGGTCGTGCGGGGGCTCCCGGTGCAGCAGGGCCGTCACCAGGTCGCGCCCGTGGAAGGAGCGGGGGTCCTTGCAGAGGGCGCCGAGCGCTAGGGTGTAGGCGGCTAGACGCCCCAGTGGCGGCGGGGACTCGTGGTGCCTATAAGGAGTGAAAATGCGCTCTTTGAAACAACATGACATAACATGCAGAGACCTCTGCCACTTGCCAGGATCCATAAAAAAAAGGTTCCTTGAGTCACTCCTCTGAGGCATTTTAAGCAGTCAGTTGTGAAGATTATTTAAACCGCCTATCTTAGGTGAATCATGTTTTTATAAATATAAGTAATATTGTATGGAGTTTTGTGTCAGATTTTTCTTCAAAATTGTTTTTTTTAACGTTTATTAAATCGCTGTTTCCGTCTTACTTTGAGTTTATTCACTCCTTGGCAAAGATATTAGGTCAGAATTTGTATTTCTTAATGACTCGTTGTAACGTTGGAGTTGCCGTGGAACAGGCAACGCGATCAGACTAGCTGTTTGAAACGTTTAATACATAGCTCAATGGAAAATGGCGAACTATGGTCACGATCCTCAGAATTGAGGGACCGATTAAAAAGAAGAAGAAGAATACATAGGTAGGTCAGAAGATTTTTTCATAGACGATGACTGCAACTAGGTTTTAATATCGGTTTCAAGATGGCATCCACATCGTTTCATAACATAGCGACTTTGTTAATGTTATTTTAATACTGGTTTTTACTTGGACATCATGAGCAGGATCTCGATCTCCATCTGCTTGGCTGAGAGCTGCATCTCCAGGCTCTGCTGTTCAATTTCCTTGCCAGTGTTGTTTGCCAGCTGGGAACATAATGGCAGTAATCATAAGCGGGACTTTGGTAGAATTTTACTCTTTTTGTTGCACTAACCCGTGCTAAGGACAATTTTACAAACCTATTTAGAGGCTTAATAGATATCGCTGCCTGTAAGTAATACAGAGCTATTGTAAAGAGGTTCGAAATTTCACTGATGCCGGTAATTGCCAATTAGCTCAGTTGCGAGAGCGCTGGCATGTTTAGCCAGAGGTCGCGGATTCAAGTCCCGGCGTGGGTGGAATTTTTAGCCTCTAAATAGGTTTTTAGCATTTTACTCACCAATTTAACTTTAAGGGGCTCCGCCTCCTATTATGTAACATTCTACTCTACCCAGTTAAGCATTTAGACGACGCCAAAATATGTATGAATTTGACAGCTGGAGTAGCTTAAGAAAAGTAAAAATTAACGTCACTCAACCCAGTGGATACTTACATAATAGAACCCCCGGTAGGAGAGAACAAGGTCAAGATAAAAGTGTTATACCACTGGTATCGGCATCTCGCTCTACGCGGTGAAATAAAGCAAGATGGCGCTGGCCGATAATGGGATGAAACTTAATCGTGACGTAGTGCTAACCTAGCTTTAAGTAAGACGAGCACCACCAACGAGGAATATAACTAAGCTGTCAGGATGGTATAGGTAATGGGCAAGCCTATCTACAACCATATCTCGGGCACTGCAGCGTCCGAGTGGTCCCTTCACCCATCTAGGGTGAGTAAAAATGCCACTGGACACCGTATAAATCATCTCATACCGTAGATACAGGCCAAAGTACAGGTCTAGTGTTACTTAATAAGAAATCCTAAACAGAAATGCACACACACACACACACACACACACACACACACACACACACACACACACACACATACATACACACACCAACACACTACGCACACGATCCTAAACCACAGGTTTTAGTCTTTTTTAGGGAGCAGGGTACCACTACCTTAGAGATAAGGTCATTCTAAAATGTTTCTTGAATAAATTATCTTCTATCTTTTTTACTCCATGAAAATTGGTTGTGAACGAGCCTCTCACCTGTAAGGTCAACATCACATGGTGCGTATCGTTCCCCCACCCCCAGTCGCTCTCGCGGTGCTCCAGCAGGTAGTCGATGGCCTTCTGGATGGCCTGGCCCTCGCTGGGCGCGTCGGGGTGGCGCTCCCAGGCGATGCTGGAGGGCGCCGCTGTGGTCACCGTGGTCGGGGTACCGGTGGTTCTGGTTGCTGGGGGCTTGTTCGACGTGGTCGGGGATTCGGTTTCTGTGAAGAGGGAGGGAGGGACAACAAATAAGGATAAATAAAAATTTTAATCGCTCGTAGCCCCGACTGCCTCAGTGATCTTAAACGATCACGAAGGTTGAGCAACACAGGGCGCGTTCAGTGAATGGATGGGTGATCGTCCATGAATAATGCTAGTGGCATATTTCCGAGCGGTTCCGTGCTTCGCAAGGCACGTTAAGCAGTTGGTGCCGGCTGCCGTCGCTAGATGGCAGTCGTTAAGTCAAGTCAAAGGCCTTAGGGGGGCTTGAAAACTTCTGACACTAAGACCAGCCACTAGTCTTGCAAGCCTCCACTATTCCGGACTTGGCCCGCGTAGTGGAGTATGGCCTATACTTTCCTTAGAGAAGAGACCCGTGCCCCCTCGGTCGGATGGATTTTTGAAAAAAAAAAAAAACGTATTATAAAACAAGTTATGATTTTTATTCCATTGGTGGCGCTAATTAGCACCCCAAAGCGCTTTAACACGCTGTCACTGCTTATCCCGATTTTCAAGTCTATGTAATGGAGTCAAAAATCTACGGTAGGTATCTACGTAAGTTGTTAGGAAAATATTAAAATATTGAAGCTCTACGCAGCTCCGTCTACGAAACTTTGTTTAGAAATTCTATGAATGTCTGGGGCAGGCCATAAAACTGAACGTGCTCGTGTGACCCTCTCGGGGATCGAACTTGTGACCTTCCCGCGTCGAGTCTAGCGCCTAATAGCCCATTAGATCTAAATCTGCGTTCCCCTTACCGTTTAAGGCAATTTCTTCCAAACCCTGCCGTTAGGGGTGTAAATTGTGGAATTAATTTTGATGAGTCTAGCCAAGGGCTAAACGGAAGTCTTTTCCTGGAAAGCAGTTTGTTAGATCTCAGAAAACTTTAACGTAAAAAAATATCATTCTAGTTTTAAAAACCTATTCAGAGGCTAAAAATTCCACCCATGCCGGGATTCGAACCCGCGACCTATGGCTATCCGTGCCAGCGTTCTTTCCAACTGAGCTAATGGGCGACTCACCGGCATCAGTGAAATTTTGAACTCCATTATAAAGAGATTCTCTGTATTACGTACAGGCAGCGACATCTGGCTGAAGTACGAGTAATTTGCATCACTTGCAGCCCCGAGTACCTAACCACGTTGCAGTTAGGTTTTACATCGGAATGATATCACTGTACCTACATGATTATTTTCTTTTTAATGCACCATTCTAGTTGTTGAATTACATGCATTGTTGGTTACACGCACACAGAGACCCAAAGTGTCACACAATACTCGCAATACTGTCAAACCACCTACGTACCGATACGCCCACACATAGACGCACTACCGCCTTAACACACGCACTAACACACACCCCCATACCCGCACCGTGCGGGTGCGGGTATGTTAAATTGTTAAAAACAAAATTTAGGTTGAGTCTCCTACACCTAAATTATAAATGTTTTTTTTTTCGTGTATTGCATAGTACCCCACACTCGATACACCATATCGATGAATCGAAAATTCAAAAACATTGTGGGTATAGTCAATAATTTTTTCGACTTAGGTGTCTGTTTACAAAATATTAAGCTTCAAAGCATATTTTTTGGGTAGAGTAGGGCGTCGCCCTTTCTCCTGGCTAAATGGTAGATTCCAGAAACGTGACAAGTTTCAGGGTATTGGCACATATAATGCAGTTAAAACTATAACTATCATGTCTAAGTAGGCTTTAGAAGTTAACGAGTAATACGCGACCAACTTATGAAAGGAAAACTTAGTACATAATTACTTTGATGAAGTTGTTACTTGTGTATAATAATAGATAATAGATAGATAATAGATTGTGTATAACCCGACTCGCACTTGGCCAATTTTTGTATGCATTTCGTCCAACTGACAACTGCTATCTAAACAAATAAAATTGATTCTCAACAAGTCACGTCACAGACCTTATGGGCGGCTTGTTAACCTCTGACAATAAGGCCGTGCCACTGTCTTACATCCTCCACCAACCCGGACTTGGCCCCCGGGGTGGAGTATGGCCTAACCTTCTTGCGATGCAGGAAGAAACCCGTGCCCCAGCAGTGGGGTCGTACAAAGGGTCGATAGGTAGATAAATAAAGAACACTTTATTGCACAACCAAAAAAAAAACGATACAAAGGGGCGATATTATCATCATCTAGACTAGCTCATAGAAATATCTTTTGAAATACGAGAAATCCGCATTTGGACTTAATTTTTATAAAGCTTTTTTATAAAGTTTTTTTTTATAATTAAATTAAAACCTTAATTTTTATATTATATATTTCAGTTTTATTTTTGTTAATAAAGTGTAACAAACAAACGTTAGTATACACTCGTATAGTCTGTTAGCTTTAGAATACACCTCGGCTACTATCGGATAGAATCGGATATATTCGTGTAATAGAAATATCGGAACTAATATGACACTTAATTTAGAAATCAGAACTAATTTGACACTTGATTTCAAAATCAGAACTCGATCATCAGTACGAAAACCGGCGAAAATTGGCGAAAACCGAAGCCTACTCTAGAGCCCGAGGTATATTCTAAAAGCTAACAGACTATACAAAGCTAAAATTCTATTAGTGCATTATGGGACCAAGGCAGGTACATGGTCGGATCACGTGAGGTGTTTTGCATACTATTTGACGCGTAGAAGGCAAGCGCGCTCATAGATCAGCGCTGAAGGCTTGCCCATCAGCATAGGCTGAGTCAGTTGCCGTTTATAGCGGCAGAGACACGCCGCGCCGTGACCTTTTGTGTTCTTTTCTTTTTTTAATGTTATTAAGGGCTGATTTTTCAATAGTCAGATAACTTTTATCTGAGGAATAAAAATGGCTGTTTGACAGCTTATGTATGAAAATTATGTCAAACCACCATTTTTATTCCTCAGATAAAAGTTATCTGACTATTGATAAATCAGCCCTTAGTAATGTGTTTTAAGTTTGTTTTGTTATTGTGGCGTGTGCACTGTGGCTATAATAAATGTTTTTCTTCTTCTTCTTCTAGACTTGAAGCAGCCACGAAACTAAGTCGCCATGTTCATGCAATTGTCAGTGTACTACAAATACATGGGCCATGGGGCTGTGCGGATCACTCACCGGTCTGGCAGTTCACTGCCACAGCAGCCAACAGCAATGTCAGCAGAAACGCCGTCGCGCGCGACGCCATTTTGAGTGCCTGCAACAAAACACAAGCAATTGAAAATTTACGTTCGAACTAGAGTTTAAAAAGCCAGAGGAATAGACAACAGTGAATAATAGAAATTATGGTAAACCTATGCACAAAAAACGATAATACACCAAAAATGATAATAATACGTATATACGTACACATACATTTGTATGTGTGTGTTTGTATGTGTGTGTGTTTGTATGTGTGTGTGTTTGTATGTGTGTGTATTTGTATGTGTAGTGTTGCTATATTTAATGTCGAATACTGTATATGTCACCGGAAAATAACAAGATCCGCCAGTTTATAAATTTCCTAGGAAAATTATAAACTTTCGTAGGATTGTAAACGAGAGATATATTGTATTATCTTACGCCCACATTTTCGAAAATTGATAAACTTACCAAATTCAAGCGTAAAATAATAAGTAAGCCTTAACGAAACATTAATTCAAAGTTATAACATTCAATTTGTAGTGTTCAAAGTGATAAGGTTTAATTTTTTTAAGTAGCTTTTAATATGGGTGTCCCACTGGCTGGCGAAGGCCTTCAGATGAGAAATGTATTTTTTACCACAGATTTAAAATGGTTCCTTTATAGCATTTCAGTTTGTACACAAGAGGTCAGAGGTCAAGCAGGCCTTGTTATACTAGTTCTCTACCGAGACCGCCTTACTGACCAGTATTTATTGACCTACATGTTGGAAGAGTTCCAGGTATGATGGTAGGTAGTCACCTACCTACCGGCGATCAGGGTTGACTAAAGCCCGGCAGACTCAAAAGCCCTGACGTAAAGCCTGATAAGCGTCAAGGGGACGAAAAGCATCAAAGACGTTAGATGTTTTGTGTTTTGAGTAAAAAAAAGTACTCGTGGTAAATTATGTACTCATATTTATCAAAGAATGAGATTACAAAGTCGCGGACGCCCATCACTAGTTAACACTTTCGCGGACGTTCTTAAAATCTATTGTTCTTTTAATTGTTATGTATGCTATAGCATCCGCGCGTCCGCAAAAGGGTTAAGATGTTAAATGGAACGCCTTCGAAAAAGTCAGAATGTTTGTACTGCAATACTTATATATACTTATGTTACTAGCTGGTGCCCGCGACTTCGTATGCGCAGGATTAGTATTTTGTAACAATCATTGTATAAATGTTACAATTTGATTAATATTTTTGATTGTTTCAATTACTATTTTTATACTTTATACAGAATAAATTGTCAATTAATAAACCTTACGTTTATTAATTCATAATTTATCACGTAGTAGTGTATTTTTCAAATATTCGTTTCCGGTCGACTGATATTTTCTAACTGTACTGGGGAGGTATTAAAAGGAGGTGTCAGTCGATTCAAGAAGCAGTCTTGTTCGATACGTCGTTGAGGTTAGATCCTAATTGGAAACTCTGTCCGATTACAGTCTGATTGTGAATCTATAATAATAAGTGAACAATCAAAGTGAATATATACCAGTGATCAGTCTTTTATTGGAGAAATCCTTCTGGAGGCTACAATTTCGAGTAAAATGGATAAAATGGAAGATCTGAGAACACACTGTGTTGTCTGCTTTTGCTGCAGAGATATCCCTATTTTTTACACCAGCCGGGAAATAGTGTACACGCTTGGGTTGCCATGTTTCAAACAAAGTGTTTTAAAGTAAAGTAAACTGAATTAAGTTACATTAACATTTACATCTTTATGTATATATCGCTCATTTGGCAGAATAATGACGCAAATGTACTTTTTCCAATTTTACAGGAGAGACCGTTGTTTCATTCAAAGTGTTAGAACTTTGTCAAAATGCCACAACGACAGTGGTGCTGTCACGCGATAAAAAACAAAACTACATTACTGTCATTTTTTCCCCAAGTGTAAACAGTTATTTCGGGTGTTTTGGCATACTTAACTCAAATTGGCAAAAAAGTACATTTGCGTCATTATTCTGCCAAATGAGCGATATGTGCACATACATGCATCTGATTAATACTTATTAATGTTAGTTTACATGAAGAACAGAGCTAACAGTTACATTTAAATAACATTAAGTGGTGGAGACTTTGTCCTCCACACTAGTCTGAGCCTGTATCATGGGCGACGAAATTTTGCACAAAAATAGTAATTAAATTTAGACTTTACCCAGCAGTGGGATACAAAACAGGCTAACAAAAAAAAAAAATTGACGTGCAGTGCTAATATTTAGTGCTGCCCGATTTATTGATAATTCACAGCAGATTAAATATATTAAAAATTGTATTACATCTAATTGACTCAGATTAAGATATTAAATTAAAATTAATTAAAATTGAATTAACAGTAGTACAAATTAAATTAAAAGTAGTGGTAGGTACATACACAATGTACCTACTCATTTACCTAAATGACTGCCTAAATGGTACCAAGACAGAGGTAGTAGGTTCGGTTCCATCTGAAGGCCGCTTACATTTGTACAAGCGCCCTCAATCTGGGTGTAATTTAATGTTTGGTACGTTATTGCATAGTTACCATAGTACAGGGTTTGTGACCAGGTCAAGTGATTTTGTGTTGTGTTGAAATTATTATTCTTATTATTTTAATTCTATATTACACTAATAAGGATAGAATAGAATAGTGTTTGAAAACCTATTTAGAGAATAGTGTTTGAGAACCTCTAAATAGGTTTTTAAATTTGTTCCTTAGCACGGGTTAGTGCATTAAAAATAAAAATAGTATAAGAATAGTGTTTATTAATAAAATAGGTACACAGTTATGCATTTTAACAGTGGTCTCCATACTAAACGCATAGCCGTAGTAGCGGCCGTAAGAATTAGCTTGTGGTTTTACATGGTGCACGAGATTTACACAAAATTCCATAAGTAAATGCACAAGGGCGTGATTAATGTCATATTTGGGATCTGGCAACCCTAGCACCGGAGCCTGTGAATCAGTGACCAACTTACGGTGACCTCTCTTGTTGGAAAGTATGCACAAAGCTGGATCAATCACGGTTTGTTGAGTCGCACAGCTCGTGGGGTTTTCAAGAGTCATTGTGTAGTTGCAATGCCGGGTTTAGTTTGCATTTTCTACTGCAGATAGAGGTGAGAATGACTTTTTGAAGTTGGATGTATGGACTATGGATTTATGGCTAGGTGTGCCAGGCCTCGGTTTTATAAAATTGTAGAATTCATGGTTTTATATGACCACGTGACTGTAACGTGCACGAACATGTACACATTTCAGTACTTTGTCAAAGTACTTTGGCATTTTTAGCCTCTTAATAGGTTTTTAGAAAGAAGAAAGAAAGAAAATGTATTTATTTGACGGCACAATACTCAAAACAAAACAAAAAAAAAAAACACACACAAACCAATTAAAAAAAAAGAAGATTACACAGAACGCAAAAAAAAGACACAGCTAAAAAATAAATCAACTTTACAAGACGAAAACAACATAATTTAATACATAGGTTTTAAGTATTGAGCCCCCAAAATGGGCCCGACTCAGCATAATGTAGCAACAGACTTGTCAGTTGCAATGCTGATTTTCAGTCGACTTTAATACTTTGTCAAAGTCAAAATAGGCAATTATCAAGCATCAAGCTAGAAGAGGTTAACGTGTTTGCATACTAGTGCACGCGACTGTCTGGCAAAGTCGAAATCAATGTACGACGCGCTGCGTCATGCGAGTGGTCCCTTCACCCATTTTGTGTGAGTGAAGATGCCACTTGACGCAGTATAAATCATCTAATTACGTAGATTGCTAAGTTGATAAACTCACAAATGGATAGTAGAAAGACTCGGCAAGGCAATGTACATAAAGATTTCGTAGTAAACTATGAACTGTATAATGATGATGATGATTGTACAATTTATTGATAAATTTATTATTTTTATTTACAATTTATTTATTGATTGCCAATTGTACTATGTATATTTGCAATTGTTTTGTATTTGTTGTTTTTCCAGTGTACAATAAAGAATATTCTTATCTTATCTTATCTTATGATTGGCCTTTTTTGCATCTACGTAATGAGATGATTTATACAGCGTCGAGTGGTATCCTCATTCACACTAGATAGGTGAAGGGACCACTCCGACGCTGTAGTGCCTGGGACAGGGTTTTTTTTAAAAGATGGTGTAGGCTTGCCCAGCACCTCTACCATCCTGACAGCTTAGTCGGCCTAGCCCACAGGAAAGACTAGTCAATACGTGCGGAGCCGCCGGTTTCCTCACGATGTTTTCCTTCACCGTTAGCGTGGCGGTGGTAGCTCAGTGGGTAGAACCATGGACTGGCAAGCGAGAGCCCCAGGTTCGATCCCGAGTGCGGGCATGTACCAATGAGTTTGTTTAATTTCAAAGTTACATACATTTGCGAATTTGCAGTCGCAATGAATTGTATGAGTATCTTTATAAAACGCGGCCCCGGCATACGTTCATCGATTGCAGTGGAGTTATCTCAGATCATAGAATTCTATGATCTGAGGGAGTAATGCTGCGTAGGACGCCCACTCGATCGCTAGATCGACGATCTGAGACAGACTGGTGATAGCGGCTCTGTGAGGATTGCCGAGGACAAAAAGTCGCGCATTTAGCGCATTCTCTACGAGTAGATGTTGAATAAAGTTGTACCTTTTACAGGCAGAATAAAAATCGGTACCTTCCCTGTCGAGTGTGATTCCACTCACACTATTAGATTAGAACTCTTTTTTGTACACACCAGAAAACAAAATACATAAAAAGGCTTGCATATCTAAGTATTGCCGTATACAATTGGCGGTCTTATCGCTAAAAACGATCTCTTCCAGACAACCTTGGGATTATTATTATTAATGAGAGGACATGCATTTTATCAGGTTGTAAAAGTCGATAATAGTAAAAAGCGATTTCGTAATGTTTCCCATAGCTAATTCTTTACTGTACCAATAGTATGAAACAGTAGAACCTCAAAATTTCGGATGTAGGTACCCGTAATTTGACGGCCTCGGTGGCGCAGCGGTTTGGCACGCTGACTGTAAAACCGAAGGTCTCGGGTTCGATCCCCGGCCGGGTCAAACTAGGAAACGAACTTTTCTAGTTTGTCTGGGGTCTTGGATGTTATCTATGTATTTATTGAATTAAATCTATCTTCGAGTTAGAACCTATAACACAAGTCATTTAGTTGTACTTAGTACAGGGCTAACGAGATCTGTGTATTATGTCCATGAATATTTATTTTTTATTATTGTTTATAATGGAGATTTGATCTCACTCTTTAGAGTCAAAGGACTACCAAATTTGCTGTAATAAGAAAATAGGTTATTAGTTATACCTAATTGCAAATTGCACAAATTGTACACGACACGACTAACGAAATTTACGACTCGGGAAAGTGACGAATTAACGCTATCGTTAATTCGTCACTATTGACGAATTAGCGAAAGTGACAAAACTCGCGAAAGCACAAACTCGTACAAATCATGCAATTTGTTAGGTTATCTTACGCGGCTGAGATCATCTCTATCTTACTCTTGCTTTGTACACTGCAAAGGCACATCTTAACCTATATAGATATATCAGAACGTGGGTCTACCGAGCCTAGCGATTACGTATCCTAGAAAAGGCACTCGAAGCGCTACGTGATAAATTAAAAGTCGAAAACTAATTAGCACTACCCCGGGCCTGCTCTCCTAGTAAATTACTCGTCTCTCAAGTGGCATTTTCACGCATGGCCGGTGCGAACGGCGCGATTAGTTCACTAGACGGAAAATAACCTCCTCCCCGCCGCTGAGCGCCTGGTACTCAAGATGCTTTGATGTTGGGAAGGTCCCCTGCAGGTGGAGAGCTAAAAGAGCTTCAGCGCCATATTGTTCGTTATGTTGTAAACAGCCTAAGGGCCGGTTTCTGAATTGAGAATTTCACTAAGTAAATACGAGTACTTAAGTAACGTGCTGTATGCATTCTCTACGACCGACGTTAAAGAGAAAAGAGAATAGTTCGAGAAGAGTTTAGACAAATCTCGTTTCTCGATGAACTTCGTCGTTGGACAAGCTGCTAATAATAATAATTCTTTTATTTCAAATACCAAAATTTTTACATGTAAATAAATGACTACAATCGTTTGGTGCTAAATCTATTGTACAATAATAATGACTTATTATCAAATAGCGTATTCCAGTAATTAACTAATTATTTTTTTGCGATAAATAAACCATTTTTCATTTTTCATGAAACCATGAAAGAGCCAATGAAGGGTAAGTTGCCACTTGCCCTGAAGCGAAAGCTCGTCGATACGTGTATTCTGCCTATCCTAACCTACGGTGCTCAGAACTGGTCTTTGACCGAACATCTAAAGACCAGGCTTAAGGTTTGCCAACGCGTGATGGAGCGCAGCATTTTGGTCGTGAGGAGGATTGACTGAATTCGAAACATCACGCTTCGCTCCAGAACCAAAATCGCTGATGTTGGTGCTGCGACCCGAAAAGCTCAAGTGGAACTGGGCAGGCCACGTCATTCGTATGGGTCCAGACAGATGGGCGAAAATTGCCACTGAATGGGTTCCACGCGACGGATATCGCAGACTCGCTCAACCTTCTTGCATGGATGGGAGATAACTGCATAAGACAGGGAGGAGTGGATGCTCATGGGAGAGGAATTTGCCTCCCTTGGAGAAGGCAGTGGTACACAAATATAGCTGACTAAACCATTTTTCAATTTCAATTATTTTATCGATATTTCGATTATGTTATTTTGTTCTTGTAGATGTCGGCAGATGTCTTGTACAGGTACTCGTAGGTAGGTTTTGGGGGATATACAAATGCTTTAAAATAGAATAGATTTTTTTTTAAGTTTCTGGAAAAAAATTACAAATAATTTCAAAATTGTTGATGAACATGACTCTAAAAATTAAAATAGATTGATAGAATATTTATTTGGTACCATAGTAAAATAAATCTTTTCATATAAACATTTAAAAACTAGGGATTGCCACCAAAAAAGCCGCCGATCAGCTTTATGCCGTGACCGACAGCGACCACGACGCTGGTTAAATAACACAAATACAAGGAAAATTATTTTCGTGATTTATCTCTAAAATAATGTAACTAGAGGGTAGCATTTCAGTTACAGAGCCCTTCTCGGCTGTCTAATATTCAATGATCAATCTCTCGGACGGGTGCAATCTCGGCCAGCCATGATGGATCTGTGCACGCTACTGGTTAGCTTTGTACCGATTGTTAAATGCTGGTTCACACTTTGGTGAGTAACAGCGTGGGTAACAGATATTCAGGCGGATAGGGAACACTTTATAACACAACCACAAGAATGAGATACAAATATATTCATTGTGTTATTGAAGGCACCTGGGGGATCCATTCAGCTCGCATCCTATTGCGCATATGACCGAGACATGGAGAACTATTGTATATGATTACGATGCTGAGAATTGAGGGACCGATTAAAAGAAGATTGAAATAACACTGATTGTGGGCAACTTAATAAAATATAGAAATATTTGTATTTTGTAGTTGTGGCAACATTATATTTATTCTTTTTCTGTGTTTACAGTTGACTGTGAAGACGAATACTTGTAATAGGAACTTCCTTTCGAATTCCGTCAGCCTTGATTTATGTCCTTTAAATATATTTGGTAAGGTGTAAAAGTATATTTATTTATCATTTTTGTTTTGTGTATCATGCAGTTACCGTTTTTTTAAAATTGTACTAAGCTTTTTAATCTAAAACTTTCGCTAGCACTTCAAATTACTGAACTAAATCCAAGAAGTTAATGGGGATTTCCATCAACCTATCGGTCACAAATCAACCAATTTTAACGAAATTGCCGGTTGACCGAAGTGCATAACAAGAAAATATCTGATAGTGAAGAAATTACACCATTTATAACAACTGCCCGATGGTTGGCCGATGTGATGTCGGACGAATCAGAGGGCTTGTGGCTGTGGCGAGAAAGATGACGTGGTGAGGAAAAGGCTTTAAAAAGGTTGATGAAGGCGTGATAGGTGAAGGCCGGCCCTGGGCCCGAGGTGAGGTGCCGATGATGATAATGATGGTGTACACCGGCCTTTAGCGTCTGAGACTACACGAGCGAGAACCCGGGAGCGGAATTTGTTAAGGAATTTGTTGCAGAGCAAAGTTTTTGACGCGAAAGATACACGAGGAACACTGGCAGAGCAATTAAATAGAGACATGAGAATAACACAAACTCTGTTATGCTTTGTCATGGGCACGGTAAGGACCGTGCCTCCAAATTAGATTGGAGTCATGTTGTATTTACGCAAACAACGTAGAAAAGAACTAAAAAATTGTCAGGTAAATAGTAAAAGTATTTTTTCGATTTAACTGACATTCTAGGCTATATTTTCTAAATTGTTATCATAGATATTAAGATTATTGATTATATTATATTTGATGCACTAACCCGTGCTAAGGACAATTTTAAAAACCTATTTAGAGGCTAAAAATTCCACCCATGCCGGGATTCGAACCCGCGACCTCTGGCTATCCGTGCCAGCGCTCTTTCCAACTGAGATTGAGAACACGGGCATCAGTGAAATTTAAAACCTCTACCATATTCTCTGTATTACGTACAGGCAGCGACATCTGGCTGAAGTAATTTGCATCACTTGCAGCCCCGAGTACCTACTTTGCAGTTTGGTTTTTACATCGGAATGATATTGCTGTACCCACATGATTATATTATTTTTGATGCACTAACCCGTGCTAAGGACAATTTTAAAAACCTATTTAGAGGCTAAAAATTCCACCCATGCCGGGATTCGAACCACGGGTAGCCAGAGGTTGCGGGTTCGAATCCCGGCATGGGTGAAATTTTTAGCCTCTAAATAGGTTTTTTAAGATTATTGATGTTTAGTTTTTGAAAAAATCGTATTATAAAACAAGTTATGATTTTTATTCCATGGCACTAGTTAGCGCCCCTAAGCGGCTTAATGAACGTTATAATTCAATGCCGTATGCTACAATACCTCCATTATTGGAAGCTAGCTAGTTACTTTAAAAAAAGAGCCACAAGATTTTTCGGGAAACATTGGCTGATCGTTGCTCATCAAATATCTACACTAGCCTTAATGAAAAAATAAGTAGGTATCACACTTTTAAATTTCAATAACTTTTAAGAGGCAAAATAGCTTGAACGATAATATATTTTTTGTAATTGGGGGATGCAATGCAGTTGCATCCTATCCACTGTCTGTCACAGAAGCAAGAGAATTATATAAGTTGGCCTTTTTTGGGATTAAGGCTAGAAATTCTATAGGTGCACCTAATAATGTTCTATAACTATTAAGAAAGTTGTTTTTCTTTTTGTGTAGAATTTTTTTTTACGTTTAGTACGTAAGAATGTGTTGTTCATAACGAGGGTGACATGGTCACTAAACGTACCGAGCCCTCCATATATAAAAAAGATTTAACAAAAAAGTACACAAGATAAGACTTTCTAAATAAAAAGGACTCGAAAAAGAGTTTATTTTTGTGTATTTAATCTCCATCTCCTTAATAGGTAACCTTCTTTTAAGACATGGCTGAAAAAAAACTTAACTTTTTTTGGGTAGTTGAGGTCTATTGTGCGTTCACATTAACTTGACGCGTGAGAGAATTGGTAAGACTGAGATGTTTACTGTTACCATGTTAAATAAGAAATCATTCCCATTACTTGGGGAAAATAAAAGGATTGAGGGCTTGTTTAACCGTCTTCCGATTAGGTCCAAAAGCTAAAATTAAAACTCGGTTAAATTAATATCAACTATAATCAATATTCTAGCACCTTACCTTGCTTTGATTTTTAATAAATGTGTTGACCAGGGAACCTTTCCTAATCTATTAAAGTTAAGTAAAATCGTACCCTTGTTTAAAACTGGTGATAGTGAAGATCCAAATAATTTCAGACCTATAGCAATACTGCCGGTGCTAAGTAAAGTTTTTGAGAAAGTAATATTACATCAATTGCAAACTCATTTTAGTATAAATAAGCTCTTCCATAAGAAACAGTTCGGGTTTACAAAAGGCCGCTCAACGACGGAAGCAGGCATAGCGTTAGTAAAGCATATCTTTGAGGCGTGGGAAGAGTCGCAGGATGCCATTGGGGTTTTCTGTGACCTTTCTAAGGCGTTTGACTGCGTTGACCACGAAACACTTCTCATAAAATTGCACCGATATGGTTTAAGTAATAAATCGCTAAGTCTTCTTCGATCTTACTTAACAGACAGAACTGTAAAGGTTGATATTAATAGAGTTAAATCCTCGGGTTCTGATGTAAAAGTAGGAGTCCCTCAAGGTTCTATACTGGGTCCGTTCCTTTTTTTGGTATATATAAATGATTTGCCCTACCTAGTAGAAAAGCTTTCGCAGATAGTGTTGTTTGCAGATGATACTTCCTTAATTTTTAAAGTAAAGAGAGGTATAAGTAATGTAGACGATGTAAACAATGCTTTATCTACTATTCTAAACTGGTTCACTATAAACAATCTGATGCTAAATGCAAAAAAGACAAAATGCATCAAATTCTCACTACCCAATGTTAAAAATGTTGACACGAGTTTAAAAATATCTGGTGAGAGGCTAGAGCTGGTAGAGTCCACGCTTTTTTTAGGTATAACGATAGACTCAAAACTGCAATGGGGTCAGCATATTGGAAAACTGTCGGGTCGGTTGAGTTCAGCAGCGTTTGCAGTCAGAAAAATTAGACAACTTACAGACGTGTCGACGGCGAGGCTGGTCTATTTTAGTTATTTTCACAGTGTCATGTCGTATGGTTTGTTATTATGGGGACGGGCAGCAGATATAGAAACCATATTTGTCTTGCAAAAAAGAGCAATAAGAGCTATTTACAACTTAAACAGTAGAGAATCGCTAAGGGAGCGTTTTAAAGAAATAGGCATTCTTACACTGGCTTGCCAATATATATTCGATAATATAATGTATGTCCGAAAAAATATAACAATGTTTAAATTAAATAGGGACGTTCATAACGTAAACACAAGGAATAGAAACAAGGTCGCTTGTACTAAATCCCGATTAGCCAAGGTAGGCACATCATTTGTAGGTTACTGCGTTCGTTTTTACAACAAAATTCCAGAACGTGTTCTATGCTTGTCTGAAAATAAATTTAAAACTTTCATTAAAAATTCGCTATGTAAAAAGGCATATTATAGAATAGACGACTATATAAACGATCCTAATCCGTGGTAGTAAACCAATTCCACCGCGATTTTATTGTTAAGTATAACTAAGTATAACATATATTTTATAATACAAGTGTGTACAGACGACGTGATTGCATATTAATAACTATATGATACCTTATATAACTGACAAAAACTTAACTGCAAGTTTGCTAAAGGTCATTCGAATGGTAGCGTGGTGTTCGGGTCATCTATCTCCCTCCAAAATGGTTGAGACTGATGATGGCTGAGCACTGCGTTATGCTCGTGAACGAGTGCTGTTCGTGTGTCTGGCCGCAGCACTTATGTTTTCCCCTATTATTGTGAGACATTTGACTAATGCTTTGGCATTTGGGGTTGTTAATGGCAGTCATGAAATCTTATTAGGTTTACATATGGCAACTGATGTATTTGGTTTTAAGATGATTTGAGAAAAGATGGTCAGAGTGGAGTTTTTTTTTCCGCTGCCTTTTTCTCCACTACAATACGGCCCGAAGGCGGCGGCTTACACTTTACATTGTACATTGACATTCAGCAAATAGAATGTAAATTCTTTACGTTGAAATAAAATTATTTGAATTTGAATTTGAATTTGAATTCACATGTTATGTCCTTGTTACCAATTCTCTCACGCGTCAACTGAATGTGAACGCACTGTACTTATGTTACATGGCTTGTTTTTTCTTTTGTATTTACTGCGTGAATTTGCGAGCCTCCACACATGTTTTCGTTTTTATAATGTGCTACTACTGGCGAGAATCTGTCATTAGCTTTTAGAGATTAAGAAGGAAGAATAGTACGTGCTCGTCCATTCAAAAAGAGAAAACGTTTTTCATCTTTTAAGTATTTTCCAAGCTCCATTATTATTTGGTGTGTTATTGATACAATGATCACTACGTTTTCTTTTTTTTTCAATATTTGCTATAGACTCAAACATATAGGCACCTCAAGTAACGTAATTTTAGTGTTCAAAACTGTGTCGAATTAAGCCGTTTATTGGCGAAACCTTGCTATACTATAAGTTTAACGGCCGAATACTCAAACGTCATTCAAATATTTAAAGGCATCTTAAGTAATTGACAAGCCGTTAAACACAAAATTCGTATACACAAACGTTAGTTAAAAGCTTGTGTTAAATTTAAGTGGAACACAAAATAACTGGCAGTTAAACATCACTCAGCGAAAAATTCGTATACTCGAACGCAACTTAGCGCGATTTATCTGTCAAATGGGCTGTCAAATCGAGTTGAGTAGGCGTTACAATTGAAAGTGGTCGCGAGGACCTTCAAATCGTAAAAAAGTTGTAATATCAGTGAACTTATGTGAAAAACAATGTCCTTATCATGTCGAGAAAGGGCCTAAGGTGCCTCGAAGAAATGAGGCAAAGTTTAATGCTTTCGAGTATTATAATGAAACAGACTTCCATGCGCGGTTCCGGCTGTCGAAAGAGACGGTTTTATATTTGGAGTCTGTCCGTCTTTTGACATACAATCTAACCAGTTACAAGGAGTAATAGATCCAAACAGCCAGTAGACCAAATTTTAATAACCCTGCGTTATTAATATTAGTATTATGCTACTGGCATAATAACGCATAATAATAATTCTCATTCAATTCTTGTTTATATTAGTATTTATCAGGGAATAGCTTTAAAAAACCGCAATACCGCAATGTTTTTACTGTGGTAGACTTTTCAAATGTCATTGGTGAGATGGCCCTAACGTTTCGTTTTCGACAGTATAAGGTATTATTATTACAACATTAAACATTTTGCTTTGTACAAAACGAGGTAATAATAATTTTAGTTTGTTTCATAAATCATATTATGATTTATTTTATTTTATTTTTATAAAAATACTTCATATTTCATCACAAAACTTAAAATTGATCGAACGAATTCTGCGTAAATCGGATACACAACGTAAGTTTAAATATTTTGTCAATGAAAACAGACTTGTTGTTTATTTGACGGCTTCTCAGCTGATCACGGTCTAAAATTGTTTGATTGACGTTTGTGTATACCACTCAATATTTAACAGATGTTCAAATTTGAATGCCCTTCAACTGAGTGATCGATTTGACTGACGTTTGAGTATTCGGCCGTAAGCTGATGATTCTCCAAACCGAATAAATAAATAAAACAAAATAAATAAATAGTTTAGGATAAAACAAATTAAAACTGTAGTGCTTAGTTTTGCAGGTTATTTTGCTTACCATTTAATGTATACCGGCATCAATACTTATTGGTATGCCTCCTATATTTTAAGGTAGCTAGGTACTTTTAAAAAAGCCACTAGTTTTTCGAGCTATATTGGCTGATCAAATTTCATTATCATCAACCCATTATGTCCCCACCGAGGGGCACGGGTCTCTTCCCTAAGGAAGGTATAGGCCATACTCCACCAAGAGGCCAAGTCCGGATTGGTGGAGGCTTGCAAGACTGGTCTTACTGTCAGGAGTTTTCAAGCCGCCCTATCTTACACCACGCCCGTCTGTGGTGTAAGATAAGATAAGAATATTCTTTATTGTACACTGGAAAATATTAATAAATATATTGCAAGATAAGAATATTCTTTATTGTACACTGGAAAAACAACAAATAGAAAATAATTACAAATATGCATAGTACAATTGCTAAAAGTAATTAGTAATTAGTAAGTAATTAGTACTTGTGTCGGGCCAGAAGCAATGTATGTGCCAGTATGTAAAATAAAAAATAAATAAAAAAATAAAATTTCTTCCAGACAACCTTACGATGGAAAGTTGCTAAAAGAAATTAGAAAGACGGGTAGCCAGTGCAAATTTGAATATCGATACATAACTTATAAGTACTTAATAATAATACACTTACATACCGTTACTTATATAAACTTATAATTTATTATAAACATACATATATAACAAAGTTCTACACAAGACAAGCTAGCTACTCGTACTTTAAAAAAACGCCCCAAGCATTTCCGGGAGACGTCCCGCTAATAAGGGACATGTCACTCGTCCCCGGCGGTTCCGGTGCGCGCCGCACAGGAAATGGGACCAGCGAGTGTATTTCTGAACGATTTTATCAAATAACAAGAGGTAGAAGCCGCTATTGACCTTGAATTTAATCAGAATGAGGACTTTCTTACGATATAATAAAAACTGTATTTACACACTGGCTTGTGGTGTCGGCCTAGAGAATAGCACCAACCCAAATTCTTCCCGCGGGTGTCGCAAAAACGCGCGACTAAGGGACACAAACTGGGGGGTGGGCAGCAGCGCCCCTGCATAGAACTCCATCACACTGCGACCCCCAACCCGCATGCCCAGCGTGGGGATTATGGGCAATTCCTCCCAATGATGGCACAACCACACGCGCTCATTAGGAGAGGGCTATGTCTAGCAATGGACTAATATATAACCTGAAGAACATAACATAACATTTACACACAGGCACATACATTGCTTCTGGCCCCACACTAGGATACCCTGTGTCATGGGAACCAGAAACAACGACATCACAAACATGTAAACATCCAAGACCTGGGGTTTTGTTTTTTGTTCCCAGCCGGGATTCGAACCCGGGACTTCCTGCATGGCAGGTAGATGCACTACCGTTACGCCACAGAGGTCGTCAATGAAGAAGAAGTATTTACACAGATTTTACTTGTTTCATTTTACATTTCTACAATTTTCCGACTTTTCGGCACTTTTTCAAGTACTGGTCTCGGAAGACTGAGGTGACAGGCGGCTTTTTGAAATCATTAACTGTTAGTTTACTACCCTCAGCAAAAATTACAATTCAGGATTTCTTTTGTAATTTTTGCCGTTTTGCCGAATACAGTTTTTATTATGTCTGGTGCTCGTATAAACCTTAGAAAATACTATAGAAAATTCTTAGGACTTTGTTTTCTGAATTATGTGTATTTGTGAAGTTATTTTATTTTATGTATATAGGAGGAAAAACTGAATTAACAACGAGTACTTAAATACAGCAAATGATTATACTATTTTTATTTTTAATGCACTAACCCGTGCTGAGGAAAATTTTAAACACCTATTTAGAGGCCATAAATACCACCCATGCCGGGATTCGAACCCGCGACCTCTGGCTATCCGTGCCAGCGCTCTTTCCAACTGAGCTAATGGACGACTCACCGGCATCAGTGAAATTTCGAACTTCTTTACACTATTCTATGTACGGCAGCGACATCTGGCTGAAGTAAATTACATCACTTACAGCCCCGAGTAGGTATCTACATACAGCAAATGAGTTAGCTTAGTAATTCCTCACCTTCTCTCACACAAATCCTCACAAACCACCCATATAATTATTTGTATAGAGCACAAAAAGTATAAATAACGGCCTAGTAAATGAGGACCACATAGAAATAACCTTTTGCGTTTTTAAGCGTTTCATTTCAATGTTTTTTCTGAACGATTCCTGCGACGTGAGGATTTTTTTTTCAGTCCGCTATCAAGAGAACGGATGGGACGCTGATCATTTGTTAGACGGTTTTTTTTGAGAGTTCTTTTTGTGTATTTGAGAATTTTGTTCAAATTATAAAGCCGCGGGTTTCCTCACTATGTTTTCCTTCACCGTTAGCGTGTAGTATTGCGACTATAAACTTGCGAATAAGTAACTTTGAAATTAAACCGTCATCTCGTACATGCCCGCACTGGCGATCGAACTTGGGACTCTATTATAAAGGCTTTAATATGGGTGGTTTGAACGCCGCGGTTATGGAATTAGGTATTAAAAATGGTGCTTATTAAGACAATGAATTTTAAGTAAAAACGTAAAACATTTTATGGTTTTCACATTTCGACTAGACCTGAATATTAAATCTTCCTTTACCTGCTTATTCTGTTTTTATTATAAACTAGCTGTCCCCACGAACTTCGTACTGCCTAACAGTCGATTCTTTATTTTTTTTTTATTTTTCTCTCCGTAAGAACCATCCTCATACTTCAAGGAATATTCTAAAAAAAGTATTAGCGAAATCGGTTCAGCTGCTCTCGAGATTTGCGCTTACCAACACATTCGGGGATTAATTTTTGTATTATAGATGAAATAAACAAACACATTTTATATAAAGCACAAAGTTTGAGTCGTTCCAGTTTTATTATTTATAAAACGCTTTACTACTCAAGTGTGTAATTGATTTATTGAAAATTGTTATTTGTATTTGTGTTAGCTTATTCAAATAAAATAGGCAAGTTCATAAGTGTTAGTTAATAAACAACAAAACCTTATCAAAATGTAGTGGAAGTCGAAAATAAATTGTTGGTAAAGATTATAAAATATTAAACTAAAACTCGTTTTAGGTAACATTTTAAGCTCCATATTTTAAGCTGACATACATATAGTCTATTTATCCTTACTTCTCCAATGTAGTAAACAAGATTCTAACCTCAAAATTCATATTTGATGAATTTTGAGGTTAACTACATATTTTCTCGCGAGTTCATAAACTTTCTTAATAAAATTGGCAGCGTGTTGCCAATTTTAAAATAGTCTCCCCGATTACTTAATTTATGGGAATATGGCAGTTTTCGACTAAAAATCATAATTTACGGGTTGAATGATGTTTACTAAAATGGACAAGCAAGAATAAATAGACTGTAGATCGTAACATTACGGGTGCATAAAAGTAGAGATTAATATTTATAATAGTGTAAAAAGGCTTCAGGTACTACAGCAAAATCATCTGACATTATTTCAAATACTTTACAAAATTTTAAAGCTACATAAATAATTTATTTATACATTTTTATTTTGTTTTGCATATTTAGTTTTTAATATTAAACCAATGTCACCAAATTATCTACACCAAGAAAATAACCGAACGGAGCAAATGTAGCTTTTGAAGATTTTAGGTCTAATCAGGTCCCCGCAAGACAGGTTGTACCTAGTCTCCACATACAGAGAATGTTGTAAAGAGGTTCGAAATTTCACTGATATCGGTGAGTCGCCCATTAGTTGGAAAGAGCGCTGGCACGGACAGCCAGAGGTCCCGGGTTCGAATCCCGGCATGGGTGGAATTTTTAACCTCTAAATAAGTTTTTAAAAGTGTAGAAAGGCTTTATGTACTACAGCGAGAATCATCTGACGTTATTTTAAATAAATTTTGTAAAGCTACATAATAATAAAGTAGTTTTACAAAATCGACATAATGTGTCAGATATCGGTACTACGGCGTAGGCGTCGTAGCACCGGCTACGACATAGGTGTGGCTAACGATAACTTAGTTTATCATTTCCATTTCGATATTGATGCATCGATAAAAAGATAAAATATTATATTATTTTTAATGCACTACATAACCCGTGATAAGGACAATTTAAAAAAAAAGTTTTAGACTTATTACTAAGAATTTTGTCCGTCTTTGGTATTTTCTTGAACTTTCACGAGGTATAATAAAAATTAAAATTGTATAACAGAGAAAATGTAACCATACTTAAGAAAAAATACTTCGACTTTTGCACTGACGTAATATTGTTTTATGTAACCTACATACGTCCCAGTTTAGGGTACAGGACTTCTCTCAATTACCACAAGTGCGTTTAATGGCGAGGTTTTTCTTGCGCACGTTTTGAAGTGCTAAAAAATAAATCAGGACACTCAGTATGTTCATGTAAGTCTATTATTGTATTTTCCTGCACTACCCTACGCCAGTCTCAGACTCATTTCATTAACGCTACTAGTTTTTTTTTATAATTATAATGCATGCCTTAGTAAATATTTTGTAAGTATTAACTAGTACACAGTCGTTGTTTAAATTAGGATTTTATCAGAGAGAGAGATTTAATACAGAGAGTATTGTGTGGGAATTTCACTGATGCCGGGTAGTCACCCATTAGCTCAGTTGGGAGAGCGCTGGCACGGTTAGCCAGAGGTGCGGGTTCGAATCCTGGCATGAGTGGAATTTTTTGCCTCTAAATAGGTTCTTTAATAGGATTTGTTAAAACGAAAATAAGAGTCCATAACATACAGGCTTTGCCTAGATCGCGAGCTGACATTTAAACCTAGATATTTAGTATAACATAATTTTGTATTTCTGTGCATCAATATGTAACGGTGCAAACCTCTTTACACCATTTTTATTTCTTTTCTGTCTATCATTTTCAAATATTTAAATTTTGTCACTCATTCTTCGATTACCCTCATTTTTCATCCACTACTACTTTACCCTTTGACCAGATCTGACTTTTTACCTGCTTCCCCGTTTTCCAGTTTTCTGTTTTAAAGTTACTATAAATATACAAATAAAATCACACCTGAAGTCGTTCCAGAGTTTATTTATTAATTATAAAAGTTATAAAACGTTTCAAATAGATGTATAGAACCGTGCTATGACAGCTGTAAAACATTTGTTCAAAATGTTGAATAAGTATTTTTACTTTACTTAACTTTACTTAAGGTAGGCAATTTAATACTTTTCCAGGCCTTCCTATTTCAATCAAGAAAATATGATATCTTCTATTCGGCAAATGACTTCGGCGACGTGGCGCTGACGAAATTATTTACGACCGCTCGAAATGGATCCGTAAGTTGATTTCACTTCGAAGACTTGGAAATATTACATTGTACGCCGAGACGGGTAATGACCGAGGAAAAACTATTAATTTTCCGTATCAATGTCGTAAATTTGGCTACTGCACTAACGACCAGTAATTCACGCGACCTCTTGCACGGTTTGATATTAATCCATGTACGGATCAGTTCGGACTCAGAGCATAGCTCCACCTGTTGAGGTTCATCTGAATGGGTTACCGACTTACACCAGCTTGGCAACTGGCTTACCTCGAGGCAACTGACCCCTCCCCTGGCACGGTTAGCCAGAGGTCGCGGGTTCGAGTCCCGGCATGGGTGGAATTTTTGGCCTCTAACTAGGTTTTTAAAATTGTCCTTAGCACGGGTTAGTGCATTAAAAATAATATGAGCAGTAATTAGTTAGGAAGAAGAAATCAAATATTTGTCACAATATGTTTGTATAGACCCGCTTTTTACTGCTTCTCTGACTCTTTAAGATTTGCTGGAAGAAATCTCTTCCAGAGATAAACTCGCCTTTGTACATGTTAATTCTTATGTAATGTCCTGTTAAATGTTTCGTGTGCAATACATTTTTGTTGAATGTCAATGTACAATGCTGGTCGCAGCTTTCCGCTCCAACTTGTGGAGAAAAAGGCGATAACCGAATATAATTAACCTAACATCAGTTCTTGGATGTTTACATGTTTGTGATGTCGTTGTTTCTTGTTCCTATAATACAGAGTATCCTAGTGTGGGGCCAGAAGCAATGTATGTGCCTGTATGTAAATATAATGTAATGTCATGAATTGTCTAAAAAAATCAAATCATCCGAATGCGTAAAAATACTTAACATCACTAAATAGTTAACTGTAAAATAACATTCTCTGCTAACATTAACTGGAAGAGATTTCTTATAGAGATAATTTCGCCTTCCTAACAATGTTACGTAATAATGTTTTAAGGATTTGCAATAAAGCAAATAAAGGTTTTAATGGTTTATATTGATATTTCAATTTGCTGAATGTAAATGTACAATGTAAAGTGATAGCCGCTGCCTTCGAGCCGTAGTGTAGTGAAGAAAAAGGCAGCGGGAAAAAACTCCACTCTGACCATCTTAAACCTAATACATCAGTTGCCATAAGATAAGATTTCATGGTTGCCATCAATAACTTTAAATGCCAAAGCATTAGCATTAGAACAAAATACTGATCCTAAAACAGCAGTTATTCTAAGTCCCTGTCCGTTTGATCACACATCTATTGTAACTGTTCCTGTCTATGTTGAAACTTCTGTGTTTTAACATAAAACGTATAAAATTCAGTGATGTTATCAACCCTTGTATCTCCCCACTGCTGGGGCACGGGTCTCTTCCTGTATCGCAGGAATGTTAGGCTATACTCCACCATGGGGGCCAAGTCCGGGTTGGTGGAGGATTGTAAGACAGGTGGCGTGCCTTACTGTCAGAAGTTATCAAGCCGCCCATAAGGCCTCTGATATGACTTAGCGACTGTCATTATATGACAGCCGGCACCAACGGCTTAGCGTGCCTTGCAAAGCACGGAAGAGTCCGGAAAAATGCCACTAGCGGTCACAGGACTGTCACCCATCCTGCACCTGACCGCGCCTGTTGTTGCTTAACACAAGTGATTGATTCCAATCACTCGGTTTGCCTAGGCCATGAGCGCTTCATGAGTGATGATTTGATGAATAAAGTCCGATTTGATATTCTTTTCTAGATAAATACATAGAACATTCATTTTACAATTTCTTTCAACCATATCCTTACAAATTAAATTCCGACATTTGATTCAGACGTTAGCCGATTTCCGTCTCAGAGTAATGTTACCAGGGCATCAGGAGCGCTGAAGAATTTACATATCAAACGTATAAATTGCGATCCGGAAGCCCACTGCATCCTGCACCGTATCTTTATATCTAGCTGCGGTTTTTTAAGACCCGGTATTTCTTCAAAATTGTCTCTAACGGTCATTATATTCGCCAACAATAATCTCGCGGGACCAGTAATAATAATTGATAAGTTATATTATATTATAGTCTTAGTATTTCTTAATGATTTGCGATACTCATACAATCAATAAGGTAATTACGTCTTATCTAATCAATAATCGCGATTTGACCCGTTTAATATATAACTACGATAACTAGCTGACCCAGCGAACTTTCGATTCTTTATTTTTTTATTATTTTCCGTAAGAACCATCCTCGTACTTCAAGGAATATTCTAAAAAGAGAATTAGCGAAATCGGTTCATCTGCTCTCGAGATTTGCGCTTACCAACACATTCAGCGATTCATTTTTATATTATAGATATAATCTTTATTTATATGTCCCATTGTATAGGGCACAGGCCTTCTCTCGGAGAGAGAGAGATGGGCTTAATCACTACGCGTGCCCACCGCGGATTGGCGATTTCAAGCGCTGAATTACCTATGTGAACTCAGACACTCAGGTTTCCCTACGTTGTTTTTCTTCGCCGTTAGCGAGTGATATTGCTACAATAACTTCACAAATGCACGTAAGTTAGAAAAAAAAATGTCCTTGGTACGTGATTCGAACCTTCAACTTACCGGCTGGGAAGTTAGCGTTCTACCACTTCGCTGCCACCGCTCGATAAATTATATTTTAGTTCAATTAATTTTGCTTAAATGTGACTTGCACCAAATCACTGGATTAGTTAGTAAATAGATTAATACATACTATATCTACCCTTGTATGTCCCCACTGCTGGGGCACGGGTCTCTTCCTGCGTCGCAGGAAGGTTAGGCCATACTCCACCACGGGGGCCAAGTCCGGGTTAGTGGAGGATTGTAAGACAGTGGCGAGCCTTACTGTCAGAAGTTAGCAAGCCGCCCGTAAGGCCTCTGACATGGCTTAACGACTGCTATTACATGACAGCCGGCACCAACGGCTTAACGTGCGTTGCGAAGCACGGAAACACTCGGAAAAATGCCACTAGCGGCAGTCACGGGTCGGTCTCCCATCCTGTACCTGACCGCACCTGTTGTTGCTTAACTCAAGTGATTGATTCCAATCACTCGGTTCGGCTAGGCCACTGATTGAGAGGTTTGTCAGTCATACAATTTACCTATGGATATCTCTGTAAATATCATGGCGCAATACGTTTTTGGAATTAGTTACTGGATACTTAATTTAGTTACTTTAGTTACTTACGTTAGTTACTTAATCTTGGCAAGTATAGTTTTGCTACGTACCACGTTGAACAAACTTACAGATCTTTTGAGGCATCTCACATAAATACTATGAAATAATACAGTATTATTAAAACATAAACTTTCGTTCGCTAGATTTATGTCGGCTAAAGTTAATACATACTTTATGGAACACTGTGTACAGTTCTAGAGGTACAATAAAAGCTACCAAATATACCTGAAGAAACGTTGAACTTATCAGAGATACTTTAAATAATGTGTAACACACTCTTTTGGAAAACGGGCAAAACATTGATGATTAGACGATAAAACTATCTGGAATTAAAACTTGTTCAATGCGCGAAGCTTTAGAATAAGAACGTAAACTGTTTGAAAGACCAAAATTGAAAAGTCTGTAGTTTTCCGTCCATTTTTTCTTCAAAAAGATTTAGATTTTGAAATTAGAAACTATATTATTATTTTAAAAACCTATTAAAATAATAATAGGTTTTTAAAATAATAAAAACCGGCACGGATAGCCAGAGGTCGCGGGTTCGAATCCCGGCATGGGTGGAATTTTTAGCCTCTAAATAGGTTTTTAAAATTATTCTTAGCACGGGTTAGTGCATTAAAAAATAAAATAGTATAATTATATTATTATTTGTAACGTTACAGTCGCAGATTCTGTGCTAATCCAATCAAATCCATTTTGTTTCAACGTAAAGAATTTACATTTTGCTGAAATCCAATGTACAATGTAAAATGTAAGCCGCTGCCTTCGGGCCGGTAGCTTAGTGGAGAAAAAGGCAGCGTGAAAAAATCAACTTCACTCTGACGATCTTCTCTCAAGTTTTAAACCTAATACATCAGTTGTCACCCTCGATCGACCTCGACACAATCCGCTACTCGACTCGTATCAAATTTGACGCGATAAATGAATATTTCCTGTAGTATTTAACTGAAATATATTGAGTTTGCTAAGTAAGTATGTAGGATGGCTGCAAAATTCGCAAATAAAAAAAATATTTACCGCTTTTAATTCGGAACGGTGAAAACGCTATCCGCCACGTTGAAAGCATCTTTTGGTTGTAAACAAACATCTGTCAGCCAGAACCAGTGGACATAGATTATTATAGGACTTACATCAAAGTGATCTTCACGTAAATACACCCGAGTTTCAGTCGATAAAGTATCGGGATCTCTTTTGGCAAGTTTGAGCCAATTTTTTTGTGTGTTTATTTCACTGGGTACACGAATCCACAACTTCCCGGGGTTCTTTATTGACATGTTATTGCATTCTCGAACAATGCAATAATGACGATTGCTATATTTTGCATGTAAACTCGATGAAATCATGGTTTCGTCGTTGTTATTTCACTATGCTCACAAATCACTCACAGTTGTTGAATATCAAACTTTGTTTACAAGACTTTAGGTCTTCAAACCATAGACAAAAATGGCTGACCGCGTTTTTCGCTGTTTAGCAAAGCAAAGTTTTAAAATATATTTTTTGGTTGCTTTTAGGTCCTCAAAAATATACTAAAATATTTTTTGGTCTAATGGAAGAGATATTTACCATTTAAGACTTACTTGCAAAGAGGGTCAAATAACGGATTCATGTAATTTCATATGTAACCTGCACCATTATTTAAGTGTCAGTTTTTGAGCTAAAAATATGTCGTTTTTGATTTGAAATTCGGCAGAGAACACCGTCTTCTCTCGCTGCTGGATATCAAAGTGCCAGCGTGTGTGCAGTGGAAAACATAAATGCAACAGCCGACTTGGAAATATGGCTCTCTCGAGAGGGAAATAAAATCGTCGGGTTTCTCCCACAACGGCGGCGGCCAACTGAGTAGATACTTTGCCACTGTTGATGCGGCCATTACTTTGGTACAAATGGTTGATGTTGCAATGAAAACTAAATTGCGAGTCATTTTGTAAATAATGAGGTGTAATGAGGGTACAGATAAGATAAGATAATTATTTATTTGCACTTTTTGACACACACACACACACACTTTTTCAAAACAAAAGCTTAAAATAATACGTAAAAGTCCTGCATGCATGACTAAACACAACAAAAATATTTGCCATGAAAACCATTGTATGGCGTGTGTGTGATGCAGCAGTACAAAATGGCCGTATCTCAGCGTCATTATCTGCTCGGTAGAACAGATCGCTGATTTTCACCTACAGCTTTACAGGGTACAGGACTTCTGTAAGGAAGAGAGACAGAGTATGGACTGCTACCACGACAACCACTGCTACGATTTACCACGCGTGGCTACCAAGAGCGATACGATTGACGGATATTTTTAAAACGTGCTTTTTTAAAGCTAACTAGTGTATGCGATAGCTATTGTAAGGGCGCTATCATTTTGCTATAGATTTAAGACCACCCAAAATTGATGGTATACGTATAGTTAAAAACCTATTTAGAGGCTAAAAATTTCACCCATGCCGGGATTCGAACCCGTTACCTCTGGCTATCCGTGCCAGCGCTCTACCAATTGAGCATATTGAGGTATACGTATATTTTGTACGTACAGCGATAGTTTCTTACTACGTTGTCCCATTTCATCGATTAAGAGAATATTGCAAATATGGTTGCAGGCGTAATGAATTAAACAAAAAATTATAATATTAGATTAATAGTACTCCACACAAGACCACTTACAAAAAATAAGTATTTTGTTGAAAATAAGTCTTTTTCAACTGTGTTTCTTAATGATTTGCGTTGCCCATTCATAGTTATACGTTAAACGGGTCCAATCTCGATTATTTATTATTAGGTAAACGCAATCGCGATGACCATACAAAGTTACACATTAAACGGGTCTAATCTGGATTATTTATTAGGTAAACGCAATCGCGACGCCCATACATTGTTATACATTCTAATCTCGATTATTTATTAGGGAAACACAATCGTGATGCCCATACAAAGTTATACATTAAACGGGTCTAATATCGATTTATTAGGCAAATGCAATTGTAAACGCAATTACCGTAATCAAGTTTTTTTCACATTACTTTTTTTAACGGAAGAAAACAAGGCACATTAAGCCGTTTGTGCCGGCTGTCATATAATGGCAGTCGTTAAGCCATGTCAGAGGCCTTATGGGCGGCTTGATAACTTCTGACACTAAGGCCCGCCACTGTCTTACAATCCGCCACCAACCCGGACTTGGCCACCGTGGTGGAGTATGGCCTAACCTTCCTGCGATGCAGGAAGAGACCCGTGCCCCTGCAGTGGGGACATACAAGGGTTGATAACGAACGCAAGAAATAAGTGTTTTCTTGGGCCTCCGTTTGCTTTGGCAAATACTTAATCAAGTTGACGTAACCATTCACGAGAAAGCTCTTCGCAATCGGCCCCACTAACACGTGAGGAGCGACCTCGTCCCGTCTCAATCGAGCGACGTGCCGTGAATGGGACACATTTGATACACGATACAGTTTGATACACGGCGTTTACGTGAAAGGTTCCTGCCGCTTGGCACGGATGATAAGAGAGTATTTTTAGACGCTACGCTTATTGATCCACCGTTACAGAGAACACTGTAAGCTGGGAGTAGTTTTTTTTTTGGGTTTTGCATAAGAAAGATTCAGAAAGTAGGTACTATCGAGTACTGTTGGTTGTTTAAGTTTGTATTGAAAAAATGTTATCAAGACCTTGCCTATCGGCAAGGTCATATCAAGTTGATATCAGTTTATCAACTGCTTTAGCAGTTTGGTAAGCTGTGTAATTGTGGTTTTTGAGTCTTCTATTGAATGAATAAAAAGAGTATACGTGTGAACTTGATACCAAGCGATCAGTTATGGTTTTCACCAAAGCAGGCTTATGCTTTGGCCTTTGCGTTTACGTAATGAGATGATTCACACAGCGTCCAGTGGCACCTTCACCCGCATTAGATGACCACAAGGACGCTGCAGTAACTGGGACATTTTTTTTAGGAGTAGTCTTGCCCAGCATCTATACCACGGAGTCAGAGCCGGACAAAAAACGCGATTTGTAGAAACAAAACTATTTCTTAATAATAATAATAAATAAAGTTTATTTTGCACACTTTAAAAGTTACAGTTGTATCTAAACATACAGTTTATAAGGTACTTACAATATTTGGTTGATACATTGTGATCACTAGCGTCTAATCTAGGCCGGGCCTGTGTCTTAGACGCCAGTTCCTTCCATTGCCACGAGTTTACATTATTAAGTAAGTAGGAAGTACAAAATATTCTTCAACAAAAAAATAACTGTCACAATATTAAAAACCTATTTAGAGGCCAAAAATTTCACCCATGCCGGGAGTCGAACCCGCGACCTCTGGTTATCCGGGCCAGCGCTCTTCCATTTGAGCTAATGGGCGACTCACCGGCATCAGTGGAATTTCGAACCTCTTTACACTATTCTCTGTATTACGTACAGGCAGCGACATCTGGCTTAAGTAAATTGCATCACTTACAGCCCCGACTACCTACTTTGCAGTTAGGTTTTTACATCGGAATGATATCACTGTACCCACATGATTATACTATTTTTATTTTTAATGCACTAACCCGTGCTAAGGACAATTTTAAAAACCTATTTAGAGGCTAAAAATTCCACCCATGCCAGGATTCGAACCCGCGATCTCTGGCACGTCGCTGCCTGTACGTAATACAGAGAATAGTGTAAAGAAGTTCGAAATTTCACTGATACCGGTGAGTCGCCAATTAGCTCAATTGGAAGAGCGCTGGCACGGATAGCCAGAGGTCGCGGGTTCGAATCCCGGCATGGGTGGAATTTTTAGCGTCTAAATAGGTTTTTTAAAATTGTCCTTAGAACGGGTTAGTGCATTAAAAATAAAAATAGTATTGTCACAATATTGTTTGAAGGTAGGTAGGGTGATTCTTAACCAGCACTTTTTCTAATTGTACCTACATAATAAAGGGATTGTTCCACTAATCCCCATTGAAAATCCCCATCGATGGGGATTTGTGAACTTTTTGTCCACAAATCCCCATTGGCGTATCTTAGTATTGGCAATGGGGATTTGTAAACAGAAAGTTCATAAATCCCCATTGGTGTAAAAAACTAATATAAACAACAACACATTAAGTATTATTTTCTAATAGGTACTAATACCTACATTACACAATCACGATTTTACAGTAAATAAAGTGTTATACAGAATGTAGGTTAGACCACAGTAAGTGTGGACTAGTGAAAATGATTTTTTTTTGACAAACAATCAAAATTGAAAAGTAATTAAATCTGTAGTAAAAGATGCAGGCGGACTTATACAAAAGTATACAAGTGGTATTAAAATTAAAATTAGGAATCTGTGGAATCAACATTTAGGGTTTTTTTTATTAAGATGTTTACTATTATTGAATTAAAATGTATTACATTTAATTTACATGTACAAACAAGTTTTCGATGGACTACTATTTCTTAAGCTAGGTATTTCTTAAAGACTCGCTATGCTCATGCACATCTATGCACATCTCAGGGAGAAGGCAGTGGCTAAAAACCAGCTCTACCCGGGGCTGACCCGGGTCAGCATCAGCTGAGCTACTACCTATTGCCTTATTTTATAATACCACAATCTAGGTTCAAGTCTTATTTTGTTTTAAGTGGTTTGTTTGATGAGGCTATAATATTTTTTTTTTATTTCATTAAATCTTATCTCATCCATTGATTCGTTCAGTAGCCTCGCTAGGACTTTTACAAGCAAACATTTTAACTTTTTAATACTATTATGGATTTCCGCAAAGTAACGCCTGATTCTATACAATATACAGCAATTACACTTACTAACACAACTGTGGGAGCCATTGTTACTAACCTTTTGGGTTCTTGGGCTTGAGCCACAGATGCTTCAAATTCATTATTATTATTCCTAAGTAAACATTTGAAAAGAAGATCGATTAGCGATTGTAATACTCGCGGAAGGAAGCGCTGAGCGGATATTGACGAGTCGTCAATCATCGGCCCTGAGCGCTAATGTCTGAATGAACGAGTAATCTATCTTTATTTTTGTTGTTGGAGGCTCTGCAAATTGTTATTCGGAGATCTTCCTTGCCATAGAATAGAATATTAGCATAGGATAGAAAAGAAAAACTGTTATAAAAATTTAACCAAGAACTTTCCGACTTTCTTTACAATAACAATTTAAATAATCTGCATGTAATTTTTAATATACGGGCTGGATTTGTTTCGGTTCTCAACCATTTTTTAGCTCATGATTAAACTAACTAGATTATAAGCCAGCTATTACTTTGACCTTTGCATCTACGTAATAAGATGATTAAATCATCTTGTGAAGGAGTAAATCATCAATGAAGGAGCCATTGGTCAATGTATAAATTTTATACATTAACCAGTGGCACCTTCATTTACTCCACTCGGGTGCTGTAGCGCCAGGGACATGTTTTTTAAATGGTAGTAGGCTTGCCGCTATACTCACAAATCAATTCATAGATGGTGCTGACAGCCGTGGCCATACAAGAACAGGGACACATCTGTAAAATTCAGCTCAGCGCAGTTTAATTTTGACTGCCCTATTCTGATTTTACTATGGCCACGCCTGTAAGCGCCATCTAACCGCCGCCAACGGCTCATTAGCCTGTGGTATTGCTACTATAAATTTGCAGATGGACCTAACTTTGAAAATAAATAAAGTCGTGGGTAAATGCCCGCACTGGAAAACGAACCTGGATCTCTCGCTTCCGAGTCCAATGTTCTACCCACAGGGCTACCACTCCTTGCCCCCCAAAGCCTTTATTACCATCATATTATAACATGTAATGATTCTTATGTGATGTTACTCTTGTGTGATGCAATGAAATGAAAATGAATTCGTAAAATATGATTCTCTAAAGCAGAAGTTCTTAACCTTTTAGTAGTGAGGCCATTTTATCAAACTCTGTCTTGTCATTTTATCAGTGACCACACAGTTGGTTTATTGGTCATAAACGGTACCTAAATGTAATTAAATACATGCTTGTTTGATTTGTCAATAAACACGTATAGTTTTGCGACTAACACACGTTTTCATGCGGACCGGACGACCCACCGAGGGCAAGCTCTTCACCAGATGGTCTGAGGACTTGGTTGGGGCGAGGAGTCGCTTGATGCGGCCGTCACAAGACCGTGGAGCTTGGAAAGCCAACAGGAAGGCCTATGTCCTGCTTTGGGCGTCAAATGGCTGATGATGATGATGACACATTTGATGGGCTCGGTGGCACAGCGGTTTGGCACGGTGACTGTAAAACCGAAGGTCTCGGGTTTAATGCCCGTCCGGGTCAAACTAGGAAACGAACTTTTCTAGTTTGTCTCGGGTCTTGGATGTTATTTATGCATTTATTGTATTAAATATATCATCGACTTAGCACCTGTAATGCAAGTCATTTAATTGTATTAGTATAGGCTAACGAGATATATGTAACACAAATATTCATGGATAAATATTTATTTTATTTATTATTTCGCTTTAATGGCTTCACGGACCACTCAGGACTCCAGGGACCGCTAGCGGTCCGCGGACTATAGGTTAAGAACCACTGCTCAAAGGTTTCCATGCATGGTTTGATTTACAACGGCCAAGTGGCAAAGTTTGGGAATGGCAATCGAACTTGAGGCTTTACTTTCGGCTTTGAAACAACACTCGGATAAACAAATTGAAGTTTGGCAAAGTGTCGCTACCTTTTACCCTCAGGGATCAAAGACGAATCCAAATAGCTTGATTTTACAATTTAAAATTTAATTTGCAAGTTAAATGAAAAAAAGACTACGGGTGTCACAAAAAGGTAAAATAAAGGTAACTGTGTAACGGCGCAAACCTCTTTAAACCATTGTTTTATATTTTCATTTTCAAAAATTTAAAATTACATCGCACATTTTCGAGATTTTCATCATTACTACTTTGCATCTTGACTAGATCTGACTATTTTTACCTGTTTATTCCGTTTTTATCCAGTTTTCCGTTTTTATTATAATTAAAATAAATAAAACTATATAAATAAATCACAAGGTTGAAGTCGTAACAGTTTTATTATATATAAAAGTTAGACAACACTACAACTGGCTGTAGTTATAACTTCTGATCCTTAAAATAAATGGTTGCTGAATAATTTTACGGACGCTAACTATAAACAGGCCGTCTTTTACTATAAAAACTATAGCTATGACTTTGAAAATAAATTGTTGCGTTATAGTTTTATAACTTTGTCCTAATTAAAACTGTTTTTACACGGATTTATGCTCGTTTATTACATTTTTACAATTTTCCAACTTTTCGGCACTTTTTCAGTTGCCGTGGTCCCGGATGGCTGAGGTGACGGGCGTCTTTTAGAAAGCATTAACGGTTTGTTTACTACCCTCGGCAAAAAATACAAAAGTTAATTATGAAGTAACGTTCTAAAATCGGCAAACCAATTATTTTTATATAAAGTCAACAATATTGATTATTAGTTATTGAAGTTAATATTAAATTTATAATTTACATGAACTTAAAAATACTGATTATTAATTGAAATTAAAACTTTGTCTTTCCAAAATCCTTAATTAACAGAGTTTACATGAAGACTCATGGATTTTACATGATTTAATTCCATCATTGTCATCTAAATAATTCTCCCTTTTGGCACAAAATACTTTACACATTATTTGAACCACTTTTTAGAAATAGAGTTGGGATGGTAAAACCAGTAAGTATCAGTTGTTGTACTGCAGGACCGGTCAAGTTCGTTGCAAAATTCGAACAAGGCAAAAATAAACACCGACATTTTTTAGCAAAAAACAAAGCCTCACGCCTCGATGGAATCCTAAATTGGCTCCCTTATCGGCGCCAATGGTCTGGAAAGCCGCGATACTCTCCTGGCAGGCTGCAGTGAGTACCAACAGAAAGATTCAACCGGACGCAACCTTACCTAACAGCTGCTATTCCTTCTTCTACTTCTTCTTTTTCAGGCTATATTAGTCCACTGCTGGACATAGTCCTCCCCTAATGAGCGCCATAGCGCAAGGTTGTGCCATCATTGGGGTAATGCCCATATTCCCCACGCTGGGCGTGCGGGTTGGGGATTGCAGTTTGGTGGAGTTGTACTGCAGGGGGCGCTGCTGCGCATTTCCCGGTTTGTGTTACTTAGTCGCCTTTTACGACACCCGCGGGAAGAATTTGGGTTGGTGCTATTCTCTAGGCCGACATCACACAGCATGCTATTCCTGCTGCTATTCCTACTGGTCCCTGGTCTCCTACTGGTCTCTCATGCATATTTTCGCATATCTCGTATTTAATAGATGGCGGGAGCATCTCGTATATGCTGGATGGCATATGCTAGATGGTGGGAACATCTTGCCAATACCGTAACTACGCCATCAGAGGCCCTTGGTAAATTCATGGGATGTGGGGCCCTCCTAGTAAAAATCTTTGCATTGCAACGTTGCTATTTAACCAACGGATGCATTCTAAAATTAATTGATTTCTGTTCTTATGGATGTTTCAAAATGTTAATAATATATTTGAATTTGTATATGGTCTTTAGTTGAAGTATAGTAGCTACTTGTATAAAAAATGGACAACTTTTACAAAATTTCATCAAAATGTATGGTTATATCTGAGCTCGGGGCCTAGAGGACTGGGGGCCCCAAGGGGTCGGGGGCCCGTAGCATTAAGTCAGCCTTGCCACCCTATAGTTACGCCACTGCATCTTGCGTATGCTAGATGGCGGGAATATCTCGCATAATAATATGTAGTTCTTTAATGCAGAATGCAATGCAGTTTAAATTGGCATTTCTTTTTACGCAGGTCATCTAGTAGCAAGACCGATAATTTCCTTTAGGCCAAGTAAAACCTCTGTATCAGCGTCTCTGTGCCTGGCGGTTCCTATCGATTTTTAATTCCACAACCGCCGGCGTGAATAGACATACATTCGCACGGAATAACGATAATATTATCCCTAGTAGCTGTCTCCCTCTTTCTTAGATAAATATGTGGCACGAGTGACGGTAATTAGCTAAATTGTAAACTACGTAACGAAGCCCTCTCTAATATGATGAGATATATTGACTTCAAAGTATACAACTTAATTCAATTTGATATCAATCGATAATAACTCCTGTATGTCCCCACTGCTAGGACGCGGGTCTCTTCCTACATCACAGGAAGGTTAATTCCTAATTATTTCGGAGACAAAAAAGTTATCGTGTTTTCTCACACAAGTATTGGTGTTGGTGGTGGTGTGTTCGTGTCTTGCTTCTGCTTGAAAAAGTGGGAGGGAGGGCGGTGCATTAACTAACCGCATGGTGCTTGTGGGATTTTTGGCGGAATTTAGCAGTCATTTTAACTTTTTAATGATAGTAGTCTCATTTGACCAAAGTGCTCAGTCGGACGACCTAAGGCTGAGGAGTCCAAGCGGCCGTGCTCAGGGTGAGAATTAGAGCAACCTTTGGGCTATCAGGGCTGCATCAAGCATCACCTTCTGCTTGACAACCGGAAGCATGCCCACGCGGAGTTCAAACCGGCTCAAGTGGTTAGCGATACTGGTTAAGTACACATTTTTTTTTTAAGAGAATAGTGGAATTTTATTTACAATAATAATAGATGAATATAATAAAACAACGAACTATGTACCTTAGAATCTTAAAATAAACTACCCATAACTAAATATAAAGTAAACGTAAAAGTAAAAAAAAATAGCCAGTACGTAATACAGAGAGTATTGTAAAGAGGTTCAAAATTTCATTGATGCCGTTTTCCGCTCATTAGCTCAGTTGGAAGAGCGCTGGCACGGTTAGCGAGAGGACGCGGGGAGTCCCGGCATGGGTGGAATTTTTAGCCTCTAAATAGGTTTTTTAGAAATTTAGTTTTACAGTGAATAAGAATAATTGATTTATTATTATTCCTTTGATTTGATTTATATAATGCTTGCGAAAGTTTTATTTGTCCATACTCCGTAATAGGTTATATATAAATCCCTAAATGTTAACAAAAAATTGTTGATAATTTATTACATAGAATGAATTACCTGAAATCGGCAAAAAATTAAGGAAATGAACCCATTTATTTGCGGGTATCAATCATTCATTTCATTGATTCATATAATAACTAGCTGACTCCGCAGGTTGTTTCGTCATATTAATTATCCTACGACCTATTCTCAGACCTACCAAATATACACAAAAAAATCAGGAAAATCGGGGAAGACCTTTCAGAGGAGCTCGATAACAAACACTGTGACACGCGATTTTTATAGAATAGATAATATATAAACAGCTCCTTTTTATACATCCAAGGCAAGTGAGTTTGGTACAGGGTATAGCTATAATTCGGCTCCTATCTCTACTAGAAAGATAAGCGAACGGGACGAACACATTTGCATCGGGAACGTATAAAGTAGCTAAATGAGCTTACCCTACGGCTAGTATCAACTAGAGGTGGTGCTACAGAAGAATCTGTCAGAAATTAAACTGATTATCATTATCAACCCTTGTATGTCCCCACTGCTGGGGCACGGGTCTCTTCCTGCATCGCAGGAAGGTTAGGCCATACTCCACCACAGGGGCCAAGTCCGGGTTAGTGGAGGATTGTAAGACAGTGCCGGGTCTTACTTTCTCTCTGACGTGGCTTAACGACTGCCATTGCATGACAGCCGGCACCAACGGCTTAACGTGCCTTGTGACGCACGGAAGCGCTCGAGAAAATGCCACTAGCGGTAGTCACGGGACGGTCATCCTGCACCTGACCGCGCCTGTTGTTGCTTAACTCAAGTGATTGATCCCAATCACTCGGTTCACCTAGGCTGCAAGCGCTTCAAAACTGATTATAATGCAACCTATATACCTAGGTCCCACTGTAGGGCACAGGCTTTCTCTCAGAGAGAGAGTATTAATGCCCACGCGTGCCCACTGCGGATTGGCAATTTCTGACTGTAAGAACTTGACCGTATTCTATGGAATAAATGAAGGCCAATTGGGATAGCTGATAGCTGATATTATTTCAGCTTCAGACCCACTCTATCAATGCAGATGCGCGCAGCATCGATCCAATACCCTTGACTCTTCAACTAGGACTACCTGAAACTTTCTTCCTTCCTACAGTTAGCACTAACGTGACCACAATAGACCTTATGGTTATGATTATTCATAGACCCCCAATTACTTAAATGGAAGAAAAAGAAGAAATACATTTATTCACACTTGTGTGTGTTATCGTTATCAACCCTTGTCTGTCCCCACTGCTGGGGCACGGGTCTCTTCCTGCCTCGCAGGAAGGTTAGGCCATACTCCACCACGGGGGCCAAGTCCGGGTTGGTGGAGGATTATAAGACAGTGGCTGGCCTTACTGTCAGAAGTTATCAAGCCGCCCATAAGGCCTCTGACATGGTTTAACGACTGCCATTATATGACAGCCGGCACCAACGGCTTACGTGCCTTGCGAAGCACGGAACCGCTCGGAAACTGCTAGTGGCACACCTGCCACTAGCGGTAGGTGTGCTACTTAATGCAGTGAAAAATGCCACTTGTGTGTGTACAGTGCAATAAACAGAACAACAACAAAAACATGGACGTTACATAGAAGGCAAAGAAAGACGGTAATAGAATTAATGTATGTCACAAGCAAATATACACAAATGTAGATTATTACTTGAGTGAAAGTGAAGTGGAAAACATTTATTACTTTTGTAAAACAGATAAACAAAACACCAAAATAAAACAAAAATATGAAGAACAAAAAAAAACACAAAGATTAGTGAAACAAAACAAAGGCTGCAGCTCAGCAGCTCTGCAAAATGCTAGCCACAAGTGACCAGCGCTGGTTTTCACTGTACCGGTTTGCTGATGTATGGAAATTTTCTACTAGTCAAAAATAATTAAAAAAATAACAAGTTCATTAAATATTTATTATTGCTAAGCAGATCAAAAATATTAACGAATTGTTGCCACATTGTGTGTGTGTTTGTTTGTTTGTTTGTTTGTTTGTTTGTTTGTTTGTTTGTTTGTTTGTTTGTTTGTTTGTTTGTTTGTTTGTTTGTTTGTTTGTTTGTTTGTTTGTTTGTTTGTTTGTTTGTTTGTTTGTTTGTTTGTTTGTTTGTTT
Source organism: Yponomeuta sedellus (assembly GCA_934045075.1). Classification (NCBI taxonomy): domain Eukaryota; kingdom Metazoa; phylum Arthropoda; class Insecta; order Lepidoptera; family Yponomeutidae; genus Yponomeuta; species Yponomeuta sedellus. The sequence continues at coordinate 16,825,734 of OW203742.1, read as the reverse complement.
GTTTGTTTGTTTGTTTGTTTGTTTGTTTGTTTGTTTGTTTGTTTGTTTGTTTGTTTGTTTGTTTGTTTGTTTGTTTGTTTGTTTGTTTGTTTGTTTGTTTGTTTGTTTGTTTGTTTGTTTGTTTGTTTGTTTGTTTGTTTGTTTGTTTGTTTGTTTGTTTGTTTGTTTGTTTGTTTGTTTGTTTGTTTGTTTGTTTGTTTGTTTGTTTGTTTGTTTGTTTGTTTGTTTGTTTGTTTGTTTGTTTGTTTGTTTGTTTGTTTGTTTGTTTGTTTGTTTGTTTGTTTGTTTGTTTGTTTGTTTGTTTGTTTGTTTGTTTGTTTGTTTGTTTGTTTGTTTGTTTGTTTGTTTGTTTGTTTGTTTGTTTGTTTGTTTGTTTGTTTGTTTGTTTGTTTGTTTGTTTGTTTGTTTGTTTGTTTGTTTGTTTGTATGTGTGTGTGTGTGTGTAACGCAACTATTTTCTTTAACGGCAACTTTACTAATCATGTTACAGCTGAGCCGTACTTCTTGGCACTTGTTTGTTTTATTGTGCGTTAAGATTTGTCTGTCACTTTACGAGGTTTATCTGGGGACTTTACGGTAACCAAGGCATTACTGTTCTAAAGAGGAGATTCAAAATGATCTAAATTTTAAAATGGACGTCCAGTGTTGCTAAAAGCGTAAAAAAGTCACAGCTTATATTATTTTTAATGCACTAACCTGTGCTAAGGACAATTTTTAAAAACCTATTTAGAGGCTAAAAATTCCACCCATGCCGGGATTCGAACCCGCGACCTCTGGCTGTCCGTGCTAGCGCTCTTCCAACTGAGCTAATGGGCAACACATTATCATCAAAGTCGCCCATTAGCTCAGCCTCTAAACAGATTTTTAAGTCACACCTTTTGTGATTTTTTGAATAATACCATTTTGGTTCTACCTTATTTGTCTTTGTATTCGGTTAGGTTCAAGACACGGTTGCGAAGTTAACTGAGACTACCCGACAGACTCGTCCTGCATAGTAAAAGAGCTCAGGGACTAGTTTCATAGATTTACTTCTCCTTCTTCAGGCTATATTAGTCCACTGCTGGACATAGCCCTCCCCTAATGAGCGCCACAGCGCAAGGTTGTGCCATGATTGGGGGGTAATGCCCATAATCCCCACGCTGGGCATGCGGGTTGGGGATCGTAGTTTGGTGGCATTGCACTGCTGGGGGCGCTGCTGCCCGCCCCCCGGTTTGTGTCCCTTAGTCGCCTTTTACGACACCCGCGGGAAGAATTTGGGTTGGTGGTATTCTCTAGATCGACACCACACAGCCATGATAATTATTAATGGTTTACTATGATAATTCGATGTAGGTTGCATAGGATTGACAATTATGAACTAACAATTATGAAGTCATTGTAATCACTGGCAACGCAATGTACATCGAACTGTCGTAATAAATTATAATTTGTAGTCTTACGTAAGACTGCCACCTTTGGATATTGGACTTAGCTAATGCTTATTAAAAGTGATGTAGTTTATCGGAGCCGAGGAAATTATTTCCAGAATTAATTTAACAACAATTGTTTGCGGTATCAAATTATCTCTTTTCGATTCCTTTGGTATGAATCGTGTTTTTCTAAATAATACTGTGAACCGACGTTTCCACCCACAACAGATCGTATGATTCGATTCTACAAACCCTGATTTTGTAGGTTACATTTTTAGTAAAAGTACAACTAATAGAGCGAATTGCTCCGAATATACTTGGAAGGGTTCGATAAATAATAACAAAATATGTACCTACGACAACAATAACACTGTATTTATTTTAAAACTGTCCAAATAAAACTGATCAGAACAAAATAAGAAAAAATTTTTTGAGAAAAATTTGGAGATCAAAAATTATTGTTAAAAATGTGAAAATCCTACAAGAAATCTAAATTGGGTGACGTAATTGTTTTGATTTAAATACGGGGACAGAATATAAAAAAATAGTGTAAAGACATTTGTAGCGTTACACGTTACATCAAAAAGAAGATAATCCAGCTTGAGAATACATAGACCCATCTTGCTTAACGAATTTCTTCACGATAAATATTCCAAAGGAAACTTTTTGCCAGCCACCGCATGAGTGTTTTCATAATAAAAAAAAGCGGAAAATTTCATTGATGTTGCAGCGCGTATGCGTGAAAAGAAACGCGTGTTCAAGTTCCCACCAAAAATTACAAATTACCTACTTTGTGCGTGTGTTAGTACAGAAAAAAAAAACGCCAGGCAAAGGTTTAACCGACATACAGCCAGCCACATACGTGTGAAGTGTACAGTAATCGTGTTGAATCAGCGTTCAGGCGTAAAGTGAGCATGTAGGTTGCGTTTGTAGGTACAATGATAAATTGGCGTAGGCTGATACTGGCTGGTTCAGCCACGAGTTGGTATTTTTTTCGTTTATTTATTTATGGACGTGTACCTAATTTAAAAATGGGGCTCTGAAATGGCAACTAAAGAGGTAACTTACCGAAGGTTTTATTTAAATTTCTAACTGGATTTCAAATAGAAAGCCGTTTTGGTGACAAAAAAAAAAATTAACACTAACGCAGGAATAATGAATTGTTCTTCATAATACTTCTATTCTTCGTCATTGATTCTGAACAGATTGTATTTTCAAATAAGTTCTTCTGCCTGGGTACTACTTAGTTTTAATTTCAGCGCATTATTTGAGAAAAGTACTGTGCTAGCCTTGGCCACAACTAGCCATTGATGCACTAACGTATTTAACTATATGATATAATATTTAAAATAATGAACAACTTTTATGTAATGTCCTGTTAAATGTTTCGTGTACAGTTAAGTAAAATAATAATAATTTTTCAGTTATCTAGCGAATTGTGTATGTTTCATATAATGTAATGCGCTAATCAATTTTATTTATAAAATTGATTAGCGCTATCAATTTTATAAATAAAATTTTATATATAAAATTATGCATGCTTTTCTTTCAGTGTTAATTATTATTTTAATTCATTCCGCTTTCATAAAGCTACTAATTCTAAGTAGTGTGTAGTATATTTGCCATGTTTAATGAAGTCTTATTTATGTAAATGTTTTTAATCCCAAATAAGTAAAATAAGCATAACATCACACACAAATATCATAAAGGTGAAAGTTTGTGAGTGTGTATGTTTGTTACTTCTTGACCTCTAAACGGCTGGAGCGATGATAAGAAAATTTGGTATGGAGTTAGCTGACACCCTGGATTAACACATAGGCTACGTTTTACTGCCGGAAAGTATCTTATTCTCATGGAAAATTCCACGAAAAGTCGATAAACCGCGGGTACCACCGCGGGGCAAAGCTAGTATAAAATAAACGCTCAGTTTCGCTAGCCTTTGTGTATGGAACAAAAAGTGCGTCCGACTTTAAAAATGGCCGTTCGAAAGCGCGATCAATAAATCAACGGCCTACCAGGGTAACAGGACAACACAGGTGTGCGCATCGGGATAAGTTAATATATTTGCCAGCACCTGTAACTACAGAGGTCGGGTCTGAAAAGGGTCCACAAACAAGGGGCGAGCGAAAATAGAACGTTTTTCAAAGAGGTTCCCCCGTCATCTGGACGATTAAAGCGTCGCGGCTGTCCTGATAGCCTGGTATTTTACGTAGAAAGGTGACAGGGAAAGTGCTTAGTGACAAAAGAATTTTACACCAGTAAATTATTTATGATTGAAGCGAAAACAGGCGCGGTCAGGTGCAGGATGGGCGAGCGTCCCGTGACTACCGCTAGTGGCATTTTTTCCGACCGCTTCAATGTTTCGCAAGGCGCCCGGCTGTCATGTAATAGCAGTCCTTAAGCCATGTCAGTGGCCTTATGGGTGGGTAGTTAACTTCTGACAGTAAGTCCCACCACTGACTTACAATCCTCCACAAACCCGGACTTGGCCCCCGTGGTGGAGTATGGCCTAACCTTCCTACAATGCAGTATGAGACCCATGACCCAGCAGTGGGGACCTACAAGGGGTTATATTGATATTATTTATTTAAACTTCACAAATGTACACAACTTAGAAATCAAAAGCATTGTTACATGCCCGCACTGGGAATTGAAGTAAAACTACTCGCTAACGGTAAAGGAAAACTTCGTGAGGAAATCTGAGCGTCTCAGGTATTCAAATACCTTAGCGCTTGAAATTGCCAATCCGCGGTGGGCACGCGTAGTAACTAAGCCCATACTCGCTCTCTCTCTGAGAGAACGCCTGTGCCCCGCAGTGGGAACTTTATAGGCTATATAAAAATATGTTTTGTCGATTCTCACACAGCTACTTCTCTTCATCAACATTCATTAGTCGTTCATTAGTGAGCGTATGCTGGTTTGTGGGGTCTGCCTACCCCTCCGAGATACAGGCGTGAATGTATCTAATATAAAAATAAAATATTGAATAAAATATTGTTCTGATCCACTACTGGAACAAAAAAACACCCATAGCACAGTAGGAACTATGCTACGAGCAAAAAATCAATCAATCACATGATATATATTCTCTTTAAAAATGTTTTTGGAGGTTTTGTGTTTAAGACAAAAATTAAGAAATCTATGTTCGAGTTTCCCTTTTGGAGTCCAAAGTCTCTATTGCTCTGTATAATGTAGGAGCGGCGGTAGCTCAGTGGGTAGAACAATGAACTCCGAAGCGAAAGACCCAGGTTCGATTCCCAGTGTGAGCATGTAGTAAGATAAGATAAGATAAGGTTATTCTTTATTGTACACCAGGAAAAACAAACAAAAAATAATTACAACAAAGATACAGTACAATTGGCGGCCTTATTGTTTGTTTTCTGACTCATGTACATTTGTGAACTTATATTAACAATACAATTTGCTAATCGTGAAGGAAAACATTGTGAGGAAATCTGAGTGTCTAAAGCGTTAAATATCTCAGCGCTTGAAATTGCCAATGCGCGCTGGGCACGCGTGGTAATTAACCCCATACTTTCGTTAAGCTGACGTTAAGCTACATAAAAAAGTCCCTACAGTTTTACCTTCGGTCAGCGTTTCACGCGATGGGTATTGTTAAGCTCCGTTCTTTGTTCCTAGGGAGAGTTTTTCACAAAATGTCAGTTCCTCGATAAATCTTTCGATGCACAGTGGCGTCGAAGTTCCTAACTCGATCACAATGTTGCTGACACTAAAGGAAGGCCAAGGAGCAACTATAAGAGAATTAAATAAACTTCGTAACTCCGACTCGAGAGCAAGGAAAGCCTTTAAAAAGTTACGGACGAAGAAGAAAATATAAGCTTCGATTTTTTGCTTTATTACTATTGTGAGCTGAGAAGTAAAGCTGCGTGCGGACTATGATTACCTCCTAGAATTTCATTCTATCATTTTTTTTCTGAAGATACACTAGATACAAGTTCATTAATAACTTGCCTCATCATCATCATTAACCCATTATGTCCCCACCGAGGGGCACGAGTCTCATCCCTAAGGAAGGTATAGGCCATACTCCACCACGGGGGCCGGATTGGTGGAGGCTTGCAAGACTAGTGGCTGGTCTAGAAGTTTTCAAGCCGCCCTAAGGCCTCTGACTTGGCTTAACGACTGTCATTTATCGACGGCAGCCAGCACCAACTGCTTAACGCGCCTTGCGAAGCACGGAACTGCTCTGAATAATGCTACTAGCGTTAGTCATAGACGGTTTACCCATTCATGGTTTGGTTGTTGATACCCATTTGGCCTCTTGGTCTTTGATCTTTTCCAGGTGGTCCTTGGCCGCCCCCCTCTTTCGGTTGCCCAAGGGGGTGTACGTAATTTCTGGGCTATCTAATATACAAAAATCTCGTGTGTTTATTATCTAACTTGCGCAAAACGGCTACACCGATTATTAAAAAAAAAATTGTGTACATTTGGCGAGCCTGAGAATAGGTCATAGGCAATTAATTTGGAAAAACCACGCTTGCCCCCGCAAGCGTGGTCAGCTAGTAATGGATAAAATATTTCATTTATGAAAAAGGCTTGACAACGAATGGACTGACAACAAAGTGATGTTTTTTCATATAGTCTATAAACTTCCTACTGCAGGGCACAAGCCTTCTCTCAGAGATAGAATATGGGTTTCATTACCACGCGTGCTTACCGCGGATTGACAATTTCACGCGCGGAAGTCGACGTCGCCGTCGTCGTCGTCAGGCTATACTAGTCCACTGCTGGACATAGCCCTCCCCTAATGAGCGCCATAGCGCCCTGCCTTCGGCTTGCCGCATCCAGCATCTGCCTGTAGTTTTTCGCAGATCGTCATCCCCCCTGGTCGAAGGACTCAAGAACACGTTTACTCCATCGGTTGTCGGTTCTTCGCGTGATATGGCCAGCCCACTGCCACTTCAGCTTGCTGATTATCTGAGCTATGTCAATAACTTTGGTTCTCTGTCGGATGCATTGGTTACAAATCCTATCCTTCAGAGAAACTCCGAGCATAGCTCTCTTTGTAGCTCGCTGAGCGACTTTGAACTGGTGGACCAACCTTTTCGTGAGTGTCCATGTATTTGAACGCGCGGAAGTATTTGAACTGTATTTGTAAAGTGATGCTGCAAGGGTTTATTTTTCTTTTGGAGGTATAGGACCCTGAAAATTGCATGTAACTAGTTTCCAGCGCAGCATATCATGTTATCATGTAGCCTATTTGCTCGGGCTGCGTACACAGTGTGCACACGCCCTGATGAACCTCGACCACGCGGCCGACTGAAATTGTAAAGAAATCGGACCGCGAGCGTACGTTGGGGATTGAGCCGTGTGACGCATTGGAGAGGAGAGAGGCAAGCGGGAGCGGAAAGGAAAAGGTAAATAAAAACCAGTGCGAGTCGAACTCTAAAAAAAGATGTTTTTTTGTTTCGTTTATTGTGTATTTCGTTTATTTCTGTTGTGCGCATATTATGTCAATTAATCTGTTTATTTTGTGTCTGTGATGTATCTTGTAAAAACCTATTTAGAGGCTAAAAATTTCACTCATGCCGGGATTCGAACCCGCAACCTCTCGCTATCCGTGCCAGCGCTCTACCAATTGAGCCAATGGGTGACTCACCGGCATCAGTGAAATTTCGAACCTCTACACTATTCTCTGTATTACGTACAGGCAGCGACATCTGGCTTAAGCAAATTGCATCACTTACAGCCCCGACTACCTACTTTGCAGTTAGGTTTTACATCGGTACGATATCACTGTACCCACATGATTATACTATTGTTATTTTAAAGATACAGATGTATCTTGTAATTAATAAATGTGTTTCTTTTTTTTTTAAATAGATATATCGAGAACACTTTATTGTACATAAAAATGGAAATTACACGGATATTTCTTAACCTAAGAGTACAGACGGCGGCCTTAACACTAAAAGTGATCTCTTCCAGACAACCTCATAACGAATTGATAGCGACTGGTATTGCTACTATAACTTCACACAACTTAGAAAACAAAGTCATTGGTACATGCCCACACTGGGAATCAAACCTGGGTCCTGGAACCTGAAAACTAGCTAACTGTGAAGGAAAAACATCGTCTCGTCAGGAAACCTGTGTGTCTGCGGTGTTCAAATACAATCCGCGGTGGGCACGCATGGTTATTGAGCCCACACTATCTCTCTGAGAGAAAGCCTGAGCCTTGTAGCAGGACGTTTATAGGTTACATAAAAAAAACACTATCAGCGTTTTATGTTGGCTCAGACTACGTATTTTGTTCCCACGTTGATTCTACTTATTGTAAAGTAAGGAAAGCCAAATCTGAGCTGTTACGAAACGAGGGTCTGATTGGTCAAGGGTTGCTAGCCGAAAAAAAACAAAATATCCAAAAGGGAGACATACTTGTAAATCACAAATGGCTAAATGCGTAGTTCTCTTTTACACCCACAGATTTCGTCATAGTACATATTAGCGCAGTATAATAATACATACATAACCTCACGCCTGTTTCCCAGAGGGGTAGGCAGAGACCAGGGACTGCCACTTGCCACGATCCTGACAGATCACCTTCGCTTCATCAACGTTCATAAGTCGTTGCATGCACGCACGCCGGTTCCGGGTACTTTTTATCTTTCCCTTTGCTAGTACATCCCCTATTTGGTCGATGTAAGTCCGTCTGGGACGTCCCTTACCAGCCCTTCCACTCACATTCGCAATATATGTTTGTTTCGTCAATCTTTCTTCCTTCATCCTCTCCACATGTCCAAACCAACGCAACATTCCTTTCTCAATTCTAGTCACTACATCCTCTTTCAGTCCACAACGTTCTCTAATCAGACTATTGCGTATCCTGTCATTCAAAGTAACACTACACATACTTTTCAAGGACCTCATTTCAACTGCATTAATTCTACTTTCTTGCTTCTTTTGCCTATATTACTAGCCGTGTTTTTGCTTTTTTTGTTTTCCTTTTTGTGTGATGTGAGTTTTTGACAATGAGAGTTTTATGATCTCAAAGTTACATTAATGAACCGTTTTCAGCTCAAATTCACAAAGCACTTCATAGATGGTGCTTATATGCATGTAGATACAGGAACAGGGACAGGTCTGTTAAATTTTGCTTGGCAAAGATTAACTTTAACAGCTGCTTTCCAGAGTGCTTAGTGCGAGTTTGACAAATCCAATCGAATAACTTTACTACTGCGTTAATAGAGCATTGAGTAGTGAGTATTAGTAAGTTAGTAAATCCATCATTGCATATTATGTTCTGTGTTGCATACGCTGTCACAGTCGCTTATCGCTCCTCTCCTGAATTGGGCCTACAGTCGCCCTACATTGTACAGCAATTTCACCCTGTGGTATTTCAACTTTTTTTTTTACTTTGCAAAAGCGACGATGCAAAATGTTGCGTTGGATTTCAAAAGAAGTTTTCGGAACGAATAGAAGGGGCTGGGAAATGTGAAAAAGTACGTTTGGCAGTTGCTGTAAAGAAGTTTTATAAAATTGCAAAACGTCAAGTGATAATCTTTGCCCACACAAAAGAGACAGAAAGTGAGAGAGAGAGAGAGAAAATAAAAGAATCTCTATCGCTTCGCTGCTAACATGAAGGAATACATCGTGAGCAAACCTGTCAGTTTTCACATACCTCAACACAGGCATCTCTTTGCTTAAAAGGAGGCTCTGAATACTGTTAAATATTATGTAATTTGAGCTAACGAAATAAACATTTTTTTATTTCGTTAACTTAATTAATACCTCAGCGTTTAAAATTGCTAATCCACGCAGGGTACGTGGGGTAACTAAGCACATGCTCTCTCTCTATCTTTATCTCTCAGAGAGAGGATATCTGCATTGCAGTAGAACGTTTAAGGCTACATAAAAAAGCTCGATGATGGATGGCAGTCGTAAAGCCAAGGCCTTAGAACGGCTTGTAAGACCAGCCACTAGTCTTGCAAGCCTCCACCAATCCGGACTTAGCCCCCGTGGTGGACTATGGCCTATACCTTCCTTAGGGAAGGGACCAGTGCCCCTCGGTGGAGACATAATGGGTGATGATGGTAAGGTATGATGAACAAGGTAAAAGTAAAGGTTTGAGGAGGGTTTCAATGCGACGTTACTCGGGTTTTTCTAACAAAAGAGGAATGCTGATGACCCCGTTTGTGTTTCAAATGGAGCGAAGTTTTTAAATTAAATTAAATTCGCAAACTAGTGGCGCCGAGGTTTCAGCAATTAGCGGATGGCACCAGGGAGACATGGCGCGGTGAGAGCTAGCCAGGGACGCACTGAGGGGAACCATTCAATGTTTCATAAAAAACTAAGAACTTGCACAAAGAAATGTTTTAATAAAGGGTAATCCATTTCAATTTCCTAACTTTTATTCAAAGAAACTTGTAGTGATGCCTGCACTACATTATGGGCGATGACATCGCCGATGATTATCGTCTATAATCGGCACGATCATCGTGCAAGCATCCTCATAATCGTCCGTAGTAGTTTGTCGAACGCCAAGCGTCGCAATGGACGTGGAGTGTGTTGCTGCTGCAACCATTTAGTTAATTGCGGTTTACAAACATTATGTAAACGTGTTTCAACGAAAAGCTGTGAAAAAAAAAATGGAGGAAAAGAGGATGGTGGTGTTTGACCATTCATCGTAATATTGACACAAAAACACGCACGTGTGCAACGCTCTACTGTCCGACAGCGAATGAATCACCGGTGATCGTGTGGGCACCTCGACGAATCACTCGACGATGCACTTTGATGCGTGCCCAAAAAATCGACAACTTGGCGATTGCCGACGATGGCCTGCAACGACAGCCGATTACAGCCGAGTATGCCCTCTACGCGATCGTGCTCGCGCGTAATCGTCTGTATTCGCCGATCATGTAGAGGAGCCATGACATGCGTGAAATCGGCAACGACCTAATTCAATGCAACTAATGAATTTTGATGAAGCGAAAGGTCCGCCAGAGAAAACGCCTCCTTTGTATAGCATTGTTGTTTTGATTAAAATAAAGTGTGAAAAGAAGCCACGTTTCCATCACAGGTCCTAAATACGTACCAGGGCTCCATGGAACGACAAGAGGCGACGGTACCGGCTCATTAGCATGACCACTGAATAAAGTTCCGGACCCGTCGAGTTTGTCTACACTTGCCGCCATTCCCTGTGCTCCTGGTACATTCTCAGAAGAATGGAAGTAAACGTTTTTATTCGAATCTCGCACTAACACCGTGTGCACAAACTCGTAGCAAATAAGCTACGCCGTAGCGCCGCCGCTGTAGCCTGGTGTCACTGCAGCCAGTACTACAGCTATCATATCACCAACTCCGTTAAGGCGCTACGCGATCACACGTGGTGCTAACCAGCGCCACCAATGGAAAAATATCCTAGTATTTCTCGCGATGCTCATACATAGTTATATGTAACGCTGCCGAAACGTCGGGAAATAAGGTAATTACGTTTTACCTAATAAATAATCGCGATTAGACGCGTTTAATATATAACTAAGAAAGATGTTCAGTCTACTTTTATAACGCATCTGTGGAAAAATTTAACATCACAAATAATTTAATAACAAAGTGAGTGAGTCGGGAATTAAGCTAATAACTTGTACCTATCTAGTGCTTTCGAAAGCCCTAGGTCGCAAATGTAATAAATGTTTAGAGTTGTTTTTAACCGACTTCAAAGAAACAACATTTACATAAAAGGACATACATTGCTTCTGGCCTACCCTGTGTCGTGCGATCAAGAAAGGTGACATCACAAACACGTAAACTTCCAAGACCTGGGGTTTCTTTTGTCCCCAGCCGGGATTCGAACCCGAGGCGAACCCGGGGAAACGAAGAGGCTATCAATTCGACGTGTATATTACTTTCGTAGTTCACAACATGGGGAAGGTCCTCCGTAGTTTTATATAATGCTTGTCTCATTGTTCCTAAATAAGTTGACTACCTTATTTAGTTTGTCAATGTATTTTAACGTATACAGTGGGTTTCATTCTAGCTTAAAAGTAGTATATACTATGATTGTTATATTGAACTAATATTGTTAAATCTTTTACACGCCTAAAAAGCAAAATAAATATTTTAATAAAGTATACGCCGTGCTTCGCAAGGCACGTTAAGCCGTGGGTGCCGGCTGTCGTATAATGGCAGTCGTTAAGCAATGTCAGAGGCCTTATGGGCGGCTTCATAACTTCTAACAGTAGGGCCCGCCACTGTCTTACAAAACCTCCACCAACCCGAAATTGACCCCCGTGGTGGAGTATGGTCTAACCTTCTTGCAACGCAGGAAGAGACCCGCGCCCCAGCAGCGGGGACATACTGGGTTAAAATCGAATAAAGTATATTAGATTCCCAACTCACCTGAAAGAATTAAATAACGACTACAGTTTCAATAAAGATTTAAAGAAAATACTAATTTCAAAATGTTATTATGCGATAGAAGAATATTTAAAAGATAGTATAGATGAAATGAGATAAATAATTGTATAAATGTAACTTTATAAATATAATAAATTAAAATTATATGATAATTAATCAAATTAAATTTAAAATAATGTAATACATACTTTTATATAGCACTTTAAAATGTTGCGTGCCCTACAGGGTCCACAAAGATCTTATCAAATAACTGTTAAGTTATAATGTAACAACCTTGGAATGCAATAAAGTATTGAGTATTGAGTATAGATTTTAAAGTAAATTCTGAAGTAGAAGCAAAATTAAAGTAAATTTTAGTAGCTCTTTTTAAAACCTATTTACGAGGACTGCTAGGTCAAAGAATCTAGGAATAAGATTTTTTTATTTTTGTATTTTGCCAAAAACGGCTGATTTTAACGGAAATTGATAAAGCCCTAGGTCGTTGATACTCGGTTCTAAAAGTAGTTATCGCAGTTGCTAAAACTTATGAATTTATGATGTTCACTTTTTGAAACAGGTATTATTGTTAATGATTTTTTTCCATTGGTAGCGCTAGTTAGATAGAAAGGTAGACAAAAATATTCATCTATCTTTTTAAAATATAAAAGTGAACACTCGAATGTGTTGGTAAGCGCAAATCTCGAGAGCAGCTGAACCGCTTTCGCTAATTCTTTTTAAGAATATTCCTTGAAGTACGAGGATATACTATTTTTATTTTTAATGCACTAATAAAGAGGTTCGAAATTTCACTGATGCCGGTAAGTCGCACATTAGCTCAATTGGAAGAGCGCTGGCACGGATAACCAGAGGTTGCGGGTTCGAATCCCGGCATGGGTGGAATTTTCAGCCTCTAAATAGGTTTTTAAAAAAGTACGAGGTTTTTAAAAAAAAAAAATTTCTTTTTTTTTATAATATTAAAGTGAACACTCTAATGTGTTGGTAAGCGCAAATCTCGAGAGCAGCTGAACCGCTTTCGCTTATTCTTTTTAAGAATATTCCTTGAAGTACGAGGATATACTATTTTTATTTTTAATGCACTAACCCGTGCTAAGGATAATTTTAAAAACCTATTTAGAGGCTAAAACGTACTGTACGTAACACAGAGAATAGTGTAAAGAGGTTCGAAATTTCACTGATGCCGGTAAGTCGCACATTAGCTCAATTAGAAGAGCGCTGGCAAGGATAGCCAGAGGTTGCGGGTTCGAATCCCGGCATGGGTGGAATTTTTAGCCTCTAAATAGGTTTTTAAAAAAGTACGAGGATAGTTTTTATGAAGAGAAAAGTAAATAAAAATAAAGAATCGACTGTTAGGCGGTACGAAGTTCGCTGGGTCAGCTAGTTGTACATCTTCTTCTTCTTCAGGCCATATTATGTAGTCCACTGCTGGACATAGCCCTCCCCTAATGAGCGCCATAGCGCCCTGTCTTCAGCTCGCCTCATCCAGCATCTGCCGGTAGTTTTTCCCAGATCGTCATCCCACCTGGTCGGACATAAAGTTTTACATAAAAACGGAAATGACACACGTATTTATTAACCTAACAGTACAGACGGCTTGAACACTAAAATAGATGTCCTCCAAACCACCTTTGGTTAGCGCCGCGGAGCGCTTTAAACTCCGACAATCGCGTCTAAAACACACACACTACGACTCAATTCCCCTCGGTATGACACTTTATTCCCGAAGCCACTTCTGTAAGACATTTCCGTTGCTCTGCTATCGACAGCTGTTTAGATAGTTAATTGCTTATCACTAGCTCCGGGTGCATGCTCCGTCGAAGCGGCATCTTTCGAGATTTTTTTTAAATTAGCCGATAATGATAATATTTATGGCGATAAAGATAATATTATTATGACGACCTCTGTGGCGTAGCAGTTGCGCATCTGCCTACCACGCAAGAGGTCCCGGGTTCGAATCCCGGCTGGGGACAGGGAAAAAAACCCCCAGGTCTTGGGTGTTTGTAAACATCCAAGACCTGGGGTTTTTTTTTGTTTACGATGTCGTTGTCTCTGGCTTCCACGACACAGGGTAACCTAGTGTATGTGCTATGAGCAATGTCTGTAAATGTAATGTGATGTGATGTAACGTAACGTAACGTAATATAACGTAATGTAATGTAACGTAACGTAATGTAATGTACATTTTCTAGCGGACGAGGAGCGGTAGATTTGTGGAAAAGCGGTCCCTGCACAGGTATTTCTATACTTACTAGGAAGGTCCAGCCCTTGTATTATTTTTGTAAACTTTGTTGTGAAAATAAACAATTGGAAAACAATTGGTAGAACATCGGTTCCTCACTTATTGGGAGGTCGAGGGTTCGAGTGTACTAATGAATTTGCTTTGTGATTTATGTACATTTTTGTGTACTTATTATGTATTTAGAGGCTAAAAATTCCACCCATACCGGGACTCGAACCCGCAACCTCTGGTTATCCGTGCCAGCGCTCTCCCAACTGAGCTAATGGGCTGCAGGTGATGCAAATTACTTCAGCCAGATGTTGCACATGATACAGTGAGTATTGTAAAGAGGTTCGAAATTTCACTGATGCCGGTAAGTCGCCCATTAGCTGAGTTGGGAGAGCGCTTGCAAAGATAGCCAGAGGTGGCGCGTTCGAGTCCCGGCATATGTGGAATTTTGAGCCTCTAATTATGTTTTTAAAATTGTCCTAAGCACGGGTTAGGGCAGTAAAAAGAATATACCTACTTATTATTTAAACGTTACCGAGTGGTATATTAGTAATACACTTACACTCGAGTGTATACCACTCGGTAACGTCCCAGTTATGTACATTTGTGATGTTACAGTAGCAATACTAATTGCTAGCGGTGAAGAAAACATCGCGAATACACCTGAGAGTCTGAGGTGTTTAAATACCTCAGCGCTTGAAATTGACAATCCGCGGTGGGCACGCGTGGTGAGTGGTGATTATTCCCATAATGAAAGAAGGGTGATTATGCTCTGCGAGAATGCCTGTGCCCATATAACATATACTCGTACATGCTTTACACCAAAATTAATTGCTTTATCAACAAAAAGATCCAATATTTTTGTTGAAATAAGTCCGCTTTCAAGTGTCTTATTTAAGTTGTAAATATTTTAAAATAGGAGTTTGAACTCTGTTAATTAAGAAACAACGTTGAAAAGGCCAAGTTTGGAGTGTTTTTATGCATAGTTCTGTGACGGTGCAAACCTCTTTACACCATTTTTATTTCTTTTTCCATCTATAATTTTCAAATATTTAAATTATGTATGTCACTCATTCTTCGATTTCCCTCATTTTTCATACACTACTACTTTACCCTTTGACCAGATCTGACTTTTTACCTGCTTCTCCGTTTATCCGTTTTTATCCAGTTTTCTGTTAATATTACTACAATTCTACAAATAAAACCACACATAAAGTCGTTCCAGAGTTTATTTATTATTATAAAAGTTACCCAACGTTCCAGTTCTCTTAAAACAATTTAGTTAACTTGTAATGTTCGTCAAGTTGTAGTTTCTTTGGTACCGTGACTAACAACGATTAGAGTATACTATTTTTATTTTTAATGCACTAACCCGTGCTAAGGACAAATACGACTGTACGTAATACAGAGAATAGTGTAAAGAGGTTCGAAATTTCACTGATGCCGGTGAGTCGCCCATTGGCTCAATTGGTAGAGCGCTGGCACGGATAGCCAGAGGTTGCGGGTTCGAATCCCGGCATGGGTGAAATTTTTAGCCTCTGAATAGGTTTTTAAAATATAGTAGTAGTATTGGAGAAAAACATTGTGAGGAAACCTGACTAACTGAGGTGTTCAATTGTGCGCTTTTCTGAAATGATGTATTGAGATTTGGTGTGTTAAGAGCTGTGACAACTAAATTTCATTTGAGAGTTGTTGTCAGACTTGAGTGGTTTGTTAAGATTTTTAATTTAGGAAATCTACCATACCATTCATTGAGTGTAATAATTTTCATGTTATACACTTCATATTCGTTCACCTCGTGCCTTTCGTTGGATGTTGCTAAATAATGCTTAGCAGATTTTTGTTTGATTACAACTGCGGTGTTCTCTTTTTAAAATCCGCAAATGTTTATTACATTTAATTCAGTGAGAACAAGGACGGGCTGAAAATCAGCGCTGTGATGATGCATGCACTCACAGCACTAAGCTGAGACCTCTCCTTTTTATCACATATTGTCTCATGTTTTGTCACAGTATTCATATTTAAATAAAAACAAAACTAACTGCAAAGTAGGCTGCAAGTGATGCAAATTACTTTAGCCAGATGTCGCTGTACGTAATACACAGAGTATTGTAAAGAGGTTCGGAATTTCACTGATGCCGGTGAGTCGCCCAGCTCAGTTGGAAAGAACGCTGGCACGGATAGCCAGAGGTCGCGGGTTCAAAACCTATTTAGAGGCTAAAAATGGGTGGAATTTTTAGCCTCTAAATAGGTTTATAAATTTATCCTTAGCACGGGTTAGTGCATGAAAAATAATAGAACAGTATTCATATGTTCTCTAATCTGTGGGTGATAAAAATACATTTTTCAATTTCAATTTCAGATTTGATCCATTCTCACCTCACATTTAGATCTATTCTCGCTAACTGTGAAGGAAAACATCGTGAGAAAACTTGAGTGGCAAAGTTGTTACATACCTCAGCGGTTGATGTTGCCAATCCGCGGTGGGCACGCGAGGTAATTAAGGCCTGTGCCCTGCAGTGGGGCAAAGGCAACACAAAAATCTAAGTACTAAATCTAAATAAAAAAATCTAAGTACCCCTGCTGCCCTCTGTACGGTTAAGACGGTATGCAAAGCGCATTGCAAGGCTGCATCTCAAATTTCATTTCCCTATATTTCATGAGTTCCTGGTATGTGCAATATTGCCCATAATTACGTTACGTTACGTTATCAACCCTTGTATGTCCCCACTGCTGGGGCACGGGTCTCTTCCTGCATCGCAGGAAGGTTAGGCCGTACTCCACCACGGGGGCCAAGTCCGGGTTGGTGGAGGATTGTAAGACAGTGGCGGGCCTTACTGTCAGAGCCCATTATTAAACATTGCGAAATAGTTGTGGCGGTACCTACTTATGACTGTATACGCAACAATGCCATTAGGCAACGAACGCTGTAGATAAAAGACGACAATGTGATTTTGTGACCGGAACTGAGGATGGAATATTCATTGTTTTTGACAAATAATATAAATTATTAACTTTAAATTAAAAATTTAAAAAATAATTAAAATAAGTTTATTGCCAAAAAATAATTGTACAATGCTTATGGTTACACAGTGACTACCACACAAGGTCGAGCCTGAATCGTGGCAGTCGGGTAATCGATTGCTAAATGTTTTACCTTGTACTTATATCATAGGAGCCGGTATAATTAAAATAAAATATTTCGATAGGTAGGTACGCTACTAACAAAGACAATTGGTTGAGACTTACAGGCTAAAAACTAAACTAGACCAATGAGTTAATACATCAAAATTTAGCTTTATATAACTCAATATTTGATGTATGAATGTTCACTATATTTCTATATTTTTTTATTTCATGCTATTTGAGTATGTAGTGGCTCTGTAAGAGCATGTGCATGTGTGTGTGTGTGTGTGTGTGTGTGGGTGTGTGTGTGTGTGTGTGTGGGTGTGTGTGTGTGTGTGTGTGTGGGTGGGTGCATGTGTATGTGTGTGTGCGGTTATTAAGTGTTAGGAAATTACCCTCAATAGGTCTTCGGTGTCTTTGTACGAGAGCGATAAAAGCCATTTTCGTATTTTTTGTTTTGCTTCCCATGTTGTACATGCCTTTATAGCACATTTGCTATTTACCCGGTTATATGTAAACGGATACATGAAATTCGGAAAGCGACGTGCAAAAGTGGTCTTAATAGGGGGTATGGGGACTTTGTATACACCTTTGTATAGACTTTGTATACTTAATTCCTTTTCCTTCGCTTCATCACTAGTTCATAAGTCGTTGCATGCGTGCACGCCGGTTCCGGATACTGTTTATCTTCCCCTTTGCTATGCGTTTTTGTTAGGAACGTTACAAGTGGCGGTCCCCTTGCCTTGCCTACCCCTCTGGGATCTGGGATACCGGCATGATGTTATATTACGAAAATTAAATCCGGATTAAGTTCCTTGATTTTTTGTCGGAGTAGTAAAATATACGTAATAAATACAATAAATTAAACCAAATGAAGCGGTCGAGGCCTAGGCGAACCGAGTGATTGGAATCAATCACTTGAGTTAAGCAAACACCAGGCGCGGTACAGGATGGGTGACCATCCCGTGACTACCGCTAGTGGCATTTATTCGAGCGCTTCCGTGCTTCGCAAGGCATGTTAAGCCGTTGATGCCGGCTGTCTTGTAATGGCAGTCGTTAAGCCATGTCAGAGGCCTTATGGGGGGCTTGATAACTTCTGACAGTAAGGCCCGCCACTGTCTTACAATCCTCAACCAACCCGGAGTTGGCCCCAGTGGTGGAGCCTAACCTAACCTAAGCCAGGAGGTATAGCCTAACCTTCCTGCGATGCAGGAAGAGACCAGTGCCTCAGCAGTGGGGACATACAAGGGTTGATATCGAAACCAAATGAGGATGTGCGTGTGTTTGTTTGTCTGTCTGTCTGTCTGTCTGTCTGTCTGTCTGTCTGTCTGTCTGTCTGTCTGTCTGTCTGTCTGTCTGTCTGTCTGTCTGTCTGTCTGTCTGTCTGTCTGTCTGTCTGTCTGTCTGTCTGTCTGTCTGTCTGTCTGTCTGTCTGTCTGTCTGTCTGTCTGTCTGTCTGTCTGTCTGTCTGTCTGTCTGTCTGTCTGTCTGTCTGTCTGTCTGTCTGTCTGTCTGTCTGTCTGTCTGTCTGTCTGTCTGTCTGTCTGTCTGTCTGTCTGTCTGTCTGTCTGTCTGTCTGTCTGTCTGTCTGTCTGTCTGTCTGTCTGTCTGTCTGTCTGTCTGTCTGTCTGTCTGTCTGTCTGTCTGTCTGTCTGTCTGTCTGTCTGTCTGTCTGTCTGTCTGTCTGTCTGTCTGTCTGTCTGTCTGTCTGTCTGTCTGTCTGTCTGTCTGTCTGTCTGTCTGTCTGTCTGTCTGTCTGTCTGTCTGTCTGTCTGTCTGTCTGTCTGTCTGTCTGTCTGTCTGTCTGTCTGTCTGTCTGTCTGTCTGTCTGTCTGTCTGTCTGTCTGTCTGTCTGTCTGTCTGTCTGTCTGTCTGTCTGTCTGTCTGTCTGTCTGTCTGTCTGTCTGTCTGTCTGTCTGTCTGTCTGTCTGTCTGTCTGTCTGTCTGTCTGTCTGTCTGTCTGTCTGTCTGTCTGTCTGTCTGTCTGTCTGTCTGTCTGTCTGTCTGTCTGTCTGTCTGTCTGTCTGTCTGTCTGTCTGTCTGTCTGTCTGTCTGTCTGTCTGTCTGTCTGTCTGTCTGTCTGTCTGTCTGTCTGTCTGTCTGTCTGTCTGTCTGTCTGTCTGTCTGTCTGTCTGTCTGTCTGTCTGTCTGTCTGTCTGTCTGTCTGTCTGTCTGTCTGTCTGTCTGTCTGTCTGTCTGTCTGTCTGTCTGTCTGTCTGTCTGTCTGTCTGTCTGTCTGTCTGTCTGTCTGTCTGTCTGTCTGTCTGTCTGTCTGTCTGTCTGTCTGTCTGTCTGTCTGTCTGTCTGTCTGTCTGTCTGTCTGTCTGTCTGTCTGTCTGTCTGTCTGTCTGTCTGTCTGTCTGTCTGTCTGTCTGTCTGTCTGTCTGTCTGTCTGTCTGTCTGTCTGTCTGTCTGTCTGTCTGTCTGTCTGTCTGTCTGTCTGTCTGTCTGTCTGTCTGTCTGTCTGTCTGTCTGTCTGTCTGTCTGTCTGTCTGTCTGTCTGTCTGTCTGTCTGTCTGTCTGTCTGTCTGTCTGTCTGTCTGTCTGTCTGTCTGTCTGTCTGTCTGTCTGTCTGTCTGTCTGTCTGTCTGTCTGTCTGTCTGTCTGTCTGTCTGTCTGTCTGTCTGTCTGTCTGTCTGTCTGTCTGTCTGTCTGTCTGTCTGTCTGTCTGTCTGTCTGTCTGTCTGTCTGTCTGTCTGTCTGTCTGTCTGTCTGTCTGTCTGTCTGTCTGTCTGTCTGTCTGTCTGTCTGTCTGTCTGTCTGTCTGTCTGTCTGTCTGTCTGTCTGTCTGTCTGTCTGTCTGTCTGTCTGTCTGTCTGTCTGTCTGTCTGTCTGTCTGTCTGTCTGTCTGTCTGTCTGTCTGTCTGTCTGTCTGTCTGTCTGTCTGTCTGTCTGTCTGTCTGTCTGTCTGTCTGTCTGTCTGTCTGTCTGTCTGTCTGTCTGTCTGTCTGTCTGTCTGTCTGTCTGTCTGTCTGTCTGTCTGTCTGTCTGTCTGTCTGTCTGTCTGTCTGTCTGTCTGTCTGTCTGTCTGTCTGTCTGTCTGTCTGTCTGTCTGTCTGTCTGTCTGTCTGTCTGTCTGTCTGTCTGTCTGTCTGTCTGTCTG